>OX336363.1:2529423-3729423 GCA_946902875.1 Nematopogon swammerdamellus
AGTATCCTAAGCGCGATTGTCAAAGCATACTTACCTGGCGTGGGGGACACCGTGATCACAAAGGTGGTTCCCCCAGGGTGAGGCCCTTCCATTGCACCGCGGTCGGGCTGACCCCTGCGATTATCCCTAATGTGGATAACTCGGGCGCGTAATTTTTGATAGTGGGGACTGCGTACGCGCCGTCCCCTTCTGAAGTCCAAATAAACAAAAACCCGACTGCGTAAAAAATTAACTTTAAATAAAAACTGAAAAGAAAAAAACAAGTCCAGTAGTCCAGAAATCTGTTAAGTAATATTGAATAACTACACCATTGAAATAGTTTCATTATCGATACACACATATAATAAAACAAATAATAACCTCTAATGCGGAACATAGCGACTTTAACAGTCGGGACCCATTATTGGGAAAATTTCAATGGGTCCCGACTGTTAAAGTCGCTATGTTCCGCATTAGAGTTTATTATTTGTTTTATTATATGTGTGTATCGATAATGAAACTATTTCAATGGTGTAGTTATTCAATATTACTTAACAGATTTCTGGACTACTGGACTTGTTTTTTTCTTTTCAGTTTTTATTTAAAGTTAATTTTTTACGCAGTCGGGTTTTTTTATTTTGTAAAATAAACTTTTTTTATTTTACACTTTTTAGTTAGGATTATATGTAAGACCGTAAATTTTGTAATCTTGTCATTTCATTGAGAAAGTTAATATCGTGGGGATTATTAAGTAGCTAGCGGTGGTGTAAACTACTGATAATTTTATTGATTACTAGCTTTTGCCCGCGGCTTCGCTCGCGTGAAATTCGTATATAAAAAGAAGAAAGTAAGTAACTAAGGCCGATCTGCGTTTAGGTAAACAATAAACCTTCTCAACTAAAGTAAGTAACTAACGGCGAGGCTTCAGGCTGAGCTGCATTCTGGAAGACAATAAAACTTCTCGAAGAAAGTAAGTAACTGAGGGCAAGGCCGAAGGCCGAGCTGCGTTCAGGAAGACGATAACTTTTTCGAAGAAAGTAAGTAACAGAGGGCGAGGCCGAAGGCCGAGCTGCGTTCAGGAAGACCATAAACCTTCTCGAACAAAGTAAGTAAGTAAGGGCGAGGCCGAAGGCCGAGCTGCGTTCAGGAAGACTATAAAACTTCTCGACGAAATTAAGTAATTGAGGGCGAGGCCGAAGGCCGAGCTGCGTTCAGGAAGACTATAAACCTTCTTGATGAAAGTAAGTAACTGAGGGCGAGGCCGAAGGCCGAGCTGCGGTCAGGAAGACGATAACCTTTCCGAAGAAAGTAAGTAACATAGTGCGAGGCCGAAGGCCGAGCTGCATTCAGGAAGACCATAAACCTTCTCGAAGCAAGTAGTAAGTAACTAAGGGCGAGGCCGAAGGCCGAGCTTCGTTCATTAAGACTATAAACCTTTTCGAAGAAATCAACTAATTGAGGGCGAGGCCGAAGGCCGAGCTGCGTTCAGGAATACTAATACCGTCTTGAAGAAAGTATGTAACTATCGCCCAGTTACTTACTGTCAGCGTCTTCCAGGATACAGCTCGGCCTTCGGCGACGCCCTTAGTTACTTACTTTTTTTATGGAAACTGACACGGTTGGCTACATCACCCACAACATCCGTGATGTCAGACCATAACACCGGATGAACTTGGTGCCACGTCAGTGCTTCCCTTCGAGAAGGTTTATGGTCTTCCTGAACGCAGCTCGGCCTTCGGCCTCGCCCTCTGTTACTTACTTTCTTCGAAAAGGTTATCGTATTCCTGAACGCAGCTCGGCCTTCGGCCTCGCCCTCAGTTACTTACTTTCATCAAGAAGGTTTATAATCTTCCTGAACGCAGCTCGGCCTTCAGCCTCGCCCTCAATTACTTAATTTCTTCGAGAAGGTTTATAGTCTTCCTAAATGCAGCTCGGCCTTCGGCCGCGCCCTTTGTTACTTACTTTCTTCGAAAAGCTTTATACTCTTCCTGAATGCAGCTCGGCCTTCGGCCTCGCCTTTAGTATGTTACTTAATTTATTGTTTATCTGAATCCAGTTCACCCTCCGGTCCTGGCCTAAGTTACTTACTTTCTTCTTTTGAAATACGAATTTCACGCGAGCGAATCCGCGGGAAAAAGCTATCGATATTAAAATAAGAAACTTCAGTTATAAATCAAATACTACCTAGCTAAGTAAAATATTCCACCTATTAGCGTAACCGGAACTGAATTTTATTTAGCCTATCCTGTGTCTCGTATAGCTAAATGTGCGTGTACTAATTTTAATCGAATTTAAATGATCGGCTTAAATTTTATGAAGGAAATTCATACATACATATTCGCCTCGCCCCGCTGCCCCCCTCATTTTCTTTTAAAAAGTTCACTAATTTACGCCCTTTCCAACGGAATACCAAATGTCATACAAATAATTCACTATGTGGTCAAAATTAGGGACATAGACCAGAATAGAACGACAACACTTGTAACAGGGCCACTTACTTATCGGTGGTCGCTTCCCGTACTGAGAGCGTTTTCCGGAGCATTTTCAAATTTAGAACATGTACGACCGAAGGGAAGCACTGACGTGGCACCAAGTTCACCCGGTGTTATGGGCTGACATTACGGATTTTGTAGGTGATGTAGCCAACCGTGTCAGTTTCAATAAAAAAAAAATATGTACCGGTCGCGCGGGCACTTTGTTCAATTCTCCAATATTAATGTTTAGACTCTTGCAAATTATCTCTAATTTTGATCACATAGTGAATGATTTGTATAAAATGTGGTATACCTTTGGAAAGGGCGTAAACTAGCAAACTTTTTAAAAGAAAACGACGCTTTCAATTGGTGTTTTTTTTTTAATGAATTAAGAAATTAGAATTCTGTCATCTTTTTACTCGTTCTCGACACTTTGGGAAGTCATAAGTCCTTTTCATGGTATTAACTTCATCAAGTAATTTTTTTTCTAAAACAAGGATATATCGTAAAATTCAATAAATTTTATTTCGTGCTGATACAACCATGAACAAAGAAGTTACAAGGGTTTAAAGCTGGGATTTTGGTAATTTTCAAAAATAAAGAAAAAAAAAATCGTATCTCGATACCACGTGACACCTGACAAAAGGTATGTTGGGCCAAAACGTTGCAAATGACCCCACTTATCTACAAAAAAAAAATTGTCGGTCGATGTGCCGAACATCCTTTATAATAAGAACTTTATCACAGCTCTATTATTATAAGAGTGAGAATGGTTGCTAACCAACTTTAAATCGTTATAGATCCTAAATGGTCATTCGAAATGAAAAATGATAAGAGAAACCTAAAGATCATTTTCAAATACCTATTCAACGATACCCCACTTAACATAGTTAGTCAACTTTAATTTTTTTCTTTTTCACAATATGGCACCTAGTTGTCGCCATATTGAATTTTGATTACTGTCATGTCTTCAGTGACACTCGCAAGATTAAGATAAATCGATTGACGTAAGAATCATCAAAATCGGCCCACGCGTTTGGTCTCTAGTGTGCCACAAAGGAACAAACATACATACATACATAGGCTGATAAACACATTACCCTCCTTTGCGTCGCGCAGTCGGGTAAAAAAAAATACGCCCAAATGCGAGTCGAACTAGCGCACGAACGGTTCCGTATCGCCATGACATGACATACACATACATAATAATTAACTTCAGAAGGGGACGTCCCCTTCTGAAGTCCAAATAAAAAAGAAATCGGCCAAATGCGAGTCAACCTCGCGCACCGAGTGTTCCGTATCGCCATGTCATGCATGGTCAGCGCTGCTTCATACTGTTTTCGGTACATGGGGCGCATACACTTTTTAGTGTCTTGTATGGGGACCCCCGTGAATTGTTTATTTTTCTTATTTTTATTTATTATTTGTTGTGATAACGGCCATAATAACACGTATTCTGTAAACATTTCAACGGGCAACCTATTACGGTTCAAGAGATACAGCCCTCGGACAGACAGACAGACGGCGTAGGCTTAGTAATAGGATCCCGTACGATGAATACGGAACCCTAAAAATGTTAATATACTTCTTTTCTGTTTGTGTAAATATTTTTCTTTTCTGAATGTTTATACCTACTTGCTAAATCATACTCAGCAACCTAAGTAATCCAAAAACCTTCACCCAAGCAAGCCCTAAATGCAGTAAGCTAAAATTAAAGGCGAAAGCTAGCTAGTTATCGATATAACAACATTATCGATAATCTCCCCTCACAAGGCAAGGGTAACTGCATCGTGCGGCGAATATAACTTTAAAACATCTTAAAATCATTGTTCTTTTCTACTGGAGTTAAATCAAACAACAGTACATGCAAATTTGATCCTAAATGCGGAAAGGAATACGGCTCATTTTGATGTAACACGTGAGTCAAGGTTAAGATTTTAACTTTATATTATAGGTTAGCTTGCTTTGTGTTTAACTGAACTGACTTAATATTGATTATTATTAAAGCGTTATAACTAATAAGATTTAAACTATATTGTTGCATATAAGAAATAAGGAAAAAATGCCGTGCTAAAGGGCGATAGGATAGCCAACTCTCACCTTGGCACGGTCCTTCCACCGAGTCATGCAGCAGGTGGGTATTCGTGCCTTGCTTGCTGTATTGATGACCCAAACACGGACGTATATCGTAAATGAACGAATTTCGAGGGGGTCAATAATGGGGGACAAATTAGAAAGATAAAAAAAAATTGTTTTAAGTGCATCGTGTGACATTTAATAAAAAGCGCTCGTTATAATATAAGGAATACACATATTTGTATTAATTATATTTATATATTTAAAATACACTATGCATTTAAAATATATTAAAGAAAATATAAAAAAAAAAATGGAGCATTATTCATCATTCGTATGGCATCCACCACAGAGCATCAAATGCGCGCGCCCCTCCTAGAGGCGCCCTGAGCGCGATTTCTCTACAACGGCGTTGAAGCCTGTGGGCGTGACCTATGACTTACATATGTGTGTTGTGCGTGTGCATTTGTTTTGTGCGTGTGCCTAACTTGCTCCTCTTTGTGTGTAGTGTCGATACTAGCACACACACACACATACGAAGCGCTAGCAGCACTGCGTGTAGTTTTTGGGTTTCAAATATTATCGCTTAGGGCGTCTCTAGTAGGGGGCGCGCGCGGTAGGTATTTGATGCTCTGTGGGTAGGACACTACTTGAAATCTTCCTGTTTAGTTTTTACAATCCGGTTCGATTACACCCACAAAGAAGAGCCGGCAAGAAAATTCGCAGGGTTCTTTTTTAACGTCTTCGATTACAATACATTGTGTGTGAGTTGTGACTAGCTACACAATAGGCACCGCTCACAGTGTTAAGATACAGTTTGAGAGCTAGAATAAGCTTGATAATTCTGAGCATATAAAATCAAAAGTAAAAGTAAAAGTATAAATAAAATCAGGTGTATAGAGCCTTTGTCAGAAATTTTTGATACCTTATCGTATCAAGTCATGTCAATTATAAATATGCATTCCACATTGTAGTACAATGTAACAAAAAAAAAAAAAAAAAAAAATAAATGTTATACTTACCTAATGTATCAATTAGTCAAATTAATATTTAGCATGCGTCAGCAGTATAAATTAAGATACAGGTTGTACCATGACCATCCCTTTAAGATTTATTATTAATTAGTATTTACTTTTTAAGTACCGTGTGGGGCCGGTACAAAGAAAGTAAAAAGAATAGCGCTACTGCATCTCTCCCTGTGCATGTCGTAAGAGGCGACTAAGGGGTAAGGACAAGATACTGCGCTAAAGGGCGACGGGCTCGCTAATTATCACCTTGGTGCAGTCCTTCCACCTAGTCATGCAGCAGGTGGGTTCTTCGTGCCTTACTTGCTGCTTGATAGTTGTCTTGTCCGTCTAATGTGCTAAACGTGGCGGTCGGTGTTGTGCTGTAATTTTCCAAAGTCCTTATAGCACAAAACCGATTACTCTGCTTACCCTGATTGTCGGGATACAGCACAGCGTGTCTTATGTATGTATGTATGAATGTATAAAAAAAAAAAATTTTTTTTAGTTCTAAGCCAGTGGTGACCTTACCCCACTTGATACAATGATAAAAAAAATACCAGCCTCTTGGAGAATTATCGCTATGGTGCATAGATGATAGATTCAAAAACATTTCATAACTCAATACTTTTTATTTGGATAATGATGAACGTACATAGGTAAGTGTAGTGTGTAGTACATAATACAATTTATACGAATCGATAACATGTCTTAAAACTTACGCTCCAAACGACCCGCCCGTGCCTGTTCATGCGTGTTGCAACCGCTCGACCTAATGACCCATTAAGCCACATACATTATACATTCCCATTTAAACATTTTTACACTAAAAACCAAAACACTAAAAAAAAAAAAATTACAACAGCATAGGTTGCCTAACGTTATAACCACTATAGATTAACACTCTATGTAATCTAACACACACAATCTTTTTTCAATGTAATTTGTTTTATGATAATATGTATTTTAATTGTATTTTGTTTTAAACTATGAAACATTTTATTGACTATTTTAAAATCACATTTCACCTAATGCTTAACACTCAATAATTAATTTGTGTAATGTTGTATCAGTATATTGTAGGAATACACTCTTGTATACACCGTGTCCCAAAACTCAACGTCAAGCGGGAACCAGGGAGAAGTCCAGTTTATAACTAACCAGGGAAAAATAAGAAAAAAAATCGGAGTAATTTTTTTTTATGACATGAGCATTTTTTGAAATTTTACTTAATATTTTTTTCGTGATAAAGCTATGGGCATTTTGGTTTTATTTGGAATACTGATCAATAGCAGAGTTATTTAGGCTACCAATAAAAAATATTTAACAATTATATTTGCAAATTTGTAGTCGTAGTACGTAAAAATGTTGTACGATACGTTTTTCAAAAAATGCTCCTATCATAAAAAACAAATGACTCCGATTTTTTTTATTATTTTCCCCTGGGTAATCATAAACTGGCCTACAACCTGGTTCCCGCTTGACGTTGAGTTTTGGGACACGTTGTATATACTAATACATTAAAAAAATTATTGGATTAAAAAACTAAATGCGTAAACATTAAATTTAAATTAAAACTTTCTTTATTATTTTAGTCGTCGTATTTTGGGTACCAAACAGAGGAAAAAATTTTTTTTTTACTTTGAATATTTTGTTAACGTTTGAATTAAAATTTTATAAGAATAATGCCTTTTGTTTTATTTGTGCCTACTACGCTGATACAACATTATATTTACCTAATATAATTATATATATATAAATATATATATATCGCACAAGTTGCTTTCATAATTCTAAACATACTTATATTTTCGCCTTTAACATTCTCATTAGTTGCTGACAAAACAAATGTATAGTATATTCTAAAAAATGTATTATAAAAATGATTATTTAAATGAACAAAATAATTTCAAATTGGTAATATTATATACATAATGAAAACTAATATTATTATATATTTTAAAAGATTTAATCTGATTTACGTGTAATTACTATTTTCAGAAAAATAGACAATTTTTCAAACTGCTCGACTCTGAAAAAATATTGCTTTATATACTTTTTTGGCGTAACCCAAGGCATTCATATGGAACCAAACTGGCAATATTTGATATGTTTTGATTGTACCAAGTGTACACTTTTCTATAGTTCAAATTTGTCAAGGTATATATTTTATTTCTGTGCACTTAATGTGTAATTTCAATAGCAAATAATCATAAAAAAAACCGCTAGCAAGTTTATAATCGTATATTATATCGGTACATATAGGCAAGAGGTAGAAGGAATGGAAGAAAATAAATTATTTAAAAAAAAAATCCAATTCGGAAGGTATTTCTTTAAGATATTATTTTATGACATATTGGCACTCAGAAAATCTTAAAAAAGTATTGGCGAAAATAAATGCATACTTACATTTATATTTATTCTTGTATACAAAGCAGGGCTCTGTATACTACGTATATATATTAATTTATATTACAATGTATACCTATTTCCTCTCATGTTTGACCTTTCGTATTCTTTATTTACTTTTCTATCAGTATAATAAATAGGATAATACATTTCTGGATATGCATCTAGTAGGTACATTCGAAAGATAAAACACTATTGCATTATTGACCGCACAGTAAAAATTTGTAAGTAAATTGAAAAAAAAAATATATTTTTTTAATTACAATTTGAATTTGGAATTCGATAATATGGAGCGACTAAAGCGAGCGAAGCCCATGTAAAATATTCAAAGTAACAAATTTATTATTATTTAAGTAAATAAATATTATTTTTAAATATACATAAATAAAATTATACAATAATTTATTATAGAAAGTAGATCGCTCTGCGTACTAGGGAATGTTTTTGGTGTGAATAAATTTTTATTTTACTCTATGATAGTAAGTACAAAACATTCTTAAATATTAAAAAGGTTTAGCAAAAATAAACAAGCATGCACATGAAGATGCTTAGCGAAGATAAATATGATCTCGTTTTAAAACATGACGATAAAAAATATATTATTTTATTCTACAACTATTTTAAGTTGATACACATTTTTAATTATTTTTTGTTTAAAACCATGCTTTCACGTTAATACTAATTGAAGATCTTATATGTAATAACCAATAACACTAAGTAATCCTTATTTTATTTATTTTAAATACTAAACCATATAAATATTATTTATTCAAATAATGAAAAACATTTACAAATAATCATCATGTTGAAATAAGATAAAAATGAATTTAGATGTGTAAAATATTAAATAACATTCATAATAGGAAACTAAAAGTAAAAGTGAGGTAAAAGTGTCACTGCACTAATCTGGGTAATATATTACGTAGTTTTTACACAAGGAATATTTAAAATGCACACAATTATATATATATATATATATATAACACAACAATAAATTATGACACACTACGCGTACATAACTGCAAAATGACGGATGAAGAATAAATAAACAGCATTAAATATATTCAAATAAAAATGAATTCCGACACGGAATACGGATTTTGAATAGAAAAAAAATCACCTTAAAACTAGTATTAAAAATATATATACAATAAATAATACAAAGCTAGTTTGCAGTCAGTAGGTATACATTGAGTAGTTAGTCACAATAAATCAACATAAAAATATAAAGATTTAAATATGGTTTTTTAGGATTAACTTAAAAAGAAAAAAAAACATTCCCAGTTGGATATATAAAAATATAAAAGGGTTTTTTTAATATTAGGAATGACATCGCGCGGTATGATGATTTAACAATTTCTATGTTTACTAGGTTTTGTAAAATATTACACCTATGATAAACTACACGTTTTTTTTCTAAAAAACATTACAAATGTATACAATCAAACTGCAGTAATCTGAATGGGTTTTCTCTATGTCAAACCGTGTCTTCATTTGGAACAATTATTTTTATAGAAAACAACATTCAAGCCTTTATCAAATTCAACAATAAGCATTTCATTTATTGTAACTTCAGATTTGTTTAAAATACAAATTTTTCAGAGAAAAATTTAAAATAAAATTTTGTTGGTTTTTTTTTTTTTACAATTGACCGTCTACAAATTTATTTCGCTCCATTAAATATTTTCTAAAACGTTGTAATTATTTATTTTAATTTAGAATGTTTACATTACTGCTAAACATAAAATATTAATAGTTACAGAAAAGCGAACGATTACAAAGAAATAGAGACATTTAAACAATTCTTCATCACAATAAATTTGAAGCGTGATAAAACTAAATTGTTCAAATTAAAAATACAGGTTAAGACAGACGAGTAATTTTTACATAGTTTATGTTTTTCTCTAACATCATCCTAAGACATCAAGAAAGCACATCGAGTTACATTCATCACAAAAAATTTAATTTTGAAAAGTAGACATTGTCCGTAACACCATCTATTATCGTGATGCGAAACTTCGTCGAGTTCACCGTACCGCCATCTACTGTGATCTACGTCAACTATCCTATCTATTACAGTTTCGAACCATTTTAACACAACACTTGCAAGATTTGCACCGGTGTGTTAATCAATGTGAGCACGTTTTTTTACACATATTATTTGCGTTCAATAACAGCTACTTAGAAGAAGTGGGACATTCGAAAGGAAAGGTTTGTCTAAATAGAAATAATTTGTGCGGTTAAATCGTTACCTAATGGGAAACCTATATAAATGCAAAATTGTTGCGTTAAAATGTGTTAAGAAAATTTTGAGTATTATTATTTTTTTCAACAAAACACAAGTAAAATTTGCAAAAAATATTGATTTACTCAAAACTTTTTTTCCACATTTTTTTTATCACAATTTGGCAGAAAAACTGTTTAAAACCCCGCACACAAGTTACGTAGGTACTCGTCTTAGCTTTGCCAGTCCAAAATTTTAACTTTTTTTTTTGCTTTATCTTCTTTTACATTTAACAATCTTAAGTAGCATTATTTATTTTTAAGTTGAAGATGAACATTATTATAACAGTGGCTTTGTTAAGCAACAATTTGAAAAAATACCTACATATAAGTATGTAGCTTTCTAAAAAGTAAAAAAAAAAAATTTTATAAAAAGCAAAATTCTTTGTTGACATTTTGAGCACTTAAATTATTATAATGATTTGGGATTACATTTTATTTTTTAAAATTACATAAATAGCTTGGCAATATCAAATACATAATTTTACCAAAAAAAAATATATACCTATTTCTCAAAAGTTTGCTCCAAATCGTGAATAAAATTTGTAAAACCTTTGACTAATTTCAAAGAATTTATCTGAAATGACGTCTGAACATATTTAAAACTGTTGATAAAATATGTCTTTTAACATGTATATAGCCACTGTTAAAGATGTAAGTGTTGGATAATTTTTATATTTTGAGTTTAAAGTTTAAACCAACTTGTCTTTACAATCGGTTCATTGGGTAAATTTAAAAGGGATGATTGTCACGAAAGTTTTTGGGGAGGCGATAGGACATTTTTTGAAACTAGTCGAGAAAAACATTTTGAGCATGCTTTTTGTTGACATATCTTCAAAATTTCTAATAAATAAATATTATATAAAACGTTTCATGAGTATTTCAATACATAAATTACACAATTTTCACATAATTATAGAACTGATCAATTCAAACACAACATGAAAATTAACAAACGTCAATCAAGTTCAATTTTACGAAATAGCAGAAAGTACGCTAGCAAATAAAAAATCAAAACCATTCGCGAAACATCAGAAAAATCTCTAATGACAAAACCTACTGAAGTAAAAACATGATACTGTCCTGTGAGAGACATTTCAAATGTGCTGATGAATGAAAATGAAGAAGAGAAAAAAAAAGTATCTTAATAACTAAATTGAAAACAAAAGCTATCCTAAATGTAGCAGAAAATTCACAAACAATTTTGTTTCTTATGAAATAGCAGAAAATCCACACTACTAAACACACAACCAAAGGGAAGCACTGACACGGCACATAGTCCACAAGGTGTTATGTGGATGACATCACGAATGTTGTAGGTGATGTAGCTAAACGCGTCAGTTTCCACAAAAAAATAAAAATAAAAGCCCAAAACGCCCCACCGCCTCTTAAGATCTTAACACCATTAACTTCCAATCCATTTTTGTTTTAAACCATTCAGTCTTATGACGTGTTTGTATAATATAACAATTTTGTCTAGAGTAACGACGACGACGACGCCTTGGCCGCTTCACTCTGGTTTGAGACGATGCCACTGCACTATGGTTTGTCGTGGCTTCGTGATCATATCTTGCCAGTGCTTGGTCTCCGATGCACCGGAGCCGTTCTTGCCTGAAATCAGAAAATATAGAAATTAATTTTATTTTTCTCTGCCTCCGAGTCACAGACGATTTGTAGGTTCGCTTAGTCTGTTTTACAGATACTATCACGGGCGCTGCTCTGTGGAACTGGCATCCTTTATTCCCGCCACCCGGCCTATCTCCGCATCGAGTCGCAGAGAGACTTTTTTTATTGACTTTGGGCCTTTGAGAACCCATCGGTTTCGTGGTCGCACCGCTAGGGTGTGGAACTGTCTTCCGGCGAGTGTGTTTCCCGAATCCTTTAACCTGGGTGTCTTCAAACGTCATTTTAACAGGCTAGACAGCCTAGCAACAGTCCGCAAATCTCTCTATTATGTCAGACTCGACTAGTGAAAACTGAATTTTCTAGTAAAGGCGTAACAGTGTATATACACATATTTATATTATTTACAATAGTACGGATTTGATCGGTATATCATTCGTAATATCGAAAAAGAAATATACCAACGAATGCAGCGAAGACACATTAGAAAAAACGTCGCTAAAAGAAAAAGACAAAGAGGAGACACCTACTAACAAGATATAAATGAGTCGCGTTAAGCGGAGATAAAGTGGGACCCGTATTCTGACGATGAAGAACGAAGTTGTACAAAAATTAATACTCTATAAGCGCGGGTATTATTTCATAAATCTCCATATAGAATATATATAAGGTGCGTCTTTATTAGCTACAAACATTTTGGAAGAGGTAAATATCCACCATAATAAACAGATTAAGCAGAAAAATAAAACATAAAAACATAGTTATATTTTTAGCATTAGTTTACGAGAAATTTAAACAAATAATAAACATATGTTTTACACAATCAAAACTTTGGTCCGCAACGTGCTACTAAGAAAGAAAGAAATGTTTTCTCATTGCCGCTACACACCCACTCGTCTCCGAGCTGGGAGTGTGCGGCGCTGAATTTTGAACGTTTGGATTGTGTAGAAAATAGACATATTATGGTAAATTTCTCGAAGACTAATGTTAAAAATAAATTTTTTTTTGCTTAGCGTGTATAATTGGGTTGACACGTAACCCTCACAAAATATTTGCAGTTAACAAAGACGCACAAGAGGTTTAACAAAGGATGCAGTATTTGTTATTACATTATTTTAAAATCATAATATTTTAGAACAATGACCTGTTAAGAATCCCAAGAAATATTTAATGCCATTTTCATTCCATGACGACAAACCGTCATCAGGTAGAGAGTAGAATGAGAAAAAAAGAACATAACATCGAGCAGTAGATGGCGTACACTGTAACTTTGCCGCTATAATCCCCCCCCCCCCGCCCCCCTCCCACTTTCCACACCGGCAATCTTCTTCCAGTGCATCTTGAGCAGAAGATAAGTTTGAGAGCAACGAACCATAACTTCGAGAGAACAATCCCATTCTCTTAGAAGATCTTGATTTGTGTGAGAGAAGACAGGATTGAGAACAACAAGATAGAATAAGAACGCCCTAGCGAGCAGTATGCTGCCAATGAGCTCGTTGCGTCCGATGTTGTCGAGATCCATGAACATAACTTCGAGAGAACACACCCAACTTATCTTAGAAAATCTTCAGTTGTGGAAGACAGGATTGACAGCAACAAGATAGAATAAGAACGCACCAGCGAGCAGCATCCTACCAATGAGCTCGTTGCGTCCGATGTTGTCGAAGTCCATGAGCATAACTTCGAGAGAACACACCCAACTTATCTTAGAAAATCTTGAGTTGTGGAAGACAGGATTGACAGCAACAAGATAGAATAAGAACGCACCATCAAGCCTATGCTGCCAATGAGCTCGTTGGGTCCCATGTTGTCCAAGTCCATCAACATGTCGTCAAGAAAACACTTCTTTATCTTTTCCCAGGGCGTATTGAGTAGATAAACATAATATTAATAGCAACAAGATAGAATAAGAAAGCACCAGCGAGCAGTATCCTGCCAATGAGTTCTTTGAGTCCGATGTTGTCGAAGTCCACGAACATAACTTCGAGAGAATACTCCCATTCTCTTAGAAAATCTTGAGTTATGTAAGACAGGATTGACAGCAACAAGATAGAATAAGAACGCACCAGCGAGCAGTATCCTGCCAATGAGCTCGTTGCGCCCGATGTTGTCGAAGTCCATCACCATGACGTCGAGGGAGCACTCCCTTATCTTCTCCCAGGGCACGTTGAAACTGAAGGAGTCGTTGAAGACCGGGTTGAGAGTGCACTTAAAGATGGCCGTCTTGCGCTTCTCGATGCGTTTGTCACCAAACTGGAGCCACACTTTCACGTACGGATCTGTGGATTAAGAGAAGACATTCATATAGTCATTGCAGTTGATTATTGTTTTTTTAGGGTTCCGTATCTCAAATGAGGAAAAAGAATGAAACATTTATAGACTATTAGCTTTTGCCCGCGGCTTCGCTCACGTGAAATTCGCATTTAAGAAGAAGAAAGTAAGTAAGCCCGCTACCGTAGGTACCTTTATTTTGGTGCGCGGAACAATTCGGATAGTATGAGAGCCACATCTTAGCGCAACTGAAACTGAATTTTATTTAGCCTATCCTGTGTCTCGTATAGCTAAATGGTCTTGTACTAAGTTTCATCGAATTCCGAAGATCGATTTAAGAGTTATGGAGGAACACACATACATACTTACAGAAAATATTTGTAAAAGTCGTCAATTTAGTTTTAGTATCATACATAGAGTCTACAAACGCAGTATCTCATAAAGCAAAGAAATTTACTCCATGATTTATTATTAAATATTGCATACATACATACATACATACCACACACGCTGTATCCCGACAATCAGCGTAAGCAGAGTAATCGGTGATGTGCTGCAAGTGCTCTTGTAAATTACAGCACAACACCGACCACCACGTTAACCAAAGTATTTGGACGCAAGAAAAAGTATCGTAAAGCACGAAGACCCACGTGCTGCATGAATCGGTGGAAGGACTGTTTCAAGGTGAGAGTTGGCTAGCATGTCGCCCTTTAGCAGGACATCTTATCCTTATCCCTTAAACGCCTTTTACGGCATGCACAGGGAGAGATTAAGTGGTTTTATTTTAAGTACCGACCCCACACGGTCCAAACCCAGTCGGATACAAATAGAGCCTACAACCTAGTAAGGGGCAAGGTAAGTTCGTAGTTCGTACTTATCAACCTTTGTACCGTGTGGGGCCGGTACTTTAAAAGAATAGCCCCACTGCATCTCTCCCCGTGTATGTCGTAAAAGGTGACTAAGGGATATGACTTCCTTCTTATATTACTAGGTGGTAGGGTTTAACCCGCCCGGGTTGGTACCACCGCACTGAATTAAAGGTCGGTCGAAACGGCTATGTAAATAGTTTGTGTTTTCCGTCCAGTTCAGTGTAGCCGGCACGGCCGAAGGGAAGGTTGACGTGGCACTAAGTTCACCCGGTGTTATGGGCTAACATCACGGATGTTGTAGGTGATGTAGCCAATCGTGTCACGTTCCATAAAAAAAAACAAATTTAAAAATCAAACTCGGAAAGAAAGAGAAGGTTCCTGCATAGATACCAAAGGATATGAAATCAACTAAATTTCGCAAACTACTCAAGGCCTTTTACGTAAGCCCGTGTCGAAAATGGATAGATTTCTCAAGATAAAGGTGCCGTCTATTGGGCCGGCCTTTTCAACCTTTAAAAAAAAAACTCCTAACGAACACCTAATGACACTGCACAAGGCAAAATGAACCGTTCGCCCTTGGCAAAAGGCTCAAATTCAAAAGACGCGTATGCGGAAACCTCGTTAGGGTGTTTCGAAGAAATTGTGTAAATTAAATAGCGACCGGAGACAAAATAAATCGCAGCTCAACGAAATCCTGAAAAGACTTAGAGAGACGTAGAGTGTAAGGACATGAAATGAACGGAAGCACTGACATGGCACTTAGTTCACCCGGTGTTATGGGCTGGCATTGTATTGTATTGTATTGTATATATTTATTGCACTCAAATAGAATATGGGCAAAAGGTAACACTTAATGCCTCTAGGCACTGGCGGCCGGTCCTAAAGTGCGCCCGTGCGCCGCACTACCATACCACAAGAAGTCTTCACTTCACTCAAAATAAATAATATCTTACAATACAACATATCTACATTAAAACCATAAAGATCGTACTCCAAATAAATACGAATGTGAATTCGACCTTATTTTATAGATCACAAGGCACGTTTTTGCGAGTAAACCCGCGCCCCATGCGGAATCGAATAACGCACGCGGGTCTTCCATCTGAATGTATGGGGATCGGCAAAACACCACTGGCGCGTGAGACAAAAGATACTACATAGAAACAGTATGGGCCGAAATGGAGTTCTGCGTGCGGCGCACGAGGACGCCAAACAAGGACGCTATATCGTGAATAGCCGCGCGTGCGACACGTCGCGAGCGATTCCTTTTGCAAGAGTCCGTCTACCTGGAGTCAGCGCGCTGTCATGTGATGTCACATACCCGTTAGCGCGCGAATATTTAAAATGGGATATTGTTAGGTTTTGTGCTTTCTGTCACGTGATACTGTGAATTAAGTGGTGCCGATATTTGCCTAAGAGTTGGTTAAAGGTAAGGCTTTACAAACAGGCGATCCCGGGTTCAAAATTTGGTATTTAAGGAGGTAGGTACTTAGCGCACTACCGGTCACTGAAGTCACCAGCCGCCACTGCCTTTAGGCATTTTCTAACAGGATACCGTTGGGGTATGATATGATAACTGCTAGGTGAGTGGCGGAAAGAGAAGTTTAAATATTATGATATGACAGATGTACGGGAATACAAAAGATAGATAAACTTAAAATTATATGAATAGTTAAATACTGCACTGAGATTCAATAAGGAATACCTATATACCAGATATATACATAAGATAGACTAAATATATACTTAGTTTTTACATATTATATATATTTACTAACTCTGAACATGAGAGACATAGTTTTGGAACAGAAAAATTAAGTTGACAAAAAGTGGCATCACGGATGTTGTAGGTGATGTAGCTAACCGTGTCACTTTCCATAAAAAACACAGACAAAAAAAAAAAACAAAAAAAATTAATAAATTTTTTTAAGCCGTTCTTTTGAATAGTTATAGTTGTTAAATATTGTCAGCCTCGGTAGCTCAGTGGTGCGATCGGTCGACTGTTATTAAGCAACCCAGTACTTGAATGGGTGACCGCTCGACCGTTGGAGGCTAACGTGGTTTGGATTCACCGTTAAATTGTAGGTCTCTTCCCTTCTTACCTTACTAGGTGGTAGGGTTTATCCCGCCCGGGTTGGTACCACCGCACCGCACTGAATGAAACTTCGGTCTAAACGGTTATGTAAATAGTTCGTGTTTTCCGTCCAGTTCAGTATAGCCGATATGAAATGAAGGGAAACACTGACATGACACCTAATTCACCCGGTGTTATGGGCTGACATCACTTTCCATAAAAATAAAAAAACCTTTTGGGTGATGTAGCCAATCGTGTCAGTTTCCATATAAAAAATAATGTTGGCGCGCGAATTGTAAAGAAAACACATATTTCGCCAAGTAAGTACTTGCTTATCAACCAATCACTGTCCAATTAAATGTGTTTTATAAACATATCGAGACAAGCTTTTCGTAAACAAATCGAAAACCTAAACTTATTTTATTAGTACATGACTTATATGAACGCTTGTTTTTTAAAAACAGGGTTTTTTATGTTTATTTTTTAGCTTTTATTACTTTGTTTTACAATTTTGAGTTATACTAGATTGTATTGTCATCACCACCATAAGTGTGCGCAAAATTTCAGCTCAGTCCGTTGCGTGGAACTGGTTTAAAATTCAGCTGCAAGATTTGACCCGCACATACCTAACGGATGAAGTTAAATAAAAGCTTATAAAAATGTATGTAGGTCGTAAATACGACCTGTTCAATTTGTCGCGTGTTTAACGAGTGCGTTTTATGTGTTATTGAAATCGCCGAGTTAAAGTGTGCAGGTTGATTCAAAAACGACTACCAACATTTCAGGGTGATTTTTGAGCTCAAATAACACTTCTGCTTTTGTAATAAAATTATTCAAAATGTAAAAAAATGCATATTCCCAGAGCCAGCTGTCATTATCTCCCTCTACGGAGACAAGCCATGCTGCATCGTCATAGCCCCAGTGCGACGTTGCTATCGCTTACTCGCTCTCGCTTGCCTCCCTGTGACAGGAGTGAGAGAGAAACACGAAGATTGCGACGGTCACCCGATGACGGGTGAGCGATTTCATGTTTCTCTCTCGCTCCTGTCATCGGTAGGCAAGCGAGAGCGAGTAAGCGATAGCAACGTCGTCGCACTGGGGCTATGACGATGCAGCATGGCTTGTCTCCGTAGAGGGAGACGAATGACAGTAGGCTCTGTAATTCCCCATATTGGTGCAAATTCGAAAAACATTAAGGGGATTATGATTTTTGTATTTAAAAATATGTAAGCTATAAAGTTATTAATTTCAGCTAAAGAATCAGCCCTTAACATTTTGATAGTCATGCTGAATCACTCCGTATAGGATGCTACGTAATTTGGGAGTAAGAGCAAGTTTGGAGAACTCTTATGAGCCCAGTTTCGGATATGAAAACTTTTTTAATTATGCCGCGACAGCATGTCGAGCATGAAATTAAAACATTTTATTGGCCGCCAGTGTGGTGGTGGCGTCGCTTTTGGCCGAGAATTAAGGGTATATCTCCGTAAATGGTGCCTCTCACTCTAACAATGCGCGTTTTATTTTATTATAAAGAAATTATACAACTTATAAAAAAATCCTTAATAATTAAGAAAATCATTAATAATTTTATCATTCATATTTCTCCCAGAGGATTTTTTTATAAGTTGTATAATTTCTGCATAATAAAATGAAACGCGCATTGTTAGAGTGAGAGGCACAATTTAGGGAGGTAGTCCTCTCTAGGAGGTAGTACTCTTTCGTGAGTGCCTCTCTGGGTTCAGTATCCGTCGGGATGCACCGCCTTCTCATCTCGAGTTCGATAAGTACATAACAAAATAATATGTACGATGTTTTTTTTGCTTAGATGTAATTCTATAGTAGCTTTAATTAAAGTTTAGTATGTAAGTTATATTTGAAAACAATAAAAATAAAACTATATATGATTTCTTGCCCGGTTCTTCCTTATAGATTGCATTGCTGAAGGGACAAGACATAAAAAAAAACCGGCCAAGTGCGAGTCGGACTCGCGTACCGAGAGTTCCGTACCATCACATAATTCACAACTGTATTATTAGTTGTTTTGCTTTTGGGTTTTTACTATAATCACACCAAGCTTGACGCTTGTGTGTGTAACTGTTTTTACAACAGAGCAAAAAAAAAAACACATGTTTCTTTTAAGGGGACGCCTTTAATTTAACTTTTTGTATTTTGATGTTTTATTATTTGTTAGGATATTTTTAACAAATTATTTCTTTCTTTCTTTATTATTTTATTCTTCATTCGTATTGTAGTTGAATTTGTCCAATTTTGTTTTTACAATCCGTTTCGATTACACCTACAAAGAAGAGCAGGCAAGAAACTTCGCAGGTTTTTAGGTTTCCGTATCCCGTACGGAAGCCTATTACTAAGCCTATGCCGTCTGTATGTCTGTCTGTACTACTGCTGTACCTTGGAACCGTAATAGGTAGCCGGTTGAAATTTTCACAGAATATGTGTTATTATGGTGGATATAACAACAAATAATAAAAATATAGAAAAGGTCTTTAGAATTAAGGGGGGTCCCCATATAATAAACGTATTTTTTTTTTCAAAGTGTTTTTTTGTGGTGCGGTAACCTAGGTGCGCGAGTCCGGCTCGCACTTGGCCGTTTTTTTTAATATTGAACATTTCAACCGGCGCCTTATAGGTAGGACAGACAGACAGCTTAGGATTAGTAATAGGATCCCGTATGGTCCGGAATAATAAACGAAACTCGCTACTCCACGGATTTCAGATTTTTCCTTTAAAAGCGTACGATTTCAGACATAGATTTATATCCAGCGGTCTTCAAAATTGATATTCAGTATACCCACTTCGGCGACCGTTCTCCAAGTTCTCCCTATTATTTCGTAACTACGTGTGAAGAATTAATCATTTTAGGAAATGTAGGAATGCGATGTGATTTTAATATCGATAATAAACGTTTAATCGATATAGTGGAAATATTTATTTGCGGCTTTACTCACGGTTTTTGTATCGCGTTGCCGCGACGTTTCGACTCGAACATTCGAGCCATTTTCAAGCGAGCTCCTGTGTCGTCGCGAAACGTTGAAACGTCGCACAGTGTCAAATATGACCTTAAAATCGGACACGTTCTTTTTATTCCAGAAATTAATAGATTTAGTTATTTAAAATGCTAGAGTAAAACTCCCCCGCCTCTGCGACTTTTAGTTTAGGAGAAATAATTTTTTGAAAATTACACTTTTTTAGTCTCGGAAAAACGAAAAATAATTCTATAATTGAAACTAAGCTACTTATTTAAATTTCACTCAGCCTTATCAAAGACCCTTTCGAATATCCACATTTGAAAAGTTATTCGAGGCTGTGAAAGTTTACAGAAATCGAATTATATTTATTTTTAATTTTTTTTATTTTATTTTTTTTCTCCTAGATCCCATAGTAGTAGGCGGAGATATTTATACCGAAAATAGTTCACTGTTTCCTCTGTCCGTTAAAAAAAAATCGACGCCTAATTCCATGGGATTAAGAAGTTACAGGAGTTATTCGCTATGGGCTAGGGTTGTTACTAGAATGAATACAAATTTTCCCATTTTTTATTTATTTATTTTTGACATTTGATTAATTTTATTGTATTGTTTCGTGATTTCTTTTAATAATAATTAGCTTGTTTTGGTTTTTGTTTTTGTTTTTTTTTTTGTTTTTTTTTTTTTGTGGAAACTGACACGGCTGGCTAAATCACCTATACTACAGCATCCGTGATGTCAGCCCATAACACCGGGAGAACTAGGTATGCATGCCATGTCAGTGTTTCCCTTCATTTCATGTCGGCTACTATGTTTAAAATTGGGGAGGCGTATGTCCAGCAGTGAACACATACACACTGACTGACTGACTGACCAGTCCATATACATCCACTGCTGGGACCATATCATTATTTTGCGGAAAAATAAAAGATTTTGTAAAGTGCCAACCCTATTGCCCGAAACTTGATAATTGCACTAAAATGAGCATAACTTCTTAAACCCATGGAATTAGGCGTCGGTTTTTTTTTAACGGACAGAGGAAATAGTGAACTATTTTCGGTATAAATATCTCCGCCTACTACTACGGGATCTAGGAGAAAAAAAAATAAATAAAAAAAATGAAAAAAATATATAATTCGATTTCTGTAAACTTTCACAGCCTCGAATAACTTTTCAAATGTGGATATTCGAAAGGGTCTTTGATAAGGCTGAGTGAAATTTAAATAAGTAGCTTAGGTTCAATTATAGAATTATTTTTCGTTTTTTCGAAACTAAAAAAGTGTAATTTTCAATAATTTATTTCTCCTAAACTAAAAGTCGCAGAGGCGGGGGAGTTTTACTCTAGCATTTTAAATAACTAAATCTATAAATTTGTGGAATAAAAAGGACGTGTCCGATTTTATGGTCATATTTGACACTGTGCGTCGCGGCAACGCGATACAAAAACCGTGAGTAAAGCCGCAAATAAATATTTCCACTATGACTGTTAACCACGGTAATCTTAAATCACGTTTTATCGATAATTTTATTTGTCGTTCAATAAAACATATCGATTTATACATACATACATACATACATACATAGCTTCACACCTGTTTCCCGGTGGGGTAGGCAGAGACAACGGATCTCCACGTGCCATGATCCTGACCCACCTCTGCCGCCTCTTCCACTCCCATAATGTTCTTCGTGCATGCTCGTCGGTTACGGGTTATCGATTTATCTTTTTGTAGGTATTAAAAATAATTTATTCAGATTCACATAATTAATTTAAAAAAAACTCGCGTGGAGAGGACTCCGTACCGGTCCGTTTTCCGTGAGAACTTTAAGATTTAGGCTTTTCATTAAGCTTCCATGTAAACTACGAGTATAAGGCCCTATTTTGACACCGAGAGACAGACTGAAATATCTAATAGTTTAAACTGTTTTGAGAATTTAACGCGAATTAAGCAGTGGACAAAATTAAGCATGGAATAAAATTTCGATAATTATTATTACAATTTTGCTATCGTTACATCACTATTTTCTTCACTGAAGCAGTAAAAGTCCTAAACGAGATAAGGCCTATAAATCATACGGTTCAGAATGTATTTTGAAATATTAAACCTAAATCGTAATATTTAAATAATATAAAAAACGGCCAAGTGCAGTCTGAGGGTTCCGCATACATACATACATAGCGTCACGCCTGTTTCCCGGTGGGGTAGGCAGAGACAACGGATCTCCACGTGCCATGATCCTGACCCACCTCTGCCGCCTCTTCCACTCCCATAATGTTCTTCGTGCATGCTCGTCGGTTACGGGTTATCGATTTATCTTTTTGTAGGTATTAAAAATAATTTATTCAGATTCACATAATTAATTAAAAAAAACTCGCGTGGAGAGGACTCCGTACCGGTCCGTTTTCCGTGAGAACTTTAAGATTTAGGCTTTTCATTAAGCTTCCATGTAAACTACGAGTATAAGGCCCTATTTTGACACCGAGAGACAGACTGAAATATCTAATAGTTTAAACTGTTTTGAGAATTTAACGCGAATTAAGCAGTGGACAAAATTAAGCATGGAATAAAATTTCGATAATTTTATTATCGATATTATTACAATTTTGCTATCGTTACATCACTATTTTCTTCACTGAAGCAGTAAAAGTCCTAAACGAGATAAGGCCTATAAATCATACGGTTCAGAATGTATTTTGAAATATTAAACCTAAATCGTAATATTTAAATAATATAAAAAACGGCCAAGTGCAGTCTGAGGGTTCCGCACTACAACGTAATTGGCCGGTTTTTATTATTTATTGTTTTACTTTAGAGTTTGCACTATTAATCAACTTTTACGGCAGAGTAAAAACGAAAAAAAAAACTTTTAAAAATAAAACACGTTCCTAGTATGGGGACCCACCTTAATTTTGTACTTTTATTTATTTTTTATAATTTATTAGTTTATCTGTCCATATACAACGTGTCCCAAAACCAACGTCAAGCGGGAACCAGGAAGTAGGCCAGTTTATGACTACCCAGGGAAAAATAAGAAAAAAAATGTGAGTCATTTATTATAATTTTTTTAAATTGAACTGAATATTTTTTTTTGGTTAAATTACAGGCATTCTGCTTTTATATATTCTGGCTACCAATAAAAAAAATTGAACACTTATATTTGCAAATTTGTAGTCGTAGTACCTAAAATGTTTTTTCAAAAAATGTCCATATCATAAAAAACAAAAAACTCCGATTTTTTTACTTATTTTTCCCTGGGTAGTCATAAACTGGCCTACTCCCTGGTTCCCGCTGGACGTTGAGTTTTGGACACGTTGCATATACCTACATATTATGTAAAAATCACAACCGGCTACCTATTACGGTTAAAAGCGCCCTTTAAAGACAGAACAGACGGACAGACAGACGTCATAGGCTTAGTAATAAAGTCCATACGGAAATATAAAAACAGCCAAGTGCGAGTCGGACTCGCGCACAGAGGTTTCCGCACCGAAAACGTTGAACAAACACGTTTCTTGTATGGGGACCCGCTTACTTTTTAATTTTTTTTTTAAGGTAACTTACACAGTTGGCTACATCACCTAGAACATCCGTGATGTTAGCCCATAACACCGGGTGAACTAGGCGCCATGTCAGTGATGAATTATTACCTACTAACGAAATACCTTATATATCATTGCTTCGATTCGCTCTGAGTCACCAGACCTCACTTATTACAAAATAGTTTCAAATTGAACTATCGCTTAATGCTGAGAAAGCGTCAATTTTGAAACGGGCCGATGAAGTTTCTACGTGCGAAGTAGGGCCGAAAATGCCAAACTGTTATTTTGGAAAGGCCCAAACAATTCAAAAGGATAGAAGGTAGTATCTTCGGAGTATCATGGAGTAGTATGTTGTAAAAAGGACAATCGAATCTACGTTCCTGTCTTTTGATTTTTTGAATATCTAAAGTGATGATGACTCAATAAAGCTTAATGGACTTAGGCCCACTTGCACCAACACGAATTTAAGATATAAACCGACTCGTGTATAAACCAGTTTAACTCGTTAAGCTAGCACCCGTTGACTGTGGGAACCGCGTTTAAATCCATAACTCGCTACTTAACTCTAAACTCGTGTTGGTGCAAGTGGGCCTTAATGACAACAAAAAATTCAAATTGTTTCGATCGAAATACAACTTTTTATCACCGGTATTGTAGGTATATTTCATCTAAAAAAAAACTTAGGATCTTAGATTGGAGTGTCCTTAAGACAAGATTTTTTTTTTTAATAAAGTTTAGCGGCCTAGGAAGCATAAATAAATGCCGAAAGACGAATTTGTATGCAGAAAGTTAACTTCCGTCTCATCTTAATTACGACGATCGGACGCCGATATAAGCTACTATCAATACTAATAATAAATCTGTAAGTAGATGATACTTTGTTTTATGAGATCTTGCGTTTGTAGACTCTATAATACTAAAACTTAATTGACGATTTTTAGAAATATTTTCTGTATTTATGTATGTTTCTACATAACTCTTAAACCGATTGCTCGAATTCGATTAAACTTAGTACAAGCACATTTAACTATACGTGACACAGAATAGAATTCAGTTCCGGTTACGCTAAGATGTGGCTCTCATTACAAACCGAATTGTGCCGCGCGGCGAAATAAAGGTACGGTATATAGCGAGCTTACTTACTTTCTTATTTTTTACACGAATTAATTTATTTCTTACACGAATTTCACGCGAGTGAAGCCGCGGGCAAAAGCTAGTATTTTATACAATCTATGGTATTGCAATGAATTTTCTATCGTTTTGACTTCTGTTGTGACTGCCATAATGTGCTTAGTTTTGTCAAAGTTATGAATAATTCAGACGGATGGCCTTCGTGGTGTCGAGACAGTGGTCTCTAAAGAGCGGTCTGGAATTAGAAATGTGGAACTTTTTCCACACCTAGTCATTCAACGTTATATGCGTCCACCGCAGGACATTTTTATGGATAGCGCGACATGTGGCATAGTTTCACCTACAATTAAGTGTCTAACGATGCCCATGGGCATTCTGTGATGCACGGGGATTGCGAGTGCCATGCCGGCCTGACAGGATCCTTTTCACGCCCGTTTTGAAAAACCCCAGGCTGGGAGGAAATAGATGAGCAGTGAGTGCGTTCCACATTTTCCCGTTTCTGTGAATAAAATACCTACAGAAGCGGTTGGTGCGCATCCGTGGTAGGTCGATTGAATAGGGGTGCATCCCCTGCCCGTAGTGCGGAGGTGGAATGGGGACGGCGGAATCGCGTACGTACGATTTGTAGGGGAAACTAAACTAAAACTGCTATGATGAGCGCAAAATTGATAATGTCACAATGTCCATAAGCTCCTTCGAGACAGATTAACATCTAATGACGGAGCCAATGTTTGTTACGTGCCGTTTGTAACGTACTGAATAAATTTCATTTCATTTCATTTCATTTCAATTTCAATTTAATTTTAATTTTATTTCATTTCATTTCATTTCATAAAGAAATAAATGTCATCTCTTTTGAAAATCAACTTTAACGCGAGCGATTTACAAGTTTTTTACATACATTTACTGAAGTAATTTCGATTTAAGAGTAAAATAACTTTGTTCGCGCAATAAAAAAGGTTTTCTTAAACTTTTTCACTTTTCCTACGCATGTTTCTTTCATCGTATGTAAATTGACTTTCGGTTGACCGGAAAAATCCAATATAACTTTGATGACGAATGCTTTCAATTCATTTTACTTCGACGTAGGGATGCTCTATTATTATGTCGATAGTTCTATCCACTTTAAAATAAGCAAATATGCTTACATAATCTCTACTTGTTTTAAGTGTGGTGGTGGTATCGTGGTGGTTTGGGCATCGGCTTCTCATGCGAGAGGTCCGAGGTTCGAATCCAATCGGCGTGTACCAATGAAGAGAAAAAATACGTCCCCTGGTCGGGACGTATTTTATCTTTTCATTTTCGGGTTTGCATTTTTCTAAAAGAAGAAATTAATATAAGAGTGTTTAGTTTATAATATGTATTCTTCTTTTATTGTATAAATAATTACCTAATTCATAAGTTAGAGAAAATCAAAGGAGGTAGGTCTACATCAATATCACATAAGAAGAGAGATTAAAAATAAAATGTACTTGTGATTTAAATAAAAATCTTTATAAGAGTATTTATTTGTGAATAAAGTAAATGTTTATTTACAATTTATAAATTAAAATTTAAAACTTAAACTACCTATCAAATAAAATTTAAAGACAAATATAAATTGTTAGATATTATTAATTACAGAAAATTACATAATTATGTGGACTCTGCATGGTCTGTGAAATATCACATAAAACTTATAAATATAGGCAACACATTTCAATAATGAAAAAGTACCGATTAAATAGTAATTTATCGATAACTCGTAAATATCGATATATGGTCACCTCCCTAAAATCGCTGCTCCAAGGACCATCTTCTCTGATGGACCTTCGAAGAGAAATTGTATTACAGAAGTGTTCTGGTTTACTCGAGCATTAGTATGTGTCAGAAAATTGAGAGTAAATTTGAAGAAACTTATTATTAATGTTCGTTTGATTGCGGCTTCGTCCGCGTTAAAGCCTAATTAATGAATAAGTTAATTCCTAGTATAAACAAAAGTATTGTGTCTGTTAGTCAGTTTTGTCTAAAATGTTGTATAGTTTTAGCCTGATGTACCTACGAATTCCGGTTTTATTTTTTTTTATGTATGTAACTTAAAAATAAAAATATACCCGACTATTAAAATCGAAGAAAAGAACAAGGAAAGTTGCTGTTGTTGGGTTTCCTAATTTTTGGGTTTTGGAAACGCAAAAATTATTTTGAAAAAAAAATATATTATTGTATGGAAGTGATTTTGATTTGATATTTTTTTTTTATTATGTTTTTATGCATTACGGCATGTTACAAATGTCAAAAGTTACTAAATATTTCACTACTAGGAAATATGTTTTCAAATCCCGGAATTCCCGCCGGGCCAAAGGCTGCTTACATTTGTATAAATCGCAGATTGGGTCCTGCTTGGAGTACTGCTCGCACTTGTGGGATGGCTCAGCGAAATACAAGCTTGCACCTTTGGACTCGATCCAGCGTCGATCCGTGCGACTAGTGGGTGACCCCGACGTATCCCGCGATCTAGAACCACTGCAACTCCGTAGGGATGTCGGCGCCCTAAGTGTGTTTTATCGCTTATTCCACGGGGAGTACTCGGAGGAGCCGTTTAACGCGATTCTGCCGTCCCGACGCGCACTGGGCAGGGATTGCATCCCTATACGCAGGACTTACTACGGATGCGTACCAAACGGTTCTGCAGGTCCTTCTTCCACAGAACCGGTACACTCTGGAACGCTCTCCGTGCCCACATATTTCCACCCAAGTATAGTCTCGGGTCCTTCAAACAGTTTGACGTCTGGTACAACGGGCACCAGACGTCGGCTCCAGGAACTCCCGTAGTCCCTGAATAAGCCCGTGACGTAGCGGGCGAAACGTCGACTTATGTAAGTCATAAAACTACTAAAAACATTAGCGTAATACAGGCTGTTTCAGGATAGGGTTTCGTAACTTCAGGGTTCGAAAGGGCGAAAAGGATTTGAAAACGAAAAGCTCTGAAACTTTTTCCCAGATTCGGTCATTTTATAGTACCTTTTGGTGGAAATCGTTTTATCGAGATTTGGTGGACGGTTAACATCCACCTTTAGTAAATAAAAATAAAATGACTAAATTGCAATTTTTAAATAGTAGAATTGAACTGCATGTTGGTTAATTCCAACCACTTAAATTTAAATGACATCAAAAGAAAAAGGTGACTGGACTAAATCATTGCACTACCTAGACCTAGACAGCACCTCCCCATACTCACTGTCCAGCGAGTTTTTTTATAACAATTTCCAATTTTTGTATGAAAAAAAAAGTACGGAATTTCGATTTGAGTGATTAGGATGTTTTTCTTCTAATAATGAGTACTTCCTATTCCTGAAGTTTCTCATGCCTATCCTGAAACAACCTGTATACAGATCAGTGGGATCACTCACCTGATTTTCCATTAATATCCTTCGCCTTCAGATTCCTCGCCTTGAGCAGAGTGAGGGTCAGGATACTGTTGCTCGGATGATAGCATAGTGAAGTCAGCAGCTCTCCGCACTTGTCCTTTGCGGGAGGTTTCAGCGCCTTCCAGAACGAAGGCTTCTCGCTTAGGTCCACCTGAAGATGAATTTTCGAATAGTTGAGCGGTGGGCGGTCAGCGCCGCCGGGGCGGTGGTTTTTTTTTTATTGAAACTGACACGGTTGGCTACATCACCTACAACATCCATGATGTCAGCCCATAACACCGGGTGTACTTGGTGCAACGTCAGCGCTTCCATTCGGTCGTGCCGGCTACACTGAACTGGACGGAAAACACAAACTACTTACATAGCCGTTTCGACCGACCTTTCATTCAGTGCGATGGTACCAATCCGGGCGGGTTATGCCCTACCACCTAGTAATATAAGAAGGGAGTCATATCCCTTAGTCGTCTTTTACGACATACACGCGATATTCGCTCTCAATCTCGATATCGAGGTCCGAGGTTCGAATCCGGCCGACATAAATACGGATGTCTTTTAGGGTTCCGTATCCGGTACGGGACCCTATTACTAAGCCGACGCCGTCTGTCTGTCCGTCCGTCTGCCTGTCCGAGGGCTGTATCTCTTGATCCGTAATAGGTAGCCCGTTGAAAATTTCACAGAATATGTGTTAGTTATTATGGCGGATATATCAAATAATAAAAAATTTTAAAAGTAAAAAATTAAGGGCGGTCCCATACAAGAAACGTATTTTTTTTCAATGTTTTTTTTTGTGGTGCGGAAACCTCGGTGCGCGAGGCCGGCTCGCACTTGGCCGTTTTTTTACATACATACATAAATCAGTATCCCAAAAATCGGAGTTAGTAGAGTGGTCTGTGTTGTGCTGCAAGTACTCTTTAGTAAATGACAGCACAACAGCGACCACCACTGTTAGCATATTTTTTATGTATTAGGACTTTTTAAGTGTTAGAAAACTATGAAAAAGCAAGTAAGGCAAGAAGACCCACCTGTTACATGACGCGATGGAAGAGAGATTCAGTGGGGCTATCCTTTTTAAGTACCGACCCCACACGATACCTTTTGATTTTATTCTGACGGAAAAATATACGGAACCGGTTTATTGTTTATTGTATAATTTCATCCATAGTAGGTAACGCTTGGATTTATGTAGAAAATTCCGCCAGTTCTAAATTCAAATGCGAAGAAGAACTGACAAACAAACTTCGCAACTCACAATGTTTTGTTAGTAAGGTACTAAAAGTAATTTAAAATAATTAACCATAATACCTACCACCGCTCATAAGAATATTTACAGCATAAAGGTGAATGTACGACTGAACACTCTGCCTATTTACAATCCGGTATGGGCGGCTGAGTCAAAGGGCCAGAGCACATGCTCTGCCCAGCCAATATCACCTCCAAGAAGGTAGGTGCCATACCGCAGACTTCTCTTCGTATTGCTGGATATACTGGACAAGAACACAGCCGAGGCTGCTATACGACAATATTCCGTCCAGTATACGGTTGCATCAACCCAGTGGACAATAATTAGATCCTACCACCTAGCACGACATCTCGATATAGCTTATAATTTTGAATTTATCCGTATATCCGACCCAATGAACCTGTTCGTGTGTTCGATTCTTGCAAATTTACATAAAAACACATTTGAAGCAAATATTTTGCTTCGTCGCAGACAGCTGCGAATATTCGGTTGACTGTTGAGGCGGAACGAGTCTTCGAGCTTATTAGCGGTTTTAAAGTGCGGCAGAAACCGATAAGCCATGACAAGTTTGAGAGCGTGTAAAATAAATATCGTCTGACACCAGACATATGCACTCGGAGAGACGTTTTTGTTAGATTAGGGTCTACGTTTATGAGTCCTTCGCAAAAGTGTCACATATTTTAAATCAAGGGCGACATTAATAGCTTTCACATGTCTTGTGTATCGTGGGAGCGGCCGAGTCGCTGCGCGCGGGCGAGTTCTCTGGAAGTTGGCAAAAAAAAAAAAGATTGTATGTACCTACGGCGTATGTACTGAATCTTATGAGATGAACAAATATTGTGTAGTTATGAAATTGATTTCAGAAACCACATAAGCAACAGGGCGCTTTCGCCTGTGGCGAGAGGACGTACTCTACTAGCGTCAGCCGGGCCGGCTGCCGCGCTCCTGAGGGCCGTGGAAAGGCTCTGATCACCTAACCTGTGCACCGAGGGAGGCGGCATGACTGCAAGCGTGTCATCACGGCTAGTGGAGCGGCGAGCGCTCTACTCTCGCATGTGCTGCATGACGGCCAGCCTCAACGACGGACGGACCGCAGTGCACGGTCAGGGCGATTCCCTCGCGTGGGGAGCTCGGGCGACGACCTTCTTCACGAACTATCGTGACAGACGGCATGCCTGCGAGGAGCGTGACGGCCAGCCGCACCGACGGACGAATCGTAGGGCGCGGTCAGGACGCCCCTCTCACGCGTCATGACGCCACTTCATCAGAAGAGTTCGGTGACGGTTGAGATCAGTGTTGTGTTTGATAGGGATAAAAAGGGCAATTTAAATTGAGTGCAGTGGTTAATGAAAACGTACGCTCGCGGAGCTTGAAAGCGAAGAGAACTTTGTAGTAATAAGTTTATGTATAAGACCATGTGTGAACATGTATACCTATAAGTTAACATAAAGGGTCAATCTATATTGGCTAAACATATAACTGTACGATTAAGGTATCGGTGTTCTGCTCGACAAAGGCGGACTTAACGTGGGGGCAATCGACTCTCAGTCAACCCTTATACGCCGTAACGTGTTTTACATAAGGTGCCATAGCATCTCTCGCAGTTATGTAATAGACGTGTAAATAGAATGAAACGGCACCAGTAACGCCACCCTTTGGCGCGAGTGCCAACTAACGAGATGAGATATTAATTGAAAAAGAGGGGAAATGAATGACACAGGTTGCACCATCTATGAACGCGAGTAGTAATTAAAGATTTAGGATATTTTTTCATTAGGGTTTTAGTGACGCCATCTGGAGGCGTATTAGCGAGACGGGATAATATTGGGTTCGCTGGTCTGTGATTTTGTGAACCCGCCAATATAGAAAAACGGAGATTCGTAAGACAGCCGCCAGGGGAGCTGCGTGAATAAAACAAACGCTCGCCTGGAGGAAAGGATGCAGTTGACGAGAGGCGCCTATCGAAGAGACTTGCTTGTCTGACCTGTGCTAATAATTTCAAAATAACGAGTGTAACAGAAATGTATCTAGTAAAAGTTCGATGGACATAACTTAAAGGCAGTTCGGGAGAGAAGCAGAATATTGCAGCGGCTACGATAAGAGCTGAGTAACCCTTCTATCTATTATTACGAAGCATTTTCTATTTGCCTAAACCCGTAAGTTGAAAATAAGGATAGATTTAGATTTTTAGTACGAATTCACTTACCGTAAGTATATTACGGGTAAATTCAAGGAGTATATAAATTGTTCTCCTTCACATAACTGGCAAATGGGGAATGGTTCGGTACTATAATCTACACATGTGTGTTTTGATGATCGTCGATCATACTTGTGAGACGTACTCAGTTGCTTAATACTGTTAAATGTGATTTAGGTTCGAAATTAGAGCTAACCCCTAAGCTTGCTAGAAAGTAAGGACAATCTGTATCGTGAGCTTATTTGAAAAGAGCCATGTGAGTTTTGTTGCCTCGCTTCTTTCTCACATAAAATTCTAGGCAAGAAGCGAGCAAAGTTAAATATAATAATTAATAAGAAAAAAATAAATGAAAATATTAATTGATTTACTTTGGTTTAATTTATGTTCTATTTAGAGATAAAGAGTAGAGTACCTATTTTCCCACAAATATTGCATAATCCAAGTAACTTTCTTTGTTGAGTTGTATGTTGAAGTTCTATGACATGCTCTATCATAGCTGCTATAAGCAGAAGGTGCGCTAAAGTTAATTTTACCCATCAATAGTTGAATGTTGTCATCTTCCATCACACATAGCAGACTGACACTATAATTCGTAATTGGGGAGACAGCTGAATTGGTGAAGTTTCATTTATTGCTATAGTCAAGATATGCTACTAGCTAGCGTACAAGGATATCAGGTCACTGAAACAATTTAAGGACAAAGGGAGATACAGGTGTTTACATCTGATCATTCACTATACTCGGATCCGAATCAAACTAAATAATATATACATATACATATGGATGCAGTGGCGTTCATCTCGACTGGCCAGTCTATCCATTGTCCTGTTTCAGATATACTAAAGTATTGACCTATAAGTCTGGAGACCTAGTCCCAAGGCTTACACTATCGTTAATCAAGTTGCAACAATCGGCGCGACAGTCTGAGGTTCTCAGGCCACGCTGAATACGATATCCAAACCTCAGTGCGGATCGGCCGGTCCATGAGAGCACTGAAAGTGTCTATAATCTATGGTCTGATAGCTTGAAAAGAGTGTCAGTTCAGGGGTAGGACACCACTATAACAGTTCATGTAGCTCTCGCCAAAATCAGCTGTGTAATAGGTTACACGATATTAACATAGTAGGTCTCTACCACACTTGCTCATACTAGGTTACACACTACAGATAGGGAAGTTGAACAGCACAGTTATTGATGGAATTACAAGGTTTGAAGTATTGGAAGTTCGATATTCATGACTGAGACGGTCCGTCTAGTCACTGGTAAACATACTTGCATCAGATAAAGAAAAAAATTTCTACTATAGACGATCGGGTTCTCTTCAAGTGATGTCGCGTGACAGGATTGTTTTAAATTGTATACACATGGTATAAATTGAAGCATAGAACTTGGGCATAAATACACAACGTAAGGTCTTATTTTAACATTAGCAAGTTTGGGTACTGGCGAGGGTCTGAGAGGGGAGGAACTGGTTTCAACTCTGATTGAAACTCAAAATTATAAGATATTGGATACCTTTCACAAGTATTATCACTGTGTTGTTTTCAGGAGTTTTATGTAAAATTGTTATGTATTTTGTGCATTGTAGCGTGTCTCTGAGGTGCATTTAAGAGTTTTTTTTTCTCGTACAGTAAGGTAATTAAATTTTAACATCCGTTAGTTTTCGTACAGTAAAGTAAAAAAAAATAAAAAATTAACATCCGTTAGTTTCTATCGCGTTCATATCTATTCGCTACGAAATATTTTGGCTAACTATACTATTAGTTTCGTTGGTAGATGGTAGGTAATTTTAAAGCGATTAAATTTATTATAATTTTAGTTTTCTTATCGCGTTTGTCTTAATTTGCTGCGGAATAAATTAGCTAACTGTATTACTAGTTTCGTCGATAGGTAGAAGATTATTTGAAAAATAATTAAATTTCAAGGATCGTTAGTTCGTTATTATATTAACATTTCTTTGCTACGAAATAATTTAATCCTATTTGCTATTAGTTAATTAATAGGCAGTAGGTTACTCCGTTAGGTTAGTTAGTGTTAGGTTAGTTAGTGTTAGTTAGGTTAATTAGGTTAGGTAGTGTTAGCTTTCAGTTTTATAGATTATTAGGAGGTAGGCTAGGTAATTATAATAGGTAGGCGGTTACGTTCGATAATACATAGCGTACGGATAGACTGCAGTAAGTACTAGATTAGGACTACTTAGACTAGGTGTAAGTAAGGTAGTCCGTCTCGGTAGGTAACTGGAGCAGGTTATATTTAGTTTGAATTAGCCCAACGTAGTTAACGGTTACGGTGAAAATGTCGGAATTAAGTAAACGTCGCGGGAGGAAGCGGGGAGGAGCTTCAACGATACAAGTAGGCACTAACAAGAGACCTAGGAGAGAAGATGCGACAGTTACGGATGCGTCGAGCGGGCTACTCGAGGGCCTTAATCAGAAACTTGATCAAATATTCAAGCGCCTTACCGATTTGGAGAACGGGCGACAGGACTCGACGAGGGCAGAGAAGGCTTCGACGGAAAATCAGCTGAGAGCTGTCTCAGTATCTGAACCCGCTTCGATACGCTCAGAGGGAGCTTCTAACGGCACGGGGAACGTGTTCGTCATTCGACCGACAGTGGATAAGCCATCATTCAATGGAAAGGGAGATATCAAAGTCAAAGTCAAAGTCAAATATTTTTATTTCAGCGAGCATAAATTCGGATACATGGTATCTGTACGCTATAGAAATCGTCATTTAGTATGTGCACAATAATTATTATTACACAATAGTCATATACAATAATCAAATAAAATACATAGTCAAAATAAAATAAAAAATTACAACAAATTATTCAGTCCGGTTGCAGAAGCGATAAATTAAAGAATTCATTTATATTGTAGATTGGATGTTTCGTTAAAAAGATTTTGATTTTATATTTAAAAACATTTACAGGCATTTTTGTGAATTCTTCCGGAATATGATTATATAATTTAATCTTCATGAAGTCTCCATGACGCATTGCACAAGTGAGTCTACATCGAGGGAGCTGAAGTAGACCTGCCGACCTCGTCTTATAACTATGTCGATCTGAGTTTTTGGGATAGTTTCCAATATTGGTGTGTATGTATGTTACACAATCTAATACATAATGACCCACTACTGTTAGAATCTTAGATGCTACAAAGAGAGGACGACACGACACTCTTCTAGTCACTCCGTGCATAATTCGGAGAGCTCTTTTTTGTTTTATGAGAACTTTGTTTATGTCGACCGAATTTCCCCACACTAACAACCCATAAGTCATCCGTGCATGAAAGTAGGCATGATAAATCGTTTGCAAAATTTTACTCTCAACGAGTGGTTTAATTTGCTTTAGCGCATAATTAGCTGAAGACAGCTTTTTGCATACTTGCTCTATGTGACCACCCCATCTTAAGTTGGAATCTATGTTTATGCCTAGAAATTTTGCACAGCTTTCATCCAGAATATTTGATTGTTGAATGTCTTTACGATTTCGAGTATAAAATGGCATTTTCACGGTTTTGCTTTTATTTAATGCAATACCATTGCAGGAGAACCATTTTTCAACCTTTGAAATTACCAGCAAGGTTTTGTTATTTAAATCTACATCATCTATACCTGTGACAGAAAAATTTGTGTCGTCTGCAAAAAGCGTACTTTTACATAAAGTGTCCGTTAGCGATGGTAGGTCATTAATGTAGATCAAGAATAACAAAGGTCCCAAGATTGACCCCTGTGGAACACCCATAGTGACTTCCTTCCAGTCGGATACACTCGAGCCCACGTGAACTCGTTGCTTGCGGTTATTTAGGTATGACTCCATAATTCTATAAGCTCGTCCTCGTATTCCATAATATTTCAACTTGGAGAGTAGAACATCATGGCGAACACAGTCAAATGCCTTGGACAGATCGCAAAATATTCCACCCGCTTTCAGCGATCCATCCAAGGCTTCAAACACGTTTACAACAAATTTATAAATTGCAAGTGTCGTAGAACGCCTTCTACGAAATCCAAATTGATTATCTGAAAGTGTGTCATTTTTCTCGAAAAATTCTATAAGTCTATTTGATATAATAATTTCTAGTAATTTAGATATTGTTGGCAGAAGGCTGATTGGTCTATAATTATTCATAACTGATGTAGAACCTTTTTTCATAACAGGGACCACTTTTGCTAGTTTGAAGCACGATGGAAAGATACCCTCTGTTAGTGCATTATTAAAAAGAGATAGTAGAGGTTGCATTAGTTCAAATTTACAAGTTGACATTAGATGAGGAGAAATGCCGTAAACATCTTGGCTGTATTTCATTTTAATTTTTCGAAACGCTTTTAATAACTCTTTATTTGTTACTGGAAGGAAATTAATAGATTGATCACTTTCTCGTACATTGTATTTTAAGAATTTAATTGAATTTTCAATATTTGAATCTGTATTTATACATACCAATTTAGGGGCATCAATGAAGAACCATCAATATCAACCCTATGAAGTTCCTGAAGAAACTGAAACGATATATAAATGCCATCGGGGCTCAAGGCAGAGCTGTAGAGGTATCTATAGAATGCCTAACTGGATCAGCTGCTAAAATCTTGGAAATGTACCAAGAACAGTGGAACAGCATGGAAGACTTCGAGGAAGATTTCAAGCGGATGTTTTGGGGCTCGCGTCAGCAGGAGGCGGCCAAGTACCGTCTGATGAACACGACATGGAGCCCGTCGCAAGGTCAGAGCATGAGCGAGCATTTTGCCGAGCAAGTAGAGAAGGTGCAGGGCCTAAGCATTCCGTTGGGACAGAACGATCTAGTGAACAGCGCCATGAGGCATTTCCCTGTAGATATTCAACGGCTATGGTTCACGAGAAAGGGAGATGTCAATCTCTTCGAAGCAGCGGAGTTCCTACGCGATTTGGAACAGAATGTCGTAGCCAGAGCGAGCAACAGCAACGCAACGCCGTCGACAAGTCGCGGCATAATGCCGGGAAACGGCCGAGGGAACTGGTCGTCGGGGCCGAGACAGAATTGGCCACGTTATCAGTCGGCAGGGAGAGGAAACGCCATCGTGTCTGCTGCGATGTACGGAGGTCCTGCGGATCAACAGGGTTTGAGAGGTCGGTCGTCGATGAGAGGGGCACGGCGCGGGAATGGAAGGCGTGGCGGTTCAGCGAGAGGAAGCCGAAGTGAATCCTATCGCGCTATAAAATGGCAGCCAGAATCCAGTGCGCGCGGAGAAAACGCTACAGGGGCGCCGAGTGCTAACAATGCGAAGAACGGGTTGGCCTCGGAAAACTAAGTGAGCCTGCGCGCATTGTTTCGCCCGCGCCGGCGATGAGTAAGACGAAGGGCGGAATGGTAGCTATGTATAGATATATGACAAAGTGTGGCTGGAGCCCGGGCCGGGGACTTGGACGGACAGAGTCGGGAATAAAGAGACCCATCGGAGATGGTACAGCATGCGAAGGCGAATTATACATAATGGAAATGGGAAAACTACTTAGTAACCATTACGACGAGCTGTGGTTGGAGCCGAGAGGTCAGCTAAACTGTAAGAGGAGAAGACGTCAGCTAAACACCCTATATACCGACACGTGTGTGGAGGAAGAAGATGAAAGAGATTACTCTCTACCGCCGTTACCTGAGATTGAAATCACTTTGTATGGTAACAAGATACATGCATTGATCGATTCAGGGAGCCAAGTGACGTGCTTAACACTGGAGTTATATGAGAAATTGCAACGCGAAGGAACAAGTTTACCTGAAATACCGATCCCAGGATTAGAGATAAAAAGCGCGTTTGGTTCCCGAAGCGAAAGGGTTAAAAAACTCGTATTATTAACCATACAACTAAATGCTTTAGAAATAGAGACACCAGCATTGGTTTTAAAACGTCTTCCGAGGACTATTGTGCTGGGCTTCGACTGGCTACAACGGACAAAAGCCGTTATCAGCTGTGGGCAGAGAACGAAATTATCAGTGGAGCATCTGGGAGTGACGACACAAATCAATATCGCCTCGGGTCAAGCGACGGAAGGCGCCCGGACGGAGATACAAAAAATTATGAACAATATTACCGCGCAAAAACAGAAGGGACGCTCTGAGGATGACATAAAAGATTATGTGAGTTCGTTGACCATACCCGAGGAACAAAAAACATTGTTGTTGCCGATTCTACAAAAACATCGTAGTATTTTTTCTGAACGTCCTGGATTAACAAATAAATATACTCATGAGATAAGGATGAAGGACGATAAGCCGTTTGTTCAACGCAGTTATCCTATTCCATTCGCGCATAGAGAGAAGGTGCTTCAGAAGATAGCTGAATTGGAATCTCTTGGTATTATTAAGAGGCAAATTACGGAGTATATAAGCCCTTTGCACTATGTACTTAAGAAGGACGGGTCGGTGAGAGTTTTATTGGACGCTCGCGAGCTAAATAAAAAGATGTACGGAGATCAAGAGTGCCCGCCTTTGTCTTCTGAGATTGTGCAGTCGTTCCACGGAGTCAACTATATATCCACTCTCGATCTGAGCCATGCATACTTCCATATACCTCTAAGCGGAGAGTCTATAAAATATACCGGTTTTGCGGTGGGGGGAAAAACATATGCTTACTGCGTACTGCCACAGGGCTTAAAATCGAGTGTCGGTGCATTTACTCGAGCAATGGATATAATACTTGGAAGCGATGTACGTTCCTATTGCACGAACTTTTTGGACGATGTGACTGTATACACCAGTGGCGACCTGAGCTTGCATTTAGAACATCTGGACAGAGTGCTGGGGAAGCTGCGAGACGCAAATCTGAGTTGTGGTTTAGCGAAATGTCATTTTATGCAGACTAAAGTGAAACTACTTGGTCATATTGTTACTACGGAAGGTATATACATGGACCCTGACAAGATTACAGCGGTGAAGAATTTCCCTGCGCCCAGAACAGTCAGACAATTGCGTGGATTTTTGGGCATGATTAACTATTTCCGACGTTTTGTTTACAAATACGGTGAGCAAACGAAGACTTTGTGTCAACTGTTGAAAAAGGGCGAACCCTGGAGCTGGGGAGATGAGCAACAGTCATGCTTCGAAAGAGTAAAAGGGTTATTTTTAGACACCGTAATGTTAGCACACCCGGACATCAGAAAGCCGTATTACCTACAGACAGACGCGAGTGCCATCGGAATTGCTGGCTATGTCTTTCAGCTAACAGAGGGAAATGACCCTCGTATAATTGGGTTTTGTAGTAAGGCGCTGTCGCAAGCAGAATCAAATTGGAGCGTATCGGAACAGGAACTTTTTGCAGTCATATATAGCCTGACCAAGTTCGAATCTTACCTATTGGGCGCAAAACTGACCATTCGAACTGATCACAAGAGTCTCACATTTCTACAATATTGGAGACTGACGAGTGCGCGAATGATAAGATGGTTTAATTATCTAGGACGGTTTGACTACACTGTTGAATATGTCAAAGGCAGCGACAACGTGGTGGCTGACATCTTATCTCGACAAATCGATTCGCCCGGACCGTACCAAAGCGCTAAAACAACTTGCCCTGAATTAAATTTATTTCAGGCTACGAATCTGAAAACAATAACTCAGCAATTAAAAGCTATTGAAGATTTGCAAGTAGCGGACCAGGACTTAAGCAAAATAATAAAGTATCTAAAGGAAGGTGGCTGCAGACCTCAAAATACGGAGTACGATAGATACAGGCTGATTGAAGGCAAGTTATATTATCAACGTCATCAGAACCTAGGCAGTACCTTAGTAATACCGGAAGCGATGCAGGACGCATTAATTATGTATGTTCATGAAGAAATTGGGCATTTCGGAAGATATAAGGTATACGCGTTGATGAAAACAAGATATTATTTCAATCGGATGTCACGTGTAATTATGAGAGTCCTAAGGACTTGCGATATATGTCAGAGAACCAAACAAGAGAGCTTCCCTACCGTGGGTGAAAGCCAGCCTGTTGTGGCTTTGGACATGGGCCAAGTAGTGTGGGCAGACTATTATGGTCCTCTGCCCAAGGGCAAGTATGGCATGTCGTATATACTGGTGATTCAAGATGCATTTACGAAATTCATCAGGTTATATGCTTTGAGAAAAGCTACTTCCAGGGCGGCCATAATGTGCGTGAAACGGTTTCACAACGAGATAAAAATATTACGATTGGTCACTGACAATGGATCTCAGTTCACTTCTAAGGCATGGACTACCGAGCTAACCCGATTAGGTATAAAGATCTCACATACTACAGTTCGTAACCCTAGACCGAATACAGTCGAGCGCGTCAACAAGGAACTAGGTAGGTTTTTCCGATCCTATTGCGAAAAGAAACATTCCACCTGGGTAAATATACTGTCGAAAATCGAATCTACGTACAATGCGACCATCCATTCAAGCACGGGCTTTACTCCAGACGAACTAGCGTGGGGAAAGTCCACCGTATTGGCCACAGATAATTTGCTAAAAGAGCGCATAGTATCTGAGACCGAACAGCTAGGTACAGCTGACATGCGCAATCTGGCTCGCACAAACCTTCGAAAAACAGCGGAAAATCGGAAAAAATATTTCAACAAAACGCACAGAACCACACTATACCACATTGGGGATTACGTAAAGTTGAAAACTTTACCGCGTTCAGACAAGCAGTGTAAGATTACATCAAAATTTCTACCCTTGTACGAGAAGTATTATCAAATTGGCGCCATACCTAATGTCAACGTGTATACTTTAATCGACCCTGAGACCGGCGCGACACGGGGAAATTTTAACGCTACTCATTTAGGTAGGTATTATGTAGGCCCACCGCGCGAATCCGAACAGGGGCGGGCAGGCACCGGTTAGGCCGGCATAGCATTCGCAAACCCCTCGCGTGCCGAATGTCTATGTACGTCGTTAGCTGCCTTACTGATGGCCCGGCGCCGCATGACGTAATTCCAATAAAAAAGGGGCAGAGTCGAAGGCTGGCGCCGGCGCCCGTTGTAAAGTGAGACAAAGGAATTTATGGTGCCACTCGAAGAACAATAGAGTAGACTAACAAGGGACTCCAAAGCTTATTTGTGCAACGGCGCGCGCGCCGACCGAGGTCGATGACCGGCTACTGGTCCTTTTTTTTTTGTTGTTGCTACACTGTGTTAGTAGGTCAGCTGGTATAGAGGTTGACGTTAGCGGCGGATTTTACTTTCTTTATTTTAAGAGATTTGATTTTTTTTTGTGCTCTAGCGGAAGCGCTGATTAATTACCTTAATAGGTGGTTAAGGATTATACAAATAAGGATTTAGATTTGTAGACTAGATATTAGTGTCTAACTGTAAGCTGAGTTAGGTTTCGTTTAGGATGCAACGTTTGAAGCTTTCTTCAAAAGTCACAGAGAGGGGGATGAGGCGGAACGAGTCTTCGAGCTTATTAGCGGTTTTAAAGTGCGGCAGAAACCGATAAGCCATGACAAGTTTGAGAGCGTGTAAAATAAATATCGTCTGACACCAGACATATGCACTCGGAGAGACGTTTTTGTTAGATTAGGGTCTACGTTTATGAGTCCTTCGCAAAAGTGTCACATATTTTAAATCAAGGGCGACATTAATAGCTTTCACATGTCTTGTGTATCGTGGGAGCGGCCGAGTCGCTGCGCGCGGGCGAGTTCTCTGGAAGTTGGCAAAAAAAAAAAAGATTGTATGTACCTACGGCGTATGTACTGAATCTTATGAGATGAACAAATATTGTGTAGTTATGAAATTGATTTCAGAAACCACATAAGCAACAGGGCGCTTTCGCCTGTGGCGAGAGGACGTACTCTACTAGCGTCAGCCGGGCCGGCTGCCGCGCTCCTGAGGGCCGTGGAAAGGCTCTGATCACCTAACCTGTGCACCGAGGGAGGCGGCATGACTGCAAGCGTGTCATCACGGCTAGTGGAGCGGCGAGCGCTCTACTCTCGCATGTGCTGCATGACGGCCAGCCTCAACGACGGACGGACCGCAGTGCACGGTCAGGGCGATTCCCTCGCGTGGGGAGCTCGGGCGACGACCTTCTTCACGAACTATCGTGACAGACGGCATGCCTGCGAGGAGCGTGACGGCCAGCCGCACCGACGGACGAATCGTAGGGCGCGGTCAGGACGCCCCTCTCACGCGTCATGACGCCACTTCATCAGAAGAGTTCGGTGACGGTTGAGATCAGTGTTGTGTTTGATAGGGATAAAAAGGGCAATTTAAATTGAGTGCAGTGGTTAATGAAAACGTACGCTCGCGGAGCTTGAAAGCGAAGAGAACTTTGTAGTAATAAGTTTATGTATAAGACCATGTGTGAACATGTATACCTATAAGTTAACATAAAGGGTCAATCTATATTGGCTAAACATATAACTGTACGATTAAGGTATCGGTGTTCTGCTCGACAAAGGCGGACTTAACGTGGGGGCAATCGACTCTCAGTCAACCCTTATACGCCGTAACGTGTTTTACATAAGGTGCCATAGCATCTCTCGCAGTTATGTAATAGACGTGTAAATAGAATGAAACGGCACCAGTAACGCCACCCTTTGGCGCGAGTGCCAACTAACGAGATGAGATATTAATTGAAAAAGAGGGGAAATGAATGACACAGGTTGCACCATCTATGAACGCGAGTAGTAATTAAAGATTTAGGATATTTTTTCATTAGGGTTTTAGTGACGCCATCTGGAGGCGTATTAGCGAGACGGGATAATATTGGGTTCGCTGGTCTGTGATTTTGTGAACCCGCCAATATAGAAAAACGGAGATTCGTAAGACAGCCGCCAGGGGAGCTGCGTGAATAAAACAAACGCTCGCCTGGAGGAAAGGATGCAGTTGACGAGAGGCGCCTATCGAAGAGACTTGCTTGTCTGACCTGTGCTAATAATTTCAAAATAACGAGTGTAACAGAAATGTATCTAGTAAAAGTTCGATGGACATAACTTAAAGGCAGTTCGGGAGAGAAGCAGAATATTGCAGCGGCTACGATAAGAGCTGAGTAACCCTTCTATCTATTATTACGAAGCATTTTCTATTTGCCTAAACCCGTAAGTTGAAAATAAGGATAGATTTAGATTTTTAGTACGAATTCACTTACCGTAAGTATATTACGGGTAAATTCAAGGAGTATATAAATTGTTCTCCTTCACATAACTGGCAAATGGGGAATGGTTCGGTACTATAATCTACACATGTGTGTTTTGATGATCGTCGATCATACTTGTGAGACGTACTCAGTTGCTTAATACTGTTAAATGTGATTTAGGTTCGAAATTAGAGCTAACCCCTAAGCTTGCTAGAAAGTAAGGACAATCTGTATCGTGAGCTTATTTGAAAAGAGCCATGTGAGTTTTGTTGCCTCGCTTCTTTCTCACATAAAATTCTAGGCAAGAAGCGAGCAAAGTTAAATATAATAATTAATAAGAAAAAAATAAATGAAAATATTAATTGACTTACTTTGGTTTAATTTATGTTCTATTTAGAGATAAAGAGTAGAGTACCTATTTTCCCACAAATATTGCATAATCCAAGTAACTTTCTTTGTTGAGTTGTATGTTGAAGTTCTATGACATGCTCTATCATAGCTGCTATAAGCAGAAGGTGCGCTAAAGTTAATTTTACCCATCAATAGTTGAATGTTGTCATCTTCCATCACACATAGCAGACTGACACTATAATTCGTAATTGGGGAGACAGCTGAATTGGTGAAGTTTCATTTATTGCTATAGTCAAGATATGCTACTAGCTAGCGTACAAGGATATCAGGTCACTGAAACAATTTAAGGACAAAGGGAGATACAGGTGTTTACATCTGATCATTCACTATACTCGGATCCGAATCAAACTAAATAATATATACATATACATATGGATGCAGTGGCGTTCATCTCGACTGGCCAGTCTATCCATTGTCCTGTTTCAGATATACTAAAGTATTGACCTATAAGTCTGGAGACCTAGTCCCAAGGCTTACACTATCGTTAATCAAGTTGCAACAATCGGCGCGACAGTCTGAGGTTCTCAGGCCACGCTGAATACGATATCCAAACCTCAGTGCGGATCGGCCGGTCCATGAGAGCACTGAAAGTGTCTATAATCTATGGTCTGATAGCTTGAAAAGAGTGTCAGTTCAGGGGTAGGACACCACTATAACAGTTCATGTAGCTCTCGCCAAAATCAGCTGTGTAATAGGTTACACGATATTAACATAGTAGGTCTCTACCACACTTGCTCATACTAGGTTACACACTACAGATAGGGAAGTTGAACAGCACAGTTATTGATGGAATTACAAGGTTTGAAGTATTGGAAGTTCGATATTCATGACTGAGACGGTCCGTCTAGTCACTGGTAAACATACTTGCATCAGATAAAGAAAAAAATTTCTACTATAGACGATCGGGTTCTCTTCACTGTCGAAATTATCTAGCCATCGCGTTATATTACTAGAGGTGGAGCTATACCGTGTGGGGTCGGTACTTAAAAATAATAGCCCCACTGCATCTGTTCCCGTGCATGTATGACGGACGGACGGACAGAGAGACAGACGGACAGACATACGTTGTAGGCTTCCATACGGGGGGTACGGAAACCTAAAAACCGGCCAAGTGCGAGTCGAACTCGCGCACCGAGGGTTCCGTATCACCATGTCATGGTTAGCGCCACTCACGCCATCTATGGCGTGTTATGAAATGCTTTATATTAGTTAAAATTCATGATTAGTTAAAATGCTTCATAGTCTATTCGGTAGCGCGCTAGCGCGCGCATACACTTTTTGGTTTCTTCTATGGGAACCCCCACGAATGTTTTAATTTTTCTTATTTTTATTATTTGTTGTTATATCGGCCATATTGCCCATATTAAAACATATTCTGTAAAAATTTCAACGGGCTGCCTATTACCGTTCAAGAGATACAGCCCTCTGACAGACAGACAGATGGACGGACGGACAGACAGACAGAGATGGCGTAGGCGTAGTAATAGGGTTCCGTACCGGATAATGAACCCTAAAAAGGATGCGCTACGAAGGAAGTTACAACTGACGACTGCGCGTATAGCGACGACGTCGCATCTTCGGCGGATCGTGATCGACTAACTCAGTTGTGGCTGGATGGCTTCAACTCGGTGGAACACCGCGCACTTTCCTAGTGCACCCTCTAGTCAGAATTATATTATATCACTATGGTCTTAGCGCCTGATTGGTTCGAGTCGGCAACGATTTGAATGACAATAGAATTATTAGAAGCCTGCGTTTCGATAATCAAGAGAAGTGACTAGAAAATACGTTCTGTGTTTATTCGTTTAGAAGGTTTAGAAACCCTGACATCGCTACAATGTCTGTATTTTTATGTTTCCGAACTAGCTGGCTGTGCCCGAGGTCGAAGCTTCAGGCGCAGCCAATATCACCCCCGAGGAGGTGCCAGTCCGGCTTGAAGGTGGACTAATGTTGCTGGGGAAAGGCTATTTACCCGCGATTTGAAGATCCGTGGATTGTAGGAGTGGGGAAAGATATTCCCCGGAAGCCCGTTCCACACCTTCCTTTGCAGTGCGGCACAAGAACGATTTAGAGAATCGTGCAGTTCGAAGTACTCGTCTGTCCACTACAAAGAGATGTTCCGCGAGAGTATGGCGGGTCTGGCGAAGGCGAACAGGAGGAGGAGAGATAAGGGAAGCAATTTCGTCAGAGCAGCGGCCATAGTAGTACCGATAAAACAGGCTCAATGACCCAACGATACGTCTGTGCTTTAGAGGTTGAAGGTCCTTTGTGAGTACAGAGTCGCCAATGAGGCGAATGGCTCGTCGTTGAATAGAATCCAAGGCTCAAAGAAGGTACTCAGGGGAACCCTCCCAAAGATGACTGCAATATTCCATCACCGGTCTTGTGCCTTATAGAGTGTAAGCAGTTGGACCGGCGTGAAAAATCGCCGACATCGGTAGAGTCTCCCTAATTTTCGAGATGCTAGTTTCACCTTGGACTCTATGAACGATTGAAGTCCAACGTCCCTGGACACCTCCACACCCAGGACGCCCAGACTACCATCATTGGGGACTTGGCTGCCCTGGAAAGTTGCTTGGAGTGGAAACGGATCAGCCTTAGTAGAGAATCCATCTCTCCATCCGTGCGGTCTTGGCACAGTCCATCCACAGTCAAGCAGTACGAATTGCTCTTATCCTATTGCTTTGCTAAGCGCGGTTGTCGGTGTTTGCGGAAATTCATCCGAGTTCTAGCAGCACAACATCGATCACTTAGCTCACTCCGATTGTCGAGATAAAACGAGATAGTATGTATGCGTGATACATACCTGACAAAGCGGCAGAAACACTTCACCGATGGAATCGTCCCGCGAGAAACGATCGTAGTCGAAGACGTGCAGATGTAGAACCTGCAAGCAGAACACAACGCATGTAACTCAATTTAATTCAATTTCTGTAAACGATCACTTCACTACTGAATGGGTACATACCTAGTTACTTATTTATATTTTAGGGTTCCGTACTTCATAAGGATAAAAACCGGTCAAGTGTGAGTCGAACTCGCGCACAGAGGGTTCCTTATCGTCGCCATGTCATGGTTAGCGCCACTCTCGCCATCTATGGCGTGTTATGAAATGCTTCATATTAGTTAAATGTCATGATTAGTTAAAATGCTTCATAATCTATTCGGTAGATGGCGCGCGCGCATACACTTTCTGGTTTCTTCTATGGGAACCCCCATGAATAATTTTTTACTTTTTCTTATTTTTATTATTTGTTGTTATATCGGCCATAATAAGACATATTCTGTGAAAATTTCAACTGGCTACCTATTACGGTTCAAGAGATACAGCCCACGGACAGACGGACGGACGGACGGACGGACAGACAGATCCGGCGTAGGCTTAGTAATAGGGTCCCGCACCGGATAAGGAACCCTAAAAACGGAACCTTTATAGGATCACTTTGTTGTCCGTTCCTCCTTTTCTCAGGACTGTCTGTCTGTCTGTCCGTCCGTCTGTCCGAGGGCTGTATCTCTTCAACCGTAATATGTAGCCCGTTGAAATTTTCACAGAATCGTAGAATGCAATATAAAAAAAAACTCAATACGTAGTACAACAAAAAAATGAAAAATTTTATTCAACAGCCCAATGTCTTTCGTATTGTATTTCTTATACCTCTATCAAATAGAAGAAGACATTATCTGTATTCTGCAGGTTGACCCTTTAGCGAAGACTTAAAAATGAGAGAACCGTGTTATTGTTCATTGCGCACTGTAAATAATTCATTAATTCATTCGTTCACAAAATAATGTTATTTAATTTTGTATTATTTTTTTATTTTTCGTTCATATAATATATATATACAGGCCACATAGTGAAAGATTTGTATGGCATGTGGTATACCTTTGGAAAGGGCGTAAACAAGCGAACTTTTTAAAAGAAAATGAAGCTTTCAATTGCTGTCAGTTTTTTTTTTAAATGAATTAAGAAATTAAGATTATGTCAGATGTTTACTCGTCTTTGGGACTTCGGGAGGTCATAAGTTCTTTTCATGGTATTAACTTCATCAAATGATATTTTTCCTAGAACAAGGATACATCGTAAAACCATTGAGGTGGGGAAGAATTACGTAAAACCAAATACATTTTATTTCGTGCAGATATAATCATAAACAAAAAAGTTACAAGTGATTTAAGCTGAGATTTTGGTAATTTTCAAAAATAAAGAAACAAAATCGTATCTCGTTAACACATGACACCAGACAAAAGGTGTCATAGGTCAAAACCTTGCAAATGACCCCACTTACTTAAAAAATTTTGTCGGTCCATGTGCCGAACACCCTGTATATATTTATGGAAACTAACACGGTTAGCTACATCACCTACAACATCCGTGATGTCAGCCCATAAGATCGGGTGAACTAGGTGCCATGTCAATGCTTGCCTTCATTTCATGTCGGCCAAAGTCAAAGTCAAAGTCAAAAACATTTATTTGTAAATATGATTGCTCACATTCAATTGGTCACATTCAAATTCACATCGTCAGTAAAATTCCCGCAATAATAATTTGTCAATATAATATTATGATTTTCTACAGCTAAATACATCAATATGTTCTTACAATTATTGAATATTTTGTTTTATTTATTTATTCATTTATTATTTTTTTGTTTTACAGAATTTGGTATACATATATTTTAACATACTACACTGAACTGGATGGAAAACACGAACTATTTACATAGCCGTTTCGACCAACGTTTCATTCAGTGCGGTGGTACCAAACCAGGCGGGATAAACCCTACCACCTAGTAAGCTAAGAAGGGAAGGGACCTACAGTTTAACGTGGAATCTGAACCACGGTCAGCCCCCAACGGTGGTAATCTGTGTGCTGATGGATGAGCTGTAATTCGTTCAGTAGTTTTTGCGTGAAAGAGGATCAAAGGTCCATACATCCATCTGTCCTCGCAAACTTTCACGTTTATAATATTAGTGGGATAGGATCTGTTCTGTATAGCTGTTAAGTTCCTTAATAAATAAATATAAAAACATTTCATGTTTTGATTTCGTATTTACGCACACAATTTATGCATTTTCCATTTACTCGGCTGATGCTGTTTCTATTCCTTCGTATTCTCTGTCCCTTTTTCTTCCCATTTTCTCTTATTTATTTTTTCGACCTCTTGGCACTTTTTCACTTATAAATAATCGGAATTGGAGGCAAAAGGGTTTAGGCTGGGTTCATACGTGGCCATCGTTTTGGTGGCCGCCACAAGGTTCCCTCTCCTATAACGGATTGAAAGAAGTACAATTTTTTTACACGTCTTTGGTTACAATACGTTTTGACTAACAACATAATAAGTACCGGTTTATACTGCAGTTTGAGAGCTAGAATAACTATAGTATAAACGACATCTCCCGCGACCTAGAACCACTGCAACTTCGTAGGGATGTCAGCGCTCTAAGTGTGTTCTATCGCTTATTCCATGGGGAGTGTTCGGAGCAGCTGTTTAACGCGATTTCGTCGTCCCCTTTCCACTTCCGTACAACGCGCACTGGGCAAGAATTGCATCCCTACACGCTGGACTTACCACGGATGTGTACCAATAGGTTCTGCAGATCTTTCCTCCACGGAACTGGTAAACCTGGAACGCTCTCCCTGCCCACATATTTCCCCCCAAGTATAGTCTCGGGTCCTTCAAGAGAGGCGTGAATAGGCACCATTACCGTTACTAAAAGTTTAACATACTAAAAGTTCTAACGTCAGGAGGTGAGCCAGAGTTGAGGGAACGCAAAGAATGTCCCACTTTTGGTTTTTTGCACCTTGCTTACATGAAAAGTGTGAGGTCACATTTCCGGAGCATGTAGCTTTAAAACTGTGGGGAATTCGAAAAAAACACATAACGTGTACATAATGAAGATAATTTCATGAGCTTACATTTGGTAAAAAAAAATTACCTACGAGACGTACCGTTTTCGAGATATAAGCGAAAAAGCCAAAAGTGGGACCTTGTTTGTGTCCCTCTCCCCTCCGGCTCACCTCCTAGACGTTAGGACTTAATGTTCACTTCCTAAGCACCCCAACTGAACAAGTTTCTGAAGCAATTGCTTAAGTCCCTGTTCACGTAGTCTACAAACCATTTTGGGCCATTCGTTGACAGAACATGCCAATTTTTGCCATGTCAGTGCTTCCCTTCATTTCATGTCGGTTACACTGAACTGGACGGAAAACACGAACTATTTACATAGCCGTTGCGACGGACGTTTCATTCAGTGCGGTGGATGGAACCAACCCGGGCGGGATAAACCCTACCACCTAGTAAGGTAAGAAGGGAAGGGACCTGCAGTTTTACGCGGATCCGAACCACAGTCAGTCTCCAACGGTCGAGCGGTCACCCGCCCAAGTACTGACCGCGCCCAGGTGTGCTTAGCAACAGTCGACTGACCGCACCAGTTAGTTACACGAGACTGATTATGTTCTCTCTCTTTCAGCTGTCTCTCTCAGCCCTTCCCGAACGCATTAGAAGATGTGTTTAAGACGCTTGAGTGGGACAACATGGGTATCAACGTGAATGGAGATCTTCTCAGTTATCTGCGCTTCGCCGATGACATTGTTTTTCTGTCAAATTCCCGAGATCAGCTTCAGACCATGCTGGAAGACCTCTATACAGCGTCGATGAAGGTGGGTCTGAAGATGAACCGGGACAAAACCAAGGTCATGGCGACCGAGGTTATGACGGGAGGACAAATCGTTATTGACGGAGAAGTGATCGAACAGGTTGAAGAGTACGTATATCTCGGTCAAATTCTGCGGCTTGGTAGACAAGGTCTGCTAAAAGAGGTCGAGAGACGAATTCAACTGGGTTGGGCTGCCTTCGGAAAGTTAAAATTCGCCCTGAGGTCTGATCTTCCGCAAAATTTAAAAACGTATATATGATCAGTGTGTCCTCCCGGTTATGACGTACGGGTGTGAAACGTGGACGCTGGACGGTCGGTGTTGTCCAAAGGTTGAAAGTTGCCCAGCGAGCAATGGAGCGAGCCATGCTGGGAATAACGCTACGTGATATGGTGCGTAACGAGGCAATCCGCCGACGCACCAAAGTAGTCGATATTGGATACCGGGTGGCTAAGCTCAAGTGGCAATGGGCTGGGCACGTCAGCCGAAGAGACGACGACCATTGGAGTAACCGTGTCCTACACTGGCGGCCGTACACAGGAAATCGGAGTGTGGGAAGACCACCCGCCAGGTGGGACGACGACATCAAATACGTCGGCGGAAAGCAGTGGTTCCGTACCGCTGAAGGCCGGGAGGACTGGAGGAAAATTGGAGAGGCGTATGTCCAGCAGTGGACGCTTACACGCTGACTGACTGACTGATTATGTTCGGGAAGACGAGTCTTAGAGATGGCAACCGATGTTCGACGATGGCTGGTAGTTAAGTGTGCGGCCGGCCTAATGGATACGTCATACGATATTATGTTTCCTTCAGTAGTATTATTTCTGACTGTTATTTTATTATGATATATCTTTTAGTAAAGGTTTTCGCATGAACTGACAAGATATTTTATATCGCTCTTTCTGGAAACTGAGAAGGTTTTTCTACATCAGGTTTTTTTTTCATAGAAAGCGCGACATGTGGCGCCGAGGCACCCATAAGGTTTCTAACGACGCCCATGGTCATTCGGTCGTGCGCGGGGGTTGCGAATGCCATGCCGGCCTGACAGGTGCCTATTCACGCCTCTTTTGACGGACCAGAGACTATACTTGTGGGGAAATATTATGTGGGCAGGGAGGGAGAGCGTTCCAGAGTTTATGAGGTCTGTGGAGGAAAGATCTGCAGAACCGATTGGTACGCATCCGTGGTAAGTCCAGCGTATAGAGATGTATTCCCTGCCCAGTGCGCGTTGTGCGGAGGTGAAAAGGGGACGGCGGGATAGCGTTAAACAGCTCCTCCGAGCATTCCCCATAGAATAAGCGATAGAACACACTTAGGGCGCCGACATCCCTACGGAGTTGCAGTGGTTCAGGATCACATAAAAACCCATGATGTCAGCCCGTAACACTTCGGTGAAATAGGTGCCATGTCAATGTTTCCCTTCGGTCGTGCTAACACGAACTATTACTATTATATATAACATATTATTGGGAATATAAAAATAGGTTAGTAGGTACCCCCGGGTCAGGGGTGACAGGAAAAGGAAGTGGCACAGCATGTGACTCCATATAGCTAACGAGCTACATGGAGTCACTGGTTTTAAGCAACATCCAGTTAACACATTTGGCGGGCCGTGCCAGAAGTCCAGGGTTCGAATTCTGTCCGGGATGTATTCGTTCTCTTTATTCTCTTCTTTGAATCTATCTTTTAAATTAAATATCAAAGCGGCGGGTGGCCGAGTGGTTTGGGCATCGGCTTCTCATGCGAGATGTCCGAGGTTCGAATCCGGTCGAGGCGTGTACCAATGAGTTTTTCTGACGAAAAAATTTACGTGCATACCTACACTTGCTGCTTCACCGTTCGGAACCGGTGTAAAACTGTAGGCCCCTTCCCTTGCCCCTTACTAGGTGGTAGGCTCTAATTGTAACCGACTGGGTTGGTACGACCGTACTGGATGTAAGATGGCCGCATAGCAGCCTCGGTTGTGTTCTCCTCTAGGCCAGTATAGCCAGCATTCAGGGGAAGTCTCCGGTATGGCACCTACTTTCTCGGAGGTGATATTGGCTGGTCGGAGCCGCTCCGACTCAACCGGATGTGCATTACACGACCTTCGAGGTACATTGCAAATGGACTCAACAAAATAAAAAAAGTATTACATTTATATATTTTTCATTATTTTTCAAAAACAAAGCAGCTTAAAAAATTTAAACTAAAATTTAGACAGAAAAAGAGATAAGCTTGACAGGAGGTTTGAAATTATGTCTAACTAAAGTAACAAATTAATGAATGAAGTGAATGAAGGAAAACATTTTCTATGTAAAAAAATATATAATGAAGAAATATAAATGCTCAGACGAAAAAATGTATAGAAAAAAACAAATTAAATACTAAACTCGGAAAGAGAAACAAAGTGGTGCACGTCAAAGGGGCTTGAACCTACGCCTTTCCCCTTTGCCGCTTTGCCATCAACCGCTCAAACTTAAATTTTGTTTACTGAAATTTCACTCGCTAGTTTCGGCACCGGGTGTTTGTGACATTTTCAGGGCTCCGTAGTCAGCGGCGCCGGCAGGAACTCTTATGAAATCTATCAGGTGTCCGTCTGTCCGTCTGTCTGTCTGTCACAGTTTATTGCTTCTATACATTTTTTTTATTTAAACCTGTATGGTTGTCTGAGTCGGAGGGGCCAAAGCGCATGCTCCAACCAGCCAATATCACCTCTGAGAAGGTAAAGGCCACACCGGAGATATCCCTGAATTGCTGGCTATACTGGACTAGAGGAGAACACAGCCGAGGCTGCTATGCGGTCATCTTACATCCAGTACGGTGGTACCAACCCAGTCGGCTACAATTTGAGCCTATACCACCTCGTGGTATATAAGGGGCAACGGGAAGGCTTTAAATTCCGGGGAGGTAACTAAATTTCAGGCGTACGCAATGTCCTCAAATGGACTGTAACTGATGGGTGTCCGGTTTTTTTTATCCACAAGTTGTGAATAAAAAAAACCGGCCACGTGCGAGTCGAACTCGCGCACCGAGGGTTCCGTATCGCCATGTTATGGTCAGCGCCACTCACGCCATCTATATATTAGTTCAAATGCTTCATACTCTTTTCGGTAGATGGCGCGCATACACTTTTCAGTTTCTTCTATCGGGACCCCCGTGATTTTTTTACATTTTCTTATTTTTAGGTTTCTGTTTCCCGTAAGGAAGCCTATTACTACGCCTCCGCCGTCTGTCCGTCCGTCCGTCCGTCCGTCCGTCCGTCTCTCCGAGGGCTGTATCTCTTGAACCGTAATAGGTAGCCCGTTAAAACTTTCACAGAATATGCGTTACTATGGCGTATATAACAACAAATAAGAAAAATAAGAAAATGTTAAAAATTAAGGGTTATATCCGCCATAATAACACATATTCTATGAAAATTTTAACGGGTTACCTATTGCGGTTCAAGAGATACAGCCCTTGGACAGACGGACAGACAGACGGCGTAGGCTTAGTAATAGGGTCCCGTACGACGGATACGGAACCCTAAAAGGTGAGGTGTCGTGGGACACCTGAAAGAATCGAAGCTTCTTACGCTCTGTACATAAAATCTATACCTAGTTCACCCGGTGTTATGGGCTGACATCACGGATGTTGTAGGTGATGTAGCCAACCGTTAAATTTTTCATAAAAAAAGTTATAATAATAATACAAATTAATTTCGATCGGGATAACGCCTTCTACGCGATTTTTCACAACCGAGTCAACAACCAATACAAGTCTTTAAAACAAAATAGCTTCACTCTGCCTGGTGCGACGGTTGGCAGAGTTCTCTGCCAACCGTCACACCAGGCAGAGTGCTCATGATGATGGGCCATACGCTTGGCCCGAAACCTCGAGCCACATAGCTCGTGAAGAACCGTGAGTAAAGCTGTTTGGTTTTAAAAATAACGTTTAACAACCACGGTAATTTAAAAAACCCATATAACCAATACAATGGTTCTACTTCAGTTCCCTGTTCTCTAGCACTCTGTCTAGCTCACTCACATGAGCGAGCTAGTGTGAGTAGTGTAGTGTGCTAATGCGCGTTGCCCAGCCAATGAGGAGCGTTGCTATTTCCGTTCGTACTTTCGTGACGTTTCACTTTTTTTAATTAGGTCCCCATCCAAAACATGATGTTCAGGACGACGGCCAGCCGGAGCAGCGACGACGGTCCCGGCCTGGGACACGACGCGCGCATCGTCACCTCCGTGGAGTAGGGAGATAGGAAGCGGCCGGCGTAGTTTAGTTTAGGAAATTTTAATATGTAAATATATAGAAAATAAGTTAATATAAGAAAATAAATATATATAAAAATTGTAGATATAAGTTAGCTAAGATAGATAGGCGTAGTTATAAGATAAATAGGCTAGAATAAGATAGATAGGCATAGCTCTAAGATAGATAGGCATAGCTGTAAGATAGATAGTCTAGATTATAAGTTATTTGAATAAAGATATAGTCGCCCACTGCCTTTCATTTGGGACGAACGGGAGATGCGCACTCGCCAAACTCGATAGGAGACTGAGCCGGTCCAAGGCGCGACGCGGGGGCGGGGCGTCGGAGCGCAGCCGCAAAACCGGACGGCTGCGTCCGCGGCGCCTCAGCGCGCCCGCGCGTATACAAATATAGCGCGTTTTGGCCGGTTCAGTCAGTACTCGTCCAGCCAGCAAGAAGAGAAGACGTCCCGAGCACCGACTCTCCGCGAAGATCGACCGAGGAACGAGCTTCACTCCGGAACGACTGCCTCGGCCGATCGGACGTTCTTCTCTCGGCGAGTGCTCACTCCACGTCTCGAATGAAAGCCAGTGTGCGGCTGCATTATAGCCAGCACTGCGCCGTTTCATTTCGATCTCCACGCCCTACACTACGCGGCTAAACTCCCGGTGCCCCGCGGCACGCCGGTCGAGGTCTCTCCCCGTGCCCCGAGGCACGTCAGGTTGAGGACGCGGTCGCGTAGTGCGTACGTTCGTGCTTGCCGTCGTGCGGATCGGTCCGACGGTACAGCGGTACGCCACGGTACGAGTTGCGGTACAGTGGTACGAGCGTCGGGAAAGTCAAGTCCGGTACGGTGGTGCGTCGGCACGTGGTACGTCGGCACGTGGTACGTCGGCACGTGGTACGTCGGTACGTGGTACGTCGGTTGTGGTACGAGGGTACGTGGTACGCGAGGGTACGTGGTACAAGACTGCAGCCGGCCGCCGGGTACAGTACCCGTGTGCGCACCGAACCAACGGAGTGAAGGAGACAGCAACATCGGCCATCTCTGTCACGTGCGACCGCCGCGCACGCTTCACTCGCCGAACCCCATATTCTGCTCTGCGGGACGGGCATCAACAAACGCCAGCGTAAATACAGTCCACCTCTGAGCATCGTCCCCCACATTGGTCATTCGACAGCCGGATCAAGGATGCCTGTAACGCGGAGCAAAAAGAATGGGCGAGGCCGCACCACGCCGGTGCCTTCGCCGCCGTCGACGCTGCAAGAGTTGCCCCCGGACGCAGCCGACTCGGCGCTGCGGTCGGGCGACATCGCGCCAACGGAGACGAGTCCAGCGACGGGCGCGCCACCTGCCGGTCAAACCACAGACCCGCATACGTGGTCGTCACACGGGACGAGTACGAGCACACCCGTCGCAACAACGGTGGACTCACACCATGCGAGCGCCGCGCACGCCTCGCACTCCGCGCAAGCCGCGGACGCCGCGCACGCGTCGCACGCCGCGCACGCCTCGCACTCCGCGCACGCGTCGCACTCCGCGCACGCCGCGCACGCTTCGCACTCCGCGCACGCGTCGCACGCCGCGCACGCCTCGCACTCCGCGCACGCCGCGCACGCCTCGCGCGCCGCGCAACCCGAGCACGCCGCGCACGCCGCGCACGCCTCGCGCGCCGCGCAATCCGAGCACGCCGCGCACACCGCGCGCGCCGCGCACGCACCGACCGCGGCGCCCGCACCGAGCGCAGCGCACGACACCCGCGCGCCGAGCCAGGAGCGCGCGCCGAGCCGCGCCTCGCACGCTCTCGCACCAGGGCGAGACGCACCCGCAGGCGACTGCAAGGACGGCCGGAGCAACCGATCCGGCCGCTCTTCGAAGACGGCGAAGCAACGGGCTATCGAGATCCAGTTGCTGCGAGCGAAGCAGGAGCAAGCGCGGGCAAGAGGGGAGGAGGCAAGAATCGCCGCGCTTCTAATAGAAGCGCAACTACGTGAGTGTGAGGAGGAAGAAACGTCGGACGAGGAGGAGCTCGGGGACACGGCGCGCAGTTTGCGAGTCGCGTCGTGGCTCGAGACGCAGAGACCTCACCGGCGGGAGCGGGAGGCGCTCGACTCCGCCTCGCTCCCCGCCGCGGCGCCGCCGCTCGCCAGTCACCGCGAGCCGCGCACCGAGACCGCCGCCTCCGCACCGCACGCGCCCCTCCACACGCACGCGCCGGCCGAGCCGCCCGCACCCCGCGCACCGCTCGCCCCAGCCGCACCGCCCGCGCCCCTCCAGGCGGCCCTCTACGAACGAGCGCCGCCTGCACCTCTACACCGCGAGGTGCTACGCGAGTGCTACGAAACTGCACCGCAGGGACTGCTACGCGGGTGCTACGAACAAGCGGCGCCTACGCCGGCTGACCCGCTACGCCGCGAGTGCTACGAAACCGCGGCGCCCGCACCTCTACGCCGTGAGGTTTGCGGGCCTACGCCGGCCGACCCGCTACGCGCGGCCCCATACGAACCCGCGCCGCCTGCGCCTCTACGCCGCGAGTGCTACGAGGCTACGCAGGCCGACCCGCTACGCCGCGCGGCCCTCTACGAAGGAGCGCCGCCTGCGCTGCTACGCGGCGAATACTCCGGGTCTACGCCGGCCGGAGTGCTACGCCGCGAGTGCTACGACGCAGCACCGCAGCACACAGACTCGCCGGCGACACACACGGAGTCGACGCAGGGGCCGTCTACCGCTTCCGCTACCGCCGCCGCCGCCGCAACGACCGCGCCCGCCGCCGCGTCCTCCTCCGCTACGCCGCACTCGTCCGAGCCGCTCGCCGCGGCTCTTCAGATGCTGGCCACGGTGCTGGGGAAGACGGACCACAACCGACCGTCGACGGCGCCTAAGTACCTGCAGGAGCTGCCGGCGTTCGACGGGTCCTCCGGGGAGTGGCTGCAGTTCGCGGCCGCCTACCGCGAGACGGAGGCGTTCTTCTCGCGCATAGAGAACGCCGCCCGCATACGCCGCTGCCTGCAAGGAAAGGCGAAGGAGGCGGCCTACAGCCTCATGTTGTCGGCACCGGACCCGGACCGAGTCATCGCGGCACTCGAGCAGCGGTTCGGACGGCCAGACTTCCTGGTCCTGGGTGAGCTGGAGAAGCTAAAAAACTTACCCAGGGTCAGAGACGACGCGAACGAAATGAACGAGTTTGCGAACAAGATAGCCAACGTCGTGGCTACAATCCAGGCTCTGGGCAGGCCCGAGTACCTGCACAGCCCAGAAATGATGCGCCTCATAGTCGACAAGCTGACCCCGCTACGACAGACGCGGTGGTTCGACTATGAGGACCGAGGCGGCACCGATCAGCCCGCACTCACGAGGATTGCCGGCTTCCTAAACGAGGAGGCTCGCAAGTGCGGAGCGTACGCTCGGCCGGACGTCGCCGCGACCGCAGAGGCATCAACGAGGGAGCCTCTACGCCAGCAAAGGGAACGTCGCACCACAGAGAAGGCCTACGCCGTCAGCAGGGAGGAGGGGCCTTCAGACTCGACGCCCAAGTGCCCTACGTGCACCGAGGCCCACCACCTCCTGGCCTGTCCCAGGTTCATCGCTGCCGACGTGGAAGGCCGCTTGAAGCAGGCCAGGGAGGGCAATATTTGCTTCAGGTGCCTCAAGGGCCGGCACCGCAAGACAAAGTGTCAAGCCAAGCCGTGCGGGGTGCCGGGCTGTCAGTACGGACACCACCTACTTCTGCACCGGCACCAGTCGAACGACGAGACAGCCGCCGTCGCGATCACGGCCACGGCGCGCTCCGACTCGGTGCTGCTGAAGATCTTGCCGGTCGTTCTGACTGGCCCGAAAGGAACGGTCGAGGTCTTCGCGATGCTGGACGAGGGATCAACCGTCACACTCATCGACGCTGCTATGGCGGACATCTTGGGCGCCGAGGGCCCTCAGGAACCATTGCACGTCGTGGGAATCGGTGGCGGTCAGATCAAGGATCCCTCACGCAAAGTGGACCTCCGGATCCGCGGCAAGATGGACAGCGAGGACCGCGAGCTCGTCGGGGCCAGAACGGTGCGCCAGCTGAACTTCCCGGCGCAGACAGTAGACCAGCAGACCGTCGACGGATGCGACCACCTGGCGGGCATGAAGGACGCGCTGGCCACCTACGCGAGTGCCCGGCCGAAGCTGCTCATCGGCCAGGACAATTGGTGGCTCATCGTGTCCCAGGAGCTGAAGAGGGGCCGCCGAGACCAGCCCGTGGCTTCTCGCACTGCCCTGGGCTGGGTGCTGCACGGCTGCCGCGCGAAGACAGCAGAATCGGTGCATCGCTGCGCCAACGCTATCGAGTTGGCGGGCGTCGCCGCGCCGCCGCGCCCGAGCTCGCCGGCGGCGCACTCCGGGGCGGCGCAATGGTCCGCGCCGCCTGCCCGCGGCCCGCCGATCGCGAGCCGCCGGGCCCAGCCGCCGACCGCGGCTACCTACGTCGCCGCGCCGCCGCGCCCGAGCTCGCCGGCGGCGCACTCCGGGGCGGCGCAATGGTCCGCGCCGCCTGCCCGAGGCTCGCCGACCGCGAGCCGCCGGGCCCAGCCGCCGTCTGCGGCCCCCTACGTCACCGCGCCGCCGCGCCCGAGCTCGCCGGCGGCGCACTCCGGGGCGGCGCAATGGTCCGCGCCGCCTGCCCGCGGCTCGCTGACCGCGAGCCGCCACGCCGAGCCGCCGTCTGCGGCCCCCTACGTCGCCGCGCCGCCGCGCCCGAGCTCGCCGGCGGCGCACTCCGAAGCAGCGCAAGGGTCTGCGCCGCCTGCCAGCGGCTCGCCGACCGCGAGCCACCGCACCCAGCCGCCGCACGCTGCACGCTGCATCGTCGCGCCGCCGCGCTCGAACTCGCCGGCGGCGCAATCAGCAGCAGTGCAAGGGACTGCACCGGGACCGACCGCAACTGTCGCCACCGAGGCGACCGCGACCGCTGCCTCCGCACCGCCCCCTTCGTACGCGCTGCCGACGTGGAGAAGCTGGTGCTCGGAGGCGGACCAACACAGCGAGGTCCGCCCCCCCTCCCGACCGACGCCGATGACGACAGCGCCACAGCGCTGCACGCAGGCGCACCACAACTGGCGGACGAGCTGCCCCTCCGGTGAGCGCGAGAGCGCCGGAACCGACTCCAACACCGGCGGGAGCCTCGTCACAGCGAACGAGCGCCTGCGGAAGGAGACGTCGTCATCGTCATCGAGCCAAGCCGGAGTACCGGCCCCTACTACGGCACCGGCGGGAGCCACGAGGAAGCAGCCAGGCGCCAGCAGTCGGAGACATCGTCCTGGTAGCCGACCCCGACCTACCACGGAACACCGGGCCGAGGAGCAGGGTGGAAGCCGTCCACCCTGGCAACGACGGCATCATCTGCGCCGTAGACGCCCAGACCGACGGGAAGCTGCTTCGGCGACCGGAAAGAACATCGTCGTCCTTCCGACGTCCAAGATCGCCGAGGCGACGGCGGGAGGATGTTCAGGACGACGGCCAGCCGGAGCAGCGACGACGGTCCCGGCCTGGGACACGACGCGCGCATCGTCACCTCCGTGGAGTAGGGAGATAGGAAGCGGCCGGCGTAGTTTAGTTTAGGAAATTTTAATATGTAAATATATAGAAAATAAGTTAATATAAGAAAATAAATATATATAAAAATTGTAGATATAAGTTAGCTAAGATAGATAGGCGTAGTTATAAGATAAATAGGCTAGAATAAGATAGATAGGCATAGCTCTAAGATAGATAGGCATAGCTGTAAGATAGATAGTCTAGATTATAAGTTATTTGAATAAAGATATAGTCGCCCACTGCCTTTCATTTGGGACGAACGGGAGATGCGCACTCGCCAAACTCGATAGGAGACTGAGCCGGTCCAAGGCGCGACGCGGGGGCGGGGCGTCGGAGCGCAGCCGCAAAACCGGACGGCTGCGTCCGCGGCGCCTCAGCGCGCCCGCGCGTATACAAATATAGCGCGTTTTGGCCGGTTCAGTCAGTACTCGTCCAGCCAGCAAGAAGAGAAGACGTCCCGAGCACCGACTCTCCGCGAAGATCGACCGAGGAACGAGCTTCACTCCGGAACGACTGCCTCGGCCGATCGGACGTTCTTCTCTCGGCGAGTGCTCACTCCACGTCTCGAATGAAAGCCAGTGTGCGGCTGCATTATAGCCAGCACTGCGCCGTTTCATTTCGATCTCCACGCCCTACACTACGCGGCTAAACTCCCGGTGCCCCGCGGCACGCCGGTCGAGGTCTCTCCCCGTGCCCCGAGGCACGTCAGGTTGAGGACGCGGTCGCGTAGTGCGTACGTTCGTGCTTGCCGTCGTGCGGATCGGTCCGACGGTACAGCGGTACGCCACGGTACGAGTTGCGGTACAGTGGTACGAGCGTCGGGAAAGTCAAGTCCGGTACGGTGGTGCGTCGGCACGTGGTACGTCGGCACGTGGTACGTCGGCACGTGGTACGTCGGTACGTGGTACGTCGGTTGTGGTACGAGGGTACGTGGTACGCGAGGGTACGTGGTACAAGACTGCAGCCGGCCGCCGGGTACAGTACCCGTGTGCGCACCGAACCAACGGAGTGAAGGAGACAGCAACATCGGCCATCTCTGTCACGTGCGACCGCCGCGCACGCTTCACTCGCCGAACCCCATATTCTGCTCTGCGGGACGGGCATCAACAAACGCCAGCGTAAATACAGTCCACCTCTGAGCATCGTCCCCCACACATGAGTTAAAAAGCTTCGCTTCCAAAATATTCATCTAATAGTCTAACTATTAGTACTACTAGTTTTATATCGATTAAAAGGTGGTATCAATTATATAATTTATTAGATACTATCTATTATAAAAAGAAAAGAAAAACTAATATCGGGCAACAACGGTGGCGGTGATGCGAAATCGCTATGCGTTCAAAAAGTGAATGGCTACGGAATCCTGTGTGTCTGACCAACGTTCGCACTTGAGAGGATTTTGCTGTTTTTTTAGTTTTTTATTTGTGCTGAGTTATTTACGATTTTGCCCGCTTTAATTTATTTTCCCTGTAGCCTAATTGCTAATGGAGAAAACCGGACTGGGGGGAAAAATAAAAAAAATAAAAAAACGTCGAGACAAGGGTCTCAACGATTTTTAGACGAAAGTTTATCTCAGTTCTGTAGCGATAATAATATTAATTAAAGCTGTTTTAAAGGCTGGAGTCTCAGGAACATCAAATATCACCACCGAGGATGTGTTGACTGTCTGCACCACTGAGCTATCGAGGCTGACGAATGTGTATCGAGTATGTCCAGCAGTGGACGCTTACAAGCTGACTGAATGACTGAATGTATGTATGTATGTATATATTATTTATTGAACACCAATTTATAAAATTAGGTACAACAGGCGAGCTTAATGCCGCGAGGTATTCTATTCTAACTAACCTTTGGGATGTGGGAGAAGTACACGCAGGCGAACAAGAATAGTTTGTGGCAATGTGTTGGACTGTAAAGAAATATGTATGATAAACTACATAGGAATACTACATAAATACTTTAATAAGCATATATTATGTATATTGTAATAAACTTACATATTATATGTACATTAATCGGTGGTACCGTTGTGCAACACAAACAACTGAATGACAGGAGAGTAAGAGAAGGGGAGTAAACATATTATGAAGGTATGTAATATAAATTGCATTTACTTCGGTAAGGAAAGGAGAAGTTTGTTTAAATTTATCTTAAATACATTCATAGACGTACAGGAGCGTAAATGCACGGGCAGATTATTCCAGAGGCGAGCTTTTTGTACTGTGAAAGAGTCCGTGTAGAACGTGCTTGAGTGAGCCGGTATTGCCAAGAGTAAGTTGTCAGCAGATCTTAAAGCCAGACCGTGAGAAGAAAGAAATTCAAATCGTTCACTCAAATATTAGAATGACTGACTGACTATGGATACGGGAGTCTACAAAACTCACCCTACTCTGCAGCTTCTGGATGGGAAAGCCCTCGAAGTAAAAAGTCTCGTTCCAACGAGGGTTGAGAGTTCGCCGCTTGATCTTGGTCTCGAGGCGGTGTTTTTTGTCAGGCAGCAGAGTGACGCGAACGTACGGGTCTGACGTTCCACTCAGGTCTTTGGCCGGCAGCTCCTTGCCCTGTAACGAGTTAAGCTATTAAGTAACAGACGTTCCGATTTGGTTGGACCCGACCACGACCCGACCAAGTCAGGGCCGACTTGGGACATTGCTACAGACGTTCCGACGGTCGGCAATCCAACCGTCAGTTGCCTATTGCTTAAGTCTAGCGAAGTACCAGGGCATAAGAAATGGTTAGGAGGTTCGCCGTTTGAACGAAGTCGGGCGAAACCTCCAGACGTGCCGACTTGGTTGGACGGTCGGCTGGTCGGATGCGCAGGCGAGCCGACCACGTCCAACCAGTATTAATAATAATTATGTCGGACCTACCACCTCATACACGTTCAGTTTTGGTCGTGGTCGGGTGGTCGGCTCCAACCAAGTTGGAACGTCTGTTACTAGTAATAGAAACATTTTGTTTAGCGACTCGATCAATCAAAGCGGCGGGTGGACGAGTGGTTTAGGCATCGGCTTCTCATGCGTGAGGTCCGAGGTCCGAATTCGGTCGCCGCGTACCAATGAGTTTTTTGTGACGAAAAAAATTTACGTGCATACCGACACCTGCTGCTTCACCGTTCGGAACCGGTGTAAAACTATAGGTCCCTTCGCTTACCCCTTACTAGGTGGTAGGCTCAAATTGTAGGCGACTGGGCTGGTACCACCGTAATGGATGTAAGATGACCGCGCATAGCAGCCTCGGTTGTGTTCTCCTCTAGTCCAGTATAACCATAATCCAATAATCCAGGGAAGTCTGTGGTATGGCACCTACTTTCTCGGAGGTGATATTGGCTGGTCAGAGCATGTGCTTTGGCCCCTCCGACTCAGCCACCCATACCGGATTACATAACAAAAAAATCATTTATTCTGTTGAGGTTACACTTTCGTCAAAACCAAAGACGGTTCACACGGTTCGTCAAAATTAAACTTTTTTTTTATTGCTTCCGAACTGGGTGACTCTGCCCGAGGTTGAAGCCTAAGGCGCAGCCAATTTCACCGCCCGCGCCGAGGAGTTGCCAGTCCGGCTTGGAGGTGATGTAGACAACCGTGTCAGTTTCCATAAAAAAAAAGAAGAGAAGATATGTCATGAACGGCCGTTCTTTCTTTTTTATGTAAACCAACATACAACAACAGAGACCAATAGTACAGTCGACAGAGCCAAAAACCCCTCTCCTCGTGAAACCACGCTCAGTGAGGCGCCATGCCAGCAGATTTGAGGACTGTTGCTAGGCTGTCTAGCCCGTTGATACGACGTTTGAAGACATCCAGGTTAAAAGATTCGGGACTTAGAGACCTTACAATTCCGCAGGGACGTTGGATCTTTGTGTCTGTTATATCGCCTGTACCACGGAGAGTGTTCCAAGGAGCTGCACGATGCGATCCCTCCAACCCCATTCTACCATCGTTGCACGCGCAACAGGTTGGGAATGCATCCACAGACTTGACTGTCGATATCCCCCCACTTAGGACAAATCGCTCCTGTAAATCCTTTATTTACAGGGTTGCCAACATGTGGAATGCACTCCCACCTGCATCCTTTCCTCTAATGTACAGTCTGGGGTCCTTCAAACATAATGTGAAGGTGCATCTAGCCGGCCGACATGGTATTCGCAGCCCCCGTAAATACCCGAATGCCCGTGAGCGCCGTCGGACTACACCTCTGCGTTAGTCTGGCGCGCACCATATGTCGTGCTTCCCATAAAAAAAAAACACACACACACACTCGCCGTTAGACAGTTCCACACACAGAGCACGAAATACCCCCGCCCGCGCCCCCTCCTAGAGGCGCCCTAAGCGATAATATTTGAAACCCAATAACTGGACGCAGTGCTACTAGCGCTTCGTATGTGTGTGTGTGTGCTAGTATCGACACTACACACAAAGAGGAGCAAGTTGGGCACACGCACAAAACAAATGCACACGCACAACACACATATGTAAATCATAGGCCACGCCTACAGGCTTCAACGTCGTGTAGGGAAATCGCGCTCAGGGCGCCTCTAGGAGGGGGCGCGGGCGGGGGTATTGCGTGTTCTGTGGTTCCACACATACCGAGGCTGACATAAGGATCCGTATGCTGTGCTCTTGTCTGAATCCCCAAAGCATCCCTTTGTCAATCCTTGTCACGATTTCGAATTCTCAATTCCACATCTCGGATACATATTTTGTCGTACGAATCGACTAAGGAACGAAGACTGTAGAGAATGTGGGAAATTGAACCCACATTCCCTCGCAAAGTATTCGTAGTTATAACCACTGCGCCGCCCATTATGTTAAACAGACAACACAATGTTTTGAAACTTCGTCCGAAGTGAGTTTTCGTCGGTGGCATTCGGAGATAAGGACCATATTCAACTTGATGTGGGTACACACCTGATGAACACGCGAGTGAACAAAGGACTAGAACGCAATACTCATTCTAGTTTGACGTTATGAAAATAAACCGCTCACGAGCCGGTACATACCACACGCTGTATCCCGACAATCGGGGTAACCAGAGTAGTCGGAGTTGTGCTGCAGGTACTCATGTAACTTACAGCACAACACCGACCACCACGTTTAGCAAAGTATTTGGGCAAGATAACTATCAGGCAGCAAGTAAAGGCAGGAAGGTCCACCTGTTGCATGACTAGGTGTAAAGACCGTATATCATTGACTTATATACCTATTACTAACGTAAAGGAATGCCCATACGATATAATGTCGTCACTAACATTTTATTCATCCAAACTAGTCTCAAATTAACTAATTTGCTAAATAAAAATAATCGAAATTAACAATAAACAACAATTATTATGTGTTATGCTTTTGTCTATTCTTCCCTAAATCGCCATTTATTTCGTTCCAATTTCTGCCTCTGTTCTCGTAAATTGAACTAGCTCTTTCTAACTAGTATCGCAAAAATTACATACAATTTGCTCTCGTTCGCGCATCGTTGTGTTCGCCTGATGCGTACACAGAGCGAGCGCGAAATAATGCAAACTTTGACAAACTCTCCCGAGCGGAGAGTTTTTATCGTCGTCGAAGAGATCTTGAGGCACATTTCCGAAGATGTCAATTTTGAGTACCTACCTACTAGCTGGAGTGCCTCATTATCAGATTATAGCAAGTAAAATAAATATTTTTTTGTGTCAGTCTATTATTATTTTCAAATACTTATTTTAATGAAAGTAAATAATAATAATCTGTAAGTTGTTATTATGTAGATTATTAAATTAAATCTAGATTAATCTAAGTACCTAACTAAAATAAGCAATGTACATTGTACACTTATAATTTATCTTAAAAATAAATAAATGAATAACAAAATCTAAAACATAATTAACGTATAAAAACACGTTTTTTTAATAAAAAAAAAATAAAAAAAAAATATAAAGTAATAATTTTTTTATTTTTTTTTATTGAAACTGACACGGTTGGCTACATCACCTACAACATTCGTGATGTCAGCCCATAACACCGGGTGAACTTGGTGCCACGTCAGCCTTCCCTTCGGTCGTGCCGGCTACACTGAACTGGACGGAAAACACAAACTATTTACATAGCCGTTTCGACCGACCTTTCATTCAGTGCGGTGGTACCAACCCGGGCGGGTTAAACCCTACCACCTAGTAATATAAGGGAGTCATAAAATATCCCTTAGTCGCCTTTGATCATGAAACATTACTTAAATTAAACTAATAATGCATACTAATACATAATATGGTGAATACGACTAAGGCATAAGGACGAGATGCCGTGCTAAAGGGCGACAGGTTAGCCACCTCTCACCTTGGCACGGTCTTTCCACCGAGTCATGCAGCAGGTGGGTCTTCGTGCCTCACTTGATGCTTGATAGTTATTTTGTCCTAATACTTTGCTAATACGCGGTGGTCGCTGTAGTGCTGTAATTTACAAGAGTAGTTGCAGCACAACACCGATTACTCTGCTTACCCCGATTTTCGGGATACAGCGTGTGTAGTATGTATATTTATGTAAGATATTATATGAAATTACTAACGTTTGCCCGCTGCGTTCGCGTCGCGTGTTTAGGGGTTTAACTTTTTACTCTCAGCTAAGGCCGCCGATGACGCGGCGTTATGATTTATAGCCTTAAGGTGATATTAATGTAGAAACATCTAGTTTTTGATCTAATTTACTGGCGAAACCGCTGAAGTTAGGTATTTGTGAACTTCAACAATATAATCTCCAACTCTTCATTAAATGATGTGACGATGGAAAACGTGAAACAATAAAATAACACGACACAATAAAATAATTTGTAAACCTTCGATTATTTCTTATTTTTTATATTGCCGACAAAACTTACCCCAAAACATTATGATAATTTTTTAGCCAGTTCGGATGAACGATATCTAATTTTGTGTCGATGGATATCTCTGTAAAGTTAATAGATTTTGTAAAAAAAAAATTAACGTTTTCATTTAGATTTGATCAGACACGCCCAACATTAGCTTGCGCGCTCACACCTGGCGTCGTCACGCTCTCTCCTAACTATGACTATATTGGCGTCCTGTTTCCGTGTTGGGACTGGTGAGGAGAGGACGGCAGTCGTGTGGATTAGCTGCGGCGGAGCGCACGCAGCCCGCCGCAGCACGGCTCCTGACCACCGCACGCCCGCCTGCGCGCCGCACGGCTCCCGGCAGCCGCAGCTACCTAACTAGAAATGGGGAAACAAAATAAAAACATTATGATGAAACGCGAGAAGAAGACATATTTACGGAATAAAGGAATTCGCCTAAATGAAATCAAGAAACAGAATAGTTGGCCACCGGCGGCGGCGGCGATCCCGGCGCGTTCCCTACTACAATCAACACCTTCGTTGGCGACGCCGCGCGCCGGTGCCAGTGTCGAGATCTGCTGAGCCGCTGCTGCTGTTGCTGCCACGATCAGATCAGAACCACCTCATACCTCGCTGCCTCTGCCGCCGGCGGCGGCGGCGCCGGTGTTAGCCGAGCCGCTGCCGTTGCTTCTGCCACGGTCAGAACCACCTCAGAACCCGCTGCCTCCGCCGCCGCCGCCTTCGATGACACCTCCAATATCGCTGTCAACGCCACCACCACCGCCGACCACAAAAATGTACATGTAATTTAATTTTATACCTTACTACTTTATTTGATAATCAGTAGGTATTACCTACATGATTGTTTGTTTACATACATAAATTTCGTTACAGTTTTAACTAATTATCAAACTCCTTCCAATACCCTATCCTTACTTATCAAACTCAGAGAAAGAAAGCGGTGCGGTCCCCCTGCACACGTAAGCTCGAACCCGCACCTCTTTAGATCGAAGCTCTAGGCGACGAGCGATTATAACCACTAAATATTCGAATGCAAAATAACTACAAAACGTATTACCAAAGAAAGACAGAAGGTTGATTTTTATGAAAAATTCAATATTGCATAGAGTAATGTAAAAAACATATAAACAAATGCGGTCAGTTCTAGCCTAGGGTTTTAAATGATCTAATTCAGTAGAAATAAATATTATTTATTATTAAAACATTTATAATTATATGTTTTGGTTTTTTACAGGTCATCACCGGACGTGACAGGGAAAAAAATTACATAATTGAAGGCAGGAGATTGGTAGATTTACAACATCTAAATTGATTGTTTAAAAATCATATCTGGACACAAAGCACTTGCTAACTGTAGGTTACAATCCATGAGCGTAATATCGGAAAGAAAAATAGGACTAAATTTAATTATTGTATTAGGCTGTAACATGTGTAATCAAAAATTCACAGTTGATACTTGCATAAAAAAATAGGTAAAAAAACTTTTAAGTTAAACGGTTTTATTAAAAACAACAGCTGTACAAAAAACTAGAAAAAAAACATCACCTGTACAAAAAGCTAGAAAATAATAAGGACACAAGCCTGTGCCTTCTTAAGATTTTACGTCTGGGTAAGAAATCGTGCAATACTAGCGTGCTGTCTTCTCATGTCAGATGCCAAAGGGCACTTTGTGTTGCTGCGTCAGCGGAATAAGTAATAAATTGAGACTTTTAACAGACTAATATAAAAACGTGGGGCGCATGTTATTACGCATATTATACGCCCCACGTTTTTATATTAGTCTGTTAAAAGTCTCAATTTATTACTTATTCCGCTGACGCAGCAACACAAAGTGCCCTTTGGCATCTGACATGAGAAGACAGCACGCTAGTATTGCACGATTTCTTACCCAGACGTAAAATCTTAAGAAGGCCCAGGTTTGTGTCCTTATTATTTTCTAGCTTTTTGTACAGGTGATGTTTTTTTTTCTTGTTTTTTGTACAGCTGTTGTTTTTTAATAAAACCGTTTAACTTAAAAGTTGTTTTACCAATTTTTTTATTTACTCGTTTTTAGTTTGATTTTTTTTATAATTTTTTTTCTTTCATGTTGTTCCCACGAGTAATGGAACAATAACAGTAGACCACCCCAGAGGTCCATGTAGAGGGGCAAGGCTCTCATACAACAAGGTGTGCCCAGCCTTGAGGTTGAAACGCTAACGACATATCATTTTTATCCACCCTAATGCCACACAGTCCTCGGCACGTTTCAAACGTTGAGTTGGGTGGTGTATCGCTAACGACGTATCATTTTTAGCCACCCTAACGCCACATAGTTCTCGGCACAATACACAAACCTTAACTTGGGTGGATTCAAAGAAATATCCTGATCATTATTTTTGTTTTATTTAAGTTCAACAGTTCACCTCCTGCATCTATAATCAGATCTTCGTCACCAAGTGTATTGGTAGAAGTATGGGAAACTCATCCAAACCAACCATATGAGCCCAAACTCGAGGGGGTTACTAGTAACGGTTGAAGAGTTCCACTGTACACCTCCTGACTCCATCATCAGACCCTCGTCACCAAGTGTATTAGTAGAAGTATGGGACACTCGTCCAAACCAACCAAATGAGCCCAAACTCGAGGGGGTTACTAGTAACAGTTGAAGAGTTCCACTGTCCACCTCCTGACTCCATCATCAGACCCTCGTTATCAAGTATATTGGTAGAAGTATGGGACACTCGTCCAAACAAACCAAATGACCCCAAACTCGAGGGGGTTACTAGTAACGGTTGAAGAGTTCCACTGTATACCTCCTGACTCCATCATCAGACCCTCGTCACCAAGTGGTTGAAGAGTTCCACTGTATACCTCCTGACTCCATCATCAGACCCTCGTCACCAAGTGTATTGGTAGAAGTATGAGACACTCGTCCAAACCAACCAAATGAGCCCAAACTCGAGGGGGTTACTAGTAACGGTTGAAGAGTTGCACTGTCCACCTCCTGACTCCATCATCAGACCCTCGTTACCAGTTGAAATTATCATAATATTGTATTGTCACGAGAACTCAATGCGTGTGCAAAGTTTCATTAAAAATCGGTTCAGTAGAAGTAGTTGAAAAAGTTGTCGCAAGATTTGAAACAAAGATAGAAACAAATATACGGAGTCAAGCTAAATAAAACTGTTTAGTAATAATAAAAAATACAGAAAATCCGGTAGACGTAAACAGGTCCGCTGTTGCGGGTGCAATGGCAATAGGATGTGGTTTTTCGTAATTAGAAGAACTTATGGCAGCACTCAATGTCCCCTTCATGACGAATCCATTTTATTCGAAAATTCACAATGATATTTGTTTAAAATGGCATGAAACGGCTGTCGAAGAAATGGAAAAGGCTGCAAAAAGAGAACGCGATGCTGCTTTAAAAGAAGGTCGTGTTGATAAATTCGGCAACGCAATAATTGAAGTTATTGCGGACGGGTGTTGGTCAAAGAGATCTTACAAACAAAATTATTCCGCCTTATCGGGAGCTGCGGCTATAGCTGGCAAAAGATTTAGAGAGGTGGTGTTATGGGCGTGAAAAATAAGTTTTGTATCGTTTGTAGCCGGGCAGAAAAAAATTAAGTCGAACCAAATAACCACAAATGTTTCAAAAATTATAATGGGCCTTCTACAGGCATGGAGTGTGAAATTATTTTGGAAGAATTTAAATCGTCGGAAGATACGGCCTTGTTTATGCTAAATTAATTTCCGATGGTGACTCCAGCAAGGTGACTCAAGGTGGATGGATGAGAAGAGCGGAAGACCGCGTGTGGTGGCGTGCCTTGGGAGAGGCCTATGTCCAGCAGTGGACCGATACAGGCTGATGATGATGATGATGATGATGATGACTCCAGCACATATTCTAAAATTTTACAAGCAAAACCTTACCATGGGTGCACGGTCGAAAAGATTGAATGCCGTAATCACGTGCTCAGAAAGGAGACGGATACGCTTTCATACAATCTTGGGCCCGATTGTAAAAAGATGAAAATGGTGTCAATTAATAGCCTAAATATTATTAAATCTTCACTGAAAATTCAACAGATTTTGCCAATCTGAGTTTTTATTGATTTAGTTTAACTATTATAGACATAACATAGGCGCAGCAACCAGACCCACCGTTTACTACCCACTAAAAATTCACTTCTATAGATCTTCTGTGTATGTTTGCTTCAAAATAATAAAATAATGCAATATAATATCGAAACTTTTTCAGAATTCTAGTTATTTATGTTTTGTAAATGTTATGAAATGAAAATACAACTGACAGCTATGACCGCTCGTCTTCTTTATAAATTGTTTCCTTTTATCACAGACTATATATAGTCCTTTTATTATTGTGAATGTTTAATTTTTTTAAATAGTAAAATGTTAATTTGTAATGACTTTATTTAATCTAGTAATTAAGTAATCAAAACAATTAATAAAGATCTAAAACAAATAACTAAAACTAACCTAAAACATAACTTACCTATCTAACAAAAGAAAAATTAAGGAGAACCTATAAATAAAAAAATTTCTTCTAGTTCAGCCGAGGCAGCCATAGTCCCTAGGACGCTAATAGCGTTCCCTCTTTGAATTTCTAGGCTTATGCGGCGTATGAAGTAAGCCTTGGCACGCACGTCACCGGACTTATCCACTAGCAATTTCCCGATGGTTTCGGCAAAAGCCAGTGCGTCCGGTGACCACACACCAAGGGTTTCCACCGCAAATCCATTTGTAATGGATTTAATTACTTTAATTGAGTTATTCATTTGGTGCTAGCGTTTTCATTGTTTAAATGTTTAAAATCATGTATCTACATTAATATATATTTAGTTTAATCGTGATCGTTTTTATTAACACTTTTTTTAAGATTTCTCTTTTTCTAGATAAAGAATTGGGTTGATATTTTACAGTTTAATAAAGAAAAATATAACCATTATTTTTAACCATACCTCATTTTATTACCATCGGGCCCAAACATCCCCGTCTCCTTTTTGTAATAAACTAAGAGCTATGTCTAAAGATACAAAATATCCGATAAAATTGAGAAAATTACTGACTGACAAGTTAATTAAAATCATGCGCAAATCAATATGTAAATCCATTAAACATAATAAAGAGTCAGGAGATTTTGATATCGGCAGCCGAATAAGGAACCTTAATCGAGATATAATGAACGTTCCTATGCATGCTTTCGGACGACATAGCAGTTACTCTCCATATTACTGTAATTCAGAACCTGTTCTTGATTTTTATGGCTTAGTAAACAACAGCTCTTTTTGGCTAAGAATCAAAGTAATTTTCAGAGCCGTCGCCAATAACGCCAGAAGTTTATTATATGATGTAAACAGTAATATGGTCGAATGCTTCAATAGTGTTGTTGCAAAATTCGTCATGCGCAAATGGGTCAACTATTCTTTCAAACAATCATATCAAGGACGTTGTGCTGCAGCTGTAGTTTCATTCAACACCAAAAAACCTATTTGCACATTATTCAATAAAATTTCTGGTAGCAATCCCAAAGGCCGTATGCATACAATGGAATTAAAAAGAGTTAAAGCAAAAGAGCAAGCAAAAAAATATTTCAGAAAAAAAAGGTCATATAAGGATTCTTCAGCATTTTTATTTTCAGAATTTTTGAATAAGTTTTTGATAGAAAAATACGTATCTGTGACATGCAGACGGACAGACATAGAGACACCGAGCGATTCCATTAGGGTCCCTTTTTGTAATTTTTGCGACGGAATCCTAAAAATACATATATGTACCTTTCTACATATAAACACCATCTTTTTTTCTATCAGACTAACAATTCAACATTATTAAGATGTGGTTGAAAACTAGAAACTTCATTGCCGTTGGTTGACCACGTGGCCGAAGGATGGGTCAATAATTAATATGCTTGGTGTCGGCCTATGTACCTACTACGGTCTTGGCCGAAATACCAAAACGCTGTGCAAGGATAATTTCGTAGCCGAGAAATGAATACAAGGTAAACCAAAAGTACTAGAGTAAAAGAGAAGAACATATATCCATGGCTATATTACGTAGACAGTCATCCTCTTTGGGTTGTTAAAAAATAACTGTTGGTACCTACAGACTTACGCATTACGTTCTCTACTTTTATTGACTGCTCTGTGCTGTGCTCAACTCGACGACGACGGCGCGATGCCGGTGCCGCGCCGCCGCGCCGCCCGTGTGTGTCGGCGCGCGGCGCGGCGCGGCGCGGGTCAGCGTCGCGCCGCGCGCCGGGGGAGGCGCGGGGAGCCGCGCGGTTCGAGAAGGGTAGTGGAGAAGAAGGGAGGTAAAGCAGGCGGAGCTTCTTGCATTGAAATCACCTTAAACCACATTGAGAAGTGACAAAATGTAACAGTGAAAACCGTATGTAAATTTAAGCGGCAGGTGGCCGAGTGGTTTGAGCATCGGCTTCTCATGCGAGAGGTCCGCGGTTCGAATCCGGTCGGCGTGTACCAATGAGTTTTTTTCTGACGAAAAACTTTACGTGCATACACCTGCTGCTTCACCGTTCGGAACCGGTGTAAAACTGTAGTTCTCTGCCCTTGCCTCTTACTAGGTGGTAGGCTCAAATTGTAGCCGACTGGGTTGTTACCACCGTACCGGATGTAAGATGGCCGCATAGCAGCCTCGGTTGTGTTCTCCTCTAGTCCAGTATAGCCAGCAATCCAGGGAAGTCTCCGGCATGGCACCTACCTTCTCGGAGGTGATATTAGCTGGTCGGAGCATGCGCTTTGGCCCCTTCGACTCAGCCATCGATACCAGATTACAGAAAAAAAAAATCGATGAAGTAGTTCTCGAGTTGTCAGGATATTCATATATTGACGTACGTTACACGGAAAATTGCTTTTTCAATTTCTCGCTTAGGCGAGTCTCCGCTATTTTTTTAACCGACGACTTAACGAAGCAAAAGGAAAGTTAATATTTTCCTAAAGCTATACCTAGCAAATTATATTTTATGATGAAACCCTCCACTGTTAGTCGCCGCAGTCGGGGAACCTTTTTTTTTTCAAAATATACAGGTTGTTTCAGGATAGGGTTTCGTAACTTCAGGGTTCGGAAGGCGTTCATATTTGAAGACGAAAAGCTCTGAAACGTTTTCCCAGATTCGGTCATTTTATATTACTTTTTGGTGAAAATCGTTGCATCGTGATTTGGTGGACGGTTAACGTCCGCCTTTATTAAATAAAAATAAAATGACTAAAATTAAACTGTGTAGGCCGTCGCAAACATTTTTGTAAATTAGACTAAGTGGGCACAAAAAAAAAAACCGGCCAAGTGCGAGTCGAACTCGCGCACCGAGGGTTCCTTATCGCCATGTCATGGTTAGCGCCACTCACGCCATCTATTGCGTGTTATGAAATGCTTCATAATAGTTAAATGTCATGATTAGTTAAAATACTTCACACTCTATTCGGTAGATGGTAGCGCGCGCATACACTTTTTGGTTTCTTTTTTGGGAACCCCCGTGAATTTTTTACTTTTTCTTATTTTTATTATTTGTTGTTATATCGGCCATAATAACAAATATTCTGTGAAAATTTCAACGGGCTACCTATTACGGTTCAAGAGATACAGCCCTCGGACAGACAGACGGACGGACGGACAGACATACAGACAGACAGACGGCGTAGGCTTAGTAATAGGGTCCCCCATCGGATACGGAACCCTAAAAAGGGGACTGGACTAGGTCATTGCACACCCTAAACCTAGACAGCATTGTTGCGAAATCTCCCCATACTCACTGTCCATCGAGTTTTTATTACAATTTAAAAATGTTGTGTAAAAAAATACGGAATTTTGATTTGAGTGATAAGGGTTTTTTCTTCTAATAATGAGTTCTTTCTATTACTGAAGTTTCTCAAGCCCATCCTGAAACATCCTGTATAGACTTTAGGCAAAATAAAATAGGAATATGCGGAATTATATAGGAGTACTTATTTGAAATGTAGGAATAAAGATATCCAACTGCTGCGGCTAACGGTGAAGGATTTTATCTACATAATCCTTCCTTACCTATAATAAAATCCAACGTCTGCTTTCTGTCTGTCTGAGTGTCTGTCTGTCCGCTTATAACTCGAGAACCACTGAACCGATTTTAATAAAACAAAATTCTACGGATAGCTTGATTCTTCCCATCAACTATAGGCTACTTACTATCACGCTAAATGGCTTATGAGGTTAACAGTGAAGTGAAATATGAGAGCGGGCGGAGCCGCGGGCACAGCTTGTTCAATATAATATTCAAATGTATATAATATTATAATAAAAAGGTAAGATTTGTAAGTTTGGATGTAGGAGGTAATCTCCGAAAAATACTCATCCGATTTCAAAATTTCAAAATCCAATATTTTGAAGGTCCTTTCAGGATGGGCCTAGGCTATCTGATCGAACAAAAGCCAGTAAAATATAATTTGCCAGCTTGTTTTTCTTCTTTTTAGTTAGCTTATTGTACCGTGTGGGGCCGGTACTTTAAAAGAATAGCCCCACTGCATCTCTCCCCGTGCATGTCGTAAAAGGCGACTAAGGGATGTGACTCCCTTCTTATATAACTAGGTGGTAGGGTTTAACCCGCCCGGGTTGGTACCACCGCACTGAATGAAAGGTCGGTCGAAACGGCTATGTAAATAGTTTGTGTTTTCCGTCCAGTTCAGTGTAGCCGGCACGACTGAAGGGAAGCGCTGACGTGGCACCAAGTTCAACCCGGTGTTATGGGCTGACATCACGGATGTTGTAGGTGATGTAGCCAACCGTGTCAGTTTCAATAAAAAAAAAAAAAAAAAGGTTTTTTTTACGCAGTCGCAAGTTTTAAAAATGGGACGAGTAATATAAATTTCCCTTAATTACGTTCTTGTAACTTTTATTCAGATGGTTTTATATTATAAAATATATGTTTACATATGTATATGTAGTTTATGCATAAATATAATATGTACGTACCTTATAGTATTTATTTTATGTATGTATCTATGTACCTATTGTTTGTGTCCATTTATTTAATAGTTTTATTTTTCAAGCTTCTCTCTTGCACTGCATTGTCCGCCCTATCAGCTTCTCCACATCCCAAAGGTTAGTTTGTAAAGAATGCTACTTTGCATTAAAATCGCCTGTTGTGTTCCTTTTTATGGTGTACAATAAAGTATATTTTGATTTGATTTGAAGTTTTGTTTTATTTTTAATTATAAATTAATTATATTCAATACCGACTGTTCCGTCGCATGATAGAAAAAAATAATAACAGTCGCATTATTTAATTTTTTTTTTTATTTTGCCCTTATAAATAAGTGTTTAGTGATTATTGATATTTTAGTTTAAATTTTCAAGTAATACTGTGTGGGGCCGGTACTTAAAAATAATAGCCCCACTGAACCTCTCCCCGTGCATGTCGTAAAATGCAACCGAGGGATAAAGACAAGGTGCTTTGCTAAAGGGCGACAGGTTGGCCACCTCTCACCTCGGCACGGTCCTTCCACCGAGTCATGCAGCGGGTGGGTCTTCGTGCCTTCCTTGCTGCTTCGTAGTTATCTTGTTATAATACAAAATGTGGTGGTTGGTGTTGTGTGGTGATTTACAAGAGTACTTGCAGCACAACACCGACTGCTCTGCTTATCCCGATTGTCGGATTACAGCGTGTGATATGTATGTATGTTTGTATATAGTTTCAATTTTGCAAATAATTTGATCATGTAATACAACGATAGGAACATTCTGTATGTCTTCAATGAAATCAAATACCATATTTTCCTGTCTTCAGTGCAAATAAAATTGATGAGTACCTCAAACAAAATAAGGTGCTAACTTCCTATGCTAATATTACAAGCTGCAATGAACTTTATTCCATTCCAATAGTGTTTGAAATTCAAGTCGAGTTTTATTTCGAACGAAAACGAACCCTATACACCTGGCGTTAGGTTCAATTTCCTCTGTTATATTTTTTACCAATAAAATAATATTACATATGTTAGCAAGTACTATTTTTGTTGTGTGCTAAAATAATAATTCTTTATTGGCATCTTTCTTTAGCACATATGTTTTCAATACCATAAGTGGTGCTATTATCGTGGGTTGCTGATTCAGAGGGGTCCGAGCACATGCTCTGACCGGCCAATACGCCATTTAAGGTGTCTAACGACGCCCGTGGACATTCGGTCGTATGCGCTAGTTACGAATGCCATGCCGGCCCGACATATGTCCATTCACGCCTCTCTTGAATGACCCGAGACTGTACTTGGGGGGAAATATATGACTATACTGAACTACAGAGAACACAGCCCAGGTTGCTATTCGGCCATCTTATTCAGTACTATGGTACCAACCCAATCGATTACAATTTGATCCTACCACGTAGTAAGGGGCAAGCGAAGGGACCTACAGTTTTACACCGAACTGAGAATCAGCAGGTGTTTTTTTTATGTAAATAAGGTTTGGGTGACTGAGTCGGAGGGGCCAAAGCACATGCTCCGACCAGCCAATATCACACCTCCGAGAAGGTAGGTGGCATACCGGAGACTTCCCTGGATTGCTGGCTTTACTGTAGGTGTAGGTATGCATGTGCATTTTTTAAATCAGAAAAAAAAAACCAATGGTTCAAGTCGCCCGGGTTTGAACCTCGGAACTTGAGATCAAGAAACCGCGTCGCTTCAGTCTTTGGCTTGACGTTGCCTAGGAGTGTTTTAATTTAGTCAGCCTTCAACTGAGATCAGGGATTAATTTAATTGACAGGGTTTTAATTTGAGCTTCAATCGTTCGGGTTTAATTTTCGTAGCAATATTTGTGATTTGAAAATTTTTAATCCCTTAGTCCAGCGGTCTCCAAACTTTTCTACAGAAAAGAAATAATAAACTAAGAAATATGTGCAGCCTTTTGACTCCCTTTGACTCAAAATAGTACTACTCCCCTTGGCTCCCAGGCCCTTTTAGCGGCGCTCAAAAACGCGAAATTTTGGCGCGCGCGCTCCCGCACAAATTCGAATATCCCGCCTCAATCGATCGATCCATCAATACTCGTTATTCAGTCTTGTTTGTACTGAAATTACGCGTTCAGTGATACCAAACACTACAGGATTCACTTATTTAGAAGCACAGACCGATTTTTAGAACTCCAGGCAAAACAAAACACACTCGACATTTTTTTTCGATTTTTTTTTGGACCAAAACTGTACAATTTCTTCTTATATGTCGCATACCGAAATAAGCGCATTGAAACGAACTATCGAATACCGAACTACGTTTACGGGTACAATCTTTGTCTATTCCAGGGTGGAAATGTCAGCTGCCAAAAGTGACATTTTATTTTCTGTCAACTTCACTAAATATTTTCTGTGTGAAGGTGATAGTGTTGCCCAGTCGTGTCTGAGAATAGTTCTTAGTAAGTTTAACCAAGAAATGATACCAGTATTCAGTGTTTTGGTAGAAAATTGGTAGAATTTGATAATTAATTAAAACTAGCGGCGCGCAAAAGGCGCGCAATAAGTGGAACGCGCGCAATAAGTGGAACGCGCGCTCCATCTGGGAGCCAACGGTCGTCGACGAAAAGTGGAGAAGAGAAGTAGAGGTATTCATTGAATAATTTATTTATTTAAATTAGAAAAATAAAACGTAGCGCGAGCCAGATAAAGCGGCTACTACGCGGACCAAGCCTGGCCCGCGGGCCGTAGTTGGAGACCCCTGCCTTACTCCACGGGATAATGTTAAATTTTAAATTTTCTTTTATGGAACCATGTCAGATTCTGTCAAAACTTGGTTGCATCACCTACTACATCCGTGGTGTCAGCTGGCAACACCTTGGTGAAACTAGGTGCCATGTCAGTGCTCCCCTTTGGCCATGCCGGCTACACTGAACTGGACGAAAAAAAAACGAACTATTTACATAGCCGCTTCAAACGAACTTTTAATCACTGAGGGGGTATCAATCCGGTGGATAAACCACAAAACTCTACCACCTAGCAAGAAGAGAAGGGACGCTGCTTCACCGTTCTGAACCGGTGTAAAACTGTAGGTCCCTTCCCTTGCCCCTTACTAGGTGGTAGGCTCAAATTGTAGCCGACTGGGTTGGTACCACCGTACTGGATGTAAGATGGGCGCATAGCAGCCTCGGTTGTGTTGTCCTCTAGTCCAGTATAGCCAACAATCCAGGGAAGTCTCCGGTATGGCACCTACCGTCTCGGGGGTGATATTGGCTGGTCGGAGCATGCGCTTTGGCCCCTCCGATTCAGCAACCCATAACGGATTACATAAAAAAAAAATTACCCTATCCTCTCAGTACATAGGCAACCAGCTTAGTAAATATTTTAAGGTCGTGCTTGTCAGGTTAGCGGATGATTAGTGCTGTTGAAGAGAAGCTCGTAATAATAATAAATACGTATAGGTTTTATTTGATTTTGTTAGTAACATCAATTGAAGTATTATGTACTGGGTGGAAAACATATACACTATATAAGGTCTTTCAATATAGTTCTTTATTCATTATCCATAGACATTAGACAGTACACTGCACCCGGATTCGCCATTCGTCGGTATACTGGTAAAACCCGTTAAATGCCATTTTTAGGTAAAATGAGTTAATAATGAAGTTCTACATATTTTTTCATGCTCTTTCTTCTGGTAAAACCCGTTTATTGATACGACGTTTAGTTTTGAAGTTAGGTTGTGTATATACCAGGTAATCTTTCAAGTTTTCCTTAGAATTCGCAAGTAAAACCAATTAAAACCATTTAATGAAATATTTTATAAATTTGGTTCCGTAAGAAAGAAGCCTTTAAAGTATTTTAAATGTACTGACATTATTTAATAGAAGGTCCTCTCGTGGTCCAAATACCATACAAGCAAAACCCTATAAGCTCACTTACCATGAATATTGCAGTATTTTAAACATATGTGTACAAGTAAAACCCATTAAGCACAGTCCCATTTTATGGTTTATGAAATTTTACAAAAATACTGAACTTCTAAGGAGGATTTGTATCTTTGATTAAACATTAACTAGATGTACTACAAAACTATGGACACATTTCTTATACATTTACACCTTTACCAATACTTTTGAGCCATTAAACTTTCAAATCCATTTATCTCGAAACTCTCCTATCTACATTTAATGGGTTTTACCAATATACCGACGAATATTTTAACATTTAGCAAGCAATACTTATTCGATTATCACAGCGAAGAAGAACTGGCTAGAAACTTCGCTGGATAATTAGGGTTCCGTATCCGGTACGGGACTCTATTACTAAGCCTACGCCGCCGCACTATGGGCTGAGAAACGGGCTTCATAGTATTTCAACCTTTTTTTCATGAACTTCAAGTTATCGAAAAACTGTTGATGCCAGTTTATAGGGCATCAAAAAGGAATGCAAAAAATATGATTGAAGATCCTATGGTATATTTACATTTTTTTTTAAATACGCAAAGTTTTTTTTTGTATGCAGCCAAACACATAATGTCGTTTTTTACAAAACGCTTAAGACTGCTAGACGTCTCGTGCACAAGGTCATGAAGTAGAACATATACCGAGTTTTATTGCATAAAAACCGTATGCAACTACCTATGTGCAATTCTAGAAGTTATAAGGGTCAGAAGTTACCCCTTTTTTGTCTAATTTCAATATAACATTCTTGAATCTATTTGATAACTTCCCAATGTTTTCATACTGTAATTTTTTACAGCGTTACGTAAAACAATTTTTTACATTCGGATGGATACCAAAGAAATATCTTCATAAACTCGGCTATGTAAATTTTCTTTGGTTATAAACATATAGATTTTTTTTTCTATTCGCTGAGCAGGCACATATTCAGACACACAAACAAACCCACGAAATGTCTTTATGGAATAATACAAAACATAAAAGTTACTTAAAACATAATAATGTTTGTGTTTTGTCACTTTTTTAATTGACCTGCCTCATTCAGATGTGTCGTAATAGAGTAAATTGTTGAAATGTCTGCTCAAACTTACCTAATACAGTATGAAAACATTGGAAAGTTATCAAATACATTCAAGAATGTTATATTGAAATTAGACTTCTTCGCCTACAGCGGCAGTCGGTGTTAGTTGGCCAACTCGTTTTCTTCTCCTTTGTTCCTGACTGCGCCGCTACCTGCAGAGTGAGAGAAAGAATAATCGTTCGTGTTCGCGCACCTCAGTGACCGTTCCAACCCGATCCAACTCAATTAAATAGTCAATTGGTCGTCTGCGGTAGCCCTTATGGGCGGCTCGGCGCCACATGTCGCGCTTTCTATATAAAAAAAAATTGATTGTAGGAACGTATGGCCGTTGACATTTATTTGGTCATTAAGCCATATTAAGCGCCATCTCGCGGCGTCGCGGCGTCGGTGCGAACCTCGTTGCATATTTGTATGAACTCTGTTAAGCCTCTTCCACTCATAGTGACGTCATGCGCGGAAGCGGAATGGGGAGCGGGGACAGGGGCGCCGCCACCCCGTTTCCTCTTTAGACAGTTTCCTCTTTACTAGAGCGGGATGGATTCGCCACAAGGCGCTTACGATAAAACAAAGCGAAGGCAAATAACGCGCAAATCTTTTTTATTTTAATAAGTATGAAATTTTTTAGATTTGTGACTTTTTAAAATTATGGTTCACTAAAGAATATAAAATTGTCTTTGGAGAAAAATTATACAAAATGTACATTAATTCTTTAAATTTTTTCAATAGAAATTGTTGTAAAAATAGAGGAACATTTGGATTTCTTTTCTATCGAGCGAAGTCAACGTCAACGTTTTGGTTCACTAAAGATAATTCTGTAGATTGAAAACCTAGAACATTCCCTATACTTATCTTTAACTTTACATATGTCTGCATCAATCCTACGGCACAGATGACCCGAGGAGTAGAGACTTAATCGTTTTTAGGTTTCCGTATCCCAGACGGAAGCCTATTACTAAGCCTCCGTCGTCTGTCCGTCCGTCCGTCCGTCTGTCCGAGGGCTGTATCTCTTGAACCGTAAGAGGTAGCCGGTCGAAACTTTCACAGAATATGTGTTACTATGGCGGATTAAACAACAAATAAGAAAAAGTTAAAAATTAAGGGGGGCCCCATACAAGAAACGTTTAATTAAAATCGATTAGGCACACTATTGAATAACAGATGGCACCACAAGCTTTTGTACATTGCATTGTTATAGCCGCTAAAATGCCAACGACCTCATTGAGGTGCTGTCATTTTCCCACCGTAATTGCTATCGACCTCACTGAGGCTTCTCTCCAATCGTCCTACATATCTTCGAAATTTAAATTCGAAGACCATGCCACCTGAGCGCATAGGCGGATATTATTGATAGCGGATAGATGCGGAAGCCTTTGTTCGCGAGTAAAACTCGCACTAAACAGATTTTTGTGAATGTGACCAGATTTCGCCACATCCGCGTTATCTATTTGAATTCTGGCAGATGAGAGCAAAATTATTCTAAAATTCGGCCCAACGCGAAACACAATTTCATGCCTGAGACGCCATGAAATTTATTGACCTCCCTTTTTATTAAGTTTCATCTTCTCTCGTCCTTCGAAGTTTTCTAGTAAAATTATTTCCACAATGAGAATAACGTCTTGCAAGTTAGCTCGGAATTTAAAGTTTTTTATCTTACGGAGTACCTAGCGAAGAACATAAAAGATTGGAAGAGCCATTTAATATTAATGTTCTTGTGAGCGGTAGTATGGGTTAATTATTTGTAAGTAAATATAATACTTATAAGTTACTAACAAAACATAATATAGATTATGTATGATAATGCATGTGCGATTGAATAAAATATGACTATTCTATTCCATTCTATTCTAATTTTTTTTACGTATTTAAATCCAACTGTTGTCTTCCCAAAGTAAATTAAATTGTGTGCTATTTACATGTGACAATGGCGGTTACACACCTTTGAATACTTAGCGATGAAATTTTTTGTAAACTATAAATTATGCGAAGTTACTTTCTTGTTACGGGGCGAGTAATCAATATTTATTCTTAGTACTGCGCCCCGTGATAAATTCTGTTACAAGTTTTTTTATATGTATTTTTTATTTTGTATGTGAAATCTGACACAGTTGTTGACTCAGACGGACGGACAGACAGATAGACTTCCGTAGTAGGCTTCAGTAATAGGCTTCCGTATGGATACGGAACCCTACAAAATATATTGAAGTAGTCAATTTATCTACTACTATGTTTTTATTATATGTTAAGTACTAAGCACGTAGGTACTTGCTTTTTCTATTTCTTAATTATATAAATGAATATCCGAAAATTTAGAGATACATCGGCGACCCGATAACGGAATTGGCAACGCGCTGGCGGCTCTAGCCGGAGTTCCAGGTTCAAATCCTGGTCGGGACGTTTTTTTCTATCTTCATTTTGGGCTTTGCATTTACCGACTTTTAAAAAAAAACGAATTTGAAGTAGGTAAGTATCTTAAACTATTATACAAAAAATCGTATTGTTCTGTGAGTACAAGGGTGTGCGGGCAGCGGCGATGCGATGGCTACGGAACCTCTGGGCATGTAAATCGGTCGCAGTGCACAAAAAGCAGGAACGTCTCAGTTCCGTATTCAAAACACCGCCGGGTCTGAATTCACAAGTCACACTGCCAACATGGGTTCATTACTCATTCAGTGAGTTGCTGCAGTTTTGTCGTTCTATCTATGCGAATGCACATTTTCCATAGCTGTGCTCTGGGATTACCTGGTGCATTTGAGAGAGAAATCTTGAATCGTTTTGGAGAATGGAACGGATGTAACGTTGAATGATACTGTGTTTTTGACGTGATGACGTCACGTCTTATAAATTGATGAGCACCGGCTGCACGCACGAAAGCGTGTAGCGTTGATATTCAAAGTTACCATGGAAACGTCTTAAGAAGTAAAACTGTCAAGATCAGACAACAGAAGTTTTGATGGCCAGTCACAAGATGATTAATCTTTCAACTGGAAATATAAATTACTGATCTTCTTTGATCTATGTACTACGATTATTCCACGTCATCACGTAAAACTATCGTCCGTAAACCAACTTTACAGACAACCAATTTTTTATACGCAAAACTAGGTTTTCGCTCGCTGTAGACTCGGTTTAATAACTAATCCGATTTAATCGCAAATATGATAAACAAGCTGTGCCCGCGGCTCCGCCCGCTCTCATATTTCACTTCACTGCTAACCTCATAAGCTATTTAGCGTGATAGTAAGTAGCCTATAGTTGATGGGAAGAATCAAGCTATCCGTGGAATTTTGTTTTATTAAAATCGGTTCAGTGGTTCTCGAGTTATAAGCGGACAGACAGACAGACAGAAAGCAGACGTTGGATTTTATTATAGGTAAGGATACACGATCGCTTCTCTTATATTCTCTCCCTCTCTCTCTCTCACCCTACTTCCCTCACTCCTCCACCGTTTCCCTCGCAACACAGCAGAACTGCTAATGCCATCTATTACTACCACTCGAAACACAAATTCCGTTCATACTCTATGCTTTATTTTATACTGCTCAGCAGGCCTAAGGTCATTTAGGATTATAGCCTAAAGTGAGCCTCGAGATCTACATACAGACAGATGCTCCCTTTTATAAGAAGTAGAGTTAATCATATTTTGAAGGTTTTCATAAATCCAATATTTTTAAATAAAAAATTTAGCACCTTAAAAGCTTAATAATTCGCAAACGGATCCCTAAATCGAAAAATGCTTTCCACAAACCCGCAATATTTTCCAAAGACCTATCCAACGACATCCCAAACGATGGGATAGACAAGAAAAAAAAAATCACTTTACGTGTGGTAAGGAAAAAAAAAATTATTTCAAAATTTTTATTTTACCACTTTGTTGGCGTTATTAATATGTATACCCAAACTTACAACTTTCTAGTACTAAGGGACTCTGAGCTAAGCCGCGGACGGACAGACGGACGTACATGGCGAAACTATAAGGTTTTCCTTGTTGACTACGGAACCCTAAAAATTGTCACATGTTATCTTTCCTACTACCTACCTTTATTTACACATTTCACACCTAAAGGTTAGCTGTAAGAAATCTCCTCAAGGGATGAGTCCGCCTTTGCATCTCATGTTACCTGTATTAGATAGATAGAAATACTTTATTGCTCCAAAAAAACATTTTACAAAGACAAACGATAAGTAATTTACATGAGGGGCAAAGGCGGACTTATCCCTTACAGGGATTTCTCCCGGTCAACCTTTGGATGTTTGAGAGTAGTATGTTGCGAGACATAAGTAGGTAGTAGCAAAAACTTGAGTGTGGGAATGTAAAATATAATTTTACATGGCCGTTTCTACCGACCTTTAATTCAGTGCGGTAGTACCTACCCGGGCGGGTTAAACCCTATCACCTAGTAAGGTGAGAAGGGAAGGGACACACAGTTTTACGTGCAATCCGAAACACGGTCAGCTTCCAACGGCCGGGGCGGTTACCCATCCAAGCACTGACCGCGCCCAGATGCGCTTATGATCACGACCGACAGTCGATCGACCGCACCACTGAGCTACCGAGGCAGACATTGACATTGACCTCTTTGACCTTAGTGACAAATTGCGCACAAAGTCGTAACGATTTCACGACATCAAGAACAAACACTTAAGTGAAGAAATCGAGATAAACAAAGGATGGACGTTTCACTTTTTCTGAGTTAGGTCCCCATTCCAAACGTGCGTTAAAAAGGTTCGCTTAAAAAAACAAATAGGGCTACATGTTGCAGTTTTATAAAAAAAAAAAATCAACTCACCTGTATGATCCTCAGTATGAGGGTTGTGTTCTGGAAGTCGTATTCGAGGGAAAAGTGGATCTGCCCCACGTTCTCCGAGGGTTCCGAGTTGTCGATGTACATGTCCACGAGCGATATCGACCGGTTCTGGAGGAACGCCATCTGTGAAGAATTCGGGACAACTTAGATTGGAACTCCATCTGTGGAGATTCAAATTTAGAACGTGGTTCGAGAACGCGTCTAAGGTTTCAACGACATCTATTGGGACAACGCGGAAAACATTCGCTAATAATTTTTACTTTTTTCAAATGTTGTTCGAATTTCATAGGGTTTCGTTCCTAAAATTGTTTTTTATAAGAAATACTTTTAAAATGCTATTAATCGTATTTTTTTTATGTTTTTAGTAGGATTTCGATTTTTAATAGTTATATTTTGTAATAATCAATCAGAATTAGACAAAATATCTACTTTACCTGTGAAGTGATAAGAAGTTTAAGTGCTATATACAATATATAAATATAGTTTAAATATACCAGATTAAGATAGCAAGAGAAAGTTTAAAAAAAAAAAATAGATCAAAGATTATCACATATTTTCTCATATTATAATGACTTTCGGGCTAACGTTTATAAATTGTCTTTTTTATATCCATCAGTATGATGGCTAGACAATTCAAGTTTATATGTTATAACTACTATATTCCTCCGAAACCGCTCACTCAAATTATTTTGCATTTTCGTTCTATTTTTATTGACTAATAGTTTTAACAGCATGCAAAAGAAAATTGCAAAATAAGAATAATGATAAATAAATCATTGCTTGAGTTTTACAAATCTACATTCATACACTATTACAAAGTGTCTACGAAGATCTATCTAAATATAGAAAGAGGTAAATGAAAAATTTATAGAAAACAAATTCAATTTTCTAAGTGAAAATAACATTGATAAGAAGCATTTATAAATCTAATCTTCACTTTTTCAATGCTATTCAGCCAATTTTTTCTCTATTTATTGATTATGAGTTTATCAATGTTATGATTATACGATTCGGTGAAAAGATCTCGTGAGAAAAATGTGATATTTGAAAATTATATCATTTTAATACTAAATACAGTGTTTTGTGAGTTCGCTATTTAATGCTAGCTTTTATGCTTTAAATCGTAGCGTTATATATTTTTTTCTAAATAAGCATTTCTTATAGGACCACGTCGTTGTTTCAATGTCACACAAAATATGTAAAAAATATTTGTAGGTACATAAGTTTGTTATTAACTTCCAATGAACAGTATACAATAATTTTGAGCACATCTCTCGATAGAGAAAAAGTTTAATTTTTAAAGGTTTAAAAATTTTATAAAATAAAAAACAATAATATAGGTATTATTACTTAAAATATTTAAACATTTTTTTGTTCAATTTACCGACGTAGTCCTACTTCATATGCGATTTGCGCAAAAATTGGCGGCAGTACTGTTTAAACATAATATGTTTTTTTTATGCAAAATTGTTCATAAAAGCATCAGCATTGCTATATTTCTATTGCACTATGTCACCTCAGATACCTACCATTTTTGTTGGTGATAGCATGGAAAGAGTAGAATCCATAGTTACAGAAGAACACACACAAATTATAGGGAAATCTTCGAGACTAGAAAACGCACTATTGTTTTTCTAGACACATAAACTCCTAAAACCTGTGGAAAACACACATTATAAAATACACGCACATTTAAAAATAATATTTTCAATACAATCTAGAAATAATTTAACATTTTGTTTTCACGACAGTCCTTCTGTCTTTGCTGTGTTAATTTTTTTTTAATTTTACAGAAAATACTGCTTCAAAAGCTACACAATTAAACCGTTTTAATGGCAAAATTATTTTTAGTAAGTTTAGGGTTTTTTATAATTTACTATTTTTATTTTCATGTACCTTATTATATTTATTACATGAATTATAAACTTAAAAAAAAAGTTTTCCAATAGGTAGTTATTTAATTCTCACACTTTAAAACGATATATTTGATTAAAAATACATGTCTGAAAATCTCTTGCAATTATTTTACAGAATGTTTTACACAGTTCCTAAAATTATTTTTCGACAATTCTTTTAAAAAAATCCTTTAAAAATTTTAATATATTACGACGAATCATGAAAGTCTTCTAGAGACTAACACGTTTCAGGCTAAAATGAAGTTGTTTTCACGTCACGAGGACACCCGGTGCGATATATTTGCATGATTGTACGTTTCATTAGCACCTTTATAGGCAATCTCCTACACGGGCGTACAGTTCATCAAAAATAGATGGTGTTTTCGGATTTATTAAACTGACTTATGTCTGCAGCTTCGCTCGTGTGATATCCAGTTTTCTATCTATGATTAATAGTGGATATAGAGTAAATTAAGTAATTAAAGATTTTCAATAATAAAGAAAAAAGATAAAGATATATTTTTGTACCCGTAACCGATGAGCGTGTATGAAGAACATTTATGAGAGTGGAAGAGGCGGTGTGTCAGGATCGTGGCGCGTGGAGATCCGTCGTCTCTGCCTAACCCACTGGGAAACAGGGGTAGGCTTAGTAATATGCCTTCTCGGGGGTGATATTGGCTGATCGGGGCACGTGCTTTGGCCCCTCTGATTCAGCCACCTATACCGGATTAAATTAAAAAAACTAGACGGATTCTAGACCCCGATGGCCCCAAGCAGTTTTTGTCAGCCTCGTTAGCTCAGTGGTGCAGACATTCAACTGTCGCTATTGAATGTTAAGCAACGCTGGGTGCGGTCAGTACTTGGATGGGTGACCGCTGACCGTTGGAGGCTGACCGAGGTTCGGATTCCTCGTAAAACTGTAGGTCCCTTCATTCCTAATCTTACTTGGTGGTAGGGTTTAACCCGCCCGGGTTGGTACCACCGCACTGAATGAAACGTCGGTCTAAACGGCTATGTAAATAGTTTGTGTTTTCCGACCAGTTCAGTGTAGCCGGCACGATCAAAGGGGGAAGCACTGACATGGCACCTAGTTCACCCGGTGTTATGGGCTGACATCACGGACTTTGTAGGTGATGTAGCCAACCGTGTCAGTTTCCATAAAAAAAAAAAAGCAGGTCTAAGATGGACGTCGCCTTCGTCGTTGATGTTGTTGGGTCGGGCGACGATGATGACGTCCGCACTCCATATTTGTCGTCGGTGAATTAGAATATCGAGAATTAGATCCGTGTATGTACATGGATCTAATTCTCGATGTTATTACACTTACATTGCTTCTTAAGCTCAACTTAGGTGTCCGAGGTTTTAACAATATTACCATAGTGCTGGCTGGTTTGCTTGCAGCGATGGTGTTTATAAGAAAATAATCTCAGAGATGGCAGATTTGTTTGGTTCTGGGGAGATTCTCTCGACAGCGAACATATAAAATTTGGTAATTCGTCTACGGCATAGAAATATTTCAAGTCAATGGTCTACTGATTGCTGGTTTGAGTCGTTTCGGCTCTGGCCGATTTATGTGATCCTGTTCCCGTAGTCTTCTTAATTTTATCGCCATCAAGAAGTACTGTTAGAGTACTGTTATGTGCTGAAGAAGACCCATCACAACTACAACAAGTGGCTGTTCGTTCAGCGCTGTTTGCTGTCGCTGCACTTCCGGCTGCTACCTGTCGGCTGTTATCATACCTACTACTAGACTGAACACCCAGCAAGAACTGACATTATATACACCTTCTTCATCATTTTAGTCTAAGTTATCACATTAATTGTTTTGATATCTCGTTCGTTTATCCCATAGTAAAGAATTGTCCACTCCGTGTTAGAGTTAACATCACTTCGTTACAAGGTATCTCGGAACTTAGAGACCTTACAACTCCCCCGGGACGTTGAATCTTTGTGTGTGTTCTATCGCCTGTACCACGGAGAGTGTTCAAAGGAGCTGCACGATGCGATCCCTCCATCCCCATTCTACCATCGTTCCACACGCAACAGGTTGGGAATGCATCCACACACTGTCGTTATCCCCTCGGCTATCCCCCACTTAGGACAAATCGATCCTTTAAATCCTATTGCCAACACGTGGAATGCACTCCCACCTGCATCCTTTCCTCTATGTACAGTCTGGGATCCTTCAAATATAATGTGAAGATGCACCTAGCCGGCCGACATGGTATTCGCAGCCCCCGTAAATAACGAATTCCCGTGGGCGCCGTAGGACTACTGTAGTCCTACGGCAAAGGTGTAACACCTCTGCGTTAGTTTGGCGCGCGCCATAAGCCGTTCTTCCCATAAAAAAAAACTCAGTGAAATCGTTCTACAGTCTTACTCGGGCAAGCGTACTCAACCGTATTTATAGAGACAAATGTTGACAACAGCCTCTTCTTGCTGCCTGCGTTCCATTTTTAGGATTCCGTATCCATAAGAAAGCCTATTACTAAGCCTACGCGCTGTCTGTCCGTCTGTCCGTTCGTCCTAGGATCTGGTTGAAATTTTCACAGAATATATGTTATTTATTATGTCGGATATGCCAACAAATAATAAAAAAGCAAAACTTAAAAAAGCAAAACGTAAAAAATGTTGGGCGGTCCCAATAAAAGAAACGGGCTAAGAATCTATTGGTACATATTCACGCTACTAAATAATAGATGGCGCCACAGGTATTTATATTTTGCGTTGCAGACATAGGATTTAGGATGCCTTATGATGGTTTTAGAATTTTGCTAAGTCGTGATATTTCTAGACTTGTGCTCGACTCTGCTGAGCCGAGATTATTGTGAGTAGGAAGTTGTGAGTCTAGTCTCAAGCATTGCCTATGTGTACCAAATTAAGGCCCACTTGCACCAACACAAATTTATGCCCACTTGCACCAACACGAGTTTAGAGTTAAATAGCGAGTTATGGATTTAAACGCGGTTCAAACGCGGTTCCCACATACAACGGGTGCTAGTTTAACGAGTTAAACTGGTTTATAGTTAAATTCGTGTTGGTGCAAGTGGGCCTTATATAAACCAGTTTAACTCGCTAAACCAGTTTAAGCTAGCACACGTTGACTGTGGGAACCGCGTTTAAATCCATAACTCGCTACTTAACTTTAAACTCGTGTTTGTGCAAGTGGGCCTAAGACTTGTGTAAGTCGAGTTTGTGCGGATCCAAGACTGGGTACTTTTTATGTATACGGACCTAATAATTTCAATTAGATCTCGCCCATAGATATCGTATGTTTCACCAAAAAGTATCGCATCGAAGTAATTCGGGCCCTAGGATGGTTTTAGAATTTTCCTAAGTCGTGGTATTTCTAGACTTGTGCCCGACTCGGCTGAGCCGAGATTATTGTGAGTAGGAAGTTGTGAGTCTAGTCTCAAGTATTGTCTATATTGGGTCTGGACATGGAAGCTCGTGTACCGCTTACCGCATTTTTCTTAGTATGGTCTTCACCTGGTACCAGGACGCTCCTCTTCTCTCGCACTAGGACTCTTGAAGGACCACGCAACACTCCAGGGGAGTGGTTGCGACACTCAAAACCGTGGTTAAAAAAATTATTGATAAAAGTGTGGTGTTCTCCCGTTAGTTTTTTCCGGCCGTGCTACAAGCAGTGTAGGTAGGAGGCAAAAAAGGGGGAAAAATGGCAAGGAAAATAATATACTTAGAAATGAATTTGTGTTACTACCTACAATTCTGCGGGCCTCTCATAACATTATGGATGCATTCCATACTGAACAGTCTATTCTACAAAATTATGAATTGTGGTCAAGTTTGTGCCGAGCTAAGACTGGAGTACTCTTTATGTATACGGACCTAATAATCTCAATTAGATCTCGCCCATGTACATCGTATATTATTTCTCTATGATCTAGTCCCTCAATAATTTAATTGTCTTTTGTAAGGTCTACATTCTGTTCAATTAGCATAGACAAACAGAGGCCTATCGAATTGGAACCATACACAATCGAAGATTTAAATCGATATATTGCGCAAAGCGCTCAAGAGTTCGTCACCGATTAGACATAACGGTGTCTGTGACTTCACGTACAGTATTCATCAAGAATCGCATTGAAAGCTGCCTCGTGTTAACAAAACGCTAACGCTCTGCACTCGCGCATCGGCGCGTTTTCCGTTCCGCTCCGTGGAACGACCTCTCAACACGCGCGTGGCGCTGCGACTGATGCGAAGTAGCCGCATGCGGCCCTTTCATTGGTGACATTGTCTGTAGTGCGCCATGTTAGACTATGCCCTATCTATCGATTTAAATCTCTATAAATAATTAGTTCCCTACTTACCTACCTGTAAATGTTTTCTATCGTAAAAAACCATAAAAGAAAAATTGTGTAAAACCCGAATACGAAAAACGAAGGAAATAAGGTGTGTTACTCGAGGTCCCACCAATTTCCCACCCACATCACATGGTACATTGTCTTTATCTTTTGGGTTCGTGGCCCCACTAGTCGGTGGTACACCCAGTCATTTAAACCAAGTCTTAATTCATGGGACTCGTAGTCTCTCCAACCGACGAAATACAGAACAATTTTTACTGAGAGTAGTTACCAGGGCCACATGAAATGAAAGAGGTTAAAATGAAAAAAAGGGATATTCGCGTAACTCGCAAATCTGCTGGTATGGCACTTAGACGAGCGCGGTTTTTCAAGGTGTGCTGTATTCGGCAAGAACTAAGGGGGAGCACTGACATGGCACCGACAAGAATTGATCAGTTTATATTATCCAAAGTGGTTAAATATTGTCGCTTAATACATCTATGATATTGATATGGGCGAAGCAGGTGCTATTGTCAACCACGCCATGGTCCCTAAAACAATGTAGGAAGCGAGATTTAAGGGTGTTCGTACATTAGACGGGGTTGTCCCAGCACAGCTTTGTAGTAGAACCGAGTGACTCATAAATATATAAATAAGGGCACGCACACACTTGGCACTGTGTAAGGTCAAGCGTAAGTTATAAATTATTTATCATCCCTCCACCCGGCCACAGTACACAGTGGAACAGTAAGTCGCTGTGAAATATTTTGCGAACATTTTTTTTCATCACATACATAACTAGCTGTGCCCGCGGCTTCGCCCGCTCTCATATTTCACTTCACTGCTAACCTCATAAGCTATTTAGCGTGATAGTAAGTAGCCTATAGTTGATGGGAAGAATCAAGCTATCCGTAGAATTTTGTTTTATTAAAATCGGTTCAGTGGTTCTCGAGTTATAAGCGGACAGACAGACACTCAGACAAACAGAAAGCAGACGTTGGATTTTATTATAGCTAAGGAAGGATAAGGATGCCTATTTTTCATACTTTCATGGACAAGTATGTATGTATAAATTATTTGTGTGTATAGTATTTTTTTATAGTAAGCGCGACATGTGGCGCCGAGCCACCCATAAGGTGTCTAGTGAGGCCCATGGACATTCGATCGCATGCGGGGGCTGCAAATTTTTTTTTTATGTAAACCAGCATGGGTGGCTGTGCCGAGAGACCAATGGTGCAGTCGACAGAGCCAAAATCACCTCTCCTCGCGAAACCACGCTCAGTTAGGTGCCATGCCAGCAGATTTGCGGACTGTTGCTAGGCTGTCTAGCCCGTTAATACGACGCTTGAAGACACCCAGGTTAAAGGATTCAGGAAATACACTCGCCGGAAGACATTCAGTTCCACACTCTAGCGGTGCGACAAAGAAACGATTTAGAGAACCGATGGGATCTCAAAAGCCCAATGTCAACAACAAAAGGGTGCTGAGTCTCTCTGCGACGAGTCTTGCGGAGATAGGACGAGTGGTAGGGAATAAGGGATGCTAGTTCCGCAGAGCAGCGTCCGTGATAGTATCTGTAAAACAGACTAAGCGAACCCACAAATAGTCTGTGACTCAGGGACTCCAGACCATCTGTAAGTTTCGGGTCACCAACAAGACGGATGGCTCGGCGCTGTATCGAGTCCAAGGATGCTAGCGCAGATAATGGGGACTACCCTCCCAGATGTGACTGCAGTACTCCATCACCGGCCTAATCTGTGTTTTGTACAGCAGGAATAGTAGTACCGGTGAGAAGAACCGCCGATTGCGGAAAAGTATTCCCAATTTTCTGGATGCAGTTTTGGCCTTAGACTCGATTTGTTGCCGGAAACCCACGTCTTTGGAAATAGTGGTGCCCAGGAGGGCCAGGTGTTCCGAGACAGGTACGGCGCTGCCTTGGAAACTAGCTTGCAAAACCGATTGGTACCCATCCGCGGTAAGTCCAGCCTATAGGGATGCAATCCCTGCCCAGTGCGCGTTTTACGGAGGTGAAAAGGGGACGGCGTAATCGCGTTAAACAGCTCCTCCGAGCACTCCCCTTTGAATAAGCGATAGAACACACTTAGGGCGCCGACATCCCTCCGAGGTTGCAGTGCTTCTAGATCGCGGGACACGTCGGGGTCATCCACTAGTCGCACGGCTCGACGCTGGATCGAGTCCAAAGGCGCAAGCTGGTATTTGAATGAGCCATTCCACAAGTGCGAGCAGTACTCCAAGCAGGACCTGATCTGCGATTTATACAAAAGCAGCTTTTGGCCCGGCGTGAAGTACCGACGCACCTTATTGAGTACGCCTAGCTTTTTAGAAGCCAGCTTGGCCATACCCTCGATATGGCGCCGGTAGTTTAGGTCGTGCGACAGTTCGACTCCGAGGACCCCGAGGTGGTCGCTTAAGGTAAGCGACGTGCCTTGGAATGAAGGAGCTGGTGTGAACGCCGCTCTCTTCGCACTGAACGCGCAAACTTGTGTTTTTGAAGCGTTGAACTCGACCAAATTACTACGGCACCATACGGAAATAGACCGAAGCGTTTGTTCGAGTTCAGACACAAGTCTTCGCCTCTTTTCATCCACAACATCCCGTCTGGCTGAAGGGTGACATATCGACCAAAGTAGTCGATATTGGACACCGTATGGCTAAGCCCAAGTGACAGTGGGCTGGGCAAGTTAGCCGAAGAGACGACGACCGTTGGAGTAACCGTGTCCTACACTGGCGGCCGTAGAGGCCGGAAAGGTAGGACGACGACATCAAGTGCATCGGCGGAAAGCATTATGAAATTATTAAATGATATAATATGTATTGACCATAGAGAAATAATATATGGTATTGACGATGTAAGCTTTGACTTTGACTTGACATACCTACCTATAAATAAATTTGTGATGTACGTGACCCGTGCACCGAACTCAAACTCTTTCGAAGGCTAAAATAATTTAGGTTATTACGCATTTTTAGGGTTCCGTATCCGGTACGGGACCCTATTACTTAGCCTACGCCGTCTGTCTGTCTGTCTGTCTGTCTGTCTGTCTGTCTGTCAGTCCGTCCGTCTGTCCGTCCGTCTGTCCGAGGGCTGTATCTCTTGAACCGTAATAGGTAGCCCGTTGAAATTTTCACAGAATATGTGTTATTATTACCGATACAACAAAAAATAATAAAAATAAGAAAAAGTTAAAAATGCATGGGGTTCCCATAGAAGAAACCAAAAAGTGTATGCGCGCGCGCCATCTACCGAATAGAGCATGAAGCATTTTAACTAATCATGAATTTGAACTAATATGAAGCATTTCATAACACGCCGTAGATGGCGTGAGTGGCGCTAGCCATGACATGGCGATACGGAACCCTCGGTGCGCGAGTTCGACTCGCACTTGGCCGGTTTTCTGTTTTAAGTCACATACAATCCGAGTAATATTTGAAAAAGCAATTATCACTATTGCACGATGGAGCGCTCAAGTCACCCGGTCTTGCCGCTTAAAATGATAAAAAACTTGAAACAATACTACGTCTTATATGAAAATAATGTTGTTGTTGTTGTTGTTGTTGTTGTTTTTGTTCGGGGTTGGCTCTCGGCCTGCAAACTAATCCCGCTTGGTTGGGGACCTTCGTGGAAAACCCCGCAGTCTCCAGCTACCCCAGCCAGCCTATGTCTTCCATGAAAGCCACTTACAAGTCGACCGGGGTGTCTGCAGGCCGCTTATCCCTTAGTCGCCTTTTACGAAATGCACGGGGAGAGATGCAGTGGGACTATTCTTATTAAGTACCGTCCCCACACAGTACCAAGAAGAAAAAAAAACAATGTAATAAATTAATGTAATAAACAAGGTAATAAGAAATAAATTAATTAAGAAGTAATTAAATAAAGTTATTAAGAAAACAATGTAATAACTTTATTTATTTACTTATTAATTAATTATAGCTTTTCACTGCGGCTTCGCTCGCGTGAAAATCGTATTTAAAAAGAAGAATAATTAGTAATAAGATCCCTAGTCCTTAGTAATACGGAACGTAAAATTATAAACTTGTAGATTTTCCAAATTATTTTTTTTTCTTATAACGAGTCCTTTTCATTGATAGGTTAGGTACATGATGCACTGAAAAAAAAATTACATTCGAAATTTTTCCCCTAAAAATCTAAATTCGTTAATTTACGCTATAAATTTGTGATTGGGGCATCAAACTCTATGTATGTACCAAATTTCAACTGTTTTTGTCCAGTAGATTCGGAAAAAAATCGCTGTGACAGACAGACAGACAGACAAGAGAGTGATACTATGAGGGTTCCGTTTTTTTCCTCTTTGAGGTTGTCATAAACACACCTAAACCATAAACAAATACAAGTATACATATATTTATATTATTAAATAATAAATAAATAAAAATCTTCTTTATTCAGGCACTTGGTCCCATACAATTAATCATAAATAATGCATGCAAAAACATACACAAAAAAAACATAAACATACATACATAACAAACATATAGAAATAGAAATAAAATCTATACTAACAAAAAACCTCAACTAAATTATAAATAAATATAATAAATAAATCAAAATAATTAAGTAATAATATTAAATACCTAAAATTAAAACTAAAATAAAATATATTTTTATTGTTTATAAATAGTGACTAAACATTTTCATTATTATTGCCCTCTGCATGGTGTATGGAACATTTCATGAAAATGTAACACCAAGAGATGGCGCCACCATTAATTCTGCACTGTACTACCATCTAAAAGAATACCTATTATAAGTATTTTGAACAGACGAATGCATGTAGGCACCTGTCAGGTCGCATGACCGACTTAAATATATTTTTTAAATGATCAAGTGAGTTATTTCACTTTTGGTCATTCATTCATTTCGTTCATAATATTAATTCATACTTTGAAAGTATTACTTTCATTCATACTAATAATAAATAAATACATTAGACTAGCTAGCTTAGCTAGACATCGTGCCGCCGCGCCGTGCAGACTGCAGTCATGCCATGCCATCCATAGTATGTTATGTATGATGGTCGTAAAAAACACACATAACATAACAAATCCAAGAAAACAGTTGTATTAAAATTTTAAACAAAAATGTGACTGGCTGGAGGAAAATTGCAGAGGCGTATGTCCAGTGTGACCAGGTTCAAAATGGAAAAACTACTTTAGCGATTTCTAAAAACTACCACAGTGTATTCCTGAAAACTGTCAAAAAACTACCTTCATAAACATGAAAAAACTTGAATGAAACAAAACTCTTTTTCATATTAATTTTAATTACAATATTTTACTTATCTCCATACAACATTTTCTCATTCATACATTTGATCATTCGGGAATCAGGCACAAAATCTGTACATGTGTTTATGCCTTGTCTGATATGCAAAAGCGGCTACATTCTTATTACAGAATCTGTTCCGGTCTTTAGTTTTATTCCTGTTAATATATGAAAAAATTCTTTCACATTTAACATTAGAAACAGGAAGAATAAGCATCTGTATGGCAAATTTGGAAAAAAATTTGTATTTGGATTTTTTTTCAATTTCTACCCAAAATTTGATCTACATCAATTGCAGGTATGAGCACAGATTACTTAATAGTTACTTCGTAACAGATAAATCACTCCATAGAAAATGTTCCTACCTCCGAGCTTTAATAGCCTACTGTTTCACGTCGCCAATCGCTGGGTGCGAAAATGTACCTTAGCGATCGAGTGTAAAGTGGTTATTGCTTTGCAGCTGCGCACAGTTGTTTATGAATTGTTTATGACAGCCTGTTTATGAATTGGAGGACCTTAATGACAAGGTCACTCACTTCTCTGGTAGCGTCATTCAACTGTTCGACAAACATGCTCCTATTCGAAAAATCAGAGTTAAGCACCCGCCGGCTCCCTGGCTTTCTGATGACATCAGACAGCTGATGATCAGACGCGACCGTGCGTTCTCGAGGCATAAGCGCAGGCCTTCGGACGAGGCATGGAACGCGTACAGGGTTTTGAGGAATCGCTGCAACCAGATGATTAGGAATGCAAAACGCCGGCATATCCATATCTCTGTAAATGACTCTTCACCTGCAGATACTTGGAAGTTTCTCAGGTCTCTTGGAGTGGGTAAATCAAAACTAGCAGCACCTTCAACGATCGATATTGAAGCATTAAATCGATATTTCTCCACTTCTCCGGTTCATCTGGATCCAATAGTCAAGGCGATGACTCTCGATGAGCTTGCCAACATGCCTACTCCAGACATTTCTCCGTTTAGTTTCATACCTGTGACGGACGGTGAGATAAAAAAGATAATCCTATCCATTAATACCAAGGCTGTGGGGTGTGATGGCTTGAGCAGGTTAATGATCGTTCCTGTACTTGATGAATTACTCCTACCTCTCACTCATATAATAAATTTTTCTCTCGTGCATGGAGACTTTCCTAACTTGTGGAAAAAGGCATACATTACCCCATTGCCCAAGGTTAACAATCCAACTACCAACAGCAATTTCCGACCAATATCTATACTTCCTTTTCTTTCCAAAATCATAGAGCGCATTGCACATAGTCAACTTTCACATTTCCTCTCCACGAATAAACTTCTAAACCCTTATCAATCTGGGTTTCGTCCTGCCCATAGCACAACCACTGCTCTTCTCAAGGTTACGGAGGATATCCGCCTTAATATGGAAAATCAAAAACTCTCCATTCTCACATTACTTGATTTCAGTAATGCCTTCAATGCAGTGGATTTCGATATTCTCCTGGCAATGCTCTCTCATCTAAATATCTCACCTTCGACACTAGGTTGGTTTAACACATATCTTCGGGTTCGCCAGCAGTCGGTTCGACTGGACAGCAATTGTTCAAGTTGGACGGATCTGAACGCTGGTGTACCACAGGGTGGCGTTTTATCTCCTCTATTATTCTCAGTGTTTATACACTTTATTACTCTAAATTTATCTTCTACCTATCATCTGTATGCAGACGACCTTCAGCTATGTGCTAGCTCTAGCCCGGAACTAATTTTTAGGGCTGTAGCTTCGCTAAATTACGACCTCGAGATAATTCGGGCATGGAGTGAGCGTTTTGGCCTAGCAGTCAATCCACTTAAGTCCCAGGCCATCATCATTGGGAGCTCGCGCCAGCTTGCGAAGATCGACGCCGACAATATACCCAAGGTAATTTTTAATGGCACAGTTATCAATTATTGCAAAACTGTTAAAAACCTCGGTATATTGTTCGACCAAACTCTTTCGTGGTCTCCTCAGGTTGGTACAATTTGTCGGAAGGTCTATGGTTCATTACACTCGCTAAAGCGTCTTCAAAATTTTCTTCCCGAACATACTAAAACGGCCCTAGCACAATCTCTTCTACTCTCTATTATTGACTATGCTGACGTCTGCTTCCTAGATCTAAATGAGTCATTACTCGATAAACTCGAGCGCCTACAAAATACGTGCGTCAGGTATATCTTCAACCTCAGAAAATATGACCACATAACTGAATACCGCACCAAGTTGAAGTGGCCTACAGTACGAGCGCGTAGGAAAACTCACATTCTTTCCCTTCTATATTCCGTTTTGTTCGATCCCCGTGCTCCAGAATATCTCCGTTCGAAATTCCAATTTCTTTCGAGTCATGGTGCTTCTTTGAGGTCCATGGATGGAAACCTTCTTTGTATCCCGATTCATTCCAGTTCATTCTATACCCATTCTTTTGCTGTTGAATCAGCTCGTCTCTGGAACCAACTCCCTGGCACTCTCCGTACTTCCGCTTCCCACAATATTTTCAAATCCCGTTTGAGGGAACATATGTTTTCAAACCCTTAATGTTTCCATGTGTGTTATCGCTTGTTTAGAAACTGCATTAGGTATATATGTATGTATTTGTTTATATTGCGTATATGTATATGCACTTTTGAACTTGTATGTATGTAAATCACGAATGTATTTAGTTGTATGTTATTACTATTATCTATGTTTTATTGTTTAGTTTTGTAACCTTAAAAAAAAAAATCTCATTTAATTTTCCGCACTACCCATCTACCCTACTCACAATCCCAGGTATGACTGGCAGATAATGCCCTTAGGCTTTAAGTCCGCCTTTTGTCACTTTTTGTGCAATAAAGTATATTTTCATTTTTCATTTCATTTCACAGTTGCGTGGGCGAGCGTCTAAGTATACTGCGCGGCTGACGAATTTCTACTGAAATAGACCGCCGGCGGCCTATTTCTACTGAAATAGACCGCCGGCGGCCCGTCGGGCGGTAGGTAGTTAGCGCGCGCAAGTACATAGAGTGCGTAAGTATGAGGCTTATTACTTCGTCATCAAATTTAATTTCTCTGCATTCATTATCTTTAGATTGAATTAAATTTTCTGGCACTAGATTAGGGAATCTTGACAGAACTCCAGCCAGACTAGTGAATTCTGCATAAACAGCTGTTTCAATCAAGTCAAATCTTCAAAAATTCTATCAGTCGGTAACCTAGCCTTCAGTTAGGAGCACAGGTCTATAAAGAAACTTTGACACCTAGCGAAAAAATCTTGAATTTGTTGTAGTGACATATTGTTTTTCGAGCTTCTAAGTGTTTAGCAACATTCACTCCCAGGTGATTCAACAACATTCAATCCCAAACGACATGGAAATTTCCAGCAATGGTAATTATGCAAAAAAATACCAAAAACTACCAAACATTTTTTTCCTACCAGGGCCAAGCCAGCCAAGTCCAAAAACTTCCTAAAAGTAGGAAACTACCCACACCTGGTCACACTGCGTATATCCAGTCCAGCCAGCAGTGGACGCTTAAAAGCTGACTGAACTGACTATGGTTGAATAAATAATTTGGATTTTGGAATTTTTAGGGGTGTCCAACTGTCCGTTCAATTTTTCTAAGACATTGATCGATGTTTTTAGTCGATGTAATACATCGATCGAAAATATGCATCGATGTTTATTCTTTTTTTTTTGGTTGGGATGTTTTTAGTTTACGGTTTAATGCGTGGGGCCGTTCTTGTACCGTGTGGGGCCGGTACTTTAAAAGAATAGCCCCACTGCATCTCTCCCCGTGTATGTCGTAAAAGGCGACTAAGGGATATGACCCCTTCTTATATTACTAGGTGGTAGGGTAGAACCCGCCCGGGTTGGTACCACCGCACTGAATGAAAGATCGGTCGAAACGGCTATGTAAATAGTTTGTGTTTTCCGTCCAGTTCAGTGTAGCCGGCACGACCGAAGGGAATCACTGACGTGGCACCAAGTTCATTCGGTGTTATGGGCTTACATCACGGATGTTGTAGGTGATGTACCGTGTCAGTATCCATAAAAAAAAAAAACCGTGGACGTGGTAAACCGTCATGGAGTGATCAATAGGTAGGTGCTAATATAAATCTGTAAGGGATGGTCATGGAGTAAGTTACTTTATTTTATGAGATACTTCGTTTGTAGACTCTATGTACCTATGATACTAACACTAAATTGACGATTTTTAGACATCTTTTTTGTATATATGTATTTTTCCTCCATAACTCGTCATCCGAATTCGATGAAACTTCGTACAAGCACATTTGACTATACGTGACACGGGATTGGCTTAACAAAATTCAGTTACGGTTACGCCAAGATGTGGCTCTAATACATAGCGAATTGTTGCGCGCGCCGAAAATTTCCCACGAGCGACGCCGCGGGCAATCGTTATATATTGCAAATATAACAGATAAATTTCAAATAAAAAAAAAATCTGGTTGTCGTGGTAACTCTTGAAACGAATTAAAAAAAATCGTCTAAATCGTCTAACTTTGATGACTCGCTGTGCCTGCAAATAAAAATGTTTTTTTAATTGTTGTATTTGCGCCACCTTCCTCATTTTTGAGGATTCCGTATCCCGTACGGAAGCCTATTACTAAGCCTACGCCGCCGTCTGTCCGTCCGTCCGTCTGTCCTTCTGTCCGAGGGCTGTATCTCTTGAACCGTAATAGGTAGCCGATTGAAATTTTCACAGAATATGTGTTACCATGGCGGATATAACAACAAATAAGAAAAAGTTACAAATTAAGGGGGGCTCCCATACAACAAACGTCCCAAAAATCGATTAGTCACACTATTGAATAAGAGCTGGCGCCACAGGCTTTTATACATTGCAATGTTGAAAGACAAAACATAGGCGGATAATAGCGGATAGATACGGAAACCTCCGTGCGCGAGTAAAACTAGCACTTAACAGATTTTTCTGATATTATGCGTTGTATTGTGCGTTACTTAGAAACTGAGAATTGACCATTTTCCCGGTACATATTTCGTGTGTATATTTTAGCTTACATGCATCCCACCTTGTACCATATGAGTAAGTCGTGATTCCACGCTAAAATATTGAGCGTTTGAAACACCAGCAATGGTTCTTTGTTCTGTCACTATATCTAACTAAACAGAATGTCTCCAAGGCACCGTGCCTCCCGCACGACTAGCTCCAACATTAAGTGGCCTGGGGGCCCGAATCAGTAGTTACACGGAATACGTAAGAAGATGGGATTCTCACAGATGCGGCTCTCTATCCATAAGGTCGGATCGAATTATAGTGCACTATAAAAGTTTTTAGTTTGTCAGTTCTCATTTATGTTTCTCAGTTCTTAGTTATGTTTCCCAGTTCTAAGTTATGTTTCTCAGTTCTCAGTTACGTTTCTCAGTTCTCAGGTTATGTTTCTCAGTTCTCACTTCTTTATTTATTTTTCTTCTTTTATTTTATCTCATTTTAAATAATAACTTTTTTTATGGAAACTGACACGGTTGTCTACATCACCTACAACATCCGTGATGTCAGCCCATAACACCGGATGAACTTGGTGCCACGTCAGTGCTTCCCTTCGGTCGTGCCGGCTACACTGAACGACGGAAAACACAAACTATTTACATAGCCGTTTCGACCGACCTTTCATTCAGTGCGGTGGTACCAACCCTATATATTACCACCTGGTAATATAAGAAGGGAGTCATATCCCTTAGTCGCCTTTTACGACATAGACGGGGAGAGATGCAGTGGGGCTATTCTTTTTAAGTACCAACTCAGTCGTCTAGTGTCACACGTCCATCTGACATTTTATGCACGACGCACTGACGTTCGAGATCAAAGTGTTTCTATGAAAATGTTCCCAATACCCTCTCTATAACATATTATATATTTAAATCTCTTCGGCAGTGATATTATATACATATGTTAAAAATAGATAGATGTGTTAACTGAACTCCACAAGTGGCACTTTAAAATCAGGACACTTGTCCTACCTGAAGCCAGTCTCGCTCAAACGACACACGAGGTCAGACACGCCCAGACGATGCAGAGCAACATAATATACTTTTGCTCTCAACAACAACAGACATGCCGTCCTACTTTCTCTTGTAAATATTGTCACATTAAAATTGCCTCGTGGCTTGTGGTTCATTCGCTCAAGATCGTGCCATTTTGTAAACACCGAATGTCGCGTAGACAACGTATCTACCCGTTTCAAACATTATCATTGCTCTTTGGCGTCAAGGCTATACCATTTCGGTTCTTTAGGAAAATGAAATAGAATCGATCAGGTGTCTATTCGTGTGTCACATTCAGCTGAGCTATTTCACTCCTTTTATATAGACCTTTATGAATGTGACATAGTTGACTAAATCACCCGAAATGAAATGAAAAAGATTTATGCATTAATGTATTTCTACAATAGCCGTTCTATATACGCTCAACAGTTGAGTCATAATAAAAAACCTGCTAAGTGCGAGTCGAACTCGCGCACCGAGGGTTCCGTATCGCCATGTCATGGCTGGCGCCACTCACGACATCTAGATGGCGTGCTATGAAATGCTTCATATTATTTAGATAGATAGATAGAAAATTCTTTATTGCTTCAGTAAACATTAAACAGTAACAAATACATTGGAAAATTTACATAAGGTGCAAAGGCGGACTTATCCCTTACAGAGATTTCTTACAGATTATTAGATGGCTATAGATATATTAGATGGCGCGCGCATACACCTTATTAGTTTCTTCTATGGAAATTCTTATGGTTTCTTATTTTTATTATTTGTTCTTATATCGGCCATAATAACACATATTCTGTGAAAATTTCAACGGGCTACCTATTACGGTTCAAGAGATACAGCCTTCGGACAGACAGACGGACGGACAGACGGCGTAGGCTTAGTAATAGGGTCCCGTACCGGATACGGAAGCCTAACAAAGTTAACACAGTACGCAGTACTATTCAGGATTCAGGGTTATAATATCCGACATGTGCTTCATCCGCAAAATACATTACACACAGCGGACGTGGGCATTGGATACGTGTTTCGAAGAATCCTGAAACCGATTCAATTGCATAGACATCCAAAGCAAACCGTATAGAGATGAAAATAAAGTTCAAATTCGTGTGTGTATAATTTTGTTATGTAAAATTTTGCTGTGTCTGTTCTATTCTTTGTACATAATATAAAATTTTTATTGACAGCGCGACATAATATGGCGCCGAGCCACCCATTTAATGTGTCTAACGACGCCCACGGACATTCGGTCGTACGCGGTAGTTGCGAATGCCATGCCGCCGGTCCGAAAGGTGCCTATTCACGCCTCTCTTGAAGGAACCTGCTGCTTCACTGTTCGGATCCTGGTGTAAAACTGTGGGTACCTTCCCTCGCCCCTTACTAGGTGGTAGGCTCAAATAGTAGCCGACTGGGTTGATAGCACCGTACTGGACGTAAGATGGCCGCATAGCAGCCTCGGTTGTGTTCTCATAATAGTGTAGCGTAGACAGCGATGCAAACAGAAGTCTCCGGTATGGAACCTACCTTCTTTGAGATCATATTGGCTGGTCGGAGCATGTTCTTTGGCCCCTTTGACTCGGCCACCCATACCGGATTACACAAAAAATAAATAATAATATAAAATAATATAATAAAATAATATAAATAATAAATAATAATAAATGATAAAAAATACATCGATCAAGTGAACATAGCTCGGACTTCGGCCTCCTCTTTAGTGATTTAATTTCTTCCAGAGAGCCTATCGTAGAGATTTAAATATAAGGCGCTTCCCTACTAATTGCAAATATATTGGGAGGAGGTTTTTAACTAATCGTGAATTTTAACTAATATGAAGCATTTCATAAAACGCCATAGATGGCGTGAGTGGCGCTAACCATGACATGGCGATATGGAGCCATCGGTGCGCGAGTTCGACTCGCACTTGGCCGGTGTTTTTCCTAACATGTTTAATAAGATGGATGTGTGTCCTAACCAAAATATTTTCGGTTAGTATGGAAACAACTTATATCAATATCAATTCAATACACTCAGCTCCATCCCCAGGCAAAATTTCAGTGAAATATTTTATATAGTTATGTAAGTAGTTTGTTTAGCATTTTAATTTTGTATTCATTTTATATCAAATAAATCTCCTATCATTCAATACTAATAATAAATATGTAAGGGATGGTCATGGAGTAAGTTACTTATGAGATACTGCGTTTGTAGACTCTATGTATCATACTAAAACTAAATTGACGATTTTTAGAAATATTTTCTATATGTATCTATGTTCCGATCATCCGAATTCTATGAAACTTAGTACCAGCACAGTTACATAACTATACGTGACACAGGATAGAGTAAATAAAATTCAGTTCCGGTTACGCTAACATGTGGCTCTTATACAAACCGAATTGTTCCGCGCGCCAAAATAAAAGTACGGTAGCGGGCTTACTTACTTTCTTCTTTTTAAATACGAATTTCACGCGAGCGAAGCCACGGGCAAAAGCTAGGTTGTCCAATAAAATTTAAAATTTGAATACCTACATAAAAACATAGAAAATTAAATTTAAGAATTATTGCAAAATTCAAAACGCCCATCTCCAGAAGCCTGTTTGTGCGTAATACGCACTTGGCACATTTCAGCGTATTTTGAAGATAAATTCACTCGAAATTTTCGCCGCTACACTCGCCTTCGGGCTCTAAACGGTTCGAAATTAATTTTCAGTATTCAAGTAAATAGTATTTTCGCTGTCTGAATACTCTTCACGAAAATAAATATTCAGAAACGTGATCGCGGGCATTTGATCGTGTTACCAACAATTGGCCTGCATGCACACAATTTGCAATAGAAATAATGATGAGAAACGGAATGAATGAGCAGTTGATATAAAAAGAGTTCTAATCACACAAAAACACGCTGTTAGGTAGGATCCTGCATGCATCCTGTTGCGACAAAACTACAATGTTTTGTAGCATCGTTACGTACTAGGACAAGATAAGTATCAAGCAGGAAGTAAGGTTTGAAAAAAAATCTAGGATAAAATATATAAAAAAGCAAGTAAGGCACGAAAAAAATCGGCCAAGTGCGAGTCGGACTCGCGCACCGAGGGTTCCGTACTACCACGTATAATGCGCGGGGCGGATCTTGGCGTGTCGCCGCCGCAGCGGTTCGTCGGTGTTCTCCCTCGCACCCGCACCGTACTTGTATAGTTTATTCGCGTGGCGGGTCGCCCGCTGCAGCGACGACACGCCGAGATCCGTCCCGGGCACTATAACTGGCTAGTTTTTATTATTAAAACTTGTTGTTTTACTTTAATTCGAGTTTTCACTATAAAAGTAATATTACTTTTATTACGATAGAGCAAAACAAATCTTGAAAAGTATATACAGGGTGTATTTTAATTGACTGCGTTCCTTTCAGGGGGTTGTTCTGTATCCTAAACTGAGTAACTTTTGTTCTACAGTTTTTGGAAATTCACCCTGTGTACACGGTGTTGCAGCAACCCCAACCGTAAAACCCGAAAGGGGGTGATTCTGTACGTGAAATAGAACAACTTTTGTTCTACGACTTTTTAATTTAAAGAAAAAAATATATTTTTTTCTCCATACATTTTGAGAATAGGTATTTAAAATTTGTATGGAAAAATTTTTTTTTTTATTGTTTCAAAAAAAAAAAATTCGCCACATAAGTTGTATATTTTCACATAAAGAATAAGCCCCTTATGTCAGTTAAATATATTACGGGGGCAACTGCAACAACATGTAAGTATAACAAACGATTAAATAAACAACACACACAAATTCTGTGATCATTTCAACCAGCTACCTATTACGGTTCAAAAGATGCCCTGATATAGCCCTTTAAATGTAGGAAGGGTGGATGGAAGGACAGACGACGCAGGCTTAGTAATAGAGTCCCATACGATACGGAACCCTAAAAATATATCTTCCGCATGACCCGGTGGAAGGAGGCAGCTCTAGGTATGCTTCTCTTCGCCTTTAATCCTGTAGTGTTCATACTACCGACGCTCCTGTGAGCGCGAGTTGTAGAGTTTAATTAAAATCACTTAATCACTTCACGCATCGAGGGTTCCGCGGCAATTCTGTAGCCCGCGTAAAGTCCTTAAGCGTATTAAGGACCCTTTCAGACTGACCTATTTAATAGATAAGCTGTTTAAAAGTATATAAAAGGGGTGTAAGCCTTTGTGTATAAAATAGAGTTAAGTTATAATCGGAACGCCTGGTAGACAAGGTCCTTGAGATCTGAGCTTCCCGCAGGTCTGAGCAGCCCTGAGGTCTGAGCAGCCCTGAGGTCTGAGCAGCCCTGAGGTCTGAGCTATCGCAAAATTTAAAGACCCGTAAACATTGAAAAAAATTCCAGTGAAGTTTCTTTTCGGTTCTTCTTCGCTGCGATAATCGAACTGGCGAAATGTTACAATGTAAATATGAGTGTCTCCCGAATACTTTAACCTGGGTGTCTTCAAACGTCGTATCAACGGGCTAGACAGCCTAGAAACAGTCCGCAAATCTGCTGGCATGGCACCTAACTAAGCGTGGTTTCGCGAGGAGAGGGGTTTTTGGTTCTGTCGACTGTACCATTGGTCGCTCGACACAGCCACCCACCCATGTTGGTTTACATAAAAAAAAGACAAATCTGAGCGCAGTGTACTGCCAAGAGATGATAAATAAACAATTAACAATATCTATTTTTATTTATTTATTTATTTCAGACGCAAGATCCCTTTTTTAATCATTTTACACAAACAGTTTCCTCTCTCTTCCGCGAATGATTACCTAACATGATACGTCCCAATTCACTGAACATGACCAGTGTGTCCTCCCCATTATGACGTACGGTTGCGAAACGTGGACTCTGACGGTCGCTGTTGTCCAAAGGTCGAAAGTTGCCCAGAGAGCAATGGAACGAGCCATGCTGGGAATATCGCTACGTGATATGGTGCGTAACGAGGCAACACGCCGACTCACCAAAGTAGTCGATATTGGACACCGGGTGGCTAAGCTAAAGTGGCAGTGGGCTGGGCATCGTCAGCCGAAGAACGACGACCGTTTAATTAACCGTGTCCTACACTGGCAGCCGTGGACAGGAAGTCGGAGATCACCAGCCAGGTGGGACGACGACATCAAGTAGGTACGTCGGCGGAAAGCAGTGGTTCAACTGAAACTGAAGCTCTGACCGCACCCGGGTGTGCATAATATTCACGATCGCACGTCGATCTATTGCACTAAAGAGTTATCTGTCTGTACCTATTTCTATACAGGGTGTCCCCGGACTGGTTTAGTTCCTTTAAGGAGACTTTGTAACAAACATAATTAGTACAAGAAGTAGGGTTCTAGGTCCTCCCGTTGCGGAGATATAAATTTTTAAAGTTATTAATATAATGTAATGTTCTAATCAGGCGCGCGCGGGGCGCGGGGCAGCGGGCAGCGGGAATACGGACGGACGGACGCGACGTGAGTGAACGCAAACAGATAGCCCGCCCCGCCCGCGTACCGCCCGCGCCCCGCCGCGTCGCTAAAGGCGCCCACACATTGTAGTAACCATTTAGTTTGTTAGGAAAACCTAAAAGTTTAATGAAAGCAAATATTTAAGCACATATTTAAAAAAAATCTTTCAGCAGTGATTTTGTTACAAGGCGTCGAATAGCCTCATTAAAGGAACTACACCAGTCCGGGGACACCCTGTAGAGCACCGTAACTAACGGGATCATATTAAACAAAGGAAACGGCGTCGTAGCAGCGAGACGCGGAGAGCCAAGCGGTAGGGCGACGGGGGGGGGGGGGGGGGGGGGGGGTGTTGGCGAAGGGATCGAGCGGTAGATTCGGCACGCACCGCACATGTTGCGACGTCGGCGGTTCGCGATCGACTAACACAGGTGCGGCTGGATGGCTCCAACTCGGCGGAACGTGGCGCGCTGTCCGAGTGCGCCCTCTAGTGAAAAGCTTGTATATCTCGATGGCTCTAGGCAGGGTTGCCAGATGGTCCAGTTGAAAACCGGACATTTTTAATAAAATTTTGCGCCTTTGGTTTTTCAGATACTAAGGTTTCTAAAAAATTAAAGGGGAATTGATTTTCAAGTAAGTACCTACAAAATGTTTCATGGCCTTTACTTTTTAAAATAAATGGGAGAGTAATAAATAAAAGGGCTGAGTTTATCGAACTGATTGTAAAATCGAAGAACACAGTAGCTATGATTAATATTGAAATGTTCTGAAAAAAGTAAATAATTTCGTAAAGAAAAACCGGACGTTTTGATGTGCGGTTTTTTAAATTATTTTTTAGACCGGACACAAACCTCAAAAACCGGACCGTCCAGCCCAGAACCGGACATCTGGCAACCCTAGCCAGGTCCCATTTACCTGATGTTTCGGACAAAATGTCGACCCTCCTCATTTTCGGGCCAAAGGATTTTGTTCGAAGTGAGCTAAGGAAATTATTCTCGCAAAAATGTCCGAATATGCGATTTAGGTGGAGCCAGGTTAATGCTGTCCCCACAGGTCAGAGAACATTCGCTTATAAGCATATGCCTGTCGCTAGTCCATAGATTTTGGAAGGTACAAATCCACAACGTAGAATAAAAAATAGAAGCAAAACCTTTTGTAGTACCAATAGATGGCGTTACAATTTTTTTTAATTCTATCGCAGTGCTACTAGATGGAGCCATTATTTTCAATGATTTTGATCTTTAAAACTTGTGACTTTCAAGTTAAAACATAAAATAAAATAATGTTTAAATGATACAGTTGTAATTCCATTAAGAATTATTGTTTAAATCAGAGAAAAGTTTTTAATTTTAAATTTCAAATAATTCATTCATTCAATACTGGTACGCCATCTATTGATTATATTGTAAACAATAATTGTTGCTTCCATTTTTAGGGTTCCGTAACCGGTACGGGAACCTATTACTAAGCCTACGCCGTCTGTCTGTATGTCTGTCTGTCCGTCTGTCCGTCTGTCTGAGGGCTGTATCTCTTGAACCGTAATAGGTAGCCCGTTGAAATTTTCACAGAATATGTGTTATTATGGCCGACATACTTAACAACAAGTAATAAAAAAGAGAAAAAAGTAAAAAAAATTCACAGGGTCCCCATAGAAGGCACTAAAAAGTGTATGCGCGCCATCTACCGAAAGGAGTATGAACAGAGCCGACTGTCATTCCTCTCCCTCTACGGAGACAAGCCATGCTGCATCGTCATAGCCCCAGTGCGACGTAGCTAATAGCTAAGTCGCTACTAGCTATCGCTTACTCGCTCTCGCTTGCCCACCTGTGACAGGAGTGAGAGAGAAACACGAAGATTGCGACGGTCGCCCGATGAATGGTGAGCGATTTCTCTCTCGCTCCTGTCATCGGTAGGTAAGCGAGAGTGAGTCAGCGATAGCAACGTCGCACTGGGGGTATTACGATGCAGGATGGCTTGTCTCCGTAGAGGGACACAATGACAGTTGGCTCTGGTATGAATCATTTTAACCAATACGTAGATGGCGTGAGTGGCGCTGACCATGACATGGCGATACGGAACCCTGGTTTTTTTCTACATCTGTCGTCTCTTTTTTTCGTCTTCTTTTAGCGAGAACCACTTACTTTACTCAACGAATTGGAATCGAAACACTCAGTAAAATAACTTTGCGACATCTCCATTTGATTACGTTCGACGAATTCAAGGACAACGGAATTGGTACCTAACACAAATGCGTTGGAAAATTTTGGTCTTAGCGAGCAGGATTTTATAGCATCTTGTGTTTCATTGTTGTATTTTTGTAGCTTTGTGGCTGGCATGGCATTCGCAATCCCCATGCGGCGGGTGGCCGAGTGGTCTGGGCGTCGCGTCGTCGGCTTCTCGTGCGAGAGGTCCGAGGTTCGATTCCGGTCGGCGTGTACCAATGACTTTTTTCTGACGAAAAAATTTACTTGCATACTTACACCTGCTGCTTCACCGTTCGCAACCGGTGTAAAGCTGTAGGTCCCTTCCTTTGCCCCTTACTAGGCTAGGCTCAAATTGTAGCCGCCTTCGTTGGTATCACCATACTGGATGTAAGATGGCCGCATAGCAGCCTCGGCTGTGTTCTTCTCTAGTCCAGTATGGCCAGCAATTCAAAGTGAATTGGCATCGCAGCCTCCAAACGGATGAACCGATTTGAATGCGTTTTTTTTGGTTCTTAGCTATGCTTGTAATTAAGTAATCAGAATCACCTAATTAAATAATCAAAAAATCTTTTAAGTGCGAGTTTTACTCGTGCACGGAGGTTTCCGTATCTATCCGCTATTATCCGCCTATGTACAAACATCGTAACCAAGTAAATAACAACGGCAACCAACCAAGGAAGTAACCGTTACCCTGGAAACAATTATAGTTCGTAAAATATAGCTTGATACGCGTGACAGATGTCATCGAGAACACCTCGCATGAAGTTCCGTATTTTTTTACAGTAAAACGCACGCAATACAACGTCACACTTTGTTGAAATGTCACTCTGACGTCTGTCACGCATACAAAGAAATGTCACTCTGACATCTGTCACGCGTATCAAGATCAAGCTATATTTTACGAACTATAGAACCGTGGTAACAATTATGTCCACAGATGCAACATAAACAAAGATGTCATATTTGAAAATCAAATACATCAATGTGAAAACTGTCATGAAAAAATAAAAAAAACAAAATGAAATTGTCTTTTGAAATTTCGAAAAAGTAAATATTCAAGAATATGTATCCACTATTGTCTGCCTATCTTTTGTCTTTCAAGATGCAATGTATAAAAGCCGTTGGCGCCATCTGTTATTCAATAGTGTGACTAATCTATTTTAATGAAGCGTTTCTTGTATGGGGCCCCCCTAAATTTTTAACATTTTCTTATTTTTCTTATTTCTTGTTTCATCCGCCATAGTAACGCATATTCTGTGAAAGTTTCAACGGGTTACCTATTACGGTTCAAGAGATACAGCCCTCGGACAGCCGGACGGACGGACGGACGGACAGACAGACAGACAGACGGCAGAGGCTTAGTAATAGGCTTCCGTACGGGATACGGAAACCTAAAAATGTATTATCTAAAAAAGTGGAACGATCTGTACGCGATTTTGAAAAAAAAAAGCTTGAGATAAAAGTTATTTATTTTATTACACACACCACACACCTTATCACGAAAATCGGGGTAAGTAGAGTAATCGGTGTCGTGCTGCAAGTACTCTGATAAATTACAGCACAACACCGACCACCACGTTTAGTAAAGTATTCGGACAAGATAACTATCAGGCAGCAAGTAAGGCACGAAGGCCCACCTGCTGCATGACTAGGTGGAAAGACCGCGCCAAGGTGAGAGGTAGCTATCCTGTCGCCCTTATGCACGGCATCTTGTCCATATCCCTTAGTCGCCTTTTACGACATGTACGGAGAGAGATGCAATGGGACTATTAATATTAAGTACCGATCCCACACAGTGTACACAGTACATACAACACAGTAAAAGCTATTATTCGTACCGAAATAAAGGATTAATGTCAAAATCGACCATTAAAAATGTATACTAATTCCTCTATAATATAATAGGCCTAGTAACGATGTTCATCCATTCTATTCTTTCCCCCTGTCACTTGTGATCCGAACGCCATAATTTTTCCCTCCACGGTTAGTCGGCTCAGAAAACGCGTTGTCAGGATAAGCCGCGAATTGATGGTGAGGGAGGCATAGCCCGTATTCATAGAGGCTAGAAAGCTACCGTGGAGCAATGAATATTCAGTGTATTTGGGGAGACCTTAATGTTTTTTTTTATAAAAAGCACGACATGTGGCGCCGAGCCACCCATAAGGTGTCTAACGACGCCCATGGACATTCGGTACGCGGGGGTCCAAATGCCATACCGACCTGACAGGTGCTTATTCATACCTCTCTTCAAGGACCCGAGATTGTACTTGGGGGGAAACATGCGGACAGGGAGAGCGTTCCAGAGTTTACCAGTTCTGTGGAGGAAACATCTGCAGAATCGATTGGTACGCATCCGCGGTAAGTCCGGCGTATAGGGATGCAATCCCTGCCCAGTGCGCGTTGTGCGGAGGTGGAAAGGGGACGGCGGGATCCCATGGAATAAGCGATAGAACACACTTAGGACGCCGACAAAGAGTTCCCTACAGAGTTGCAGTGGTTCTAGATCGCGGGACACGTCGGGGTCACCCACTAGTCTTACCACTAGTTACCACTTTCTGGAATGCGCCCCTTGTTGCAGAGCGTAAAACGTTCATACGTATAAAAAAAATAAACTGTAAAATTATTACGTAGGTAATACTAACTTGCTTCCAAGAACGTTAGAAGAGGTCGGGACGTCGGACTGTCCAATGCTTGTATGACAACCAGCGTCGCCGAGCTCCGCGGGTAGCGGAGGGGACGGCGCGCGCTCTGATTGGGTGGTATCGGGTGGGGGAAGGTTGACGCTATGTGGCCAGCGGGCGACCGACGAATGTTATTGGTACGTTCTTACTAATATCGTGTTACGCTGGCGCGGGGAAGGTCCGACGTCCCGTACCTCTTCTAAAGTTCTTGCTTGCTTCCTTGCTCCACGATCAGATGACTGTGTATAATATTCTCGACCGCAAAAACCTAATTAATCGAATAGAGGTACCTACGTGCCTCGCACGACGCGTGATATTGCTGTAAACTTGTCATTCGTCGCACAATGGCCTATGTGTATCGTAGCTATTGTTCAGGCGTGTCGTCGTGCGATATTTTAACGACAGTATATTGAAATTATATCACTAAGCTGACAAAATAATTATTTACAACATGACATTGTAGATTAAATCGCACTGGTTAGATTAATGGTGACAGTTTAAATTTGCATACACGCTGTATTTCGACAATCAGGATAAGCAGAGTAATCGGTGTTGTGCTGCAAGAACTCTGGTGGTAAATTACAGACCTCCCCGTCGGACACGATTTTTTATATGTTTTTCTTTATGGAAACTGACACGGTTGGCTACATCACCTACAACATCCGTGATGTCAGCCCATAACACCGGGTGAACTAGGTGCCATGCCAGTGCTTCCCTTGATTTCATGTCTGCTACACTGAACTGGACGGAAAACACGAACTATTTACATAGTCGTTTCGACCGACGTTACACTCAGTGCGGTGGTACCAACCCGGCCGGGATAAACCCTACAACCTAGTAAAGTAAGAAGGGAAGGGACCTACAGTTTTACGTGGAATCCAAATCACGGTCAGCCTCCAACGGTCGAGCGGTCACCCATCCAAGTACTGACCGCGCTCGACCACACCACTGAGCTATCGAGGCTGACAAAACATTGTGACTTCTTTTTAATGGACTGACTTCGTTTGTTTTTCTGTTATTCTTCGCATTTGAATTTAGAACTGGCCGAATTTTCGACATGTCCAAGCTTAGGTTAAGCTAAGGTTTAGTGATTATTGTTGAGGTTTACACACTAAACGATGGATAAATGATAATATTTTGCCGCAAAGCGAAGCCGTAGGAACAGCTGGTAACAAAATATTCTTTACAATTTAATTACAGACCCTTCGTCAAAAAGCCTGGAAAGAAAAATGTTGATTCATCCAGTTTAAGTCAAGACAATTATTTATTTTGAAGTTACTTTAAAGAATTAGTTCTTGCGAATTTGTCACTGACGGATTGCTCTAATTGCCTACATTTAAGAGATAGTGTCCCTAAAAAATACCAGGTTTTCATAGGACGAGACGGAAGTTTACTTTCTCCATACAAAATCGTCTTTCGGCATTTATGTTTTTTACCCCCCTGCACACAACGTCATTGCCTGCACATTATCAGATTTTGACTTGATAACGTCTTATAAATTGAGGAACACCGGCTGCACGCACGAAAAAGTGTCACGTTCCATCTGAGCCTGTGTGTACAAGCGAGAGCGCGTAACAAGCGATAGAAAGGCACAATCGGCCCAAGCGGCAGTGTTGCCAAACGTACGGTAATTGCCGTATCGTACGGTAATCGAGGCTAGAAATCGACAAATGTACGGCGTACGGCAGCGATAGGGGTGCCGTACGTAAAAATACGGTAATTCTTATAGCTGTGTTTCTTTATGACGTTATCACGTAAAACTATCGTCCGTAAACCGACTTTACAGACAACAAATTTTTTTTACAATTCCTTTTTTTTTTTGTCGTACAACATTTCTAGGTACTACGACTATAAATTTGCGAAATAACTGTTAACTCTGCTATTGATCAGTATCCCAAATAAAACTAAAATGCCCATAGTTTTATCTCAAAAAAATATTAAAGTAAAAAAAAAATATAAAAATTTTCAATGTTTTTAAAAAAATGCTCATATTATCATAAAAAACAAATGAATCCCGATTTTTTTTTTCTTATTTTTCCCGGGTAGTCATAAACTAGCCTACTCCCTGGTTCCCGCTTGACGTTGAGTTTTGGGACACGTTGTATACGAGTCATAAAATTTTGCGGAAGGTCAGACCTCGCATTTTTGGTATTGCTGGGCCTTAATTACTATTTGTATATTAGGTTTTGTTAATTAGCGAAGAGCTTCGTGAAGAGTAAATTAATTGAAGCGTGCTGAAGCAAAATTTATTAGGAAAAACTTATAATATTATCTCAGGCAATAATAACTTATTTAGTTAATTCTACTCACGGTCTACTATAGGAGCAAAGACCGGCCAAGTGCGAGTCGAACTCGCGCACCGAGGGTTCCGTATCGCCATGTCATGCTCAGCGCCACTCCACGCCATCTATGGCGTGTTTTATGAAATGCTTCATATTAGTTAAAATTCATGTTTAGTTTTAGCATTAAATTATTGCTTCGTACTCTTTTCGGTAGATGGCGCGCACACACTTTTTAGTTTCTTGTATGGGAACTCCCGTGAATTTTTTACTTTTTCTTATTTTTGTTATTTGTTGTTATATCGGCCATAATAACACATATTCTGTGAAAACAACGGGCTACCTATTACGGTTCAAGAGATACAGCCCTCGGACAGACAGACAGACGGCCTAGGTTTAGTAATAGGGTTCCGTACGACGGATACGGAACCCTAAAAATTCATTATATTTTGCAACCGATATGCTAGATTAGTATAACTGAAAACTGTGTGTAAATCGGCTCAGTCCATTTCGAGTATCCATTTACAGACAAACAGAAGCATATAACTTGTCAGCAAGAAAAACCGGCCAAGTGCGAATTGGACTCGCGCATAGAAAAATAATATACGGGTGGATCTTCTTTTATACGTCTATGAACTCGCGCACCGAGGCTTCCGCACCACGACGTAATTGGCCGGTTTTTATTATGTGATGTTATAGGATATTATAGACTTTGCACTACAATCACACCAAGTTTGACGCATAAATGTGTAATAGTTTTTACGATTATGTAAAAACAAACAAAAAAAAAAAAACTATGAAAAAACACGTTTCTTGTATGGAGACCCCCCTCATTTTAAAGTTTTTGAATTTTTTTTACTATTTGATGTTATATCCGCCAAAATAACACATGAAAATTTTAACCGGCTAGCTATTACGGTTCAAAAGATACAGCCATCAGACGGACGGACGGACAGACTGAAATGCAGACAGACAGACAGACGTGCAGGTAATAATAAGCTTCCGTGCAGGGTACGGAAACGTGAAAATAAATAAATAAAAATCTAAAAAAATTTAAATCAATACAGCCAAAAATTAACCCTTGTAACCTGGATTCGCTATAAAATATGGAGATTACGTTAATCCCGAGGGAGGTTGCTACAAATCTTAATTAAATCTTTGCCCCCGAATAGTTTCATTATGGAATAAATTCACGTTATAAATCGCAATTTTCTAGGTATTTCTTAATCACATTTATTGAGACGCAAATTAGAATTTAGTTCACAGAAGTATATCGTATTGCTTTTACATTTTAGAATGGCTTCCTCTGTCTTGTTTCTGGGAGAGCTTACGTAAAACATCAAATAAATTTATAAAATAAAAGTAATTTTATGGAAACTGACACGGTTGGCTACATCACCTACTACATAAGTGACGTCAGCCCATAACACCTTGGTGAACTTTGTTCATGTTCAAGTACCGGTCTCAAACGGTGCTACTTTAATGCAAAGTGAGCTCAATTTCCTTGTCGCACCGCTAGAGGTGTTAGCCCTATAGCTCTCTTCTGTGGCTAGAGTGTGGAGCTGTCTTCCGGCGAGTGTATTTCCTGAATCCTTTAACCTGGGTGTCTTCAAGCGTCGTATTAACGGGCTAGACAGCCTAGAAACAGTCCGCATATCTGCTGGCATGGCACCTAACTGAGCGTGGTTTCGCGAGGAGAGGTGATTTTGGCTCTGTCGACTGCACCTGATTGCATTGGTCTCTCGGCACAGCCACCCATGCTGGTTTACATAAAAAAAAGCTCCTACGTCCAAATGCGTCCGGGTGTCGTGATTGGCTCTTTACGAATTCCCAAGCCCCGCTCCCATCCCCCTCCCCCCCGCAACAACCCCCGCCGGGCTGTGATTGGTTCACGCTGCGTCCATTATTCAATAAACGTTACAAACTGCCAAAAAGTCAAACTGCACCCGAGCGGAGCCGGGTGCTGCAGGTAGTAACGTTATATATAACTAATAACTAAAGAATAAAAACCTACCTAACAAACATTAAAAAAAAGTTAAATTACAAATTTAAAAAACCCCCGACTCTTAAAAAGTCATAAATAATTTCCGTTTACTTACTTAAAGGAGTCGGTGGACGGCTAAGTAAATTCCCGCGCAACTCTTGAGTCTTTATATTTAATTTACTTAGCGGTCCCCCGACTCCTTTAAGTAAGTAAACGGGAATTATTTATGACTTTTTAAGAGTCGGGGTTTTTTTAAATTTGTAATTTAACTTTTATTTCAAGCTTTTTAAAAAAAACCGCATGCAAATCGGTCCACTTTTTAAGATAATTATTGTTTTTATTACTTAATTACTTTATTACTTGATGACAAACATAGCTAAGAACCATCCCGATTAAACAAGCTTCCTATTAAAAAAAACCGCATCCAAATCGGTCCATCCGTTTGGGAGCTACGATGCCACAGACAGACACACACACTCACACACACACACACACACGCGTCAAACTTATAACACCCCTCCGTTTTTTTTCGTCGGGGTTTAAAAATAACTATCTTATGGGGCGTTTTCAAATGTTCCTAGAACACTTGCGGCATTACCGCGCTGGATGGCAAGGCTTACCCTTTGAAACGTTATTGTTATACTTGGTATGTGGTTTTCAGACATAATTTTTGTTTCTTGTCGTTATTTTCATTGTTTCGTAGGATTTAAAAATTTTTTTATTATTAAATTTTTTCTGGTTCTTATATTTTTGTATATATTTTAAATTACAGAACACTCACATTCTAATCTAATATATTTCGACTTTAGTTGTCATTAGTTATATTAAATAGATAGATATTCAATTAGAATATTTTTCAAGTTTCAGGTGTGCCAAAAATGATGATAACGGACGATAGATGGCGCTGTCATTGTGGGTTTGAATTTTTGAAATGTAGGTATTTAGGCCGGGTTTTTTGTTTCATTGTTTCATATAAGTTTTAGTCAATAAAGACATAATTTTAGTAATTTACACATTTATTTACATATATTATAGTTTCTTAAGGCAGAAAATCAGCCTAGCAGTACAGAGAGGGAATGCGGCTTCCATCATGGGGACATTTCCAGCTGTCCCCATTTTGGAAGATTATTTCATTTTCAGTTTTTTTTAAATTTAGTTATTTGCTTGTAATTATATATTTTTAAGTATTTACTTATTTCAATAAATAAAGTTATCATATTTCGTGAACATATTACCCAAATAAAATAGAAATTCAATATACGCTTAGAGACTAATTAATCTTTTGCTAGTCTACTCTCCAGTAAAAGTATTAATAATAAATTATTTTTATTTACAAAATATTTGTTCAATTAATTTTTATATGTTGATATTATTAATAAAATTACAATTAATTCTAATATTTCGACTTATGTCGTCGTCAGTGAAAATTATTATAATATAAATAATAATATTAAATGGTGTTGATATTTTTTTTGACATGAGAGGTTGATATGGTGATCATTTTTTTATTATTTTTTATTATTATTATTTTTTTTATGAATGATATTTAATCCTGGTGAATGATGCGCGCATCATTAATATTATTATTTTATATTATAATAATTTTCACTGAGGACGACATAAGTCGAAATATTAGAATTAATCGTAATTTTATTAATAACTCCAGTAAAAGTAGGTTCTCAAATTATTCCTCCAACAAACCTCTCCGCTAATACTCACAGACGGATGAGGCTCCTGTCCCTTGACATTCTGCAGCTGCTTGTTGGTTGCTGTCGGCGTGCGGTCGCCTGCACCCCCGCCCGCACCGGCAGCGCCCCCGGGGGCCGCAGCGGCGCCTCCAGACGCCGCTCCCGCCCCGGCGCTGCTGCCCGCTGGCGACTTGGCCTGGGGCGAACCGGATGTTGTCCTGAAAAAAACCATTGTAGATTTTATAGAATGATTTTTTTCGGTTATGCCGTATAATTAAAGCGACTCACTTATGTTTGTCGACGTTTCGTCCCACACTCTGGGGACATCCCATAACACCGGGTGAACTCGGTGCCATGTCAGTGCTTCATTTCATGTCGGCAACACTGAACTGGACGGAAAACACGAACTATTTACATAGCCGTTACCACCGACGTTTCATTCAGTGCGGTGGTACCAACCAGGTCGGTTTGAACCCTACCACCTAGTAAGGTAAGAAAGGAAGGGACCTACAGTTTAACGTGGACTCCGAACTGCGGTCAGCCTCCAACGATCGAGCGGTCACCCATCCAAGTACTGACCGGCCCAGCGTTGCTTAACCATCAATAGTAACAGTCGACTATCTGTACCACTGAGCAATCGAGGCTGACAAATCTACAATTTATTTATTTATTTATTTATTTATTTATTTATTTATTTATTTATTTATTTATTTACCTTATTTTAAATCTAAGAAACATTACAGGCTTAAACTAATGCGTTCCCTAGCTTACGTCTTATACATAACATGTATTTATGTTAATTCCTTATTTAAGTCCATTACTATATACTCGTAACTCTTGTATTTATTCAAACTATTGCTAAATAGGTCGACCTCTGGTCCTGTCGAATTAATTTTATTTATTATATTTATAGCTCTATTCAGAGGTGAATACAACTGCAAGTTGGTTCTCGAGGGAATTGGTTGCATTAGGTCGTGGGTTCTGGCTCTTAAGTAATTGTCTGGTGAGTAAAGCTTAAATCTATGTAAAAAGTCTGGGTTGCTTATTTTGCCATTCAGTATGCGGTAAACATACGACATGAGGGCTAAATCTCTTCAAACAATGTGTTCGTTTAGGCTTTTATCGCTGTTACACATTATAGAAAGTTTTTTTCGGTTATGTGGTATAATTAAAGTCTCCTTGAATTAAAGCGACTCACTTATGTTTGTCGACGTTGCGTCCTATACTCTGGGGACATCCTCAGGACACGCGGTAATGCGACGACCTGGAGGACACCCGACACGTCGTCGTCCAGTCAGATGTCAACTGCCGGTCGCCGCTGACGTAGATTGTTGTAGCGATGCGAGGGTACTTCGGCCGATGCGGGTAGGTTCGAAATCTCTTCCTGGAAAAGGTCGGTGCACACGTAGCTCACTGTGTCTATGGCTTGCAGAGCTTGATGCTGTTTACCATCCGGCATCAAAAACCAGCATCAAGCTCTGGCAGCCATAGACACAGTGAGCTACGTGTGCACCGACCATTTCCAGCAAGATATGTCGAACCTACCCGCATCGGCCGAAGTACCCTCGCATCGCTACAATCTACGTCAGCGGCGACCGGCAGTTGACATCTGACTGGACGACGTGTCGAGTGTCCTCCAGGTCGTGCCATACTGAAGACTTCTCTTTGAATTGCTGGATATAAGCTAGAGGAGAACACGGCCGAGGCTGCTATGCGGCCATATTACGTTCAGTGCGGTGGTACCAACGCAGTCGGCTGCTATTCGAGCATACCACCTAGTAAGGTGCAAGGGAAGGGACCTACAGTTTTACACAGGTTCCGAACGGTGAAGCACCAGGTGTAGGTATACACCAAAATTTTTTCGTCAGAAAAAATCTCATTGGTACACGCGGGCGGGATTCGAACCTCGGACCTCTCGCAAGAGAAGCCGACCCCCAGATCACATGGCCACCCGCCGCTAGTCAACTATCTATTTTGTACACAAGGCTAATGTAGACTAGATTTTGATACATAATTCTTGTGAACGGATAAAATAAAAAACCCAACTGCGTAAAAAAAAAAAAATTAAAAACAAACTTGTAAATTTTATTTTAATAAACCCCTTTCTGTCTGTGATCTGTGATTCTGCATTAACTATTCCCCATTTTATTTTGCCTAAAGCCTAAATATGAAAAAAAACTGACATTGTTTCATATTATTATTCGGACAAGACATTGATTTTATTATAAAATCAATGGACAAGATAACATTCAAGCACGAAGTGAGGCACGAAGACTATGCTTAAATAAATGAAATTAAATGAATGAATTGAAATGACCCACCTGCCGCACGACTCTGTGGGCGGACCATGCCGAGGTGAGAGGTAGCTAGCCTGTCGCTCTTTAGTACGGCATCCAGTCCTTATCCCTTAGTCGTCTTTTACGATATGCACAGGTTAATTTGCTAGCTTATTTTATTCTTTTTCACGCAGTCGAATGATTTTTTTAATACATTTTAGGTATGAAAGGACTCTCTTAAATAAACTTATCATGTACACAATGACACTCCTGATATTCTTAGGAATCGATTGAGATTTCAGTCATCAAAATCCATCCAACCGTTTTGGTTCTGTGTCGGAATAAATAAATAGACATACACATAAGCGTGAAAAAATATAACCATGTTTTTAGCTTCGCACAGTCGGGTAAAGTGTAATACTTACTCAAGCTGAGCTCTGCGCGGGACAGCAACGTGAAGAGTACATGAAACAAAGAAAAATAATATATTAGTTAGTTGATCCTCCCTGTGTGTATTTTTTTTTATTGCTTCCGAACTAGCTGGCTGTGCCCGAGGTCGAAACCTCAGGCGCAGCCAATATCAGCCCTGAGGAGGTGCCAGTCCGGCTTGGAGGTGGACTAATGTCGCTGGGGAAAGGCTATTTACCCGCGATTTGAAGATCCGTGGATTGTAGGAGTGGGGAAAGATATTCCCCGGAAGCCCGTTCCACACCTTTGCAGTGCGGCACAAGAACGATTTAGAGAATCGTGCAGTTCGAAGCACTCTTCTGTCCACTACAAAGGGGTGTTCCGCGATAGTATGGCGGGTTTGGCGAAGGCGAACAGGAGGCCCTCCTCCTCCTTTATTAAGGGAAGCAATTTATCATTTATCAATTTAAAATTTAATCTAATCTGTTTCTTTAAACAGATTAGATTAAATAATACATACAAATATTGTTGCTTAAATTAAAATCTTTAATAAATCGTGTGGTATTCATCTTTTAGCTATACAAGTATAATTTATGTAATTTTAATAGAAGAAACACGTAGACGTTATGTACTGATGAAATCCTATCTCTATCCAACACAGCTCAAACTGTACACTGTACAGCCATCTATGGTCAGTTTATAAACGCCGTATTCCACAAACTTCTCTAACTACTGGAGCAACTGCGTCGGTGGACGGTGACGGAAGCGAACCAGCTCGGATCGAATAGTGCTGAAATGAAAGTCATTCCGGCAACGAGGGGCATAGAATTCATAATAAGAAGAGATGTCAGACAGTACAATGGTGTGAGTTTGATAGTTTTCTGAGTTGGAGAGCTGACAGGAAGCACATCTGCTTAGGTATTAACTGCGTGTACATATTTGCTGAAAATATAAAATAAATGTAATTTTAGTAACCTATGATAGGCGTTTGATAGTATTGCTATTGTATTTTAGCTTAAAACGTACATTTATCACAGTGTGAGAGAACTTTTTGCCTTTCAACTTCAGTATTAAAAAATAAACAAACACGATTTCATTAGATTCGAGTACAGAAACATGAGATAGAAATTGCGCGTTATGGTGTACCACAAGGCACTGTTCACATTTCATGCTGGAACTTCACATGGCGGTCATATTGGCCCAATGAGGCAATCATGTCAGTTTTACCTCCCTTTGATTGCTTAGTTGGAGTGAGATGGAACTAAAATATTTACCTAATATTTATATAATATATGGTCTCGTCCACGTGAAGTGCCTAATATAGACATATTCGTAAAATTTTGGCTAATTCGAGAGCAGTGCTATAGTTAATTGGTATAATGTGAATGTTACAAACAAAATAATTGTATTAATACTTACTTCGCAGTATTTATTACTAATTCAATGACTGCGTGTTACGCGATATCTGCGAAAGCTTCCGTGAGTTTGACAACTTCCTGAGTTGGAGTGCCGAGAGGAGACACGGAGTGCTTAGGTATTTACTGAGTGTGAAATATAAAGCATGACTTGAATTTCAGATTACACTGCCACGCAGATAATATTTTGAGGACCACGTAGAATAGATAGGTATACTTACGTAGATATTTTATTATTTTAGCTTTAGAATTAAACCTAGACGTAAAAATAACTAAATTAACTATAAAATAAATCTAACTATAACTAAAATATGGTTTTATTGAATGGCCAGATGCAATAATGTTATTTATTGTATAGTAAAACAAGCTAGATAATGAGTAAATCTAATTATATATAATAATAATAGCATAACTATATTAGATAAACGCACAACAAATGTCTCCCTAATATTGTCCACAACTGCCTCTGCCAGACAGATATTTCTAGTGAAGAGCATACGTTTGAAAAAAAAAATGCCTTTACTAAAATAAAAAATACTTAATAATAAAAAAAATAAAATAATAATTAAATTATCCTAATAAATAACTAATAACCAAATAATTCTATTATTAGAAAAGTCTTACTGTAAGGACGAGATGCCGTGCTAAAGGGCGACAGGTTTGCCACCTCTAACCATGGCACGGTCCTTCCACCGAGTCGTGCAGCAGGTGGGTCTTCGTGCCTTACTTGATGCTTGATAGTTATCTTGTCCGAATACTTTGCTAAACGTGGTGGTCGATGTTGTGTTCCAGAGTTCTTGCAACACAACACCGATTACTCTGCTCACCCTGATTGTCGTGATACAGCGTGTGTGGTATGTATGTATGTATGTATCTTACTGTAAGTCTTACTGGCCAGATTGTGAGACTCAAGGTTTCATTTTCAGGCACAGCCTATTTCATCCTTGGGGATGAAATAGGCAGGTGACAACTGACAGTTCGTGTATGATACGAGTATAATATTTAGATGCCTAAAATTTCGGTTTATATTATAACAAGCTCAGCACAGCACCGCTCATCTCGTCTCGCCCTGTTACCTCATATATAACCCGTACGTAGCCCAGCAAATGAACCCGTTAGTGGCTTACCAGAGGGCGGGTTACGTACCATAGATCGACTACTGGCAAATAATTATGTAAATATTTTTTTTTATGGAAACTGACCCGGTTGGCTACATCACCTACAACATCCGTGATGTCAGCCCATAACAACTTGGTGAACTAAGTGCCATATCAGTGCTTTCGTTCGGTCGTGCCGGCTACACTGAACTGGACAGAAAACACAAACTATTTACATAGCCATTTCGACCGACTTTTCATTCAGTGCGGCGGTACCAACCCGGGCGGGTTGAACCCTTGAATTATATTCACGTTGTGACCCGCTTTAGTTGTAAGAATGGAAGCACTGCCCCTTATAGTACAGCCTATGGGCTAGTTTAAGGGGCAGAACGCCTAAAAATGTAAATACAAAACTTTAACAGATTTATTATTTTTTGTGTTTTTTCAAGAATAAAATGAAACATGAAGATGAAGTCCAGTGGTGCCAAGCCGGGTGGGTTAAGCCCTACCACCTAGTAAGGTAAGAAGGGAAGGGACCGACAGTTTTACGCGGAATCCGAACGACGGTCAGCCTCCAACGGTCGAGCGGTCACCCATCCATCCTCTGACCGCGCCGAGGTGTGCTTATGATCCGACCGACAGTGGACCGACCGCACCACTGAGCTACCGAGGCTGACGATGGTTCGAAAGGATTCCATATTTGACCAACACTGTCGATCAAAACGCCACGTCGACACATTCGTCGCGTCGATCAATGCGCCCTTTCGACCTAAGCCGTCTGTCGCACCCTCCCGGGGTGCTGATACATCATCGAGAGTGCTATTTTTGGACGCATTCAACCCATTCAAGTGTAAGCTGTTGCCTATTATGTGTCTAAAGCCTCATAATACCTCCATTATGTTAACATTTAGTATGTATAACTTTAGGTATAATCTCGTAAGGGGTATATATTTTTTGTCGGCCTCGGTAGCTCAGTGGTGCGGTCGGTCGACTGTTGTTAAGCAACCCTGAGCGCGGTCAGTACTTGGATGGGTGACCGCTCGACCGTTGTTCGGTGTCCAAGCAGTCCAAGTAAGACTGTAGGCAGGCCTCCGTCACTCGAGCGTACCTACCGCGATAAGTGCCTACGGCCCAGTGCGTCCCCGGGGAAGCAGAAAATCAGTGGGCTGCCAAACGCCGCCGCGTACGCACGCTCGCCGCGACGACGACGACGACCTTTTTTATCGTTCTTACATACAAAACATTTTTTAACATTTCATAAATTTCGATACCTTGTATGTATGAACATGAAATATTTGAAGTTACATGGAATATTTGAAGTCACTTTGGCAGTGACATTTCTTTGTTTACCTTTTTGGACTCTAATTAGATATCCGACTTTATGTAATGTTTTCGTATTTTAAAATATAAAATAATATGTTTATTTGTATAAAATTCATGTCAATAAAATCAATATAATGATGAGACAAAGAGATTTTGTTAAAAAAAATCGTTAAGGTCTTCTACAGTTGTATTTTAAATGTTATGTTTTCTTTACTTTTTTTACTGTCACATTACATTTTGTACCTTCGAAATTATTTAGTCATATGTAAAATACCCAACAAAATACGTAGGTAATTTGTACGACTTCTGTATAAATATGCAGTTTAATTTCAATGTTTTGAAATGTGTAAATATTGTAGATGAATCAACTATTATATTATATGACGCGTGACAACTATCGTTTCATTTTATATTCCCAATCTATTTATAGGGTACTCGCTGTGCCCAACAAATGCAGAAGTCAAAGTGCATACGGAATTCTTTAATTAAAACTATTAATAAAAACTTATTTATTTTCTCGCAAAAATGTACAACCCTGGCGTGGTTTTAGCTTTATCGCAAGCGCGCGACGTGCAAAGTAATATGAACTCTCGCCGCGCAGACCTTCGGCGCATTTCAGCTCGTACGTCCAAGGTGACTCATCGTAAGACACGAGTAGGCAATTATAGCGTAGGTATTTGGTGTTTTCTTAGGGAGTAAAGGATCTGTTACGAAGTAACTATTATTTAATCTGTGCTGTAGGTCCCTTCCCTTCTTACTTTACTAGGGTTTATCTCGCACGAGTTGGTACCACCGCACTGAATGAAACGTCGGTCGAAACGGCTATGTAAATAGTTCGTGTTTGCCGTCCAATTCAGTGAAGCCGACATGAAATGGAGGGAAGCACTGACACGGCACCTAGTTCACCCGGTGTTATGGGCTGACATCACGGATGTTGTAGGTGATGTAGCCAAACGTGTCAGTTTCCATAAAAACCAAACACAATTTCCCAGAATAATACGAATCTTGGTAAGTTTTTTTTATTAATTAATATTAATATTTGAGAACTATTTCTACAGTATATCCTTACAAACTTTATTAAGTACCTAATATGTTTTTCAAAATGATTAACTCTGATAACAAAATTCCATTCTGTGCGTACCGGCTTGGAGAATTCGCCCCTATGTGAACGCTCGTTATTTGCCATGAGTCACTGTCAACACTGGCCGAACAGAGTATAGACTGCGGAACATACAAGTCAGCTTAGCACACACGACGAGGCATAGAATGCTGTACTTGTTGTGATTGTGACATAGGTGTATGTCAGTGGTTTTCAACCTTTTTTATCACATAATATTTAATATATAGTTCGGTTCGGCCTTAGGCCGAACACTATATTAAGTTCGGCCGTAGCCGAACTAGTGATGCAAAGGCCGTCAATTACCGACGTTGACCAAACGGAAAACTTCCAAAAAATGGAAAACGTCCGTCAATGACCGGTCATTGACGGCTCTTATGCGACGCCGCAAGCTCGGCACGACGACGCCGCGCGACGCCTTCCATAAGGAGTGAGCCAGGCGTACTTGACGCGCCGCGCGTGTGCAGAAGGATGGATCTTCTTTTAAATTTTTATTAGTTTTTCTTGATATAATGTAGGTATCTACCTAGGTGATTAAATAAAAAACTATAAAAGAAATCGTAATATTCTATGTTGAAAAAAATAGAGCGGGCTACACTCCAATAACTATATATATAACACACACGCTGAATCCCTACAATCGGGGCAAGCAGAGTAATCGGTGTTGTGCTACAAGACCTCTGGTAAATTAGAGCACAACACTGAACACCACGTTTCGCAAAGTATTCGAACAAGATTCAATCGATCAACTCCAATAACTTATATATATAACATCAATGTATATAATATAATCAATCATACCTACCCTACCTACCTCGGACTTTTTCCAGCGCTAACAGGGTAGGTAGCACTCAATCACTAACAACATACCTATAACACGGAAATTCACTCGTGGGCATGCATGAGTGCGGTGCGAATAGTCTACCCTACACGTATTTCTATAAGGAATTATTAAATTAAATTTATTTTAAAACTAACCTAACCAACCCAACCCGAAAGGACTTGCAATGGAATACTCTCTAGACTCTAGATTGACAATTGAACAGAGTGGCGGCGTAAACTTTGTACCTATCTCCTTTTATTTAGTGTTTAGGTAGGTTGATTATTTGAATCGTAGTTGTAGGTAACCAACGTTTGTAGGTAGGTACCTACTATATTGCGCTGCACAACACACATCGCGCGTGCGTGTGTGTGCAACGTGCGACCTTGAACGACGACGAAAATGTCGATGTTTACCTACTTATTTACGCACTGTATTGGACGCACGCAACGCATGCAAGCAAGACATGAGCTAAGTAGGTAGGCAGCTGCGCGGCGCACAGATATCAAAGGGCCGCCGCCCCAGCGGCGTCTCTTTGATGTCTGTGCTGCAGCGGCCGCGCGCGCGACACGCTATCACGCCAGGCAGTACGCTGTGCGCTGTCTCTCTTTTACCTGTAATAATTGCAAACGAGTGAAACAAATGAGTATAGTTAGGGATCTGTGGTTAGGGTTGAAAGCAAATCGTTGGCGATGGCGACAAATTGTTTAAAAAATGAACTATATTATTATAAATATTAAGGACGGAAGGAGCGGCGCGGCGCGGAGATGGGCGCGGGGGAGCGGAGGCGGCGCGCGGCAGATTCGCGCGCAGCTCCCGCGCCGCCTGCCCCCGCGCCCACCTCTGCGCCGCGCCGCCGCGCAGCTCCGTCCTTATTAATTTTATAATAATTATTTTCTTGGAAACCATTACGAATAGATGCATAGTTTCTTGGCAAAAGTTGTTTATAATACGGGGAAAATTTATTTTCTCGTTTTCTCTTAAAGTTAAAACAGAAACAAACAAAAAATTTCACATAGGTAGGTAGGTACCTACTTTATTAGCAAAAGTAAAAGTAGGTATGTAACGTTATTTTAAAAACACTCCATATTAAAAGTTTGATAATTAATTAGTTTTTTTAATTAATTATCGTATTCTGTTAGTTCGAAAAAATGCCTGCTTTTTGCCTCCAAAAGCAGGCATTTTTTCGAACTAATGCAATGCAAACGCTAAGCGTGCGTGCGCAGCAAACGGCTACTTAAGTCCGAGTCCGACCGAGTGAGTGCGAGCGACGTCACGTCGATGCGAAACGGCAACGTCGTCGTCGCGTGCGGCGGCGGCGCGCGCGGTCGACAACGCCGAGGAAACATTCCACTGGCATGTTCTGCTGGCATAATACCTACCAGTGGACAGAGAAGGCAAGTAGAAAGCTATCTTGCTGGACTGCTATCAAAATATTGTTTATTGCTTCGTCGATCTTATTTATTACGCTTACAATATTTAGAATGTTTTTTTTGTTTTAAGTACATTCGTTACTCACCAATACTTATCTTCTTATGAAAGGGGGATGGGCAAAAATGTATGAAGCCTGGGCTCACCCACCAACAGAGATGAGATAACTGTTAATATATTTGTTCCACCATAAATATATACACGGTGTTAACTTTTTGCGCGACATTTCAATTTTATTACTGAATAATAAACCATTTCGTATACTGATTATTTTGTGGTACATAAAAATAAAATATAAAATAGTTTTAAAAAAATTGCATATTTTATTAATAATTTTACCTCAGCGACAATTTCTCTTTGGAATGGTGTAGCGAGCGTCGCCGCGCGCCGCGCGCCTGCGACCGTGCGTACCCAGCTGACTGACGACGTGTCGCGCGCTAGCTGTTGTATCGTGTCGATATGAATGTGAATTTTTTGGTTTATTTGAAAAATTACCCAGCTTTCGATTTTTTTGGTAATGCAGTGCGATTCCTATTACGAAATACCATGTTTTTATACCAAATATAGAAATTGAAAATTTTCAAACCAAAGCTCAAAAAAAAACCTTACCCCCTTTTTCGGCATCAGTATGTGACCCAGAATAACCCCCTTTCGGGAATGTCGCCCATTAAAGTTAACACCGTGTATATATCAAATAATTTTTGACCCATCGGGGTTATTAAGTTATAAATTGTTTTTAATATAAAAATATAAACTTTTATCTGGGCAGAATTCATGAATTTTTATGCGGTTTATACATGTATTTTAGATTCTGATTTACGACATATATGAAATTTTTAGTATAAGGTGTATTAAATATAATAATTAAGGGGTGAGGGGGCGGTGGAGAGTAACGGGAACGCGTCGACGCGTCGCCTGCGCTGCTCCGCGTCGCTCGTGTAGCTCGTCGTCGAGAATAAAGCTGATTATTAACAAACACAATAAAGCTATTAATACTATTAATTACTAAGCAATTTATACATATATTTATTTTTATAAGCAATATATAAATAAGAGTATATTTTAATTTTTAAAAATTGTTTTTATTGCCACAATAACCAAAAATATTAATCATTTTCTGAATAAGCTATTTTCATGTATATCTTTTTTTTTGCCATTGATTTGAACTTAATGCCCTTAGTAAAACTTGAAGTACTAATCGAACCCTTTACAATGATATATGACTCATCTCTGTTGGAGTATGAGCCCAATTTGACCCAAGTTCCTTTTTTTTTATGGAAACTGACACGGTTGGCTACATCACCTACAACGTCCGTGATGTCAGCCCATAACACCGGGTGAACTAGGTGCCATGTCTGTGCTTCCCCCTTTGATCGTGCCGGCCACACTGAACTGGTCGGAAAACACAAACTATTTACATAGCCGTTTCGACCGACGTTTCATTCAGTGCGGTGGTACCAACCCGGGCGGGTTAAACCCTACCACCAAGTATGCGGTATCCTTTCCATTGCGGTAGTGCAATGAAGAAAAAATGATGTTCAAATGTCATATGATATGATAGGAAAAATTCAAAATGTTGCTAAACGCATTGTATGCAAGTATCAAACAAGATAATGCATGCTGCACGTAACTTGCACACTTGCTTGCATGTCAACTTGTCCGTCTGAACGGTTCGCGTCATGGACGCCGCTCGCTCGCTCAAACGAACACGAAAACGGAATGAGGTTGGTCATCCATGGAGTTGCTAGATACAATTTAAAATAAAAATTTTGTTCCAAGGTACCTACGAGTAGTTTTGTTTTTCCGATTTCAAATAGTTTTCATTTAATAATTATTTATTATATGCTATGAGGATTTAAATCACCTGTCTTATCCAGTATATTGCATACTATTAGTGTAGGTTCTTAGTTAAAAGGTTAATTAATTTTATTAGGTGGGCATTTTATAATACTGCAAAATAGATATTTACACTTCCTAACATTAACTTTAAAAATTAGTTATAAGTCTTGTTTAATTAAAGTTTTATTTTATAACACTACCTATTTGTATTTCTTAAGTAATTTTATATTCACATTAATCTATGTTGAGTATAATAATAAAATGATACAACTACATACAGCACACTTATTTTATATTTTTAAACGCGCGCTAAAATATTGCGACTCCACAACGTATTTTGTTCTCAGAAGTTGTCGATGGACGTTGCCCGAGCAGCAGTGCGGCAACGTTTCAATTTCGGCGTCGGTAGCGGACAACGTCTTGATGACAACCGGCAACGTCGCTCGACGACGCCGAGACGACGACTTTTTAGGACGTTGACGGTCATTGACCGCTCTTTTAGTGGTCATTGACGGGACTTTATGGTCATTGACGGTCAATTTACAACACTAAGCCGAACGCAAGCCAAACTTAATTTTTGGGGCCGAACCATTTTTCGGTCGGCCTCTAAGGTGATGTAGCCCACCGTACCAGGTTCCCTATAAAACCAAAAACAGTTTCCCAGAATAATGCTAATCTGTAAGTTTTTTTTTTTAAATCATATTTGAGGACGGTTTTTACATTATTATCTACTATATCTTTACAAAATTTATTAAGTACCTAATATGTTTTTCACAATGATTAACTCTGATAAAAAAATTCCATTCTGTTCGTACCGGTTCGGAGAATTCTCCTTTATGTAAACGCTCATTATTTGCGATGAGTCACTGTCAACACTGGCCGAATAGAGTATAGACTGTGGAGCATACAAGTCAGCTTAGCACACACGACGAGGCATACAATGTTGTACTTGTGTGTGACATAGGTTTATGTCAGGGTTTTTCAACCTTTTTAGGTTTCCGCATCCCGTACGGAAGCCTATTACTAAGCCCACGCCATCTGTATGTCCGTCCGTCCGTCCGTCCGTCTGTCCGAGGGCTGTATCTCTTGAACCGTAATAGGTAGCCCGTTGAAATGTTCACAGAATATCTGTTATTATGGCCGATATAACAATAAATAATAAAAATAAGAAAAATTAAAAAAATCACGGGGGTCCACATAGAAGAAACCAAAACGTGTATGCGCGCGCGCCATCTACCGAATAGAGCATGAAGCATTTTAACTAATCATGACATTTAACTAATATGAAGCATTTCATAACACGCCATAGATGGCGTGAGTGGCGCTAACCATGACATGGCGATACGGAACCCTCGGTGCGCGAGTTCGACTCGCACTTAGCCGGTTTTTATCAACTGGCACACATTTTCATCTACGAAAATTTCACGGCACACCACATTTATATTCATACAAAAAGCATATGAAATTTAGAAAACCAAAAACTATTGGCGACTTACGCGTACGCTGTATTTAAAATAATTTTTCAGTGAAAACTCTCATTTTAACTGAGGATGTCAAAATGTTCTCAACACTTCCCTGCGAACTCGCATGTAATTTGTTTAGGTGTTCAAACAAATCAGTCAGAAAATGTCATTGTGGATAATCTATCTATATAGATGAATTAGTATACTATGTATTGTTTGTATGTAATATCTACGTTCTATACATGTGTGTGTATGTATATGCTGTTTACATTTTATGTATTGTATAAATAGGTATGTATACAATAATTCCTCCTCCCTTTCGCTTGCACTACCCATATTTTCTTTCTCTTTATTTTATTCCCCATCAGTCATCCATCACCCAAAGGTTGACTGGAATAAATCACTTGTAGTGATAAGTCCGACTTTGCGCACTCCTGTATTTCTTGTATCTTTTCGTTTTTTTTTTTTTATTGACAGCGCGACATATGGCGTCGAGCCACCCATAAGGTGTCTAAGCGACGCCCATGGACATTCGGTCGTATGCGGGGGTTGCGAATGCCATGCCGGCCTGACAGGTGCCCATTACGCCCCTCTTGAAGGACCCGAGACTGTACTTGGGGGGAAATATGTGGGCAGGGAGAGCGTTCCAGAGTTTACCGGTTCTGTAGAGGAAAGATCTGCAGAATCGATTGGTACGCATCCGCGGTAAGTCCAGCGTGTAGGGATGCAAACCCTTGCCAGTGCGCGTGGTGCGAAGGTGGAAAGGGGACGGCGGGATCGCATTAAACAGCTCCTCCGAGCACTCCCCATGGAATAAGCGATAGAACACTCTTAGGGAGCCGACATCCCTACGGTGCTGCAGTGGTTCTAGATCGCAGGACACTTCGGGGTCACCCACTAGTCGCACGGCTCGACGCTGGATTGAGTCCAGAGGCGCAAGCTGGTATTTGGCAGAGCCATCCCACAGGTGCAAGCAATACTCCAAGCAGGACCTGATCTGCGATTTATACAGAAGCAGCTTTTGGTCCGGCGTGAAGTACTGTTCTTCCCTCAATTTGTGTGCAATAAAGAGTTTCTATTATATTCTATTCTATAGATAGACGAAAAATTATGCTTACTCTTTTCTTCCTCTGTTTCCATGCAAATTTTGAATGAGTTACTTAGAATTCGCGGCACAGCTGAATGTCACTCGCGGCACACCGGTTGTATACCCCTGGTGTGGTGTATGTAGTCAGCTTTCTCTGATAGAACGCGACAGAACCAAGGCGAGTCCCATTGTCCGTTTCGCTGGATGTCTCGTTTCCGACAAGCAGCAAGAAAAGCCTTTAAGAGCACGCTGTATGTACCTAGGTACAACCCGGCATTCCGATACGTAATATAACGATTATTTCAAACATTTGTCAGCCTCGGTAGCTGTTGTCGAGCGGTGACCCATCCAAGTACTGACCGCGCCCAGGTGTGCTTAATAACAGTCGACCGACCGCACCACTGAGCTACCGAGGCTGACATTAGCTTCTGGAGTCAGCTCGTAAAATATCTCCTTTCAATGGTTTTCTTCGGTGATGGGGTGAAAAACGATGCAGTCCCCTCTAGATCGATCTTTGATGTGAAGAATTGAGAGCTACCCTCATAGTTGCGAAAAATCTACAGGGAGGCTTTCTGCCGATTTGAGGGTAGGTAAAAATAATGGAGAAAATATGGTGACAGAGATAAAAGAAAAGGAACAGGTCATGACATGACAGGTCAATATATGTCAGCCTCGATAGCTCAGTCAGCCTCGATAGCTCAGTGGTACCGACAGTCGACTGTTGCTATTGATGGTTAAGCAACGCTGGGCGCGGTCAGTATTTGGATGGGTGACCGACCACTCGACCGTTAGAGGCTGACCGCGGTTCGGATTCGACGTTAAACTGTAGGTCCCTTCCCTTGTTACCTTACTCCACGTAGTGACGTTTATCCCTGCCAAGTTGGTACTACTGAACTGAGCGAAACGTCGCGTCGGTCGAAACGGCTATGTAAATAGTTCGTGTTTTCCGTCCAGTTCAGGGTAGCCGACATGAAATGAAGGGAAGCACTGACATGGCACCTAGTTCACCAGGTGTTATGGGATGACATCATCACTCCCGAGGAGGTAATAGCGACTCCGTGCATTTCCCCCAACACAGCACCACCCCACCACAGTCGCAACTTGCAACAGACGCGGTAGAATCAGCGAACCGTTGTTGGTGACAGCCGGAACACGTTGGCGGTTTAAACAATATGGAGCTGGCCTGGTTCTGTCAACGTATACCGTGTACTAGCTTTTGCCCGCGGCTTCGCTCGCGTGAAATTCGTATTTAAAAACCGGCCAAGTGCGAGTCGCGCACCGAGGCCGAGGGTTTCGTATCGCCATGTCATGGTTAGCGCCACTCACGCCATCTATGGCGTGTTTACGAAATGCTTCATATTAGTTAAATGTCATGATTAGTTAAAATTCTTCACACTCTATTCGGTAGATGGCGCGCGCGCATACACTTTTTAGTTTCTTCTATGGGAACCCCCGTGATTTTTTTTATTTTTCTTATTTTTATTATTTCTTGTTATATCGGCTTTATTAACACATATTCTGTGAAAATTTCAACGGGCTACCTATTACGGTTCAAGAGATACAGCCCTCGGACAGACAGACGGACAGACGGACGGACAGACAGACAGACAGTAGGCTTAGTAATAGGGTACCGTACCGGATACGGAATCCTAAAAAAGAAGAAAATAGGCAATAAAGGTGGCCGAGCTGCGTTCAGGTAAACAATAAACCTTCTCGATAAGTAAATAACTAAGGGCGAGGCCCGCTACCGTACCGCTATTTCGGCGGGCGGAACAATTCGATTTGCCACATCTAGCGTAACCGGAACTGAATTTTATTTGGCCTATCCTGTGTCACGTATAGTTAAATGTGTTTGTATTAATCGAATTCCGGTGATCGTTTTAAGAGTTATGGGAGAACATACATACTTATATACAGAAAATATTTGTAAAATTCGACAATTTAGAATCTCATAAAATTAAGTAACTTCTCCATGACCATCCTTTACATATTTTTGTTAGTAGTATTGATAAGTTAATATACCATAATTTGGTTGCGTTCGCTTTTTGTATTAACTTAGGACATGTTTAGCTGGGCCAAGGAGCTTTGAACCACACCAGTCTTGGGGGGCGCGCGGGCGCGGGCGGCGGCAGCGGTGTGGCCCGATCGTTGTTCTGTGAACTGTGACCGTATTCTACAACTTCATACCGTCAACGTCGGTGACGCTGACTATATAGTATATTATAGTTATGTCTCTGTCTAGTTCATATAATTAGACATAGACATAACTAGTCAGCGTCACCGACGCTGACGTTACAGAATACGGCCACTGGGCAAACATTCTCTAACGTCCTAACGTCAACGTCGGTGACGCTGACTTAGTTATGTCTCTGTCTAATTATATGAACTAGACAGAGACGTAACTAGTCAGCGTCACCGACGTTGACGGTAGGACGTTAGAGAATACGGCCACAGATGTTTATTTTACCGGGTGACTAAAAGAAATTGACTAAAGTCACTGTAGCCGACCAAATGAAACAGAAAAGAAAATTTTAAAATCTGGCATAAGTCACTTGAAAGTCTAGGACAAATAAAATATTGCTATCGAAGGAAAACCGATTTTCATTGAATTATTGTGGATTTATAACAATGTTTGGTCCTTCGAGCCGGATCATGAGCTTACAGACACGTTTCGGTATTCGGAAGAGCACGAGCGTTGCCGCTAGGCAACATGAGGCGGATAAGTCAGGACCAATGACAAACCCAGGACTTTCTGCACGTATTGATGATCACGTAGAGGAGTCCATGCAACGGTTTCGCGACTCGAGAAGCGATACCGGGGTCAGGTATGGGACGCCTCAAATATATTCTTCAGTCAGTCAGAGTAAGGTACTTGCTCCAGTATCTGACAATACTGAAAGTGTAACAAATTTGTCTCTCCGATCATTACATAGTACCATGTCCCGCACTAGCGTCGTTTCTAGAAGACATTTGCTTGAAGCCCGAGCGGCACGGCAAAAAGCAGAACAGGAAGCTGCTCGGATTGCGAGAGAGAACAGGTTAGAGGAAAGACGCATGGCAGCGGAGAATGCATTAATAGAAGCACAGCTTGCAGAAGAATTAGCTATGCTCGATATCGAGGCCAACGAGATGTCAGCTCAAGCCAGCGTGACAAGCTGGCTCGAACAATCTGCACGAAATTCTTGCTGTAATCCAACTATTCCGTTGCCAAAACCTTTTCAGATGAAAACACCGGTCAAACCTGCCACTCAGACGATGGCTATGCTTGATGGACCAGACCAGCAGAATGACGATGAACCCAGAGGCCGAAAGATATCTAGAAGCGACTGCATGGCAGAATTGACAAAGGCGATTACCAATGCTGTCAACGTTTCGTGTGGATCTAAGCCAGCTGTTGGAGAAAAATTACTTGGAAGATTATCTGCCAAAGATTTACCTACCTTTTCTGGAGATTCACTCGATTGGCTTCGATTTAAAAATGCCTACGTAACATCGACCAAAATTGGGCAATATACGGAAGAGGAAAATGTAGCCCGCCTACAGAAAAGTCTCCAAGGTGATGCGTGGGATGCAGTTGCCGCACAGCTGATTACTGCTACATCGGCTGAACAGATCATCAAGATTCTTGAGCTAAGATTTGGTCGACCTGAACTGGTCTTAAATAAGATTATTGGGGAAATGAAGAAGACTCCGAAACTTACGGGTGCTTGATCAGAACTAGTAGTACTAGCGACAAAGGTGTCAAACTGTGTGGCAGCTATAGAGACAGTTAAACATGTCGGATATTTACACAGTCCAGAGCTTGTTTCTGAGGTGATCAGTAAACTGACAGAGGTATTAATTTATCGGTGGCTCGATTACTCTGCGAATTTAGACTACGAGCAGCCCCGACTACCTGCACTTGCGAGCTATCTTATGGCAGAAGCTGAACGAGCATGCAACGCTGGAGTAATAGAATTGCCACAGAAAACGTTTAAGCCTCAAAATATAATAAAGCGACCTGTACTACTGACAACTGCAGAAGGCTCCACTTCTGATGATGAGCTCACGAGTGATGAGACATCAACTCATGTTAACGTAGTTTCTGATACGTCAAATAAGTTGAAATGCACTTACTGCAAGTCTGAAGATCACACGGTTCAGAAGTGTCCCATATTCACGAAGATGGAAGTTAACAAGAGATGGGATTGGGTTTGTGAGCAGCGACTTTGCTTTCAATGTCTGCTAGCTAAGCACTAACGGGATCGTTGCAAGTACAAGAAGAGATGCACATCATGCAAGGCCAGACACCACACTCTATTGCATCGTGAGGACTGGGGGAAGACCACAAATACAGCAAGTGAATGCGATAAAGAAACAGCAAGTGAATGCGATAAAGAAATTACTGCTAACTTACACGATAAAAACAAGAAAATGGTTTTCCTGAAGGTATTGCCTTTAGAGCTAGAAGGCCCGAGTGGAATTGTCAGTACATATGGATTATTTGACGAAGGTTCTTCTGTCACGCTTATAGAAAATAAGATTGCAAAGGAGATTGGAGTTATTGGGCCTGTTACCACTTTAGAACTGCAAGGCGCTATTGGACAAGGAACAAAGGCAAAGGCGGGCAAGGTTTCCTTTAACATTCGATCAGCGGAAGGAACATACCGTCTCGATAATGTACGTACAGTTGATAAGCTCAACATGCCCTTGCACACCGTAGAAGAAGAATTCATTTCTCGTTTTTCACACCTAAAGGACATACCTCTCGAGGCATTCAAGGGACGACCGACAATTCTGATCGGTCAAGACTATTGGGACTTGATTGTAACTAGAGAACTCAAAGAAGGAAAGAAAAATGAACCTGTTGCCTCTCAGACACTTTTAGGGTGGGTGCTACATGGATTTACTTCATCGACGACGAAAGGCATGCCAGAATTCATACTTCATATTCGGGACCAAGACGATGAGAAACTAAATGAAATGGTTAAAGATTATTTTAACCTGGAAAGTATCGGCATTCAACGTGTAGAAAGGATGTCACCATAGGACAAACCAGCTATCGAGATACTCGATACCAAAAGCAAGAGGATCGGCAATAGATGGAAAACTGGCCTGTTATGGCGTTCTGATGACGTGAAGCTTCCCAATAATAGACGGAATGCAGAACAAAGGTTGAAAACTATAGAGAGAAAAATGAAAACGGATTCCAGTTTTGCTGCCGACTATACAAAGCAGATGAACAATTTTCTGAAAAGTGATTATGCGGAAGAGATTGAAGAGCCGATAACAGGAGAACGAGTTTGGTTTCTTCCTCACTTTGGGGTCCGAAATCCGAACAAGCCTCAAAAGCTACGCCTAGTATTCGATGCAAAATCAGAAACAAAAGGCATCTCCCTTAACACACAACTGCTATCTGGTCCCGATTTGCTAAATTCTCTTTTAGGTATTATTTTCAGATTCAGAGAAAAGGCTGTCACAGTCACGGGAGATATAAAGGAAATGTTTCTTCAGATGAAGATAGATGAAGAGGATCGAAAGGCTCAATCCTTTCTATGGAGAGAAATGGATAGTAATAAACCACCTCGTACTTACCAGATGTCATTAATGACTTTTGGCGCAACTTCATCTCCGTGCACTGCTACCTATATTCTACGTCGAAATGCTGATGAATTCGCTTCGACACACCCTCGAGCTGTAATGGCTATAAAAAGGCGACACTACGTCGATGATTATTTAGACAGCGCTGACACTGAGGAGGATATGAAGACGATAATGGAAGACGTAATCATGATACATAAAGCTGGTGGATTTGAGATACGAGGATGGGCCTCCAACAAACCCAGCATTCTTCCAAAGAACGAGCTAGAAAACAATGCAGTGAGCATTCTAAACAAGACTAATGAAATTGAACGTACATTGGGCCTACATTGGAAGACATCGAAAGATACACTGGGTTTTGACTTAAGTCTTAAGAAGGTTAATGCTGAAGTGGCCGAATGTCGTCGTAGTCCAACAAAGCGAGAGATGCTCAAGGTGGTTATGACAATATTTGACCCCCTTGGACTGCTATCACCGATTTTGGTACGTGGAAAGATTCTGTTGCAAGAGGTTTGGCGCACTGGTTTGACATGGGACGAGACAATACCTGACGAACAATCTAACGTCTGGTTCAGCTGGTTGAATGAAATTAAAGCCTGTAAAAATTTTTCTATCCCTCGATGTTACGGCTTCAGCAAAACAGAAGATAGTTTTCAGCTTCACGTATCTGTCGACGTATCTGAGCAGGCCTATACAGCAGTTTCTTACTTAAAAAGAGGACGAGAAGTTGCTTTCGTAGCGGCAAAAAGTCGTATAGCACCACTAAAGCTAACCACAATTCCCCGGCTGGAGCTACAAGCTGCACTGATGGGCGCCAGGCTCGGTTCTACTGTAGAAAAGGAGATCGACTTTAAAATAGAGAAACGTTACTTCTGGACTGACTCGAAAACCGTCTGGCATTGGATACAGAAGAGCCCACGTCAAAATGAGCCATTTGTTTTACATCGACTAGCAGGAATAGAAGAAATAACTAAAGCAAGCGAGTGGAAATGGTTGCCAGGACGGATAAATGTGGCCGATGAAGCTACAAGGAGTAGTATTTTTAACAAGTCAAAATGGATAGAAGGCCCCGACTTTCTGCGGCTTCCTGAAGATCAATGGCCAAACCTCGAACCAAACGCAGAACAGACTACAACAGAATTGCATGAGATCGTATTGGCAGTCATCGAACGGACCCCTCTGATCGATATGAGTAGATTTTCCAATTGGCGCCGCTTACTCAGAACAGTTGCAATGGCACTATGTTTTATCGACAAGTGCAGAAAACGAAATACACACTTGACGACAGATCAAATGGGACGTGCTGAACGACTAATTTTGAAACAAATACAAAGAGATTCTTTCCCTGAGGAGATAGAAGTTTTGGAAAAGTGCCAAGAAATAAGACCAACGAGTAAATTGAGACAATTTAGACCTATGACAAAGATGGATTACTTGTTGTTGATAGTAGGATTGAAGCAGTGAAAGATGTGCCACATGCAATGAAGAAACCAGTAATTGTTGACGGACGTCACCATGTAGCCCGACTCATAGTTAATGATAAACACAATCAGCTAGGGCATCACAGTTTTGAGACACTGCTGAACGAGTTGAAGCAAAGATATCACATACTCCGACTGCGGGTAACTGCACGCTCCATTGTAACCAAATGCGTCATCTGCAGAGCAAGAAGACTTCACAGTGAACAACCTCTCATGGCTAGACTTCCACCGGCACGTCTCGAACACCACTGTAGACCGTTCAGCTACTGTGGAGTAGACCTTTTCGGCCCCATGAATGTGACCATTGGCCGAAGACACGAGAAAAGATGGGGAGTTCTCTTTACTTGTCTAAGCATTAGAGCAGTCCACATAGAATTAGCTGCATCCCTGACTACCGATTCCGCGATCCTTGCAATAAGACGAATGGCAGCTCGTCGAGGAAATCCGGTACAAATGTATTCGGATAACGGGACAAATCTGCGAGTAGCGGACAAAGAACTACGCAAAGCTCTCCAGGATATGGTGCAAAATAACAGGCTCCAAGAATATACTACCGAAAGGGGAATCGACTGGCGCTTTAACCCTCCGGACGCGGCGCATATGGGTGGTGTATGGGAAAGATTAGTTCGGTCTATAAAGGTGGCACTATACGCCACCTTGAATTCCAGAGCTCTCAGCGAAGAGGTTCTCCTAACCTTACTCACCGAAGCGGAGAGAACATTGTAAACAGCCGGCCGCTTACCCATGTAAACTTAGACCCAAACGAGGAGGAGGCCTTGAATCCAAATCATTTTCTTCTGGGTTCGGCCAGCTCTCTGCAGACGCCAGGAACATTTATCGACGAAGACCTGCAGCTAAGAAAACGGTGGCGCATCGCACAAAGGCTCGCTGACATGTTCTGGGCACGATGGATTCGAGAATTTTTACCGTCGCTACACGGACGCACAAAATGGACACAAGGTAGCCAAAATAAGCTCTCTGTGGGCGACATTGTTCTGATTGCAGATTCAACGGTTCCTAGAAACACATGGGCTCGGGGCAGGATCTCTGCTATTGTACCAGGCAAAGATGGACGAGTGCGCATTGTCGACGTCGCCACAAGAGGAGGTACAATGCGCCGCCCAGCATCCCGCATTGTACTGCTTCTAAGTGGAAGAGAGCAGGCGGAGACACTACCCACCAGTCGGCATCCACCAGAGAACGAGGAGGAGATTGTAGCCGACCAAATGGAACAGAAAAGAAAATTTTAAAATCTGGCATATGCCACTTGAAAGTCTAGGACAAATAAAATATTGCTATCGAAGGAAAAACTATTTTCATTGAATTATTGTGGATTTATAACAGTCACTGCTCTAATAGTACTTTAGACGAGCCGTAATTTTAAGTCTGAATGGAAAAGTATAAAAATTTGTGTGTATTGTCTTTCAATAGGTCTTTCAATAGTAGGTAACGCTACGCTAAGGGGTGAATGTGTATCAGACAATGATCACGTTTCCATACCAATTTTTTAATACGCGCACTTCACGCGAACCGGAACAATGTGGAACACACTCTCTGCCCATCTATTTCCTCCCAAGTACAGCCTGGGGTTTTTCAAAAGGGGCGTGAGAAGGTTCCCGTCAGGCCGGCATGGCATTCGCAATCCCTTTGCATCACAGAATGTCCATGGCCATCGTTAGACACCTACATGCAGGTGAAACGAAGCCAAATGTCGCGCTTTCCATAAAAAAAAGTTAGACGAAAAATATAATAGACTTTTGAACGATTCGCTTATGCCATGCCGTGATTGCAATTCATAAGGAAACACACATATCAAACGCAGAAATTTACGATACAAAGAAAAACCGCTGGACTGTGAGCGGGGATCGATCCCGCGCCCCTGATAAAAGAGGTCAACCTTAATAGAAAGAAAAAAACGACCAAGTGCGAGTTTTACTCGCGTACGGATGGTTCCGTTCCGTAGATACGCTATACCATACCTCTGAGAGGCGGGTGGCCGAGTGGTTTGGGCATGGGCTTCACATGCGAGTGGTCCGAGGTTCGAATCCGGTCGGCGTGTACCAATGAGTTTTTTCTGACGTAAAATTTTACGTGCATACCTACACCTGCTGCTTCACCGTTCGGAACCGGTGTAAAACTGCTCAAATTGTAGCCGACTAGGTTTGTACCACCGTACTGGATGTAAGATGGCCGAATAACAGCCTCGGCTGTGTTCTCCTCTAGTCCAGTATAGCCAGCAATCCACGAAAGTCTCCGGTATGGCGCCTACCTTCTCGGAGGTGATATTGGCTGGTCGGACATATGCTTTGGTCCCTCCGATTTAGCCACCCATATCGGATTACATAAAAAATTAATAAAAATAAATATCTGTCAAAAAAACACATTCTTCTATATTTTGTCATTCTATAATGCAAAATATAATTACCTGTGGCGCCATCTACACTGGCGGTCGTGAACAGAAAAACGGAGTGTGGAAAGACCACCCGCCAGGTGAGATGACGACATCAAGTACGTCGGCGGAAAGCAGTGGTTCCGTACCGCTGAAGGCCGGCAGGACTGGAGGAAAATTGCAGAGGCGCATGTCCAGCAATGGACGTATAATACATGCTGACTGACATCTATTATTCAGTAGCGTGAATGTATACCTAATCGATTCTTAGCACGTTTACTGTATGGGGATCCCCATAATTTTTAACTTCTTTAAACCGATATAATAACTCATATTCTGTGAAAATTTCAACCTGCTAGCTATTACGGTTCAAACGATATAACCCTACGACGAACGACAGACAGACAGATAGACAGACAGACGGCGTAGGCTTAGTAATAGGCTATTCCGTACGGGGTGCGAAACCCTAAAAACCTATTTATATTTTTCACGTTAACACAACACACATAAATACGAAATGAATAAAATGGACCCCCTTTAACTGTTGTGTGATTTGGGACCGATATTGTAAAGGAAAGTCGAAGGTAAAAATCGTAACGACAATATGCCGTGCTAAAGGGCGATAGAAGAACCTCTCACCTTGGCACGGTCCTTCCACCGAGTCGTGCAGGTTGTATTCAAACATAATGTGAAGGTGCACCTAGCCGGCCGACTGGGTATTCGCAGCCCCCGTCAATATCCGAATGCCCGTGAGCGCCGCGCCGTCGGACTACACCTCTGCGTTAGTCTGGCACGCGCCATATGTCGTGCTTCCCATAAAATCTGTCAAGTGCGAGTTTTACTCGCGCACGGAGGTTTCCGTATCTATCCACTATCAATAATATCCGCCTACCTTTTGTCTTTCAACAATGCAATGTATAAAAGCCTGTGGCGCCATCTATTATTCAGTAGCGTGACTAATTGATTTTTGCACGTTTGTTGTATGGGAGCCCCTTTGAATTTTTAACATTTTCTTTGTTTTATTATTTGTTGTTATATCCGGCCATATGTGCCACCAGGAAGTTATGAGGCGTGGGAAATATGCAAAACTGTCTGCATTCCTAAGAAGGTAAGTGAACGTTCGATCGAAAGTTTGTCGATAATTTAGGTTATTAAGTCATACAATTATCCACAAACTTTCGACCGAAAGTTCACGTACCTTCTTAGGAATGCAGACAGTTTTGCATATTTCCCACGCCTCATAACTTCCTGGTAACACATATTCTGTGAAAATTTCAACGGGCTACCTATTACGGCTCAAGAGATAAAGCCCTCGGACAGACGGACGGACGGACGGACGTACGGACAGACAGACAGACGGCGGAGGCTTAGTAATAGGCTTCCGTACGGGATACGGAAACATAAAAAGGTCTTGGTGCCTCACTTGCTGTTGTTTTATGTAAACCAACATGGGTGACTATGCCGAGAGACCAATATGGTGCAGTCGATAGGGCCAAAATCACATCTCCTCGCGAAACTACGCCCAAATAGGTGCCAGCCAGCAGATTCTCCGACTGTTGCTAGGCTGCCTAGCCTGTTAATACGACGTTTGAAGACAGCCAGGTTAAATGGTTCGGGAAACACACTCGCCGGAAGACAGTTCCACACCCTAGCGGTGCGACAAAGAAACGATTTAGAGAACCGATGGGTTATCAAAAGCCCAATGTCAACAACAAAATGGTGCTGAGTCTCTCTGGGACGAGTCATGCGGAGATAGAACGGGTGGCAGGGAATAAGGGATGCTTGATAGTCACGTATCTTGAATTCTTCTCTAATCAATCATGGTGGTGGTCAGTAATAAGAAACGCTTCTGCCCTCAGATGAATGATGAACGATTTTTAGGATTCCGTAGTCAACAAGGAACCCTTATAGTTTCACCATGTCCGGACGCGGCTTAGCTCAGAGACTCATTTCTGTGTCAGAGACCCTGTACTAGAAATTTGTAAGTTGGTATGGGTATACATAATTAACAACGCCGACATAGTGGTAAAATTAAAATTTTGGAAATAATTTTTTTTCGGGTACCTCCTCTACACGTAAAGTGGGAATGATTTTTTTTTCACGTCTACCCCATCATGTGGGATGTCGTTGGATAGGTCTTTGAAAAATATTAAGGGTCTGTGAAAAGCATTTTTCGATTTAGGAATCCGTTTGCGAATAATATTAAGCTTTTAAGTGCCAATTTTTGTTAGAGTCAAGTGTCCCCACCCCCTGCCAGCTATACGGTTGTTATTAGATATGTGAAAAAATTCACAGCAGTTATTAATATATATATCGAAATTAAAAGGAAAACTATCACAGCTAATAATATATACTATAAGTAATATAAGTAATATAATTTTGTACCGTGTGGGGCCGGTACTTTATAAGAATAGCCCCACTGCATCTCTCCCCGTGTATGTCGTAAAAGGCGACTAAGGGATATGACTCCGTTCTTATATTACTAGGTGGTAGGGTTTAGCCCGCCCGGGTTGGTACCACCGCACTGAATGAAAGGTCGGTCGAAACGGCTATGTAAATAGTTTGTGTTTTCCGTCCAGTTCAGTGTAGCCGGCACGACCGAAGGGAAGCACTGACGTGGCACCAAGTTCACCCGGTGTTATGGGCTGACATTACGGATGTTGTAGGTGATGTAGCCAACCGTGTCAGTTTCCATAAAAAAAAATATATTAATATAAGTAGGCTGAAAGTAATTTAATTAGGCTGTACAGATTGACGAGTAATAGTCGACTAACTTATAAAATGTACGGACGACAGCCGTCATTTCACTGTCGAAGAACTTTTTCAAATTAACATTCATTTATTTCCCCTACAAAATTATACAAATAATCAAATAATTTATTTTGATAGGGTTCCGCAACTACGGAACCCTACACTGCGCGTGGCCCGACACGCACTTGGCCGGTTTTTTCTATAACCGTTTATTATAATACTAATTTCACATACTTTGCTAAACGTGGTGGTCGGTGTTGCGCTGTAACATACCGAAATCCTTGCAGCACAACACCAGCCACTCTGCTTAACCCCGATTGTCGGGATACAGCGTGTGGTATGGTAGGTGTCATGTCGACTTACCCTTTGGTTTAGTAAGAGGGTAAGTGAGCGCAAAGTTTGACGCCAGTTTCGAACGGAGATGTGGTAATTAAGCTCTCCCTTAGGATAGCTTAAGAAACTTAGTTTCAATCGAGGTTTCAATTGATTTCCAATGGCTTCTAAGATTGAGATTTTGGATAAGTTTCGAGAAAGCCATTCTTGTATGGAAAACGTCACGGTTGGCTACATCACCTACTACCTCGTGCTGTCAGCGGATCACACCTTGATGAACTAGGTGCCATGTCAGTGCTTCCCTTTGCTCGTGCTGGCTACACTGAATTGGACGGAAAACGCCCGCTTCGATCGAACTTTTATTCAATGGCGTGGTATCAATCCAGGCGGGTTAAGCGATACCACCTAGTAGGTAAGATGGCAAGGGTCTACATTGTTTAAGTGGAATCCTAACCACGGCCAGCCTCAATGGTCGAACGCTCACCCATTTAAGTTCCGACCGCGCCCAGGTGTGCTGAAAGGCTAACTTACACGAAACTGTGGATCTTGTGAAGCAGCTCCTCCGAGCACTCCCTACTACTAAAACTCCCGTTCAAACAGAAGCGGCACCACCTCAGAGGTGAAATTTTGTGTCCTTGAGTCTCCAAACTCGATTTATCCACCCAATTCGGCTACTACAAAAACAGTCATAATAGCAACAGTATAAAATTGGCCGGTTGGCTGAATTGGCCGAGTTAGTCCGGCCAACAAGGACTTGGGTGTGTTCAACAAACAAATTATCAGAGCTACTGAAATTGAACGACCTTCAGATAATATCTGTATTGAAAATGGCTTTTGCCGGCGGGGCGGCTCCGCCCGCGGCAATGTCGTGTTTGGGCGACACTTTCTGAAGCATACTTGAATGTTTGGGCGACACTTTCTGAAGCATGCTTGAATGTTTGGGCGACACTTTCTGAAGCATGCTTGAATGTTTGGGCGACACTTTCTGAAGCATGCTTGAATGTTTGAGCGACACTTTCTGAAGCACGCTTGAATGTTTGGGCGACACTTTCTGAAGCATGCTTGAATGTTTGGGCGACACTTTCTGAAGTATGCTTGAATGTTTGGGCGACACTTTCTGAAGCATGCTTGAATGTTTGGGCGACACTTTCTGAAGCATGCTTGAATGTTTTTAGGGTTCCTTACCGAGCGTTATGGAAACTTAAAAGGGCAGTATCTTTTGACCAGTTGGAAATTTCACAAAATATAATAATATTTTTTTAATACGGGTATCAAAATTAAATAATAAAATACAAAAAGTAAAAAATTAAGAGCGGTCCCCATACAAGAAACATGTTTTTTTTCGTCGTTTTTTTGTTTGTTTTTACTCTATCTCAAAGAGGGTAATAAATAACACCAGATATAATATAAAATACAAATTAAAAAATCTGTCAAGTGCGAGTTTTACTCGCGCACGGAGGTTTCCGTATCTATCCGCTATCAATAATATCCGCCTATCCGCTCAGGTGGCATGGTATTCGAATTTTAATTTCGAAGATATGTAAGACGATCGGAGAGAAACCTCAATGAGGTCGATGGCAATTGACGGTGGGAAAATGACAGCACCTCATTGAGGTCGTTGGCAATTGAGCGGCTATCTTTTGTCTTTCAACAATGCAATGTGGCGCCATCTATTATTCAATAGTGTGACTAATCGATTTTTCGGACGTTTGTTGTATGGGAGCCCCCCTTAATTTTTAACATTTTTTTATTTTTCTTATTTGATGTTATATCCGCTATAGTAACACATATTCTGTGAAAATTTCAACGGGCTACCTCTTACGGTTCTAGAGATAGAGCCCTCGGACAGACGGACGGACGGACGAACAGACAGACGGACGGACAGACAGACAGGCGGCGTAGGCTTAGTAATAGGCTTCCTCGCGGGATACGGAAACCTAAAAAGGAATGTTTTCGAACCTACATTTCGAACCCGGTATTGGATGGATAAAGTTTTATTAGGTAAGTACCGAAATTCAGATGATATTTGAAGAGCGAATATAAAGGTTTTTCTGTAATTTTTATTACGGCTTCACAACATATAGGAAATTATAAGTTTGTTTGTTTGTTTATGTTCATGTTTATGTTTGCTATGCGATACTTGTCAAAAATCTTTAATCTTTAAAAATATCTCTAATATAATAAAAATCAAGGCTATTTTTTGCTCGAACCCGAACATTTGACTTATAATTACCTAGCTAATAATATGAATAACATAGATATGTGTTCTATTCAATGTGTGTGTAAATGTTATGTATGACGGACTTATTCAAGTGTACCGTGGTACAAAAGGAATCAATAAAAATATGAATATGAATGAATATGAATCATATCCGTATATATATCTATACTAGCTTTTGCCCGCGGCTTCGCTCGCGTGAAATTCGTATTTAAAAAGAAGAAAGTAAGTAAGCCCGCCACAATAACTTATTTCGGCGGGCGAAACAATTCGGTTTGTATGAGAGCCACATCTTAGCGTAACCGGAACTGAATTTTATTTAGCCTACCTGTGTCCCATATAATCAAATGTGCTGGTACTAAGTTTCATAGAATTCGGATGATCGGTTTAAGAGTTACGGAGGAACATACATACATACAAAAAATATTTCTAAAAATCGTAAATTTAGTTTTAGTATCATACATAGAGTCTACAGACGCAATATCTCATAAAACAAATTAACTTACTCAATGACCATCCCTTACAGATTTATTATTAGTATTGATATTGATGATTGATATATTTTTATAGACAGGCGGCCCGAGAATCTGTGCGCAATACTTCAACGGAAGATCAGACCACCACGCTTTTAGGATTCCGTATCCACGCCAGTCAGTCAGCGTGTAAGCGTCCATAGCTGGACATACGCCTCTCCAATTTTCCTCCAGTGCCTTCCCGGCCTTCAGCGTTACGGACGGAACCACTTCTTTCCGGCGACGTACTTGATGTCGTCGTCCGGAAGCCTATTACTAAGCCTACGCCGTCTGTCTGTCTGTCCGTACGACCTACTTAGTAGCTGATGTAGCCAACCGTGTCACTTTCCATAAAAAAAAAATCCTGTTCCGTTCCGCATGTCGCGCGTCTCACTCATACCGGAACTCCTTTTGTGTTTGTTTTCAAAATGCAACCCCTTTCGTGTCTTTTATACCCTTTGTGGAACCTTCCCCTGGTAGACGGGCTCGTTTGTGAAGTGTACGCCTACAACCTCGTTGCCTACGATATTCCCGTGTCGCATATACAGTATGTCCCCGGACTGGTGTAGTTCCTTTAGGCCTTGTAACAAAAGCACCGGTGAAAGATTTTTTAGGGGTCCGTATCCGGTACGGGACCCTATTACTAACCCTACGCCGTCGTCTGTCTGGCTATCTGTCCGTCCGTCCGTCCGTCCGTCCGGCTGTCTGTCTGCCCGAGGGCTGTATCTCTTGAACCGTAATAGTTAGCCCGTTGAAATTTTTACAGAATATGTGTTATTATGGCCGATATAACAACAAATAATAAAAATAGGAAAAAGTGAAAAAATCACGGGCGTTCCCATAGAAGAAACCAAAAAGTGTATGCGCGCGCGCCATCTACCGAATAGATTATGAAGCATTTTAACTAATCATACCATTTAAGTAATATGAAGCATCTCTGTCTAGATGGCGCGAAAAGACGGTAGCCATGGCATGGCGATACGGAACCCTCGGTGCGCGAGTTCGACTCGCACTTGGTTTGTTAAATATGTGCTTTCATTAAAATTTTAGGAATTCCTAACAAACATAATGCGTACTACAATGTGTGGGCGCCTTTAGAGCGCGCGACGGTGACGCGGGCGGCGGGGCGGGCTATCTGTTTGCGTTCACTCGCGTCGCGTCCGTCCGTATTCCCGCTGCCCGCTGCCCCGCGCCCCGCGCTCCCGATTAGAGCATTACAACATTACACTACATTAATAACTTTAAAAATTTATATCTCCGCAACGGGCGTACCTAGAACCCTACTACTTTTACTAATTATGTTTGATACAAAGCGTAGAATAGCCTCCTTAAAGGAACTTATACCAGTCCGGGGACACCCTGTGTATACCTAATATAATATACACACACACATATGTGTGTGTATGCCGTGCGACTAGTGGGTGACACCGAAGTGTCCCGCAATCTAGAACCACTGCTACTCCGTAGGGATGTCGGCTCCCTAGGTGTGTTCTATTGCTTACTCCATGGGGAGTGCTCGGAGCAGCTGTTTGCCGCGATCCCTACGCGCTTTCATTCAGTGCGGTGGTGCCAACCCGGGCGGGTTAAACTCTACCACCTAGTAAGGTAAGAAGGGAAGGAACCTACAGCTACAGTTTTACGTTAAATCCGAAACACGGTCTGCCTCCAACGGTCGAGCGGCCACCCATTCATCCACTGACCGCGCCCAGGTATGCTATGATCCGATCAACAGTCGACCGACCGCACCACTGAGCTACCGAGGGTGGCAATAAAGGATCGCTTGACATAAATATTCTGAAATTCATTGCGAGGCGTACGAAGGGCCGAATGAAACATCACATTCTAAGGCTTGATTCAGGAAGGGCAATAAAAGGAGATAGGTCTGAAAGAGGAGTTCAAAAATAAAGAAATACTTTTGTCTTATATTATATTTTTTTAATATTTATTTTATAGGGCCTTTGGTGCACACAGCGACCATGCCAGCCCCATTGGAAAACACATAAATTACAAGTACATAGTGAATTGGTAGTCAGTGCAATAGTCACCTACAAAAATCAATTTGTATATATATTTATAAAATTCGTCTATTTATTTTTAATATGCACTGCGCAAACCTATATAATTTTATGGCCTTGTTGGAGGCTGGCTCCGCTAATATAGTGGTGTAGCTTCCAACATTATAGTTAGTGATACCCAGTTGTTGTCTCTCGACTGAACCCCTCACACACTCCACCAGCAAGTTTATATTTCATAATTATTTTTTTATGGAAATTAACACGGTTGACTACATCTACTACAACATCCGTGATGTTATCGTATAACTACTTACTGGGCTAGGTGTCATGTCGGTGCTTCCATTTGGCCGTGCGGGCCACACTGAACTGCACGGAAAACACGAACGATTTACCTTTCGACTCACCTTTCAAATTGGTGCGGTGGTACCAATGCCAGCGATTTAAACCCTACCATACCTAGTCAGGTAAGAAGGGAAGGGACCTATACAGTTTTACATTAAATCCGAACCACGGTCAGCCTTCAACGGTCGAACGGTCACGCATCCAAGTTCTGACCGCGCCCAGGTGTGCTTATGATCACGATTCACGACCGACAATGTCAACCGATCGCACCACTGAGCTACCGAGGCTGACATTTTCGTTGCCAACATCAAAATGCCGCAATTAACGCCGCAAACGGGTTCCGTATCCGGTACGGGACCCTATTACTAAGCCTACGCCGTCTGTCTGTCTGTCTGTCTGAGGGCTGTATCTCTTGAACCGTAATAGGTAGCCCGTTGAAATTATCACAGAATATGTGTCATTATAGCCGATATAACAACAAATAATAAAAATAGGAAAAAGTAAAAAATTCACTGGGTTCCCATAGAATTTACTAAAAAATGTATGCGCGCCATCTACCGAAAGGAGTATGAAGCATTGTAACTAATAATGAATTTGAACTAATATGAAGCATTTCATACACACGCCATAGATGGCGTGAGTGGCGCTGACCATGACATGGCGATACGGAACCCTCAGTGCGCGAGTTCGACTCGCACTTGTCCAGCTTTTTATTTATATTATGTGCACGCACACCATTACTTTCACCTGCTCGATGTGTTGAGGCTCCTTCTATTTTTTTGTATTGTTTGCGTTTCAAAATCCGACATTATTTTCAGCGTCTTACTATTATCACGTGCTTAGTATGTTACGTACGGGAGCACTGAAGATGTGAGTCTTATGAGATGGGTTGAAAAATTAATCCCATCAATAAATTACAAATTTGAAAACCCCCGACCCTTAAAAAGTCCAAAATAATTTCCGTTTACTTACATAAAAGAGTCGGCGGACCGCAAAGTAAATTCCTGCGCAGCTCTGAGTTTTTATATTTTATTTACATAACAAGCTGTGCCCGCGGCTCCGCCCGCTCTCATATTTCACTTCACTGCTAACCTCATAAGCCATTTAGCGTGATAGTAAGTAGCCTATAGTTGATTGGAAGAATCAAGCTATCCGTAGAATTTTGTTTTATTAAAATCGGTTCAGTGGTTCTCGAGTTATAAGCGGACAGACAGACATACACTCAGACACTCAGACACTCAGACAGAAAGCAGACGTTGGATTTTATTATAGGTATAAGGACGGTCCTCCGACTGCTTTAAGTAAGTAAACGGGAATTATTTTTGACTTTTAAGGGTAAGGGGTCTTTCAATTTGTAATTTAACTTATTTATTTCAAACTTTTTTTAAAAACAGCATGCATATCGGTCCTCTTTTTAAGATAATTAATTTTTTGATTACTTAATTACTTGATTACTTGACTACAAACATAGCTAAGAACCATCCCGATTAAACCAGCTTTCTAATAAAAAAAACACATCCAAATCGGTCCATCCGTTTGGGAGCTACGATGCCACAGACAGACACACCCATACACACATACCAGAGAGACGTTAAACTTAAATAAATAAAAAACACCTTAAAAGTAAAAAAATAATGTGCGCTTATTTACTTAAAGGTGTCGGGGGACCGCTAAGTAAATGAAATATAAAAACTAAGAGCTGCGCGGGAAATTACATAGCGGTCCCCCGACTCCTTTAAATAAGTAAAAGCAAATTATTTCTGACCTTTTAGTGTCAGTAGTTTTTAAAATTTGTAATAAAAAAATTTACATTATATGTTTTTGATGGATAATTTCTTTTCACCAATGTACTTGACGGTTTCATACCTCGTCTATACTTTTTATTTCTTCGACCGCAGGACCAAACTAGTTTTTCGATAAAAATCTCAGTCAACATTATCTAAAGAAGGCGAAAAACTAATAAACGTGTTTGAACAAAATTTCCTTTTTCATCAAAACAAAAACAACAAACACGAAATATCGGTAAGCTATAAAAAACTATATTAATTGAAAGGGGTATGCAAAATTTACCTTTAACGCTACGAAATTAAGGATACATTTCGTATGGCATTCATGTTGATATTTGAAAATTTTCATGTTTTTTTACGAGAGTGCTGCCGGCGGCCACAGAATATACAGGTTGTTTCAGGATAGGGATTCGTAACTTCAGGGTTTGAAAGAGGTCCATATTTGAAAACGAAAAGCTCTGAAACTTTTTCCCAAATGGTGAAAATCATTTCCTTGAGCTTTGGTGGACGGTTGACATCCGCCTTTATTAAATAAAAATAAAATGACTAACTTATATGCTTAGTAGAATTGAACTGCATGTAGGTAAATTCAAACACTTAAATTTGAATGTCATCAATAGAAAAAGAGAACTGTACTAGGTCATTGCACTCCCTAGACCTAGACAGCAATGTTGCAAAATCTCCCCATACTCACTGTCCATCGCGTTTTTATTACAATTTTCCATTTTTGTATGAAGGAAAAAAAAAAATACGGAATTTCGATTTGAGTGATAAGGATTTTTTTCTACTAATCATTAGTACTTTCTATTCCTGAAGTTCCTCAAGCCTATCCAGAAACATCCTGTGGATAACTAGAAACCCCGGTTATTAATACCGTTACCATATTTTCTTATTTCGAGAATACGTATAGAATTTTTGCAAAAAAATGTATTCTCTTGTTCGCTGAAGACCGTGGAGTTGGGATGATATTTGCGTTTATTTTGACAGGTGAAAGCCGAGCGTCTCCGCTCGAAGTTACGTTAAATCTAACGCGAAATGAAGGGAAGCACTGACATGGCACCTAGTTCACCCGGTGTTATGGGCTGACATCACGAATGTTGTAGGTAATGTAGCCAACCGCGTCAGTTTCCATTAAAAAAAAAACTGGGTTCGTGTGTGTTGTTTTTTTATGGAAACTGACACGGTTCGCTACATCACCTTACTACATCCTTGATGTCAACCCATAAAACCTTGGTGAACTAGTTGCCATGTCAATGCTTCCCTTCGGTCGTGCCGGCTACAATGAACTGGACGGAAAACACGAACTATTTATATAGCCGTTTCAACCGACCTTTCATTCAGTGCGGTGGTTCCAACCCGGGCGCGTTAAACCCTACTTATAGTAAGGTATGAAGGGAAGGGCTAGATGGCTTCAACTCGGTGGAACACGCCGCGAAGTCCAACTGCACTCTCTAGTAGGAAGTAGACGTATCTCGATGGTACACTAACGGTTTTTATGATTAATTTGAAACATTATAATATTCTTATGTACCTCCTAGACTTGGGTCAAAGGATTGAATTTAGTGGGAAATTGTTTTCGAAAATTTTCTCAATAAGGGTAGAACTTATCGTTTTATTTATTCGCCCTGCCCTAGGGTTGGGGATGGAGAAATGATTATAAATTCAGGTATAGGGATTAGAGCGAGAACCCACCGTTCTCAACATGGTTACTTTGTTGGACCGCTTGGGTGTGTTACTGTCTTCCGGCGAGTATGTTTCCCTAATCCCTAAGACTGGGGGTCTTCAAACGTCGTATTAACAGGCTAGACAGCCTAGCAACAGTCCGCAAATCTGCTGGCATGGCAAACTGAGCGTTGTTTCGCGAGGAGAGGTTAATTAGGGTTCCGTATGCGGTACGGGATCCTATTACTAAGCCTACGCCTGTCTGTCTGTCTGTCTGCCTGTCCGATGGTTGTATTTCTTGAACCGTAATAGGTAGCCCGTTGAAATTTTCACAGAATATCTGTTATTATGGTCAAATATAACAACAAATAATAAAAATAAGAAAAAGGAAAAAAAATCACGGGGTTTCCCATACAAGAAACTAAAAAGTTTATGCGCGCCATCTACCGAAAAGGCTATAAAGTGTTCATATAAATTCATTTTTTTTTATGGAAACTGACACGGTTGGCTTCATCACCTACAACGTCCGTGATGTCAGCCCATAACACTGGGTGAACTAGGTGCCATGTCAGCGCTTCCCCCTTTGATCGTGCCGGCTACACTGAACTGGTCGGAAAACACAAACTATTTACATAGCCGTTTCAACCGACGTTTCATTCAGTGCGGTGGTACCAACCCGGGCGGGTTAAACCCTACCACCAAGTAAGATTAGGAGGGAAGGGACCTACAGTTTTACGAGGAATCCGAACCTCGGTCAGCCTCCAACGGTCAGCGGTCACCCATCCAAGTACTGACCGCACCCAGCGTTGCTTAACATTCAATAGCGACAGTTGACTGTCTGCACCACTGAGCTATCGAGCCTGACATGATTAGTTAAAATAACTAATCATGAATTTTAACCAATATGAAGCATTTCATAAACACGCCATAGATGGCGTGAGTCGCGCTGACCATGACATGGCGATACGGAACCCTCGGTGCGCGAGTTCGACTCGAACTTGGCCGGATTGTTTTTCATTTAATTTCGCACTACCCATCCACCTTACCCGCAATGACTGGCAGAGAATGCCTTTAGACTTAAGCCCTTTGTCATTTCTTTCGTGCAATAAAAATAATTTTCATTTAATTTCATTGTTCATGATTGGCTACATCGTCACCTGCCTGCTATACCTTTTATGTCAGCCTATTACACCGCGCCTCCGTCGCAGTTAGGTGCCATACTGAATGTTTAATTAACAAGTAGCAATAAACGTTGTTATCCCGAGCATAACTCGAGTAATTTCGCCTGAAAGCTTATACAGCAAACAACGCACTTAGCGCGGACGCGCGAGCGTGTTTCACATTTTCCAACTGCCCGCCGCTGCCGTCAAAAGGTGCATAATCCCTCTTTGGCCTCGAAATGCGTACAGTCAAAGCCGACTATCATTGTCTCCCTCAACGGAGACAAGCCATGCTGCATCGTCATAGCCCCACTGCGACGTTGCTATCGCTTACTCGCTCACGCTTGCCTACCGATGACAGGAGTGAGAGAGAAAACGAAGATTTCGTCGGTCGCCCGATGAAGGGTGAGCGATTTCATGTTTCTCTCTCGCTCCTGTCATCGGTAGGCAAGCGAGAGCGAGTAAGCGATAGCAACGTCGCAGTGGGGCTATGACGATGCAGCATGGCTTGGTCTTCGTAGAGGGAGACCAATGATAGTCGGCTATGGTACAGTGCGACAAGGCTTGAAATTAACGTGGCTGACAGCGGAATTATGCCTGGTTGACACGATGCGAGTTCACGCACGAGAAATGCTTCTCGAACGCATTCACGCACCGTGTAGACAGTTCTCGCAAGCTCGCATGCGTGCACGAACGCAGCGTCGTTCGCGCGCGAACGAGTTCATGCATGTTTATTAGTTGGCGTTCGAGAGGAGCGTCTCGCACGAAGTTTGTTGGTGCAAAAAAGTTTTCTTAGTGGTTTTAGGTTGTTTACGGCACCATGACAAAATGAACTGATGTGCAAATGATTACGTTATCTTTATATACCTAACCATTTCCTTATCCACATAGATCTCAGATGACTCCCTTCTTATATTACTAGGTGGTAGGGTTTAACGCGCCCGGGTTGGTACCACACCGCACTGAATGAAAGGTCGTTCGAAACGGCTACCTATGTAAATAGTTTGTATTTTCCGTCTAGTTCAGTGTAGCCGACACGACCGAAGGGAAGCACTGACATGGCACCTAGTTCACAAATGTGTTATGGGCTAACATCACGGATGTTGTAGGTGATGTAGCCAACCGTGTCAGTTTCTATAAAAAAATATCTTTTCTGTTTTTTCTTCTTTATTTGGTTTCTTATTAAACGTCGTGCTATAATAAACGCTAAAATTGTACCAATACATGCCAAACCTTCGTCTACAGACTCCATTTTTGCAACTGACAAATAGAGAAACACAGACGAGCTCGAACGAGATGTGGAATAGTGTAAACAGTTCCACGAACGCTTCACGAATGCGAGTTTTCTCGTTCGAGAAGGCGGCATGTTTCTCGTGCGTGAAACCTCGCATCGTGTCAACGTACCATAACGCCGCCACAGTGTTGCCAGATGACCGTCTCGCGTGTCACCCGTTCACGCGTACGTTAGTATCTCTTCTTAGTCTGTAGCGTTGTTAGCAGAAATCGAAGTCTATCTGTTATTTTATTAGTGAGCAAGTCTTCCTAAAATTCAATACATAAAATAAAAAATAAGTAAGTACCTACCTACCTTATAGGTACTATACATACATTTTCATTTGCAGCGATATTTTCCCCTAGTGTAAGGACATTTTCAAAACTGACAACTCTAATGCTGCAGCAGCGCCCTCCCACAAACATTTCAAGCCTTGTCGCACTGTACGTACGGTCGGCAGTCTCGTATGGAGGGAGACACACACACACACGATGTTCTATCTTCACAGTTAGTTTTAGTTTTATGTAATCCGGTATGGGTGGCTGAGTCGGAGGGTTCAAAGCAAATGCCTGTACCGCGTGGGGCCAGTACTTTAAAAGAATAGCCCCACTGCATCTCTCCCCGTGTATGTCGTAAAAGGCGACTAAGGGATATAACTTCCTTCTTATATTACTAAGTGGTAGGGTTTAACCCGCCCGCGTTGGTACCACGGTACCACCGCTCTGAATGAAAGGTCGGTCGAAACGGCTATGTAAATAGTTTGTGTTTTCCGTCCAGTTCAGTTTAGCCGGCATGACCCAAGGTAAGCACGACATGGCACCAAGTTCACCCGGTGTTATGGGCTGGCATTACGGATGTTGTAGGTGATGTAGCCAATCGTGTCAGTTACCATAAAAAAAAATTCTCCGACCAGACAATATCACCTCCGAGAAGTTAGGTGCCATACCGGAGACTTCCCTGGATTGCTGGCTATACTGGACTAGAGGAGAACACAACCGAGGCTGCTATGCGGCCATCTTACATCCAGTACGGTGGTAGCAACCCATCGGCTACAATATTTGAGCCTACCACCTAGGGCAAGGGAAGGAACCTACAGTTTTACACCGGTTCCGAACGGTGAAGCAGCAGGTGTAGGTATGCACGTAAATTTTTTCGTCAGGAAAAACTTGGAATTCGAGGATTCCAACCTCGGACCTCTCGCATGAAAAGCCGATGCCCATACCACCCGGCCACGCGCCGTTAATTTTTTTTAAATGGAAACTGTGACGGTTGGCTACATCACCTGCAACATCCGTGATGTCAGCCCATAACACCGGGTGAACTAGGTGCTATGTCAGTGCTTTCCTTCGGTCGTGCCGGCTTCACTGAACTGGACGGAAAACACAAACAATTTACATAGCCTTTTCGACCGACGTTTCATTCCAGAGGGGTGGCACCAACCCGGGAAGTTTAAACGCTACCACCTAGTAAGGTAAGAAGGGAAGGGACCTACAGTTTTACGTGGAATCCGAACCATGAACAGCCTCCAACGGTCGAGCGGTCACCCATCCAAATACTGACCGCGTTCAGCGTTGCTTAACAATCAATAGAAAAGTCGACTGTCTGTACCACTGAGCTATCGTACGGACATATCTTGACCTGTCATATCATGATCTGTTCCTTTCCTTTTCTCTCTGTCACCAAATTTTCTCCATTATTTTACCTACCCTCAAATCGGCAGCAAGCCTCCCTGTAGATTTTTCGCAACTATGAGGGTAGCTCTCAATACTTCACTTCCAAGATCGACCTAGAGGTGACTGCATCGTTTTTTACCCCATCACCGAATAAAATCATTGAAAGGGGATATTTTACGAGCTGACTGCAGCAGCTAATATCAGCCTCGGTAGCTCAGTGGTGCGGTCGGCCGACTGTGTGCGGTCAGTACATGGATGGGTGACCGCTCGACCGTTGGAGGCTGAGCGTGATTCGGATTCCACGTAAAACTGTAGGTTCCTTCCCTTCTTACCTTACTAGGTGGTAGGGTTTATCCCGGCCGAGTTGTTACCACCGCACTGAATGAAACGTCGGTCGAAACGGTTATGTAAATAGTTCGTGTTTCCCGTCCAGTTCAGTGTAGGCGACATGAAATGAAGGGAAACCCTGACACGGCACCTAGTTCACCCGGTGTTATGGGCTGACATCACGGATGTTGTAGGTGATGTAGCCAACCGTGTCAGTTTCTTTAAAAAAAAAACAATAATCTAAGAATTTAGGTACATATACTTACATACCACATGCTGTAACCTGACAAACGTGGTAAGCAGAGTAATCGGTGTTGTACTGCAAGGACTCTCGTCAATTACAGCACGACACCGATCACTACGTCCAGCAAAGTATAAGGACAAGATAACTGTCAAGCTGCAAGTAAGGCACGAAGACCCACCCGCTGCGTGACTCGGTGGAAGGACCGCGCCGAGGTGAGAGGTGGCTAACCTGTCGCCCTTTGGTACGGCATCTTGTCGTTATACCTAAGTTGCCTTTTACGACATGCACGGGAAGAGATTCTGTGGGCTTATTCTTTTTAAGTACCGGCCCCACACGGTCGGTACCGACAAATTATAAAGGATGATAATTTGATAGACGCAAACGAGCCGACCGCATTTTACAACTTTAGAAATATTCCGCATAGGAATTTAACAAATTAGTTAGGCTACAATACCGGCGATGCGACTAGCGAGGCGATATTTAATATTCGGTAGCGGGGGTGTGCGTATCGCGCTCCACGTCACTGGGACTTTTTTTGCGACTTGCCACTGCGTTCGCCCTCAATTCTTACTTTGTAAGATATGTAGAAAGAAAATATAATTTGTACACATACTATACCTTGTAGACACACATACATCTACCTTACTTTATATAAGGTCTTTCATTAATAGGTAATAGTACCTATAAGGGGAGTACCTACATATGTGTATCAGATACTGATCACATTCCCCATACCTATTTTTTTTTTTTTTATTTCAGATACCTACCCATCCTACTAAAATAATAGTTTATTGAATAATTATTTCATAACATGGGTAGAAAATTAATATCGGCAAAAAATAATAGGTACTTATGGGGAATCTGATCAGTATCTGATACACATACTCCCATTAGCGTACTATTACCTACTAATGAAACACCTAATATATAGTAAGGTTTAGGTTATATATATATATATGGATTTTGACATATTTAAGGTTTCAAATGACGCATAGAGTCCGACTAATCGCTTCTTATAGCTCACAGTCAGTACGCTCACAGTCGGCCACTCACTATACGCTTATTTGAATACGCCCTAAAAGTCATTTTCGATGTACACGAAGGTCATGTAATGCATGAGATCTGTGAATTTTTAAATTACCGTGGTTGTTAAACATTACTATAATTTTTATCGGCTTTATGGCCAAACGCGAGTTGTGACTAGCGCTAAGGATCTTCAACAGAATGAAAAAAACATATATTTTTTTAACACAAATATATTATTGTGTGGTGGTGCGGAAAACTCAGTGCGCAAGTCCGACTCGCGCTTAGCAGATTTTACGTTTCCGTATCCCGTACGGAAGCCTATTACTAAGCCTACGCCGTCTGTCTGTCTGTCCTACTGCTGTATCTTTGGAACCGTAATAAGCCCGTTGAAATTTTCACAAAATATGTGTTATTATGGCGGAAATAACAACAAATAATAAAAAAAATTTAAATTAAAAAATTTATTAAATTAAGGATTCGCATAAAAGAAACTTTTTTTTTCAATGTTTTTGTTTGTGGTGCGGAAACCTCGGTGCGCGAGTCCAACTAGCGCCTGGCCGGTTTTTATTTGAAGTTGCTATACTTGGAATGCATCCGCTCCTGTCGTCGCTACAATATGTGCCATCCGCCAGCAATTTGACTTGACGGGGGCGAGTTGGAAAGTCCGTCTGATTGTATTTGGTTTTCCAATAGCCTCCAAAAGTCCATTTTAAATGAGCCAATCACTGCTTTGGAATATCGTAGAAATAGTTAATCCCACATGATTGCTTCAGTGGTAACACAACCTAACCGTAGATCCTAGCTTGCGTGAAGCGCAAAATGTCGTCAGCGTAAGCGGCGGGTGGCCGAGTGGTTTGAGCATCGGCTTCTCATGTGAGGAGTTTTTTTCTGACGAAAAAATTTACGTGCATACCTACACCTGCTGCTTCACCGTTCTGCAGGTCTATTCTTGTAAATTCTGACAGCGGAATCAGCGCTGTTGTGGCGCTGAGAGCCACTTTGGTAAGTGGCTCTCAGCGCCACAACAGCGCTGATTCCGCTGTCAGAATTTACAAGAATAGACCTGCTGAACCGGTGTAAAACTGTAGGTCCCTTCCCTTGCACCTTACTAGGTGGCAAGCTCAAATTGTAGCCGACTGGGTTGGTACCACCGTACTGGATGTAAGATGGCCGCATAGCAGCCTCGTTTGTGTTCTCCTCTAGTCCAGTATAGCAAGCAATCCAGGGAAGTCTCCGGTATGGCACCTACCTTCTCGGAGGTGATATTGGCTGGTCGGAGCATGGTGCTATGGATGTGGACAGGATTACACAAAAAAAAATTTTTTTTTTAAATAATAATTTGTACAAAGTTAACCCCGTCGAACCCACCGTTTCTCCAAGTCGTTTCTCTGTCGAACCACTAGTGTGAGGAATTGCCTGCCGGCTTGTGTGACCCGGACTATTTCAACGTGGGGGTCTTCAATCGTCGCGTCAACAGTCTGGTGTTTATAATTTTTTTATAATTTGCTTTTAGTCTTCATATTTTGTTTTTTTCTTTCTCGTTTATTTTATTTGATTAATAGTGTTTGTTGTATAAGGGGGCAGAGTATTAAAGCCAGCAGCAAACACCTTGTTATGTAGGTTTTGCATCGTGCTGTGTGCTACCTTTCATCTAACAATATTTTTTTCTTTTTACGATTACTTTTCTGTTGTAATTTATATGGTTTTTTTAGGTGAATAAATTGTTTCTTCACTTTCTTCAACTTCTTTCTCAGAAGTCCGATCGTCAACAACGAGAGTATCGGTTATCTGTTCTGCACACCATGTTATTAATGGGCAACATCTAAAATTCGTTAAGGAAGCGACGTAATTTTTAGGTGAATATATAGTTCTTCTTCTTTCTCAGAAGTCCGATCGTCAACAACGAGAGTATCGGTCGTCTGTTCTGCACACCGTGTTATTGATGGGCAACATCTTAGCTGTCGCTATGAACATTAATTGAGTGAATGAAGCGGAAATGCGTTAAAGAAATGACGTAATTTTTAGGTGAATAAATTGTTTCTTCACCTACATACCTACTTCTTCTTTCTCAGAAGTCCGATAGTCAACAACGAGAGCATCGGTTGTTTGTACTGCATACCATGTTATTGATGGGCAACATGTAGCTCTCGCTATGGGCATTAATTGAGTGAATGAAGCGAAAATGAGTTAAGGATGACGTAATTTTTAGGTAATTAAATTGTTCTTCTTCTTTCTCAGAAGTCCGATCGTCAACAACGAGAGTATCGGTTGTCTGTTCTGCACCACATGTTATTGATGGGCAACATCTTAGCTCTCGCTATGGGCATTAATTGAGTGAATGAAGCGGAAATGCGTTAAGGAAGTGACGTAATTTTTAGGCAAATAAATTGTTCTTCTTTCTCAGAAGTCCTATCGTCAACAACGAGAGTATCGGTTGTCTGTTCTGCACACCATGTTATTGATGGACAACATCTTAGCTCTCGCTATGGGCATTATTTCAGTGAATGAAGCGGAAAAGCGTTAAGGAAGTGACGTAATTTTTAGGTGAATAAATAGTTTCCAGAAGTCCGATCGTCTACAACGAGAGTATCGGTTGTCTGTTCTGCACACGATGTTGTTGATGGGCAACATCTTAGCTCTTGCTATGGGCATTAATTGAGTGAATGAAGCGGAAAAGCGTTAAGGAAGTGACGTAATTTTTAGGTGAATAAATAGTTTTCAGAAGTCCGATCGTCAACAACGAGAGTATCGGTTGTATATTCTGCACACCATGTTATTGATGGGCAACATCTTAGCTCTCGTTATGGGCAAGCGGAAATGCGTTAAGCAAGTGACGTAATTTTTAGGTGAATCAATTGTTTCTTCAACTTCTTCTTTCTCAGAAGTCCAATCGTCAACAACGAGAGTATCGGTTGTCTGTTCTGCTAACCATGTTATTGATGGGCAACATCTTAGCTCTCGCTATGGGCAGCGGAAATTCCTTAAAGAAAGAAAGAAAGAAAGAAAGAAATGATTTTTATTTTCTCTTAATTAATCCTTAACATAACACGGCACAAAACAACTAAAAGAGAAAAAAAATGGACAGGCGCAGCCTTTGCCGCTACACACCCACTCGTCTCCGAGCTGGGAGTGTGCGGCGCAGAATTTAAGCCTGCCCCCACTGCGGCGCTGAATTTAAGCCTGCCCCCACGTAAATGACGAAGAATAATATATATAATAATAAAGAAGTGACGTAATACAAAATTACGTCCATGGGCGTCGTTAGACACCTTATGGGTGGCTAGGCGCCATATGTCGCGCTGTCAATAAAAAAAAAAAAAAAAAAACGTCACTTCTTTAACGAATACACTGTCACTATACAAAGTTTCGTAAAATTCCTTTCAGTGATTTTTGCGTGATGCGCGTACAGAAAAACAGACAAAAAATTTAAAAACTGTTCTGTTTCTTTACAGACTCTTGCATTTACAATTTACATATATATTTGATTATGATGAAATTTACATATATATTTGATTTTAATATCGACAAATACCCTAAAACTAGTTTCGATAAATCGTTGCGCATCACTATGCCGTCACACATAGTTGACAAACATAACACACTTCGTGCCACTGTGCACTAATTAAAGGCGTTTGTTTGACGGTTATCGCGGCGCCGCACGACCGCACAGTGGGACGATAGGTCACGCGATGTGGGCAAAATAAGTATGGTAGCAGCAGTGAGCGATTGGGCGACACGCCTTCCATGTAGGTATTTCGAAAAATAATTAATTTTGTGTAACACAGGGGAATAGCGGAAATATATGAATTAACATTCCCCCATCGCCTAATTTATTACCGCGACTTTTCAAGATTGCCAGGTTATAGGTAATATGAAACACACTTACCGGAAGTCAGTCAGTCAGTCAGTCAGCGTGTATGCGTCCAATGCTGGACATACGCCTCTCCAATTTTCCTCCAGTCGTCCCGGCCTTCAGCGTTACGAAACCACTGCTTTCCACCGACGTACTTGATGTCATCGTCCCACCTGGCGGGTGGTATTCGCACAATCTATTTTCCTATTGTTTATTGTTTATTTAGCATCTATTGGCAGTACACTGCGCTCAGATTTGTCATATTTATATTGTAACATTCCGCCAGTTCGATTATCACAGCGAAGAAGAACTGACAAGAAACTGGAAATTTTTTCAATGTACACTTAGTCAACTTTACGAAAATGTTTGCCACTGCCTAGACACGCATGTGCTGATTTATGACAGATGCAGAAATTCATGACAAATTGAAAACATTTTTACTATGAAATTGTGTGAAGTTATACCCACCACCCTGCCACATGAAGCAGGCCAGTCTCCACAAACAGCGCCCGTTCACGAGCACCACACCTGAGCCAGCCATCGCCTCCCTCAACCATATTATAGGCTGGGAAAGGACCCGGACTATCCACGGCCGACAGTGTAGGATGCGGTGACTCTCATACATGTGGCTCTCATACGAACCAAATTGTTCCTCGCGCCGCAGTCCTGGATTTCCCGTTAGGCCGTATAAGCCGCGGCCTAGGGGCGGCAAACTTCAGGGGGCGGCAGATTTCCGAAGGCGCTAAAGAATATTACAAGTGTAACACTTGCGCTTTGGTACAGTGTAACCGTCAAGTTCGTGCGCGAATATGGACGCAATACTCAAGCAAGTCACTTGTGGATAGAGTTTTCGATCTATTCGGTAAAGGTTTTAAGTCTCCATTGCGACTTAGTAATACTCCTATCCTATGTTATTTATGTTTTGCACGGGCGGCGTATGCCAAGTGGCCTATACTTAAGAACAGTACAAGTCCGGCACTGGCGCGCCGAAATAAAGATACGGCGGCGGTCTTACTTAGGTACTTTCTTCTTTTTAACCGACTTAAAAAAAGGAGGAGGTTATCAATTCGACTGTATTTTTTTTAATACGAATTTCACGCGAGCGAAGCCGCGGGCATAAGCTATTTATAAATATCAGAGCTGTAATCAGCGCTAACATGCTGACATGATAAGGTTCTAAACAGGACTATCCGGTTGAACAAAAGCGTACCGACATAGTTTATAAGTGATGTTTCATGCAACTAATAAGTAAACTTTAGCAATTACATGGAAGCAAGCTTCAACATAGTATATACTTATATGTACATAACCAAGACGCCGAAATACGAGCTCCCACAGACCATTTGAGTTGGTTATCCTAGGTATATCTATCCTTGGGTTGGCTATCCTAGCTCAGTGGCGCTGTCGGTTGACTGTCGGACGTGATCATAAGCACACCTGGGCGCGGTCAGTACTTGGATAGGCGACCGCTCGACCGTTGGAGGCTGACGGCGCAGCGGCACAGATTACTTAATAGTTACTTCGTAACAGATAAATCACTCCTTAAAAAAAGTTCCATACATTCGGATTTAATAGCCTACTGTTTTACGTCGCCAATCGCTGCGTGCGAAAATGTACTTAAACGATCGAGCGTAAAGTGATTATTGCTTTGCAGCTGCGCGCAGTAGCGTGGGCGAGCGCGTAGGTATGCTTCGCGCGGCTGACGAATTTCCACTGAATTAGACCGCCGGCGGTCCACCGGGCGGTAGGTAGTTAGCGCGCGCAAGTACATAGAGTGCGTGAGGCCTGTCCTCGGTAGCTTAGTGGTGCGGTCGGTCGACTGTCGGACGTGATCATAAGCACACCTGGGCGCGGTCAGTCCTTGGATGGGCGACCGCTCGACCGTTGGGTGCTGACCGTTGTTCGGATTCCACGTAAAACTTTAGGTTCCCTTCTTACCTTACTATAGGTTCCCTTCTTACCTTACTATAGGTGGTAGGGTTTAATCCGTCCGGGTTGGTACCAACGCACTGAATGAACAGGCGGTCGAAACGGCTATGTAAAATGCCCGTATTTTCCGTCCAGGTCAGTTTTCAAGGTCAATTTTAGGGGATCATTCAGATTTCAAACAGCGTAGATTATGATCTCCATAAATTTTTCGAATTTGTATATCGAAATTGCATTAATATTAGCACTCAAGCTTGGTTCATTGCTAACAAACTTTATCTTCCAACAATATAACGATTCCTTTGTGCTACCAAAAAGATATAAAATTTCGCATTCAATTTTTATCTACATTGCTACATCTCAATACACTTTGTCACACAAATGTAATTATTCTGCTTACCGCCTCGCATATAAGAGTGCAGTGGCGTATTTAGAGGGGTCCCAAAACCAAAATAATTCCAGGGGGGGGCAAAGTATTATTCAGGTTGATTTTATTCACCACTTGTATATAGATGTGCTTGTGTTTAATGAAAAAAGAAATCAGGTAAGAAAAAAAAAAAACTATACACCGTAGCACTTTTTTTAACGATTTTTTTTAGTGCATACCTACCTCACGCCGGACCAAAAGCTGCTTCTGTATAAATCGCAGATCAGGTCCTGCTTGGAGTACTGCTCGCACCTGTAGGATGGCTCTGCCAAATACCAGCTTGCGCCTTTTGACTCAATCCAGCGTCGAGCCGTGCGACTAGTGGGAGTGGGTGACCCCGAAGTGTCCTGCGGTCTAGAACCACTGCAACACCGTAGGGATGTCGGCTCCCTAAGTGTGTTCTATCGCTTATTCTATGGGGAGTGCTCGGAGGAGCTGTTTAATGCGATCCCGCTGTCCCCTTTCCACCTTCGCACCACGCGCACTGGGCACGGACTGCATCCCTATACGCTGGACTTACCGCGGATGCGTACCAATCGATTCTGCAGATCTTTCCTCTACAGAACCGGTAAACTCTGGAACGCTCTCCCTGCCCATATATTTCCCCCCCCCCCCCCCCAAGTACAGTCTCGGGTCCTTCAAGAGGGGCGTGAATGGGCACCTGTCAGGCCGGCATGGCATTCGCAACCCCGCATACGACCGAATGTCCATGGGCGCCGTTAGACACCTTATGGGTGACTCGGCGTCATATGTCGCGCTATCAATAAAAAGAATCACAAAATGTAATTCTATATAAAAATTCCATACAATTTCTATATTAAATTAATTTCCACAGCCACCGATTCCTCGGAGCTCGCGCGCGGGCTGCACAAGTGTACCTGTTGCTTCACCGTTCGGAACCGGTGTAAAACTTTAGACACCTTACCTTGCTAGGTAGGCTCAGTAGGTAGCCGACTGGGTTGGTACCACCCTACTGGATGTAAGATGGCCGCCTCGGCTGCGTTCTTCAGCAGTTCAGTCCAACCAGTCCAGTATAGCCAGCAATCTAAAGGGAAGTCTCCAGTACAATACCTGCCTTCTCGGAGGTGATATTGGCTGGTCGGAGCGTGTGCTTTGGCCCTTCTGACTCAGCCACCCTGCCCGGTACGCCTGCAGTCATACTGGCTACAGGCAAAGCTCTAGATAAATAAAAAAATTAACGAGAAAACAAGAATGAGGACTTCTCTCGTGAGAATTTATTGAAATAATTACCTTGAAAAGTAAATGAACCGACTATTTTTTTTTCAACATAAAAACAGATGTTCACTCGCGCATATTGTGTAAGAATTACTATAAGTAGTGTAGGTACATTTAAAAGTAAAGAAATATGATTATTTTGCATTAAGGTTGACCGTGGTTCGGATTCCACTGTAGGTTCATTGCCTTCTTAGTAGGTAACTTACTAGGTGGTAGGGTATATCCCGCTCGGGTTGGTACCGCCGCACTGAATGAAACGTCGGTCGACCCGCCTATGTAAATAGTTCGTGTTACCGTCCAGTTTAGTGTAGCCGACATGAAATGAAGGGAAGCACTGACGTGGCACTTAGTTTACCCGTTGTTATGGGCTGACATCACGGATGTTGTAGATGTCGTCAAACCAATCGTGTCAGTTTCAATGAAAAAAATGTTTTTGGTTCGAACGCATATTATAACATTATCGATTAACACACCAATTAAACAGAATAAAAGTTGACGCAAAGAAAAAAACTAAAATTTAGCTGAGATAAAATGTTCGAGAACGTAGCGGCAAAAATTTTCTCGCCCAGTTTAGAGAAGCCCAGATACGGCTCTGAAGAGCTTATATAAATTATTCATATGCATTCTTGTTTCGAAAGATTTATATATACTTTTCCGATTATCACATTTTGTGTACGTGTTTCTAGTTTAAAATACATCGGTTTCGGTTTAAAAACAAATCGTTTTTATCTCAAAAGATTGTGTACAAATTCGCTTGCAGAGGTTATTATAACTTGGTTATAAAGCAAAATCTTAAAATATAAATTTAAAACTAATTATATTGTATAATAAAAAAGTAAAGTAAAGCTAATTTAATCTTATAAGTATTCTGACAGACGGACAAACAGACAAACAGCGAATTCCCTTACCCTCTTAGTACCTTACAAGGCGTTACCACCGCATTGAATGAAAGTCAGTCAAAACGGCTATGTAAATAGTTCGTGTTTACCGTCCAGTTCAGTGTAACTAACACGACCGAAGGTTAGCACTGACATGGCACCTAATTCACCAAGGTGTTATGGGCTGACATCACGGATGTTGTAGATGAGTCAGTTAGTCAGTCAGCGTGTATGCGTCCACTGCTGGACATACACCTCTCCAGTTTTACTCCAGTCCTCCCGGTCTTCAGCGGTACGGAACCGCCGCTTTCCGCCGACGCACTTGATGTCGCCATCCCATCACCTAGCGGGTGGTCTTCCCACACTCGTATTCATTTAGGAATAATTTTTAGGGTTCCGTACCTCAAAGCAGGAAAAAACGGAACCCTTATAGGATCACTTTGTTGTCCGTCTGTCTGTCTGTCTGTCTGGCTGGCTGGGTGTCTGTCTGTCTGTCAAGACCTTTTTTCTCAGGAACGGGTAGAGGTATAAAGTTGTAGAATACTAACGTTTCTAAATCAACGCAATCAAAAGATACGGCCATCTATGTCATATTTCATACTCGCAAACTCACTCAAAACAAATCAAAACCTATATGGTATTTCCTGTTAACATAGAATCATAAAATTTGGTAAGCAGCAAAGTCTTACAGCACAAGTAAAGGAAAAGATCCGAAAACTGTAAAATTGTAGTTATTGACATAAAAAAAAAATGTTTGTTTTGTATGTCAAGGACCCTTTTTCTCAGGAACGGACCAAGATAAAAAATTGAAATTAATATAAAATACTAAGATCTACGATCTCTTTAAGGTGTGAAAAATGGAAGCTTCTAAATCAACGCAATCAAAAGATACGGCCATCTATGTCAGATTTCATACTCGCAAACTCACTCCAATCAAATCAAAACCTATAGGATATTTCCCGTCAACCTAGAATCATAAAATTTTGGTAAGAAGCAAGGTCTCATAGCACACGTAAAGGAAAAAATCCTAAAATTTTAAACTTGTAGTTATATGATAATAAAAAAAAATCCGAAAAAGATATGTGGTTATGTCATATAAGAAATATATTTTTGTATATTTCAACTTCACGAATGCCGCACAGTCAAAAACCATTGCTGTAGTGTTTATTTAGGCGGTTCGGGATTTTCCAAAACAATTGTTTTTGTACATACATAATACCTACAAATATATTGAGTGATGCTGATGATACGGAACCCTCGGTGCGCGAGTCCAACTCGCACTTGCCGACTTTTTTATACTTAATTTAAACACATTACCTATCTAGTTTTAAGCTTCTTATTTCTATTTTAAACGTGCTTGTACTGAGTTTCATAGAATTCGGATGACCATTTTAAGAGTTATGAAGGAACATACGCACAGAAAATATTTTTAAAAACCGTCAATTATTTAGGTTTAGTTTCATACATAAAGTTTACAAACGTAGTATCTCATAAAACAAAGTAACTTAATTTATGACCGGGATGGTACAGATTTATTATTAGGATAAATGCTGTGGAAATGCGCGCGTTGAGAAGTATACCGTATACTTCTCAACGCGATACCGTATACGTGGAGTTACAACGAAATATAGATTGAGAAATAGTGTAGTGCGAGAGCGCTGTGGTGTGAGATCTGACGAAAGCGGAATCTGACGGACGTGTACTGGATCGAAAGAGGATATAGTGACAAGGATTGAGAAAGGAATGCTTCGGTAGTTCGGTCATGTTGGAAGAATGGATGATAGGAGACTAAACGAAAGAAATTTATGGAGCAAATGTGAGTGGAAGAGTCGGGATGGGTCGCCCTAGCTAGACGCACGTACCTGGACCAGATCGGGCATGTGCTCAAAATGGGCCAAGTGCGTAGTTCCCGTAAACGACGAGCATTTTTTTTATGGAAACTGACACGGTTGTCTACATCACCTGCAACATTCGTGATGTCAGCCCATAACACCGGATGAACTTTGTGCCACGTCTGTGCTTCCCGCCGGTCGGGCCGGCTACACTGAACTGGACGGAAAACACAAACTATTCACATAGCCGTTTCGACCGACCTTTCATTCATTGCGGTGGTACCAACCCGGCCAGGTTAAACCCTACCACCTAGTAATATAAGAAGGAAGTCATATCCTTTGTGCATGAAGAACATTACGTGGGCTGTTCCGAAAATTGTTAGCCACAGAATAAATAATTTTTTTTTTTTACTGAAACTATTTTGATTTGACGGCTAATTTAAATACAAATATCCTTGATGAAAATTATTGGCCACCTATGTGTAGTTCTTTTTTTAAATATTTTTAACGGTTATCCGTCACTCATATTTTATTTACAACAATGGACGTCTCGCGAGAAGCTTTTCGTGTTATGATTTTCTATGCTTATAAACTAGGGTTAACCTTCAAGGAATCTCACGAAAATTTGCAAGCTGCTTTTGGGGAGTCTGCTCCTGCGTTAGCAACAGTTACTTATTGGTTTCGTGAATTTAAAAGTGGTCGAGAGAACCTAAACGATGACCCCAGACCCGGCCGACCTTCAACTGCAGTCACTCATGAAAACGTCATCAGGGTAGAGTGGCTATTGCGGGAGAATAGACACATTACACATCGGGAGATTCAGGCTGAACTGAAGATTGGTATTGCGAAGTTTGCCTGCCTCAAGCTTTCGGGGAGTTGAATAGCGAGCGCCCAAGGAGCGGTGTCCGTGGCATTATTTTTCACCAAGATAACGCGCCCGCTCACACACCTGTAGAAACATGGACTATTTGACAACTTTTGGGGTAAAAAGGTTATCCCATCCTCCGTACAGCCCAGATTTAGCTCCAAGCGATTTTTTTTTATTTCCCACGGTAAAAAAAATGCTTCGCGGGCGAAAATTCAACACTGCAGACGAGGCCGTCGAAGAATTTCGGCGGTTATTTTTCGATCTCCCGCAAGATATGTTTTTTAAATGTTTTGAAACCTGGTTCACCCGAATGCATAAGTGCATAGGGATTGGAGGGAAATATTTTGAATAGCTGTAAATAAATTTTTTTCATATTCTAACTATTTTTCATTTCACTAACAATTTTCGGAACAGCCTATGTATGAGAGTGGAAGAGGCGGCAGAGGTGTGTCAGGCAGGATTGTGGCACGTGGAGATCCGTTGTCTCCGCCTACCCCACCGGGAAACAGGCGTGACGCTATGTATGTATTAGTATATTGATAAGTATATTGACTGATAAGCTCCTACGTGGACAGAGCTTCGGGGGGGCGTTCTGAAGGCCTCATATTCTCAGAATTTGGATCGGTAGAGAGAGGGTAGCTGAGCACGCGACTGGTTCTATTACATCTGCTACACATTTTGTTTTATGGAAACTGACACGGTTGGCTACATCACCTACAACATCGGCCCATAACACCGGCTGAACTAGGTGCCATGTCAGTGCTTCCCTTATTTTCATGTCGGCTACACTGAACTGGACGGAAAGCACATTCAAGTCAATGCAGATTAGCTGACGTGGTCTCTGCCAACGGCGCTCGCTACGGATCCCTAAAAACCGGCCAAGTGCGAGTCGAACTCGCGCACCGAGGGTTCCGTATCGCTGTGTCATGGTCAGCGCCACTCACGCCCTCTATGGCGTGTTTTATGAAATGGTTCATATTAGTTAAAATTCATGAGTAGTTAAAATGCTTCATACTGTTGGTAGATGGCGCGGATACACTTTTTAGTTTCTTATATGGGAACCCCCGTGAATTTCTGACTTTATCTTATTTTTATTATTTTTTTTTATATTGGCCATAATACCACATATTCTTTAAAAAATTCAACGGGCTACCTATTACGGTTCAAGAGATACAACAACCCTCCGACAGACGGACAGACAGACGACGTAGGCTTAGTGAAAACCCAAAAAAATCTGTCAAGTGCGAGTTTTACTCGCGCACGGATGTTTCCGTATCCATCCGCTATCAATAATATTCGCCTATCCGCTCAGGTGGTCTTCGAATTTTAATCAGAATATATAAGTCAATGATTTTAATTTCGAAGATATTATGTAGGACGATCGGAGAGAAGCCTCAATGAGGTCGATGGCAATTGAAGGTGGGAAAATGACAGCACCTTAATGAGGTCGTTGGCAATTGAGCGGCTATCTTTTGTCTTTCAACAATGCAATGTATAAATGCCTGTGGCGCCATCTATTATTCAATAGTGTGACTAATCGATTTTTCGGACGTTTGTTGTATGGGAGTCCCCCTTAATTTTTAACATTTTCTTATTTGTTATTATATCCGCCATAGTAACACATATTCTGTGAAAATTACAACGGGCTACCTGTTACGGTTCAAGAGATACAGCCCTCGGACAGACGGACGAACGGATGGACGGACGGCGGAGGCTTAGTAATTTGCTTCCGTACGGGATACGGAAACCTAAAAACCCTAAAAAGGAGCGCAGATAAATCTATCAGATTCAAGTTAGGTACTTTTACATCAGCGATAAGATTTGATGTTAGCGAGGTAATAGAAAACGCTATTCTCGCCTCTGGGTTGGTCTGCTTTGCATAAAATACGAGCTACGTACGTATATAAGTTCGCACTTCTCATATACAGTGGGGTATAGGCTTTCCGCACGTGTAGATCGATTCCAAGCTGTGCGGTTAGAATAAACCTAATGTAATGATAATAAGTGCAGAAAAACCGGTCAAGCGAGTCATACCCGCGTGGTTTTTTTTTTTTTTTTTTTTATTGTTTCCGAACTAGCTGGCTGTGTCCGAGGTCGAAGCCTCAGGCGCAGCCAATATCACCCCCGAGGAGGTGCCAGTCCGGCTTGGAGGTGGACTAATGTCGCTGGGGAAAGGCTATTTACCCGCGATTTGAAGATCCGTGGATTGTAGGAGTGGGGAAAGATATTCCCCGGAAGCCCGTTCCACACCTTTGCAGTGCGGCACAAGAACGATTTAGAGAATCGTGCCGTTCGAAGTACTCGTCTGTCCACTACAAAGGGGTGTTCCGCGAGAGTATGGCGGGTTTGGCGAAGGCGAACAGGAGGAGGAGGGATAAGGGAAGCAATTTCGTCAGAGCAGCGGCCATAGTAGTACCGATAAAACAGGCTCAATGACCCAACGATACGTCTGTGTTTTAGAGGTTGAAGGTCCTTTGTGAGTACAGAGTCGCCAATGAGGCGAATGGCTCGTCGTTGGATAGAATCCAAGGCTGAAAGAAGGTACTCAGGGGAACCCTCCCAAAGATGACTGCAATATTCCATCACCGGTCTTACTTGTGCTTTATAGAGTGTAAGCAATTGGACCGGTGTGAAAAATCGCCGACATCGGTAGAGTATCCCTAATTTTCGAGATGCTAGTTTCGCCTTGGATTCTATGAACGATCGAAATCCAACGTCCTTGGACACCTCTATACCCAGGACGCCCAGACTACCATCATTGGGGACTTGGCTGTCCTGGAAAGTTGCTTGGAGTGGAAACGGATCAGCCTTAGTAGAGAAGGCACAGGCTTGCGTCTTAGCTACGTTGAAGTTGACCAAGTTCTCCTTCCCCCATGAGGATACTTTATCGAGAACCAGGTCAACCCGAGCAACAGTTTCGCGTCTCGCGTTTGCTGCTGACGCCTCTCTACCCTTCCAGTCTTTGATGAACCCTTCGTGCACCGTGCTGTCGTCCGCGTAGCAATGTATTTCGCCGAGCGAGAGCATGTCGTTAATAAATAATAGAAACAGCGTAGGCGACAGCACGGATCCTTGTGGAACACCAGCATTGATTGAGTAATCGGCCGAGCATGCACCATCAAGGGTGACAAAGATCGACCGATTGCTCAAAAAGCTGGAGATCCAAGTGCACAGTTTTGTAGGGACACCGTAGGCCGGAAGCTTGCTTAGGAGTCCCCGGTGCCAGACGCGATCGAATGCTTTGGATATATCCAAAGCGACCGCCAGCGATTCCCCAAAACCATCGAGTCTTTCAGCCCACAAGTGCGTGACGTACGCTAGAAGATCTCCAGTCGACCTTTGCTTGCGGAAGCCGTATTGCTTATCGTCGAGGAGTTTATAGTCTTCTAGGTACGTCAGGAGCGCTGAGTTGACAATACGCTCCATAACCTTACTCAAGAGTGAGGTTATCGCAATAGGGCGATAGTTCGATGGGTTCGCTGGGTCCCCCTTCTTGGGGACCGGCTGGACCGAAGCTCTTTTCCAGCAAGAAGGCATTGAACCGGAGGAATAGGAGCGTTTGAATAGGCGAGTAAGGACTGGCGCCAATTCCAGAGCACAATTTTTCAAGACAACCGCCGGGACGCCGTCAGGCCCGCTACTCTTCGAAATATCCAACTCACGTAGCGTTTTATAGACGACTCTGGGATGGAACCTAATATTATCCATCATACGCCCGCAATGGGGCAATGAAGGGGGGTTGGCGCCCAGGTCGTCCATGTTTGAGTTGGATGCGAAAAGGCGTGCAAAGATATTCGCCTTTTCCTTCGCGAGTATAGCGAGCGAGCCATCCGGACGTTCCAGCGGAGGTGTAGCAGGACGGCAGAAATTCCGACCGATGGATTTGGCGAGAGACCAGAAGGCGCGGCTACCCGAAGGGCTACGCGCAAGTTTCGCGCCAATTCCACGGTCGTGCCTGAATTTGGCCAAGTTTTGCGTTCGTTTGCAGGACCTAGCAGCGACGTTGAGCTCTCGCCTGTTCTCGACAGACCTATTCTGCAGCCATTTCCTGTAAGCCTGGTTCTTTGCGTCAATAGCCAGTCTGCATTGACGATCAAACCAAGGCTTATGGCGGCCGCCGATGGGAACGGCGGAGGTAGGGATGAAGAAATTCATACCCTGTGCGATCACATCGACGACCGATTGGGCACACAGGGATGGGTCTGGAGAAGAGAAGCAAACGTCGTGCCAAGGGTATGCTCCCAAGAAGGAACGGAAGTCATCCCATTGTGCTGACCGGTAGTGCCAAACTGTTCGCGTACTACATTCACGTGCTTCCGCGAGGTGTACAGTTGGCACAGTTGAGCGTACAAGGCAATGGTCGGAGTTACCGAGGGGAGCTTCAACCCTCACCTTGTAACCATTTGGCTCGCTAGTCAGCACAAGGTCCAGCAAACTAGGTCGATGAGCAGGGTTATCAGGTATCCGAGTGGTTCCGGACACCAACTGCGTCAACCCGTGTGCAATGGCCAAGTTGTAAGTCTACCTGCCGGCATGGTCAGTGATGGGGGAGCCCAACCAGTCTTGGTGTTTAGCATTGAAATCACCCAGCATCACTAACTCCGCCGTAGGGAACTCGCAAAGCAGTTTGTCTGCCGTACTGCTGAGATGCTCGCAAAATGCCTCTGTTCTTGACGCACTGAGGTTAGGGGATCTGTACGCACCCGCGTAAACTCTCACCACATGGGGAAGATTCACGCGGATCCATAGCACAGGGAAAGCAGGATCCTCAAATCGGGTGAGCCGGGTATAGGAGACACCAGATCCAACGTACAAGCAGACACCACCCTTCGCCATGAAACGTTCCTGAAGATTGTAACCAGGAACGTCCAGGTAGGATGTGTCCGCAGGACGCCCGATCTGGGTCTCCGTAAGAAAGAGGAGGTGAGGCCTAGCCGTCTGCAGATGGCAGGCGACGGAGGAGAAATTCGTATGTAGACCTCTTATATTTGCGAGGTCTACTTTAAATTTTGAGGGAGAACGGGCCGCTGAAGGTTTACAAACTTTTCTATTTTTGGTTCGGCTCATTGATTTGGATGGGTTTGGTTCATGGAGCGTATCAGAATGTGTCCAGGGCGCGGTGATGCCTTGTGCAACTCGAATAGACTCAACTAACTGACAGTCGCAGAGAGCGAGAGGACCCCCGGGCCCCCCCTCCCAGGAAAACATGTGGTCTCCCATGGTCACCAGCCCCACAATGCTCTCTGACAGGGATTTTCGCGTGTTGATAGGGCAGCCAACACACGGGTTGGTGAGGACCGTATGCCGGGCCCCTGTACTACCACGCAGGCAGGCAGCGGTCACCTGTTTCCACCGGCTCTCCCTGACCCCTGCGGCTGTCAGTCGGTTAATAGGAGTCTGGAGTGCAAGCGACACTAGCATCCACAACCCAGTACACCCCCGATACACTCAAGTCCACCGACCGGCTAGTCGCAGGCTGACCTCCAAGTGCAGCAGAGCCACATCAGGAGTTTTTCGCCTGCGACCTGTGGTACCAACCCGGACGACATGGTGGAGGACCTGTCTACCACATAGTGGTACATCTAAAACCACCAAAAAGTTAAATTATTAATTTCCAATTAGAAAAATGCAAATCGAAAATCATTTTCGTCATAATTAAAAATATATATAAAGCAAGTACGTGCGTAGTACTAACATATAAACATAAAATATAATTAATTTCCGCTTAGCTAAATAGAAGCGACGGAAAACGCAAAAAAAAAAACTGTTTGACAAACAGTTTTTTGCAACATTGAACCGACTTCAAACTCTAAAAAGTGTTGCATTTTGATCTTGAGTAGAAGGCGGCACAAAAACACAAAAGGGTCCCCACCTACATGTCTTGTGTGCTTTTGTACCGCCTTCTACTCAACATCATTACTTTTCAACCGACTTTTAGGGTTTGAAGTCTGTTCAATGTTTTTTTAAACAATTGTTTTTATTTCACTCTTTTTAGTAATATCAATAAATCGGTTGACGGGAAGGGGTGATTGAAAAATTCCTCAGTGTCAAAGTGTTAATCCTTTCATTTCCCACCCTTAGTGGTGATATTCTTTGATAAGATTTGTGAAAGGACCACCCCTAACATATTTTTTTTATGTAATCCGGTATGAGTGGCTGAGTTGGAGGGGCCAAAGCGCATGCTCCGACCAGCCAATATCACCTCAGAGAAGGTAGGTGCCATACCGGAGACTTCTCTGGATTGCTAGCTATACTGGACTAGAGGAGAACACAACTGAGGCTGCTACGCGGCCATCTTACATCCAGTACGGTGGTACCAACCCAGTCGGCCACAATTTGAGCCTACCACCTTGTAAGGCAAGGGCAAGGGAAGGGACCTACAGTTTTACACCGGTTCCGAACGGTGAAGCAGCAGGTGTAGGTATGCACGTAAATTTTTTCGTCAGAAAAAAACTCATTGGTACACGCCGACGGGATTCGAACCGCGGACCTTTCGCATGAGAAGCCGATGCCCAAACCACTCGGCCACCCGCCGCTTTTTAAATATATACCCTACTCATGAAAAAAAGAATCATTAAAATCGGTTGAGAATTGGCGAATAAATCAAATTCAAAGTTCAAATTCAAATTCAAATATTTTATTGTACACCTTAAATAACATTTATGTGAACAGTTTAAATCGAGTAACATATACACAAAAAAAAAATACGGACTAATTGAGAACCTACTCCTTTTTGGAAGTCGGTTGAAAAAATAGGCTGTGACAGAAAGACAGACAGACACAAGAGTGATCTTTTAAGGGTTCCGTGTTTTCCTCTTTTGAGGCACGGAACCCCAAAAATTATCAAAATATATAAACGAGTAACTGTGACATGGTCCCGTTCTATCGGGACGTGTGGCAGCCCTAACTATAGTAGCATGTTTTGACATGCATTCTTCTTCTTTTAGTTGTCGGCAAATTACATGCTTTCATTCAAAGTTTTGCATTGCGCTGGCTCGTGTCAAACTTGAAATCGGTTCCCAGACGCAGTATTGTCTGGGGACGGAGGGCTCGAAAAGGTGTGGCTTTAACTCTTAAGCGTATGAAAAGAGGGTTCATTTTTGTGTAACCACAAATATGGTATCGACACGAAGAGCTGAAATTGCGCAACCAGGAGTGTTGCTAGGTACTGAAAAATTTAACCACAATTCTTTTTTTTTTATTGATTGCACGACATGTTGCGCCGAGCCAATCATAAGGTATCTAACGACGCCCATGCACATTCGATCGTATGCGGTGGTTGCCAATGCCATGCCGGCCTGACAGGTGCCCATTCACGCCCCTCTTGAAGGAGCCAAGACTGTCAGACAGTCAGTCAGCGTGTAAGTGTCCACTGCTGGACATACGCCTCTCCAATTTTCCTCCAGTCCACCCGGCCTTCAACGGTACGGAACCACTCGACTGGCAGAGTCTCTGCCAGTCTAGTGGTTCCACAGATTATGTACTTAATAGTTACGTCGTAACAGATAAATCACTCCATAGAAAAAGTTCCATACCTTCGGCTTTGATAGCCTACTGTTTCACGTCGTCAATCGCTGCGCGCGAAAATGTATCTAAACGATCGAGTGTAAAGTGATTATTGCTTTGCAGCTGCGCGCAGTTGCGTTGGCGAGCGTGTAGGTATGCTTCGCGCGGCTGACGAATTACCACTGAATTAGACCGCCGGCGGTCCACCGGGCGGTAGGTAGTTAGCGCGCGCAAGTACATAGAGTGCGTGAGGCCTGACTATACCCGGAGGGAAATATATGGCGTGTATACGACACGCTGATTAACTAATTGGCACACTAATTGACTGACTGATTGTGGAAAATGAAGACCACAATTATACGCAGTCATTGGTAGCACTGGAGTGGTGGCCAAAATTTTGAATAAATTTTTCAGCTAATCGGAGGAAGAAGTAAAAAATGTCATTCTCCTGAAGCAAGCTGCCATATATACATCCCATTTTTTTTTCGTTCTGTGCGGTGGTTCCTACCCGGGCGGGATAAACCCTACCACCTACTAAGGTAAGAAGGGAAGGGACCTACTGTGTAACGTGGAATCCGAGCAGAGTAGTCGGTGTTGTGCTGGAAGTACTCTTGTATATTGCAGCACAACACCGACCACCACGTTTGGCAAAGTATTCGGACAAGACAACTATCAAGCAGCAAGTAATGCACGAAGACCCACCTGCTGCATGACTTGGGGGAAGGACCGCGCCGAGGTGAGAGGTGGCTAACCTGTCGCTCTTATGCACGGCATCTTGTCCTTATATCTTAATCGCCTTTTACGACGTGCACGGGGAGAGATGCAGTGGAGCTATCTGACCCCACACGATACCCCATACTATACCTCGTATAGTTACATCAATGTACTCTGTAGTAATGAGTATACACATGCAGTAATCGGTATATACGTATGTACTCAGTATAACTACCCTGTAGTAGCCGGTACACCTACCCTAACCGACACCCGGTTATTTAATCCGGCTGGGCACGAAGACTGTCCACACATTAATGATCCATAAAAATTCCACCGAGATAGGTGGCGTAGTGATGGGGAAAGCCGATTGTCGATGAGAATAAAATATATCGATAAATATTTTCTGAAAAAAAAATATCTCGGGGGAAAATTTCAACCAATAGTGACTGGTCAAATACGTTAATAATACACTTCATGACGCTGCATACAATGCGTGTCAAGGGCGGGCTTATGGCCTTAGACAATTTTCTCCAGTCAACCCGGTGGACCTATATTGTTAAAGCCTGACCAGGAATATATGAGGGGCCGCCATATTGCGGAATTTCGATGGAACTCATTTCTTACACTGGCCACAATGATGTTTGATGCTTGATAATCTGTCGTCAATGTCGAAATTTCATAATCTCTTGATATTATGTTTTTGCGTTAAACTATAAAATAACACTATAAAATGCCAAAAACTAGTCATAGTAGGGAGCGGAATACGGTGTACAATTTTCAAGTGTTTGCAAGAAAAAAAAACAGGATGTGAAAGCATTCCTCTAAATGATGTAGTAAAGTTGGCTTCTGAACTGACATTTAGGTAAAACGTTATGTTATTGTAGTGAGATTGTCATGAATTGGCCGCCGTAATGTACAATTAGGTACCTAATCTCAAGCATCTATTTACGAATAGCAAACAAAAGAGGGTCGTAAATATTATTAGTTCTGAACAAAAACACTTTTTGACTTTACAGAAATACGAAACGTCCGAATAAAAATAGCTTAGGTTAAGTTTTACTGAAATAGAATTTTTATTTAGAAGTTTAGTGTTTCAGCAAGGTCGATTAATAATTTTTTTAATAATTTGTACTCTTTGCTTCAGGAAATATCTGCAGATACATGGAAAAAATGTTGTGAACATGTAAATGTCAAGGCTAGTTCTTTTTACATTGCCATCAAAATATATATAACGATGCATTAAATTAAAATACATTTTGTATATTTTATTGTGTATTTCAGTGCAAAAGTACATTGTGAATAAAAACATCGGCCAATTCAATATGTGCATAATATACTGAATGTTGCTATATAAATCTAAAAAGTGGCTCCATCTTGACAGCTCTCATATATTCCTGGTCAGGCTTTACATGGAATCCGAATGATGGAGCGGTGGGTGAAGGTATGCACGTATTTGTTTTCAAATCAGAAAAAAACTCATTGTTACACGCCGGTTGGATTCGAACCTCGGACCTCGGATCTCCCACAAGAGAAGCCGATGCCCAGGAACACTCGGCCACCCACGCAGCGTTCGTAAAACGTTCGTATTTGTATTGTCTGAAATGTTTTTTAGGCGGCCAATTCACGTCCCTGAAATCAGAGCCAAAATCGGGGTGTGCCGAGAAGGATGGTTAGGTTAATCTCAGGCGACGTTTACTGTCTATTTTTCGCTTCGGAATAAAACTAGTGAACTTGTGGAAAGAAATTATGGGCTGACATCACGGATGTTGTAGGTGATGTAACCAACCGTGTCAGTTTCCATAAGTTTCAATTTTATTGCGGGCGTTAAAATGGGGTGCTACGTTTCACGCGTCACTGCCACTCGGCGAATTCGCTTGAATTTCTCTACACACGTGGCGATTCACACCCGGAGACCGCAAATCGCTCCTGAATCGATTGTACGTCAATTCATATTTAGATAATAATAATAATGAATGCGCTGATTTGCCTACACACGTGGCAAATTTAGGAAGCGATCTAGGGCTCTCCCCATAACTGCCCCCGAACCACTTTAGGGACGTGAGTAGGCCTCATTACATGACTGCAAAGTACACCCATAAGATAGGTTTATGATTTTTACAATTTAGATATTTTTAATGTTATTCGTTTAAGTTATTTGGGAGATGTATGTTGGTTGAAATGAGTAGGTACTTATGCAAAATCGGTCTTTCATCCAGTTTAGTGCATTACCTTCACAAATGAACCAAGGGAATGGCACCTAGTCCTGATAGGGACTAGATGAAATGTGCTGTCGTCAGCATCAGTAGCATGTCACGAGTAGCAGGTAATAAATAAAACCCTGTCAGGTTTCATACAAATTATCGATTTATCGATAAAGTTTAATTCTACCGAACCGTTACATCACTACAGCTCTTCCGCTAGCGAGATCGCAGACAAAGTGGTCTAATATAATTTTTTTTCGCCATTTTTACGGTTGCCGAGACGAAAGCGACCTTATTTATGACTGCGAAACGGTTCTAATTCAACTCCTGACCTTGAGGTCGGGGGGTTCAGTCCCCAATCAGGTGAATAATATACCAACATAGCATAAGTAATGATTTCATCACACTCCAATAGAACGAACAATTAAACGTCGACTTATTGGGTTTAGTACTAAACGGAATTGAAAAAAAATTTATACACTTTTTTATAAAACCCGACTATGAAAAACGAAGAAAATAAAGTTAGAAAATTGATCAAAAATACTATAGCCGAGCTCCCTGTCTATTCGAATACTTCTACACGCCCAAGTACAGCATTCTCGATCAACTTTCCTTCTTATTTTCTTAGTTTTTCGCATTCGGGTTTTATAAAATCCTTTAAAAAGGATCGAACGTGATTATGTAGGTAACCTTTGTTATATTTGAAATGTGAGTGCCTTTTGTTGTATGGCTTATAAAAGCCGTCTGTTGTGTATCTATCTGTTAACTGAGTGACCTACGAATACATCCAGTACAGTTGTTTTATTGTGTGTTTTCTGAAGGGGAGCCCTACCGGCTCCGCCGATGCTTCTAGTTATCTTAAGAGGATTTTATACTCCAAATGATACACCCAGTTTATACTTTGTATACAGGACACACTTTGTATCATTATATTTTTAATATGACTTATTTATTACATTTCTTTGTAATAAACGTAAACTTATTTTTTTATTTTTTATTTGACTTGATATAATATGAAGTAACAAAATTGACGATGGCACTATACACCAGATATAGGTAATTTAAATAGGCAGTGTGGTCGATTCTTGAGTATTTATGTTTATGCTGTAAATATTAATGTTCTTGTGAGCGGTAGTATGGATTAATTATTGGAAATTACTTTAATATAATACTTATAAGGTACTAACAAAACATTGTGACTTGCGAAGTTTGTTTGTCAGTTCTTCTTCGCATTGAATTTAGAACTGGCGGAATTTTCGACATGTCCAAGCGTAGGCTACCTACCTATGGATGAAATTATACAATAACAATAAATTATATCTAAATACAATAATTTTAAAACTGCCTAGAGAAAGTTAAAAAAATCCCTTTCTCAAAATATTTACACATAATAACTAGATAACTAGGTAACTAACCTTTGTGCATAATACTCGAAGAATGCGACCAGTATCTCAATATACCTCGTCATTAGAGGCCCACATTTCATAATTTTTGAATTTTGAATATTAACACCTAGAACTAAGTAACTAACCATTGTGCATAATACTCGAAGAATACGACCAGTATCTCAATAGACCTCGTCATAGAGGCCGACATTTCATAGTTTTTGAAATGAAAATGAAATGAAATGAACAAGTTTTATTTTTCTTGTTTAACACACACGACGATACCTATAACACATATTATAACAATAATAGACAAGAAAAAAATTGGACCTGACACAGCCTTGGTCCCTCCCCACCGAGCCCTGGAGCTGATGAGAGGGACGCTGATTTTAAGTCAGGCCCAGGTCAATTTTGAATTTTGAATATTAACAACTAGAACTAAGTAACTGACCATTGTGCATAATACTCGAAGAATACGACCAGTATCTCAATATACCTCGTCATAGAGGCCCACATTTAATCCTTTTTGCGTTTTGAATATTAACAACTAGAACTAGGTAACTAACCTTTGTGCATAATACTCGAAGAATGTGACCAGTATCTCAATAGACCTCGTCATAGAGGCCCACATTTCATAATTTTTGAATTTTGAATATTAACAACTAGAACTAAATAACTAACCATTGTGCATAATACTCGAAGAATGCGACCAGTATCTCAATAGACCTCGTCATAGAGGCCCACATTTAATCCTTTTTGCGTTTTGAATATTAACAACTAGAACTAGGTAACTAACCTTTGTGCATAATACTCGAATAATGTGACCAGTACCTCAATAGACTTCGTCATAGAGGCCCACATTTCATTCTGTTAGTATTTTCAATATTAAAAATTATAAACTAAGTACTAACCTTTGTGCATAATACTCGAAGAATGCGACCAGTATCTCAATAGACCTCGTCATAGCAGCCCACATTTCATCCTTTTTGCATTTTGATGACATTTAAAATCGTTAATCCGACCCACTCAAATATTTAACGAAATTGAAGCATTTTAACTGTTTTCACTCACTATTTTAATCAATTCTGAAAGCACTTACGTATTTTAATCACAACTTTTTTTATTGCAGCTGAAAAATATAAAACCGAGGAAAATTAAGCATGCGTTCACTAAAATGATATTTAGATATTAGTTTATAGGTTATACATGCAGATTTTGTGAATACCTGTAGCGCTTCAGAGAGTGTTCTGCATCTCAAACTGAACATATTTAGCAACAAAAATTTTTATGGAATTAGAAAAATTTTAGGTTAGATAATTAAAATAAATTATATTTTTTACGGTACGTGACATGGTCACAGCAAAGAGACTAAAAGACAGTGAAGGCACTTCGAAATTGAGTACTTATCGAGTTACGAATTTAAGTCTGTGTTGACGCGATCGGGCCTAAGGCCCACTTGCACCAACACGAATTTAAGATATAAACCAGTTTAACTCGTTAAGCTAGCACCCGTTGACTGTGGGAACCGCGTTTAAATCCATAACTCGCTACTGAACTCTAAACTCGTGTTGGTGCAAGTGGGCCTAAGAGTTCAAAAGATATCGCCGAGCAGGTGAAAAGTAAAAAGATTTTGGGACCAAGCTGGTCCGCTGTCGGCTACATCAACTAAACACAGGGTTGCCAGATGGTTCACTTGAAAAAACCGGACATTATTCATCAAATGGCCTTTGATTCTTCAGGTACAAATATTTCATAAGAAGTTAAAGGATTCTCTCCTTTAATTTCTTTGATTTCAAGTACCTACACATTTTTTTCATTGCCTTTACTTTTGAAAATGAATGGGAGATAAGATAATAAATAAAACCGTTGAATTGACCAAACTGATTGCATAATCGAAGAACACAGTAAGATTGGTATTACAATTTTCCGAAGAAAGTAAATATTTGCGTTATATGAAGAAAAAACCGATCGTCTTCATCCGGTTTTTCTATATTTTGGATACCGGACACAGGCCTCAATAACCGGACTGTCCGGTCCAAAACCGGACATCTGGCAACCCTGACTAAACACCTATGATGTCAGACCATCACACCTTGGTGAACCAGATGCCGTATCAGTGCGTAATATATCGTCACGCTTATTTCCCAGTGGGGTGGGCAGAGACAACGAATGCGCCACGATCCTGACACACCTCTGCCGCCTCTTCTACTAACATAATGTTCTTCATACATGCTCGTTGGTACTGCGCACTTGGCCCTTTTTAACTCCATGCCCGATCTGGTCTAGGTACGTACTTTTAAGGCGACCCTTTCCGACCCTTCCACTCACATTTATGCTACACTGAACTGGACGGAAAGCACGAACTGTTTACATAGCCCGTTCAAACGACCTTTCATTCAGTGCGGTGGTATCAACCCGGACGAGATATACGACTACGACGACCTAGAAAGGTAAGAAGGGACATACAGTATTATGTGGAAAACGAACCGCGGTCAGACTCAACGGCCGGACGGTCACCAATCCAAGTTCGAACCGAGCCCGGTGTACTTACCTTCACGAACGGCTTTCGATTCATCGCACCAACGAGCTACCGAGTCTGACGATGTATGGGGTAGAAGGTAATTTTTTTTAATAAAAATTAAGGTAATTAAAGGAAGGTATTCACAAAATCAACCTGTATAACGGAATTTAACTTTATTTCACTTCATGGTTCCTACAACATCACCTTTTACACTCGTGATGTCAAATACTTACACATTATATAGTAGCAACTTATAGGTGCCATGTCAGCGCCCCACCTTTAGTCGCGTCGGCTACACTAAGCTGGTCGAAAAACGTGGGTTATTCCTTCAAAGCCGTTTCTATCATCATTCATTCAGTGGGGTTGTACCGATCCGAGGGGTTGAACCCAACCACCTACTAAAATAAGGGTAGGTGTTTTATACACACATTTCAATAGCCACAGGTCTCCTTAGATTCTTTCTGTTTTATTTTGCACATATTTCCCCCAATTATAGTCTCGGGTCCTTCAAGAGAGGCGTGAATGGGCACCTGTCAGGCCGGCATGGCATTCGTAGCCCCCGCATGCGACCGAATGTCCATGGGCGTCGCTAGACACCTTATGGGTGGCTGGGCGCCACATGTCGCGCTTACTACGAAAAAAAATTCACGATGAAACGAAGGAAAGCACTGACATGGCACCTAGTTCACCAGGTGTTATCGTCTGACATCACGGATATTGTCCGTGATATAGCCAACCGTGTCAGTGTCCATACGTTGCATTTAATATTGTAGAAATAAAAAAATTAAATCGAACCCTAGAGTTGAAGGCGGTCGGTTATTTTTGCTTGCTTTAGCACCACCGCCTTCAACTCTAGGGTTCGATTTTTATTTTTTTATTTGATACATTTTTGAAGGCGGTTTTTATATATTTTTAAATAGTTTTTTATTACACAGTTTTTTTAGTAATTTTTATTTGCTATTAATATACTCGGCGGATTCGCTCGGCCTTCGGCCTCGCGATTCCGCCTCGCTTTCCAATCCGATCTTGACCAAAAAAAAAAATGGGACCACCTTGGAGCTAGACTGAACCGAACACAAAAAGATTCATCGAAATCGGTTCACAATTGGGGAAGATATTGCTGAACATACATAAAAAAAAATACATACAGCCGAACATAGAACCTCCTCCTTTTTTGAAGTCGGTTAAAAAACGTTGTATTAAAGAATAGAAAATAAAAATATAACTCACATACGGATTCCACGTAAAACTGTAGGTCCCATCTCTTCTTACCTTACTAGGTGGTAGGGTTTATCCCGGCCGAGTTGCTACCACCTCACTGAATGAAAGGTCGGTTAAAACGGCTATGTAAATAGTTCGTATTTTCCGCTCAGTTCAGTGTAGCCGGCACGACGAAAGGGAAGCACTGACATGGCACCTAGTTCACCAAGGTGTTATGGGCTGACATCACGGATGTAGTAGGTGATGTAGCCGACCGTGTCAGTTTACATAGAAAAAAATACATATACAACAATATCAGTTAAACCCAAATACATAAACTGTGAATATACATACTCGTAACATTATAGGCTTACACAGGAAGGTGTAAATTAAATGTAACTCTATCCTCCAACTCAAATTAAGTAGGTTACACGGTTTTTCATTCACCATTAATTTTAAAACATCACTTTTAATTTATTAACCGGGTCGCTGAAACGCACTATACGCTTCTCGTATATCCGGCATGCATAGGGCACACATTAATTGACACTCTTCATAACGGGCGACTTTTATTTTATTTTATTTATCTTTTTTTTTTTTGGAACGCACCTCCGGGCCGCCTTATCCCGCTGGCGTTTATTTGGATACTGGAGGGTTTTAACGCTTCCCAGGGCGCATGCTCAGGCCGTATAAAGGTGTATATATATGTTATACACACGAGTGTGTATGTACGGCGGTCGTCTCGCCTTTTCCCGTTCGTGGACGAATCCACAGTTGGTTTTTGGTATGCATTACAGTGTTGGCTTAGGGCTGGCGTATTTACGTGAATATTAAAGGTATGGGCGAGCAGTGATGTGCACTTACATGTAAGTAATTTCGTCGGCCGTAAAAATAATGTAAGGAATAGTATAATGTAAGTAATGCGTAAGTAATGGAAGTAATGCGTAAGTAATTGCTGTCACTGCTGCTGAACCGTCAAATTCAATCAAATGCAACGTTTTTTTTTAGGTTAGTTTAGTCAGTTGTCTGTTGAGTTGAACAGTTTGTTTCGGAAGGAAGATCCGGTTTTATCCGAGTTACCTGAGTTAGGTTGTATAAATAAATAAATGTATAATACTACACACTTATATACATACAAGCCTAACCGAACATAACCTATTATATGAATGAATTATGAATGTAACGGCGATTTTACAAAAAAAAGGACCCTTACAAAAAAAAATCTGCCACACACATAAAACAAATTACATTACTAAAAACCCGACTGCAAAAAACATAACTAAGAAAAAACTGCGTAATAATTAACTGAAAAGAGAGAAACAAGCTCAATGATCTATATAGAATTTTGTTTCAGCAATGTATGATGCACCATGCAGATTTTGTGGTTCGATGCCTACTTAAGCAAATAATAAAATATACTATAATGCAATGCAAATATAACTTGAATATTATAAGGTAATGCATTCGGGGACAAACCAATATCTAAAATATGGTTAGGTTAGGTTAGGTTTAAATTGTTGAAAATCAATTTAAATTTTGTTTGTCCCCGCCTGCAATACCTTATAATATTCATTCATTTTAAATATGGACAATTTGACATCCTGGGTCCGCCATTTTGAATTTTCTCAATTATTTTATAGCCTATGTCACTCTCACAATTAAGGTGAATCTAATGACACCTCATACGTAAAAATCCATCAAGCCGTTTAGGCTACAGAGCGTGCCAAACAAATAGACATGCATACATACATACACACAAACACACATACATACATACATACGCTCGAAAAACATAACCCTCCTTTTTGCTTCGCGCAGTCGGGTAAAAAAAGCCGGTAGGACAGACAATATTGGTCTCTTTTCGACGGATCTCTGAAAAGTAATCGCCTAGTGTATTTATTTTGTAAAATTGTATGTAACCAAACAGCCAAGTGAATTTCCATACAGCCTGTGACAAGACAAGTCCAATCTCACTTTCGGTATTACTTTCACTTACATTACTTACAAAAAAGTGTAAGTATGTAATTGACCATGTAACTTACACAATTACTTACAAATAAGTAATTGTGTAAGTAAAATTAATTACTTACGCGGCACATCCCTGTGGGCGAGGGTATGGGATGGTCCCGCTTTCACGTTAATTGTAGGCAGTGTCGTTAGCCGAATGTGGGTGCGTATAGCGAAAGAACGATGGTTGCACTTTTGACGAGACAATTTTATTATGCTTTACCGGTGGGTAAAGCATAATTGTCTGGGCCTACTTTGAGAGCTTTTCGCTCTAACCCTGACGAATAAAACGAAAAGCCGTAACGGCCTTTGCGCGCACCGTCGTCGCGTCGTCGGTTCTTTGTTCGTAAGGCGAGACGGAAGTTAACTTTCTCCATACAAAATCGTCTTTCGGCATTTATGTTTTCTAGCCCCCTAAAACTTATCCCATTTTTTGAAGTGAACACTTCTTTAGCGGCGCTTGGCACTTTTTTAGGTGAAAAAATGTTAAACTCGCGTCAGATCTCGAAAAGCGTCAGATTTATTTTTATTATTAAAAATGTAACCTTAAGTCATTGCATTAAGGGTTAAGTTACGAGTGGCTCGGGATCAATTCTGTTCGTCTCTCAGTGACAGTAAAGCCGAAAGCGAATCAAGGGAATCCGATATTCCTTTGGTCGTTTATGTGATTTCGTGGCTCAATGGTAAGAGTGTAGAATTTGTATTTTTTGACGTGATGACGTCACGTCTTATAAATTGATGAACACCGGCTGCATGCACGAAGAAGTGTCACGTTCCATCTAAACCTGTGTGTGCAAGCGAGAGCGCGATAGAGAGACTTAAACAATAGTAGGAAATACAAAATATATTTGTCCGTCTTTTGCGAGCCTCGAACCCGCGGTCCCTGCCACCATCACCGACCAGACGTCTTAACCACGCGGGCTAATCGATCATGTACCTATCGCAGTAAATTTGCTCAACAGTATGTGAAGATTTCATGGAGCGACATCTAGCGTCCACATCTATCGTCAATAGTAAATGAAGTACTTCAGGGGTATTTACTTGATTTCGCAGTTAGGTGGTTGTTGCAACGTTGTACATGTAGATGGCGTTATGTAGGTTTGAGTCCCAACACGATGTTTTTTTTATTTAATATTATTGTCTTTTTAGGTTTTTTTAAATATAAAATAAACAAAAATTAATAGTCGTTATTTTCTCATATTTTGTATTAGTTATTATCACATTTATATTCTACAAAATTTATAAAAATACACAACATTAATAAAAATCTAAATAAAAACGGTAAATATCCGCCGGAACTGATTTTGTATCTGACTTCGCACTTTATATACTTTATGACGTCATCACGTAAAACTATCGTCCGTAAACCGACTTTACAGACAACCAATTTTTGACCATGGGTTCGAATCCCTAAAATTTTTTTTTGTTTATTTTTCTTTTGTTTTCTTTTAAGCAATGTTACGGTGTTTAAATTTTTTTAGGATGTTTAGTTTTTTTTATAGCCACCTAAGAATTATTTTCGGAAACACAAAAAGTTTTCACTTCTACCCGCACTCCCGGAGTGCAACTGGGGCTTTTTTTTTTCTTGTCTTAAGGACAGTCCAATCTACGTTCCTGTCTTTGTCGTTTTTGTTTAGGTGAAATATAAAAAACCGGAGCTAAAAATTTTTAATATTTTTTATTTTTTGATGATAAGTAGTTCATTAAGCTTTATTAAGTGATACTCAAAAAATAAAAAGAAAAGAACGTAGATGATAAATTTAAGGGGGTAAAAAACATAAACCCCGAAAGACGATTTTGTATGGAGAAAGTTAACTTCCGTCTCGTCATAAATCGAGAATTACTCAATCAAATCACTTGAGATTTTCACTGACGTTTTCGGAGTAATCCAAGGATGCTTACAGCACTGATATATAGGTATAATGTTTTATTTTGTTTTATTTTATTTTACAGAAATTTTCAGTGTATTTTTTAATCAGTTTTTAGTACTCCTAAAATGTTGGTGATGTTTGTATCGATGCTGTAAAAAAAACAAAAAATATCATTTCCGATAAGAAAAACATGACTTTTAGACATAAGTCAATAATCAATAACACAATGAATTTATGATAATATTTTTATAAGTATTTTTTATATCACTTTGCAGTGTTTCTACATATTTATTTAAAAATAACAATTTTTTTTTATTTTATTAAATATTTCGGCGAATAAAGCCGTCTTCAGTAATTATCTAATCTAATATTAGATTATATATTACTTAGATTAGATAATTACTGAAGACGGCTTTATTCGCCGAAATATTTAATAAAATAAAAAAATGTGTTATTTTTAAATAAATATGTAATCAATAACACCGGATGTTGTATTGTAGTATACGAAAAAAGTAATGTTGGTTCTATCGGATTCCCGATGCTCCTAAGAATTGGCTTCCCTTATCCCTCCTGCCCCGAATCGTATCCGTCACACCCGCCGACTCGCTCGGAATATCCATCATTAATTATGTTGTTGACACACAACTTCTGAGAACGCATCGCTTTTCGAAATCGTTCCTATGTCGTACGGCGAAAATATGGAACGGCCTATAACCTATAACCTGTAACCTGTAACCTATAACCTGGAAGGAAATCTTCAAAAGGCGTGTTAATAAATCAAACAACAACATCTTTGTCCGCCTTGTAGCTGGCACGGCGCGGCGGGGCGCCTCTCTGAGCGGGGTTTCGCGAGGAGTTATGATATTGACTGTGTCTTATCTTCGTTTGAAATTTTGGGCACAGCCACCCGTGCCGGTTGTCCATAAAAATTCTTTATTTCTTTTTTACAGTATAGGTACATAATATATTACCAACATTTTGAAAAAAAAATATTCCTCTAATATTTTTCCGTTGAGTCGTTTCCTTACTTAAAAAACGGATTTAAAAAAAAATTACTAAAAATATCTGTAAGATCTCTGAAAATCTAATTCATATAAGGATAAAGTACCGTGTGGGGCCGGTACTGAAAATAATAGCCCCACTGCATCTCTCCCCATGCATGTCGTAAAGGCGACTAAGGGATAGGGACAAGATGCCGTGCTAAAGGGCGACAGGCTCGCCACCTCTCACCTTGGCGCGGTACTTCCACCGAGTCATGCAGCAGGTGGGTCTTCGTGCCTTACTTTCTGTTTGATCGATTGAATCTTGTTCGAATACTTTGCCAAACGTGGTGGTCGGTGTTGTACTGTAATTTACCAGAGTTCTTGCAGCCCAACGCCAATTAGTCTGCTTACCCCGATTGTCGGGATTCAGCGTGTGTGATATGTATGTATGTATGTATAAGGATACACTAAAGAACGAGATAATAAAAACTTTATTATGAATTAATGCAAGATTGACTCACTTTTCATGCTTCAACCGCTGGACTATAACGCCAAGAGGGTTTTTCCTAAAACAACACGTGGTTTCACATAAATCTAATTCGTTTCTCGGCTTATCTCCCCTGCCTACCCATCAGCTGTCGGCCGCGATGGCGGGAAGTTGTTCCGAATCTTGTTAAGACAACATTTGTCTTTAAAATTACGGAGTGCCGTTTACACAAGTGGATATTTGGCGCTCAGAAGCCAAAAGTGAATTTCTGGGAGTTAATTTATGAAAACTTCCTAACGAGGCTGAATTGAATCAGGTATTATTATAACCACACTAGTCCACTTATTGGTCATATAATTTAATAGGGTTCCGTATCCGTCGTACTGGACCCTATTACTAAGCCTACGCCGTCTGTCTGGCTGCACATCTGTCCGAGGGCTGTATCTCTTGAACCGTAATAGTTAGCCCATGGACATTTTCACAGAATATGTGTTATTATGGCCAATATAACAAAAAATAATAAAAATATAAAAATTAAAATAAATCATGGGGGTTCCCATACAAGAAACTAAAAATTGTATGCGCGCCATCTACCGAAAAGACTATGAAGCACGAACGTCGAAGACTGAACGAAACGTCGCGTCGGTCGAAACGGCTATGTAAATAGTTCGTGTTTTCCGTCAAGTTTAGTGTAGCCGACATGAAATGAAGGGAAGCACTGACATGGCACCTAGTTCACCCTGTGTTATGGGCTGACATCACGGATGTTGTAGGTGATGTAGCCAACCGTGTCAGATTCCATAAAAAAAAAAACACTCCATAGATGTGGTGAGTGGCGCTGACCATGACATGGCGATACAAAACCCTCGGTGCGCGAGGTCGACTCGCACTTGGCCGTTTTTTTTTTGTAATCCTGTATGGGTGGCTGAGTCGGACGCGCCAAAGCGCATGCTCCGACCAGCCAACATCACCTCTGAGAAGGTAGGCGCCATACCGGAGACTTCCCTGGATTGCTGGGTATACTGGACTAGAGGAGAACACAACCTAGGCTGCTATGCGGCCATCTTACATCCAATACGGTGGTGCCAACCCAGTCGGCTACAATTTCAGCCTACCACCTAGTAAGGGGCAAGGGAAGGGACGTACAGTTTTACACCGGCACCGAACGGTGAAACAGCAGGTGTAGGTTTAAAGACACTTAGGTTAAAGGATTCGGGAAACACACTCGCCGGAAGACAGTTCCACACCATATCGGTGCGACAAAGAAACGATAGAGAACCGATGGGTTCTCAAAAGCCCAATGTCAACAACGAAGGGGTGTCTGAGTGAAAGAGGCGGCAGAGGTGTGTCAGGATTGTGGTCAGGGTCGTGGCGCATGAAGTGTAGATTCTTTGTCTCTGCCTACCCCAATGAGAAACAGGCGCAATACACTCAGCACAAACCAGTTTACGTGTTCCTGTCCGAACTAGTGCCATGTTTCATGTATGTTCTTACTTACGCTTTACATTCATCTGTCATCACATCACTGGTTGTTGCAACTTACCTGAAAGAAAAAAAAAAACAAATACATTTAATTATAATCATAGAAACACTTAAGTGCTTAGATGAGGCAATAAGTGAATGGCGTTCGGTCATGTTGGAAGAACAATGATAAGAGACTAAGCAATTTGTTTCATAGGGCTTCGTACCTCAAAAAAGGAATAAAACGGAACCCTTATAGCGTCACTCTTGCGTCTGTCTGTCTGTCTGTCCGTCTTTTAAAGCGTATTTTCTCCGAATCTACTTTTTAGGATTCCGTATCCCGTACGGAAGCTTATTACTAAGCCTACGCTGTCTGTCTGTCTCTCTGTCCGTCCGTCCGTCTGTCAGTCTGTCTGTTTGTCTGTCCGAGGGCTGTATCTCTCGTTGGGACCTACAGTTTTATACCGGTTCCGAACGCTGAAGCAGCAGGTGTAGGTATGCACGTAAATTTTTCCCTCAGAAAAAACTCATTGGTGCACGCCGACCGAACGCGAACCACGGACCTTTCGCAAGAGAAGCCGACGCCCAGACCATTCGTCCACCCGTCACTTTTATTCCCACCACAACATATTCAAATCAGGTTTGAGGGAACATATGTTTTCAAACCCGTAATGTCTTTTTTTTTATGAAAACTGACACGGTTGACTACATCACCTGCAACATCCGTGTTGTCAGCCCATAACACCGGGTGTACTTGGTGCCACGTCAGTACTTCCTTTCGGTCGTGCCGGCTACACTGAACTGGACGGAAAACACAAGCTATTTACATAGCCGTTTCGACCGACCTTTCATTCAGTGCAGTGGTACCAACCCGGGCGGGTTGAACCCTACCACTTAGTAAGGTAAGAAGGGAAGGGACCTACAGTTTAACGTGGAATCCGAACCACGGTCAGCCTCCGACGGTCGATCGGTCACCCATCCAAGTACTGACCGCGCTCAGCGTTGCTTAACCATCAATAGCGACAGGCGACTGTCTGCACCACTGAGCTATCGAGGCTGACATCCAGTCTTCGGCAATTGGCAAATATTTCTCTAAAGTATACATTTGTGTACGTATGTCTTGTCAACACACGAATGTCTTCAAAATGTTATCGGCGGCGCGGTGAACGCGAAAGCAAACCTGAATGCGAGCAAAAATTGCGAAGCCTTCGTCCGTTTTTTTGTCCTGCCCGTGATTTCCGGCCACGAATATCCAGTGGAGGTATTTTTCGGCCTAAACGTCGGCCGGGACTGAAGATTTTTCAACGTGTCTAGTTCTGGTGTATATGGATGGGAGGGTGACTTTGGAAGGACCGTGCCCAAGTTTGCTTGCTATCCTGTCTACCTTTAGCACGCCATCTTTTCCTTATTGCGTACTGTGTGAGGCCGGTAATAAAAAAGAATAGCCCCACTGAATCTCTCACCGTGCATATAGTAAAAAAACGACTAAGGGATAAGGACGAGATGCCGTGCTAAAGGGCGACAGGTTTGCCACCTCTCACCTTGGCACGGTCCTTCCACCGAGTCGTGCAGAAGGTGGATTTGTTGTGTTTTGCAATTTTCCAGAGTTCTTGCAGCACAACACCGATTAATCTGTTTACCCAGATTGTCGGGATACAGCGTGTGTGGTATGTATGTATGTGTGTCTTTTATTTATCCCTTAGTGACCTTTTACGACATACAGGTCGGTTAACCAAAGCTGGCGCGTACACAGTACTCACACCAATGCAATTGTGCAAGTGCGAGTGAGACAGATCGGGGCATACGCATCACGAAAACCCGATCTGTCTCACTCGCACTAGCACAATTGCATTGGTGTGAGTACTGTGTACGCGCCAGCTTTGGTTAACCGACCTCTACGCGGGGTGAGATTATTTATTTTTACCTGACACGGTTGGCTACATCACCTACTACATCTGTGATGTGTCAGCCCATAACACCTTGGTGAACTACGTGCCATGTCAATGCTTCCCTTCGGTCGTGCCGGCTACACTGAACTGGACGGAAAAGACGAACTATTTACATAGCTGTTTCAAACGACCTTTCAATCAGTGCGGTGGTACCAAACGGGCAGGTTAAGCCCTACCACCCAGTAAGGTAAGAAGGAAAGGGACCTACGGTTGTACGTGGAATACGAATCACGGTCAACCTCCAACGGTCGAGCGTTCACCCATCCATCCACTGACCGCGCCCAGGTGTGCTTATGATCTGACCGGCGACAGTCGACCGACCGCACCACTGAGCTACCGAGGCTGACATACGTGAGAAGCAGTGGTCCTATTACTTACTCGTAATTTGAAGTACCGCCAGCCGCTCTAAGTAGATATAACTGTAAGAAAGTGCACGAGTAGGTGTTTAACTAAGATATTATTACTGGGAAGATATTAGGAAGCTTCCGTTGACATAGCGGAACCTCGAATCCGTTAGGGCTGCCGCACACACACCAAAAATAATGAAAGAAATGAAAATATGTATTTTATTTTAATTTATGGATTTTATATGCTTTATTGGTTTATATGTAATATATAACAAATGGTGGACTTATTGCCTAAGGCAATTTCTGCCTGTCGACCAGTCTATTTAAACATTTTAATGGGTAATCCCGCCCGGGTTGTTACTACCGCACTGAATGAAACGTCGGTCGAAACGGCTATGTAAATAGTTTCTGTTTTCCGTCCAGTTCAGTGTAGCCGGCACGATCGAAGGGAAGCACTGACATGGCACCTAGTTCAACCGGTGTTATGGGCTGACATCACGGATATTGTAGGTGATGTAGCCAGACGTGTCAGACAAAAAAAAAATTTCAGACAAAAATACACCTTAAACTAATGAATACATGAAATTAGCAAAACAACAGACAGCTTGGACGCCTAAAATAACAATATACATACGAGTACGTTATTGCACAATAAATAGTATTAAAAGGCGGACTTAAAGCCTAAAGGCATCCTCTACCAGTCATGCCTGAGATTATGAGTAAGGTTGATGCAAATGCTAAAAAATTACTTACCTATCTACTTTTTTTATTTAATTCTGTATGGGTGGCTGAGTCAGAGGGGCCAAAGCACATGCTCTGACTAGCCAATATCACCTCCGAGAAGGTAGGTGCCATACCGGAGACTTCCCTGGATTGCTGGCTATACTGTACTAGATGAGAACACAACCGACGCTGCTATGCGGCCATCTTAAATCCAGTACGGTGGTACCAACCCAGTCGGCCACAATTTGAGCCTACCACCTAGTAAGGGGCAAGGGAACTAGTTAATTTAAGATATTCAGATTCAGATTCAGACGGAATCACTCAGATCAGTACGGAACCATAAAAACCATGCTTACACACTACGTTTACCCGACAGCAGCGTTAAGACGAGACGGAAGTTAACTTTAAAGTTAATTTATGTTTTTTACCCCCCTAAACCTTATCCGATTTTTACAATTATTTTTTATTGTAATAGGGGCAGTCTAATCTACGTTTCTGACTTTTTTTGAATATCTGAACAGAATACTCAATAAAATTTGACATGAAAAAATCAAAACTTCAAAATTTTCGGTCGAAATATTTTTTTTAGGCCCGGTTTTGTAGGTATATTTCATCTAAACAAATAAAAATGGCAGAAACTTAGATTGGCTGTCCTTAAGACAAGAAAAATTGTTAAAAATCGGATAAGGTTTACGTGGCTAGAAAACATAAATGCCGAAAGACAATTTTGTATGGAGAAAGTTAACTTCCGTCTCGTCTTTTAGGTGTGTGCAATGATCGATAGCCCATTTTTATACCCTCATAAATATTATGAAATTTCTTTTTTCTTCAGCTGCGACCGCTTTGAACCCGCTTCCGCCTTTCTGCTCACCCCTAGAGCTTGATGATTTATAGTTCATTTTTTTTTATTCGTTTATTGACACATTTCTTTTTTATATTAATTTTACATAAAAAACTTTAATCTAAAATTAATATAAAATAACAAAATGGAATTTCCACCACCGGCGGCGGGGCGAACCCAGGCTACCGATGGTGGGACCCGAGAGAGAGAAACCTTCGGACAATTCGAGCGGTGTCGAGCACTGCTGGGCAATGGAAATTTTTCAATTTGAAGGAAATGAAAAATATTGAAATTTTTCGGAAAAATAAATAAATTTCCGAAATTTTTCAAAAATGTTGAAATTTATTTTTTCTTCGGTTTGAATGAATTGTATGCGCTAATTTGGGGTTTGAATGAGAAGAAACCAATTTTGATTTGCTGTTTCGGCAGCCCTCGTCGAGCCTGTGGTTGTAAACTTGAACAAATCTATTTATTTTTCCGAAATTTTTCGAAAATGTTGAAATTTATTTTTTCTTCGGTTTGATTTAAATTATGATTTGCTGTTTCGGTAGCCCTCATCGAGCCTGTGGTTGTAAATTTGAACAATTTTTTTTATTTTTCCGAAATTTTACAAAATTGTTGAAATTTATTTTGTCTTCGGTTTGAATGAATTTTATGCGCTAATTTTGGGTTTGAATCAGAAGAAACAACGTTATGATTTGCTCTTTCGGCAGCCCTCATCGAGCCTGTTGTTGTAAACTAGAACAAATTTATTTATTTTTCTGAAATTTTTAAAAAATGTTGAAATTTATTTTTTCTTAGGTTTGAATGAATTTTATGCGCTCATTTGAGGTTTGAATGAGAAGAAACTTAATTATGATTTGCTGTTTCGGCAGCCCTCATCGAGCCTGTGGTTGTAAACTTGAACAAACTTCAGGTAAATGATTGCCTTATCCATAAAGTGCATTCGTCATTCTATGAAATCAAGAGAGTCTTCGGGCTTTCAGAAGAGGAAACAGCACTACTGCGAAAATTCGAAGAGCGGACGACAACGTGTGTAAAACCTATTCATCTAGCTGCCAATCTACTGGATCCTTCTTAGCTCGGTATGAACTTGAAGCCAAACTAAGAAGTCACGGCAATGGAGTTCATCGAAGAACTTTCCAGGTACTTGGATGTAGATGTGATGGGCGATTTGTCAGATTTCAAATCGAAACAGGGCTTATGGGCACGTAACTTTGTGTGGGCTTTGGCATCGCAGGCAAGTCCATTGTCCTGGTGGACAGGACTATGTCGGTCAACAAAACTGATTAAAATCGCTGCAGTCATATTTACGATTTGTGATGATGATCACATCGAGGAGGACAAGTTCCAAAGTAAGGACGGTGTTGCGGCAGAATGGCTATAAACCACGAGCCTGCCTATCTGTTCAACGTGCAACAACAGGGCGGCGGCGGCAGAGGGTAGAGGTCCGAAGGTGGTGCGCCTACTTACCATACATACGGGGGATCACGGACCGTATAGGTAAGTTGATGAGCAAGTTGAGCATAAAGACCTTCTACAAACCTCTCCCAAAAATCCAAGGCATGTTGATAACAGTCAAGGACCAGATTCCACTGCAGGCTCCAGGTGTATACAAAATACCATGTAGCTGTGGGAGGTGTTACATCGGACAAACGAAACGGAGTGTTCAGACAAGGTCGTCGGAACACATCAGGGCGATGAAGAACGAGTTCCATAAGTCAGCCATCTGTGAGCATGCTCTGGACAGTGGCACAAATCATTGGATTCCATTCGACCAAACCAGTACGATGTCAGTGGAAAATCACTATGTACCACGTTTGGTTCGATAATCCATTGAAATTTCCAGACATGCCAATTTTAACAGAGAAAACAGCATGGTACTCTCTTGGTCGTGGACTCCTGTGCTGGCGAAGCATGGCTCGGGTTCCAGCATCAAGCTCTGGCAGCCATAGACACAGTGAGCTACGTGTGCACCGACCTTTTCCAGCAAGTGATATCCAACCTACCCGCATCGGCCGAAGTACCCTCGCATCGCTACAATCTAAGTCAGCGGCGACCGGCAGTTGACATCTGACTGGACGACGTGTAGGGTGTCCTCCAGGTCGTCGCAGTACCGCGAGTCCTGCAGATATCCCCGGAGTGTGGGACGAAACGTCGACAAATAAAGTGAGTCGCTTTCAGTGTACCGCGTAACCGAAAACATTGTCATAATGTGCAATAAGTAGCGTATAACCTCTGCAGCAACATAAAGGTCTTTCAGCACCTTTAGCCACATTCACAGCAAAAAACGCCATTCACTAGACACAGACAGGGCCGGAAAAATGGCATTTGTGTCATATAATTGGAATCTTTTACACAAAAGTGAAACAAATAAATCGACACGAGCAGAGGTGACGAGCAGATGAGCAGAGAAGAGAAATCATCGGATGAAGATCATGAGTTTGAAGATGGGCCTTCGACGTCGGGAGTGCACAATCCCTCATTGGCGAATTTTAGTTTTATTTCTTGTGAGGGATCTGATACCTCCGACGACAGTGATTAAATCATCATCATCATCATCATCAGCCTGTATCGGTCCACTGCTGGACATAGGCCTCTCCCAAGGCACGCCACCACACGCGGTCTTCCGCTCTTCTCATCCATCCACTCCCGGCTACCTTTTTTAGGTCATCTGTCCACCTAGCCGGGGGGCGTCCCACGCTACGTTTGCTTGTACGTGGCCTCCATTCGAGCACCCGTCTACCCCATCGGTTGTCGGGTCTACGACAGATGTGCCCAGCCCACTGCCACTTCAGCTTGCTTATTTTCTTAGCAATGTCGACTACCTTAGTTCTTTGACGTATCACGTCGTTACGGATTTTATCGGTCAAAGAAATGCCGAGCATTGCTCTTTCCATAGCTCGCTGAGCGACTTTAAATTTGTGGACCAGGCCCATCGTCAGGGTCCACGTTTCCGCTCCGTACGTCATTACCGGCAGAACGCACTGATTGAAGACCTTCGTCTTCAATGACTGTGGGATGGAGGATGAAAAGATGTGGCGGAGTTTCCCAAATGCCGCCCAGCCTAGCTGAATCCTTCTGTTGGCCTCCTTGTCAAAGTTGTGCTTCCCTAGTTGGATGGTTTGTCCAAGATAGACATAGTTCTGCACAACTTCGAGGGTCGCCTCTCCAACTGTTACGTGCCCCGGGACGACGTGTTCGTTGAACATGACTTTCGTCTTGTCCAAATTCATCCCGAGGCCGACTCGGCGGGAGGCGACATTGAGGCCGTTCAGCATGTGATTCAGCTCCTCCAGCGATTCGCCTATCACGACTATGTCATCCGCGAAACGTAGGTGTGAAATGTACTCGCCGTTAATATTAATGCCGTGCTTTTCCCAAGTGATTAAATGCAATACAATAAATAAATAGCCTTGGGAGAGGCCTATGTCCAGCAGTGGACCGACACAGGCTGATGATGATGATGATGATGATGATGATGAAATAAATGTGCACACTTATAAACATTTTAATTTTGGAAAAATTACCAGTTCTCAAAATTTCCTTTGATGAAGCTTATTTAATACATTCAGTTAAAGAAATATAAATAGTGTCATAAAATTACAATTATAAATTACTTCCTTTGATTTTCGCATTGATTTTTCGGGTTTAAAAATAAATTACCGAAAAATTGTAACTTTGGAAAAATTTCCGGAAAAATATTGTTGAAATTTTTCACTTTTTGAAAAATTTCGGAAATTTACCCAGCAGTGGTGTCGAGCAAGACCGCCTTCTGCATCTGACCCTTGATCCAAGCAAGTGGCTCTAGTGAGAGCCTCTCTTATTATTATGAAATTGTATAGAGCCAAAGGCTCTTTACACCTGATAACTTAACAGAACTCTCAGCAAAATTGTTAATCTTATTCTCAAGCTGTGTTTTCGATAGACCGTAAGCGATGTTATTATGTGGCTAGACACTAAAGTACTTGGTAATAATATGTATAAAAAAATACCCTGCGAAGTTTTTTATCGGTTCTTCATCGTGGGTGTAATCGAACCGGACAGAACAAATTGTGACAAGTTCGAGTGCAGTCTAACTGCCATATGAATTATCAATAAAGAATACAATACAGTGAAAGTTTATCAAAATAGGGCGATTTTGAGTTAAAGTAGAACAAAACAGGAAGGGCAGTGATTATACCAAATTAACAATTTGTTTGACGATATTTAAACATCTATATTACAAAAAAAAAATTAATAAAAAAAATATAAAACATTATAAAGCAAAACATGTTGCAGTCGTAAAGAAATTATGGAACAAGGAATGATCAGTAGAAAATGCTGCAGTCGGGCTATCTGTCCATTCGATCTAACTACACGCCCGATTACAGCTACTAAACTATAGTCTAATCAGGGAAACAAAATGTGGCCACACTTCTATGTATGCACAAATTATTATGTTTATCTCTTTGTCATTAGGCTGTCAGTTTTCTAATAAATAAATACAGCATTTTCTACTCATCTTTCCTTGTTTCCTTTATTTATTTTTTTGCAGTCAGGTTTTACAATAGTTTTATTGATTTTTATGGCCTTTTCGAGCTCTTTACAACGGTATCCCACTCGATGAAGTTTGAAGAAAAACTATTTTAAAAGTTTGACGAGATGGCGTCTGAGGGCCGCCATTTTGAATTTTCACATTTTTTATAGCCTATAGCACTTTCAAAATATTAAGACGAATCTAACGACACCTCATATGTTAAAATCCAACAAAGTCGTTTTGGCTACAGCGCGTGCCATAGAAACAGACATAAATACATACACTCGAAAAACATTACCATTCTTTTTGCTCCGCGCAGTCGGGCAAAAAGGCCGCGAATCGTAAACGTGGTAAGGCTAATTTATCCAGTTTTTTTTCCCCGGTCTCCGTGACAGGAAAACGATGTGAAATCAAATAAAAATATATTTATTGCACTTGATTTTTTTTTTTTTAAAGTTACAGCTTAACACCGTAGGCGTTCTCCCTCAACCAACCTTTGGGTTATTATTATGATGTGGCACAGCAAGTGACTCCATATAGCTAACGAGCTACATGGAGTCGCTGGTTTCAAGCCACACCCCATAAAAAAAATCTTACTAAGAAGCAACTTATCCCTTGGGTTTTGTGTGCGACCGCCCTAAATGCACTTTGCGCGAAGGCTTTCAGCAGGAAGGTCTATTATATATAACAGCCGTCGTCGCCTCCGCCGCCGTCAGAAGCACCCTTCGGTGGAGTGAGGAACTGGAACTTCACTCACTGGACCATCCTGGTTCTATTAACCGACTTCAAAAAAGGAGGAGGTTCTATGTTCGGCTGTATGTATTTTTTTTATGTATGTTCAGCAATATCTTCCCCAATTGTGAACCGATTTCGATGATTCTTTTTGTGTTCGGTTCAGTCTAGCTCCAAGGTGGTCCCATTTTTTTTTTTTGGTCAAGATCGGATTGGAAAGCGAGGCGGAATCGCGAGGCCGAAGGCCGAGCGATTCCGCCGAGTACATTAATAGCAAATAAAAATTACTAAAATAACTGTGAAATAAAAAACTATTTAAAAAAATATAAAAACCACCTTCAAAAATGTATGAAATAAAAAAATAAAAATCGAACCCTAGAGTTGAAAGCGGTGGTGCTAAAGCAAGCAAAAATAACCGACCGCCTTCAACTCTAGGGTTCGATTTTTATTTTTTTATTTCATACATTTTTGAAGGCGGTTTTTATATTTTTTTTAATAGTTTTTTTTTAGACTAGCTTTTGACCGTGGCCTCTCTAGAGGCAATTTACTAGTCTATTTTGAAGTTGAATACTTCAGCATCGTGCTTCAGCTTAGCGTTGTAAACCATACAATTGTTGTTTATTTGTATAATTTCATCCATAGGTAGGTAACATACGCTTGGACAGGTCGAAAATTCCGCCAGTTCTAAATTCAAATGCGAAGAAGAACTGACAAATAAACTTCGCAAGTCACAATGTCTTGTATACGTATGCATGCATAACAATAGGTCATAGGTTTCAGGCTATACGAAGTGTATACCGTGTGGGGTCGGTATTTAAAAATAATAGCCCCACTGCATCTCTCCTAGTGCATGTCGTAAAAGGCGACTAAGGGATAAGGACAAGGTGCCGCGCTAAAGGGCGACAGGCCAGCCTCTCATCTCGGCGCGGTCCTTCCGCCGAGTCATGCCAGCAGGTGGATCTTCATGCCTTACTTGCTGCTTGATAGTTATCTTGTCCGAATACTTTGCAAAACGTGGTATAATGCGCGGGGCGGATCTTGGCGTGTCGCCGCCGCAGCGGTTCGTCGGTGTTCTCCCTCGCACCCGCACCGTACTTGTATAGTTTATTCGCGTGGCGGGTCGCCCGCTGCGGCGACGACACGCCGAGATCCGTCCCGGGCACTATACATCGATGCTGTGCTCTAATTTACAAAAGTTATTATTTTTTATTTATTTGAAAGCGCGACATAAATGCATCCCGAACCACACATAAGGTGTCTAACGACGAGCATGGACATTCGGTCGTATGAGGGGGTTGTGAATGCAAGCGCAACACCGATTACTCTGATTCAGATTCACATTTAGATATTTGTTTCGCCATAAAGAACACACAACAATAACAATATTAATATTACATTGAGACATATTATGCATATTCAGTATGGTTCGTGATAGTTTTTGTTTTCTGCTCACCCCGATTGTCGGGATACAGCGTGTGGTATATATGTACCAAGTATCTATGTCAGCCTCGGTAGCTCAGTGGTGCGGTCGATGGACTTTCGTTCGGATCATTAGCACATCTGGGCGCGGTCAGTACTTGGATGGGTGACCCAAGAAGGACGTCGGACCTTTCCAGCGCCAGCGTAACACGATGTTTGTATAAACGTACAAATAACATTCGTTCCCAACCAATCAGAGCGCGATACCGCCCGATACAGAGCGCGCGCCGTCCCCTCCGCTACCCGCGGAGCTCGGCGACGCTGATTCTCACTAAGCATTGGACAGTCTGACGTCCTTACCTATTTAAATGTTCTTGGGGTGACCGCTCGACCGTTAGGTTCATTTCCTTCTTACCTTACCAGGTGGTAGGGTTTAACCCGCCCGGTTGAAACAGCTATTTAAATAGTTCGTGTTTTCCGTCAGTTCAGTGTATAGCCGGCATGAATAACACCTTGGTGAACTAAGTGCCATGTCAGTGCTTCCCTTCGGTCGTGCCGGCTACACTGAACTGGACGGAAAACACGAACTATTTTACATATAGCCTTTTCAACCGACGAATATGATTAAATTGATTAAATAGATTTATTTCCATTCATACAATGATCGATTATGTAATGGAGCGTGCTTAATGCAGGAAATGACATTTTAATACCCGACTGGCATTTCAGTCCAGATCCAGCCCGCTTATGGCCTTGTTAGGTTGGCACCTATGACATGTTGATATTTTTTATAGTTCCGTAGCTTAAGGGTCTACCTCCCTAAATCTACCCTCTCTTTCTAACATTGGCAGTTTCTCATACATTTTATTTTATTATGAAGAAATTATACAACTTATAAAAAATCCTCTGGGAGAAACATGCATGATAAAATTATTAATGTTTTTCAATAAAAAAATTTGGTACTCCACATTATAACAATTGAAAAAAAATACTAAAAGTTTATTAAGTTTAATGATATAGCTAAAAATGTGCAAAAAAGTGACCGTTCCCGTCCTGTTCTCCTAGTTTTCTCAAGCTAAAATTTGGACTTTCATAGGGTTAGTAGATAGCCATAATATTACAAGAAAACTGCAGGTTTTTTCGACAATGTAATATTTTCGGGGGAAAAATGATATTTTTGTTTTAGTACGTGTGCCACGCCCGTATGACGTTCGATGTACGACGCATTGACGTTCTAGATCCAAACTGTTTGTACGAACATTTATATTCGGGCATTAAATATTTAAATCTCTTTGGGCCGTAAAAAATCGAAGTATCGCACGAATCCCGCCGCCTCGAGCGCGCTCCGGGAGATGAAAATATTACAATTTTAAATCGAGAAGCTTTCCGTTCGATTTCCGAGAGACCTTCGAGAAAACAACGCGTTTACAATCATAAGGGATTCGGGCTTTATTTTTTTTTTTTTTTATTGAAACTGACATGGTTGGCTGCATCACCTACAACATCCATGATGTCAGCCCATAACACCGGGTGAACTTACTACTTTATACTCTGCCCACCGTTACTTGGCGCGAATGTGGCAACCCACATTTTTCACAACCAACAATGGCAGCAGAGTGTAGTTATGCAGAAAACTGCCAACCAACAATACTACCAAATCGACATATTGGTGTTTGCGATTCTTAAACAATCAAAGAAAGAAAGAAAGAAAGAAATATTTATTTCAGTTAACACATTTGCTTAGCCTAAATTACATTATTTCTTACAAACTATAGCACTATAGAAAATTATAAACTAGCACTCGTTAATTTATAGTCCTGCCTCACACGCTAGGATCACAGGATGTTGTGGGAGGCATGGTATTTCACCTCGTTTAAGTTTTATAATAATAAAATCTATAGGTATTTGGGTATATGTACATATATAATATATGTATGTATGTGTTTGTGTATTGCATGAAGCTACGAAGCCACGCGCGCCCGGGGCGCGGGCGCACGTGGGTTTGTACCTCCATGGTGTATTGGTATGTGTTTATGTCTGTGTACATGATTGTGTTTTGGGTTGTATATGATTTATCTCCTGTAATTTTTTGATTTCCGTATCCCGTACCTATTACTAAGCCTACGCCTAAAGATTAAACCATAGGAGCCAATATTTTTTTTTTCATCGATTGCGCGACATGTGAAATTGTTTCATCTATAAGTAGGTGTCTAACGGTGCCCATGGATATTCTGTGATGCACGGATATTGCGAATGCCATGCCGGCCTGACAGGAGCCTTTTCACGACCCTTTTGAAAAACCCCAGGCTGTACTTGGGAGGAAATAGATTTAGTCTGTGGAACTACAAAAATCGGCCAAGTGCGAGCCGGACTCGCGCACCGAGGGCTCCGTTACCGCCACCTAATTGACCGGTTATTATTGTTTGCTGTTTTACTTTAGAATTTGCACTATAACCACATTAAGTTTGACGCTTGTATGTATTAGCGATTTTACTATAGAGCAAAAAGAAAAAGTTGAAAAAAAAAACGTTTTTTGTATGGGGTTCCATATACAAAATAGCGTGTTTTTTTATTTGAATTTTTTATATATTTTTTTGTTATTTGTCAGAATATCCGCCATAATAAGGAATAACACATTAATAGCATTTCAACCGGCAAAAACTATTACGGTTCAAAAGATCCAGTCTTTTGTAGTTAGGACGGACGGACAGACGGCATAGGCTTAGTAATAAGTTTCCCTATTCGTACAGTACCAAAGAGTTTGTGTTACGGCGCAGCGACGTAATACAAACTCTTTGCTACAAGCAAGCAAATTCACTTCACAGTTCTTTATTTTTCAGATTTGGCAACCCTTCTTTTTAACAAATCCGATTCTGACCGGTCACACTGCTGCGGTCGTAGCCTGAATAAACAAACTCGGTATTTAATGTTTATATTTTAATTAGGTAATCGTTTTAAATAAAGCACTACCTATTAAAACTTTTTTTATTTGATTTATTATTGAGGCCGGTATTTAAAAAAAAATAGCCCCACTGCATTTCTCCCCACGCATGTCGTAAAAGTCGACTAAGGGATAAGGACAAGATGCCGTGCTAAAGGGCGATCGGTTCTCCACCTTTCACCTTGGCACGGTACTTCCACCGAGTCATGCAGCAGGTGGGTGTTCGTGCCTTACTTGCTGCTTGATCCATTTAATCTTATTCGAATACTTTGCGAAACGTGGTGGTCGGTGTTGTGCTGTAATTTGCCAGAGTTCTTGCAGCACAACACCGATTACTCTGCTTACCCCGATTGTCGGGATTCAGCGTGTGTGAGGTGTATGCATGTATGTAAAAACACCAAAAAATATGACGATGTTTATTTTTTATTTTTGTTGGTTGGTCATTTTCTGCATAACTACACTCTTTCATATAAGCTATAAAATGTGTTCTCTCAGGTAATAACACTAGCTACATCTACGAGTATATATACTTTCTAATTATGATAGTTTTGAATTATTCATGATTTCCACATTACAAAAGTAACATGCCATAAAAATAAAAATTTTCTTGGTGCGACAGAGATAATAAAAAAACCGGCCAAGTGCGAGTCGCACTTGCTCACCGAGGTTTCTGAACCACAAAAAAAGGTGAAAAAACACGTTTCTTGTATGGGTATACCCCATTAATTTTTCGCTTTTAAAATTGTTCATTATTCGTTATTGTAGCCGCCAAAATAACAATTGGAAAAATGTCAACCGGCTAGCCATTACGGCTCTAAAGACACAGACATCGGACGGACGAACGGACGGACTGATAGACAGACAGACAGACAGACAGACATATGACGTAGGGTTAGTAATAGGCTTTCGCATGGATACCGAACGATAAAAACACGATCGTCAATCTAAAAAAAAACATTTTTAGAATGTTTTATAATATTTATTTATATAATAATGAATATTGTGGTAAATGAATCGAGACATTTTGTTCTAGCATAATAATAATAAATAAAATAAAAATTTATTAAAATTTAAACATTATCACATTTAAAATTAACTGAAATACCGAGTTTGTTTATTCAGGCTAAGACCGCAGTGTAACCGGGCAGAATCGGATTTGTTAAAATAAGGGTTGCCATATTCGTATCAAGTAATAACGACCAAACTCTATAAAGCATTATTACATTCTCGCGGAACACCCCTTAGTAGTCGACAGAAGAGTTCTTCGAACTGCACGATTCTCTAAATCGTTCTTGTGTCGCACTGCAAAGGTGTGGAATGTGCTTCCGGGGAAATCTTCAACAAATCGCGGCTTAAGGCCCTGTCAACCCGTATTCACCCGTACTCCTCTTTCAAGGCGCCGCTTTCGCTGGTTGGAGTAGGATGCAACACAATCAATCAAAGCGAAAATTAGGTTTTTATTTTTTTATTCCAAAACTACGGATCGAAACAAAAAAGTAAAAAGCTACGGATTTAGATATTATATATTTTCAATGCCTTGCTTTGGTCACGTTGCCTTAAATACAGCCAGTCAGCCTCGTTAGCTCAGTGGTGCAGACAGTCAACTGTCGCTTGGATGGGTGACCGCTGACCGTTGGAGGCTGACCGAGGTTCGGATTCCTCGTAAAACTGTAGGTCCCTTCCCTCCTAATCTTACTTGGTGGTAGGGTTTAACCCGCCCGGGTTGGTACCACCGCACTGAATGAAACGTCGGTCAAAACGGCTATGTAAATAGTTTGTGTTTTCCGACCAGTTCAGTGTAGCCGGCACGATCAAAGGGGGAAGCGCTGACATGGCACCTAGTTCACCCGGTGTTATGGGCTGACATCACGGACGTTGTAGGTGATGTAGCCAACCGTGTCAGTTTCCATAAAAAAAAAAAAAACGTTTTTATAACTAAATTCAGAGGCATGTTCATGATTTTTTTTCATCGAGCGAAGTTAATCAAATCGTGTTTTCAAAAAGCTATCGATCCGCGCTGATAGATGAAGTTTTACATATATTAAAACTGAATCTGTCAGGTAAGTAATATTGGCGGTACACTTCTTGAAATTCGAGTCAGACGCAGTCTCACATCACCTAATAGCCTTTCCCAGCGACTTCAGTCCGCCTTCAAGCCGTACTGGCATCTCATAGGGGATGAAATGGGCTGCTCCTGAGGCCCCGATCTCGAGCACAACCACCCAGTTCGGGTACAATAAAAAAAATCGGCGTGCGTCAATGGATATCGAACCCCCTTCCGCTTGGTATAAGCACGCTTAAACACCACTCTTCCAGAAATCAGCCCCAACGCAGTGCCATACCACCTAATAGGTTGGACTTAGAGAAAAGTGACAAAGATTGACAGCTCTTCAATACTACTTCTGAAAGGGGTGAGTTCTTCAGTGCCTGTTCTTACGGCGGCTGTCTGAACTAAGCCCGTATACATAGAACGTACTTACATTGCTTCTCACGCTCAACTCAGTGAAGTATTTCTCCAACATTACTCGGGCGAGCGTGCTCAATCGTATTTATAGACAAATGCGCGGTTGACTGTTGTTACGCAACCCTGAGCGCGATCAGTATTGGATGGGTGCAGCCTCCAACGGTGGAGCGGTCGCTCCACCGTTGGAGGCTGACCGTGGTTCGGATTCCACGTTAAACTGTAGGTCCCTTCTACCCTTACTAGGTCTTCTTAACTTACTAGGTGCTAGGGTTTATCCCGGCTGTGTCGGTACCACCACACTGAGCAAAACGTCGGTCGAAACGGCTATGTAAATAGTTCGTGTTTTCAGTTTAGTTCAGTGTAGCTGACATGAAACGAAAGTAACCATGACACCTAGTTCACCCGGTTATATGGGCTGACAGCACGTATGTTGTAGGTGATGTAGCCAACCGTGTAAATTTCCATAAAAATAAAAATACATTCGGAACACCAAGTTTACTTCTAGCCATATGATTTTGTTGAGTCCTGATTTCTAGACTTAGGTTCGACTCAGCTCAGTCGAGATTATTGTGAGTAAGTAATTGTGAGTCTATTCACAAGCATTGTCACTTGAGGCTAAGTTTTTGCCAAGTTAAGACTGAGAATTGTTTTTGTATACGGGCCTAAGAGTACGCGCTAGTCTCAAGCATTGTCTTTGTATGGCAAATAACGACTTGAGGCCGAGTTTTTGCCGAGGTAAGACTGAGAATTACTTCATGTATACGGCCCTAAGAGTACCAGCCTCCAAAACCACGAATGGCATACAGACTGTTCAAATCTAGAATAGCGATTAAATTTATACTTGGAATAAAGCCAATGTGACTTGTGGAATCTCGCTACGCTAAGGACTTTTCACCGCTTGTGGGCGGGGTAACGGTGTGGCTTAAAAGGGGAAGGTCGTGGATTCTATCCCCGTTGACATGCAAAACTTTTTTTTTTATGGTAACTGACACGGTTGGCTACATCACCTACAACATCCGTGCTGTCAGCCCATAGCACCGGGTGAACTAGGTGCCATGTCAGTGCTTCCCTTCATTTCACCGAACCCGATGTGATTGGTCACATCACATGTGGACTGTGAGTGGCTCCCTTTTGTTCGTGCCGGCTACACTGAACTGGACGGAAAACACAAACTATTTACATAGCCGCTTATTCGACCTCATTCAGTGCGGTGGTATCAATTCGGTAGGGTTTACGTACTCGACCGGAGCCCGGGCAACAGGTAATGAACTGAAATGTTTATATTTTGAAAAAAACATTTATCCACTGGGGCGTCACGAATCTTAAACCTCTCGTACGAGAGACACTTTCTGCGCTATTAGCCTGAAATATCATCCCTTCCTTCAATTTGAGTGCAGTTACATAATAAAATCCTTACTTATGGGGTTTTACAGGGCCCGATATGCCTGGAGCGTTACCATGGCAACACAATATCGATTGATGACACCATCGCGCTGTCTCTTTCTCACCTAGCCAACTCCGCGCTAACTCGCTATACCTGTCTCTTTCTAAACTAGTGATAATGACCTATATAACTTTGTCTCTTTCGCGCGTACGGCGATTTGTATGCAGCGGTCGCAGATTGCCCGTTTCAGAGACGGAGCGCTGCTTTCGCAGTGTTGTCACTGTCTAATGATGGAGTTTTATTGTTTATTATTGATGCTGTCCTTTTCTTTCAGTGTGACCATGATTTCTAGCGTTGGCTCACTTTGGGGAATCAGGAGGGTGCAAGATGGTTTATGGGGTAAAGTTTAGACGTTGGCGGCACCAAAGGAAATTTACTCTTTTCATTAAGACGAAATTTTTACTTGAATTAATTTATGAATGCGTCATGGATCGTCAGACCCGGTAGCTCAGTGGTGCGATCGGCCGACCGCCCCCGTTCGAAATCCCAAGCACACCCGTGCGCGGTCAGAATTTGGAAGGGTGACCGTTCGACCGTGGTTCGGATTTCACGTAAAACTGTACGTACCTTCCCTTCTTAACTTACTAGGTTGGTACCACCGCACCAAACAAAAGATTGGTCGGAGCGCCTACCTATGTAAATAGTTCTTGTTTACCGTTTAGTTCAGTGCAGCCGGCACGACCGAAGGGAAGCACCTGACATGGCACCTAGTTCACCAAGGTGTTATGGCCTGACATTACGGATGTAGTAGGTGATGTAGCCAACCGTGTCCTTAAAACAAATTTTTAAAAAGGGACCTACAGTTTTACACCGGTTCCGATATAAGTCCTAGGTCTCTTCGTACTTCGTAAGTATTAAAAATATCTAGATTTCTTTTTTATTCAGATGCTTGAAATGTGGAACGCACTCCCTGCCCATCTATTTCCTCCCAAGTACAGCCTGGGGTTTTTCAAAAGGGGCGTGAAAAGTCGACTAAGGGTTGAGGATATTCGTCAGCCTCGGTAGCTCAGTGGTGCGGTCAGTCGACTGTTGTTAAGCAACGCTGAGCGCGGTCGGTACTTGGATGGGTGACCGTTCGACCGTTGGAGGCTGACCGTGGTTCGGATTCCACGGTAAACTGTAGGTCCCTTCCCTTCTTACCTTACTAGGTGGTAGGGTTTACCCCGGCCGGATTGGTACCACCGCATTGAACGATACGTGTCGGTCGAAACGGCTATGTAAATAGTTCGTGTTTTCCGTCCAGTTCAGTGTAGCCGACATGAAATGAAGTGAAGCACTGACATGGCACCTAGTTCACCCGGTGTTATGGGCTGACATCACGGATGTTGTAGGTGATGTAGCCAACCGTGTCAGTTTCCATAAAAAAAAGGCTCCTGCCAGGCCGGCATGGCATTCGCAATGCCCGTGCATCACAAAATGTCCATGGGCATCGTTAGACACCTACTTGTAGGTGAAACGGTGCCACATGTCGTGATATCCATAAAAAAAAAAAATTATATTTTTGTTTTTGTATGTTATGTCTGTGTAATATGGCTTCTCAAAGGTTCAATGTCAACAAGAGAAAATTGCAAGTTTATTGGGCGTGTAAGTGGCTCGACTGCGCCTCAAGTTCAAGCTCGTCCAACTAGATAGTTGAACTCGAGAACCGCTGAACCAAACTAATTTTAATTAAGAGGTTAAACTCGATCACCTCTGAATATTGTCATTCGAATGAGTGAAGCATCGGTCTTGCGTTTAAAACACAGGTCAAAGGTTTGACAAGACTACACGACAAAATTTCAAATCAAACCAAATAAAATACAGGGTGTTGTAATGGCCACTACATTAAGTTTAGGAAATGATTATTGGCATTAATAGTAACAAAAAAGTCAAATCACATTTATTATCTGAATTATTTTTAAATAAAAAGTAATTTATTTAAAAAGAAACTAATTATCAATTAACATTTCTTTAATTCTTCGTTTAAAATTATTATCAACCTATTGTTTTATGTTAGAAGACAATCCTTCCTTACCTATAATAAAATCCAACGTCTGCTTTCTGTCTGAGTGTCTGAGTGTCTGAGTGTATGTCTGTCTGTCCGCTTATAACTCGAGAACGACTGAACCGATTTTAATAAAAAAAAAATCTACGGATGGCTTGATTCTTCCCATCAACTATATGCTACTTACTATCACGCTAAATGGCTTATGAGGTTAGCAGTGAAGTGAAATATGAGAGCGGGCGGAGCCGCGGGCACAGCTTGTTTATTATAAAATCTAACACTATTATGAAGCAGTAAGTAAGACAAGAAGACCCACCCGCTGCATGACTCGGTGGAAGGGCCGTTCCAAGGTGAGAGGTGACTAGTCTGTCGCCCTTTAGCACGGCATCTTCTTATTGTCACCCTACGAACTATTCAAACCTAGTTAAATGCTCCAACTTTGTTGTGGTTTGTGCTAGTCATCAATACTACCTAATAATAAATCTGTAAGGGATGGTCATGGAGTAAGTAACTTTGTTTTATGAGATATTGCGTTTGTAGACTCTATGTATGATACTAAAACTAAATCCTTTCCTCTCATGTACAGTCTGGGGTCCTTCAAACATAATGTGAAGGTGCACCTAGCCGGCCGACATGTTATTCGCAGCCCCCGTAAATATCCGAATGCCCGTGGGCACCGACGGACTACACCTCTGCGTTAGTCTGGGGCGCGCCATATATCGTGCTTCCCATAAAAAAAAAACTTTTTAGAAAAATCTTTTCTGTATGTATATTCCTCCGTAACTCTTAAACCGATCATCCGAATTCGTTGAAACTTTACAATGTACAAGCACATTTACCTATGCGAGACACAGGATAGGCTAAATAAAATTCAGTTCCGGTTCCGCTAAGATGTGGTTCTCATATAAACCGAATTGTTCCGCGCGCCAAAATAAAGGTACGGTAGCGGGCTTACTTACTTTCTTCTTTTTAAATACGAATTTCACGCGATCGAAGCCGCGGACAAACGCTAGTAAAATATATACCTAGTTTATATCTAATTTAGACTTCTTAATTGGAGCCGGGGTTCCAATTGGTTCTATTATTATGTAAATTTGTTAATTTTCCTCAAACAAGAGAACTCCACTGATTCGTTCAAATGCCCCCTACGTTTTATCGTTTGACGGGTTATTATTTTACAGAGGCTTCGCTAGCGTTATTGCAGATTTGCACAGATGCCATTTTTTTTACTTTTACTTTTATTTGATTTTATGTGGTCAGAATATCAAGCTGAAATTATAATTATTCTAGCTCTCAAACTGTAAGCGGTCTCTATTGTGTAGCTAGTCACAATGTATTGTAATAGCAGACGTTATAAAAAAACCCTGCGAAGTTTCTTGCCGGCTCAAATAAAGACGACTCGCAACTCGCGTAAGGGAAAACAAAAAGAAAAACCAATAATAACGCCAAAATTTTTCACCTTTTAAAAAAATAAATAAAGAAACATATCTGATTGCGTAAGTCTACAATATAAAAGTTTAAAATATATATTTAGAAATATTTTTAAAAGTGCCCTTTTTAAAAGTGCATGTTTCAAAACGGCTATTTTAAAGTGTTTTTTTTTTAACATTTCAAACTTTTTAAAGTTATTTTTTCACCATCTTGTAGCCCTCATTGATACGCGTCATAAATTTTACGTATCCTCAAAACTCACGACACCAGGGCGAATTTTCCGCTCTCGCTGGAAATCGGGGACTATACTGAAGCGATCGAAAAGACATTTTAAATGTAAAAAAAAATTATGTACCCCGGTACGACTGCCTGAGTCAAAGGGCCCAGAGCAATGCTTCCACCATCCATATAACCTCCGAGAAACCATACCGGATACTATTTTTTTTTATGGAAACGGACACGCTTGGCTACATCACCTACAACAGCCGCGATGTCAGCCCATAACACCGGGTGAACTAGGTGCCATGTCAGTGCTTCCCTTCGGTCGTGCCGGCTACACTGAACTGGACGGAAAACAAACTATTTACATAGCCGTTTCGACCAACCTTTCAAACAGTGCGGTGGTACCAACGCGGGCGGGATAAACCCTACCACCTAGTAATATAAGAAGGGAGTCATATCCCTTAGTCGGCTTTTACGATATACACGGGGATAGATGCAGTGGGGCTATTCTTTTAAAGTACGGGCCCCACACGGTACGATACTTAGCCGGCAATCTCACGTCCAGTGCGGTGGTACCAACCTAGCCGGCTACAAATCGAGCCTGTACCGCCTACGGTGTCATCATACAACGTTCCTGTCGTATCAAGGTCCCATGCCATAGTAACATTTGTCTATATAAACTGACAAGCTCGTCCAATTCACCTACTATACTCCCGTGATGTCAGCCCATCTAGTTACTATAGGAACCTAGGTGCCGTGTCGGTCTTATGTTTGATTCTCTTCCGAATGCGGAGAGGCAAGAGTGTTTGGGTACGACATTTAGTGTCTGGCACATATGTAGGTATTTGCTTTGATGTACGCCAATCGTATTGACGGCGGCATTGATCGAATCAGTACAAGACTTGTAGGCTATACTTAAAAGCGAAGAGTAGTGCGCTTTTCCATAGTCGTACTTTTCGGTGGGCGCGCTTATTTCGCAGTATTTTTTTCGGAGAAGTGTGTTTTTGTGGTAGTTATTTCTAAAATATTTTTTTAAACAGACGGACAGACAAAACTGATAGACGGACTAGTTAATGAATAAAACTGCCTACGTAACACCAATTTATTTCGGTCAAATATATTTCAGACAAGAAAATCACAAAAAAACTAGTCAAAAGTAATCCAAAATATTTATAAGCACATTATTAGTAACAGTATATTATGCAAGTATGTATAGAGCGCGTGCGGGCCGGGCGAGCGAGGGGAAGCGACGCGGGAAGCGGGGTGTAGGTCTGATTTTAACTTTGGCGCGTTATATTCGCCAACCGCTCCGCGTTGCTCGTCGCTGGTCTGTGTGACTTACCTATTCCGTATTTGTTCGATTTCAATTTGGATCAGGGTTGGAAGTGGCGCCGGTCTATCGGCGCTGGAGCTTTATTCCAAGTTGTACGCACATAATGCACGATAGTTTTTAGGTTTCCGTATTTGTCGTACGGGACCCTATTACTAAGCCTACGCCGTCTGTCCGTCTGTCTGTCCGAGGGCTGTATCTCTTGAACCGTAATAGGTAGCCCGTTGAATTTTTCACATAATATGTGTTATTATGGCCGATACAACAACAAATAATAAAAATAAGAAAAAGTAAAACATTCACACGGGGTCTCCATACAAGAAACTAAAAAGTGTATGCGCACCATCTACCGAAAAGAGTATGAAGCAGCGCTGACCATGACATGGCGATACGGAACCCTCGGTGCGCGAGTTCGACTCGTACTTGGCAGTTTTTTAAAATTATTACTATCACTAATGTGAATTGGGCTTAAGCTGGAATAGGGTAGCAGAGTCCCCTCCCTGCGCCACTGAGTCTAGTTTCAACTCGATCACACCGCTATGGAATGGACGAGCCGGCACACAGAACAACGATTCATAGCCGCAGGAGTGATATAAGAACAAATGGCAACCATTAACATGGTATCTCGTTACGACAGGAACAACATCTGGGCTGATGATGAAGCTAATCATTTTCAGGAAAAGAAAAATGCCCAAAATGTCAGTATCAAAAAGTAAGTAGGTATTTTAAATTTGTTTTACTAGTTTTTAATTTTTAATTATTTTTAATAGGTTTTTTTTTATACTGACACGGTTGGCTACATCTCCTACAAAATCCGTGATGTCAGCCCATAACACCGGGCGAACTTGGTGCCACGTCAGCGCTTCCCTGCGGTCGTGCCAGCTACACTGAACTGGACGGAAAACACAAACTATTTACATAGCCGTTTTAGACCGACCTTTCATTCGGTGCGGTAGTAACAAACCGGGCGGATTAAACCCTACCACCCAGTAATATAAGAAGGGAGTCATATCCGTTAGTCGCCTTTTACGACATACACGGGGAGAGATGCAGTGGGGCTATTCTTTTAAAGTACCGGCTCCACACGGTAAAAAAAAAACTGCCCAAAATATCAGTATCAAAAAGTAAGTAGGTATTTTAAATTTGTTTTACTATTTTTTTATTTTTAATTTATTTGCTAGTTTATACATAGCCGATAAGAATGTTGGATTGGATTTGGTTTAAAAAAATTTCAGGTACAAAGGTCACCTAGATGATCGTTACTGGAAACACGAACAATTTTCATAGCTGCTTCGACCGACCTCTCATTCAGTGCGGTGGTATCAATCCGAACGGGTTACACCTTACCAACTAGTATGTTATGGGAAGGGACCTACATTTAGTTTTACGTGGAAGGCGAACCACGGTCATCCATCCAAGTTCTGGCCGCGTCTGGGTGTGCTTAACTTCACAATCGCACGCCGATCCGTTACACCACCGAGATGCTGTGGCCGACTATGTATTCGTTTCTTTCTACCTTCTCAAATCAATAAAGCTTAACGATAAACAATAATATTTTTTTTACATGTATGTATAAGTATGTATATTAATTCGTAGGTATATTAATTTTATTTTACATTTATGCACTTTGTTGGAATGATATTTTAAGAAAGACAAGTTGTCTATACGACATTCGGTACGAACTTGAAACGTTGACAGAAAGAACTATAAAGTGATGCGCCGACTCGAATAGTCTTATTCCAATTATTAAGGGAGGGAATTCAAGTTATGTGTGGGTTGGTATAACTGATAACTACTTAGGAAGGACGACGCACGTCTCAACGCGTGCGTAGTTGGTGCGCGACTAACTTCAAACAGGACTGTGGGCTTGTATTTAATGTGCCGCTTTGGGAGCTCGTATAACCTATCTACCTCCTTTTTAACATTATCATTGCTTTGTTGAATGACAATACTAACTACGAGTACCTTTAAAATATTACATTAAAATTAAAACTATAAATTATGAACAAATCTTTATACATAAAAATTAAAACTATCTTATAAATTATTTTCCTCACGGTACCTCGTAATAAATCAATAATTTAAATCACAACAAAATAGCATAATGGTTTTCAGGCGAAAATTCAGGAAATTTACATTCAGCTTTTCCTAGCTCTGCGGAGTTCCTAAACTCAGTGACAAAGCAACGAAAGCCTCGAATAGGCTTTTAGGCATTACTCCCTACTTAAAGGACTGTTATTCAAAATTAGGTCGGTGAATTAAAATATCTTCCTACTTAAAATTAAATACAAATTCACAATAACTTAACCTGGACAATAGCCATAAGGACGATTGTGGCCAGTTTCGTAAAATGTGTTTTAATTGAGAAAAATATTCTTCAATCAAAATTGAGGGGTGGATGTACGCGGCGGGTAGCCGAGTGGTTATGGCATCGGCTTCTCATGCGAGAGGTCCGAGGTTCGAATCCGGTCGGCGTGAAGATAATTTACGTGCATACCTACACCTGGCTGCAGTACCCATCCAAGTACTATAACATTATGTCTTTTAGGCATTATCCTACTAATATTATAAACGCGAAAGTTTGTGAGGATGGACGAATGTATGGATCTTTGTACCTCTTTCACGCAAAAACTACTGAACGGATTTTGATGAGACTTCACAGTGCTATAGCTTATACATCACAATAACATATAGGCTATATACCATCACGATAAATAGCCTTAGGGCTCAGCAGTATCAAATAAAGTATAGTATGGACGGGAGAAAGATAATATAAAAGACAAGAATAACAAAAGCCTATCAACGTCACATAAAAACTTCAATTTCGAATTCTGTTCTTTTTTTTAAATCCACGCGGACGAAGTCGCGGGCAAAAAGCTAGTATTTTATGGTTTAATCTCAAAGAAAGGTCGATTGCCAGTACGGGGTGTGTTTGGTTCTAGTAATTCTAAAACTATGAAGTAATGTAAATAGGGTGCTTGTGGGAATACAGCGTTATTGTATGTATATATGAACCTAATTTAGTTAGTGCCCCAAACGTACGGCCCCCCATTGTTCGCGGACGAGGCATCAAAACTTGAAAGTGTATGAACATAAATTAAGGTATACAGTTGTAGCGACACGCCGCAGCCTGAGTAGCCTTTTAGGTGTCTAGTAACGTCGGCAGCGAAGACGAGTATACACATCTTGCTTCGCATGTAATTTAGTTAAAAAAAAATCTGGTAAATTACTCTACGCCTCTGATTCACAAAAGGTCGCAATAGTCGAGTTTAATGCCTTGCGGAATTTTTTACAAACAAACCTTTCGGATGTGGGAGTGGTGTATGGGGGGGACGGACAAACCTCACCCACATCCCAAAGCGCAGACGCGATAGTATAGATAGTATTTACGTATAACTAATAACACCGACTTAGTAGTTTCCGAAAATGAGGTGCGATATTTTCAATATATTTTGTTTTATATGGCCGCTCCTCTGACGAACTTGCTTCCCTTATCCCTCCTCCTCCTGTTCGCCTTCGCCAAACCCGCCATACTCTCGCGGAACACCACTTTGTAGTCGACAGAAGAGTTCTTCGAACTGCACGATTCTCTAAATCGTTCTTGTGCCGCACTGCAAGGTGTGGAACGGGCTCCCAGGGAATGTCTTCCCCCACTCCTACAATCCACGGATCTTCAAATCGCGGGTTAATAGCCTTTCCCCAGCAACATTAGTCCACCTCCAAGCCGGACTGGCACCTCCTCTGGGGTGAAATTGGCTGCGCCTGAGGTTGCGACCTCGGGCAGAGCCACCCAGTTCGGTAGCAATTAAAAAAATAAATATATTTTAAACTATGCATTTTAAAATTTATGTGTTCCGATTTTTTCTCTTTTGTTAATTTTGCAAATTAACATTGCTAAACTACTCCAAATTGTTTTAAGTGATAAGTTGATTACGTTAGCGTGGAAAGTAATAGCTTTTGCCCGCGGCTTCGCTCGCTTTAAATTCGTAATAAAAAAAAAAGTATGTAAATAAGCCCGCTACCGTAAAACAAAGTAACTTATTCCATGACCATCCATTAAATATTTATTATTAGTATTGATGATGATGCTCTTAATAAAATCGGTCAGTCAGTGTTATGCGTTCATACTGTACATAAAATATCAACACACCACACACTGTAACCCGACAATCGGGGTAAGTGGTTGTTGACATCGGGCTTCTGAGAACCCATCGCTTCTGTAACATTGACATAATATATATTACTAGCGTAAGGACACGCCCATACGATAGTAATACGAACTCAGTAATATCCTTCCTCGCTAATAAAGTGGTGTTAAAAAAGAATGATTAAAAATTTATTATTTAGTAAAGTGTATGTGGCCGGTACTTTAAAAGAATAGCCCCACTGCATCTCTCACCGTGCATGTCGTAAAATGCGACTAAAGGATAAGAAGTAGATGCCGTGATAAAGGGCGGTGGGCTAGCCACCTATCACTTCGAATCGGACCTTACACCGATGCATGTAGCGGGTGGGTCTTCGTGTCTTACTTGCTGCTTGATGTCTTGTCCGAAACTGTGCTAAACGTGGTGGTCGGTACTGTGCTGTAATTTACAAGAATACCTACTTGCAGCACAGCACGTGATTACTCTACTTACCCCGATTGTCGGAATACTGCGTGTAGTATGTATGTATATTTTATTAAGTTTGTATGGGCCTGTCTTTACGCTAGTATTATTACAAGTCAATGTTCTGTAAGTAATTTCTCTGTCGCACTACTAGGACATGGAATTGTTTGCGGGCGAGTGTTTCCCCCGATTCATTCAACCTGGCGATCTTCTAACGTGATATCAACAGGCTTTACAACCATATAGTTTAGTCCACAGGTCTTTCCTGAACGCAGCTTGGCCTTCGGCCTCGCCCTTAGTTACTTAGTTTCTTTGAGAAGGTTTATGGTCTTCCTGAATGCAGCTTGGCCTTCGGCCTCGCCCTCTGTTACTTAATTTCTTCGAAAAGGTTATCGTCTTCTTGAACGCAGCTCGGCCTTCGGCCTCGCCCTCAGTTGCTTAGGTACTTTCTTCGAGAAGGTTTATTGTCTTCCAGAATGCAGCTCCGCCTGAAGCCTCGCCGTTAGTTACTTACTTTAGTTGAGAAGGTGTATCGTTTACCTTAACGCAAATCGGCCTTTACTTACTTTCTTCCTTTGAAATACGAATTTCACGCGAGCGAAGCCGCAGGCAAAAGCTATCCAGTAGTTATATATATTTATTATTTATTAGGTGGACAGATGACCTAAAAAAGGTAGCCGGGAGTGAATGGATGAGAAGAGCGGAAGACCGCGTATGGTGGCGTGCCTTGGGAGAGGCCTATGAATGTTTGTTTTAGGTGTGTGCGTTTATTCTATGTAAACTATGTTTGTACGTGTGTGTATATTGTATTATATTGTATTTTTATTTTTATCTCTATCACGGGGGCGGGGGGGGGGGGTGGTGGGGGAGGGGATCCCTCCGTGATAGGGATAAAAATAAAAATACAATATAATACAATATACACACACGAGGGGGAAAATCAATGCTGCGACTAATGTCGCAGAAATAAGCTGATACAGACACCTATTTATCTTGTGTTCATATGTTGTTTAAGGAATTCAATTGTCTGATGATGTTAAGTTATGATACATTTCATTTATGGTGCTTCGCTCAGCTGGAACCTCTTAAAAGGTTAAACAAAACTTATACAATACCTAAACAAATTAAACATCAGTTCTTTCTAAGATACATGTGTCGTCAATATTACTCGGCTGACTTCAGTTTTTAAATATACATACAAACTTCATCTATCAGGGCATATGTGTAAATTTTTGAAAATTTAATTAGAATATTAATTGCTTTATTGAAAAAAATCTCGAATATGCCCCTGAATTTACGTAATAAAACTATTGGGTGGGCATAACGTTACCAAAGCAAGGTTTTGCATAAAAATATTTTGATAGATTTTTACATTTTTGTTTTAAGCCGTAGTTTTGCAATGAATTAAATTAAATTAAAAGCGAAATTTCGCTTACGCTAATAATGTCCGTAGCGTTGTATCCTAGGGTTGTATCCTACCAACGCTAGCGGCGTAACGCTATCCTGCTCGCACCCGCAGAATTTCCATCGCGCTTGCTTTTTTTTTGTTGAAAGAGCGACATTTATGGCGTCGATTCACCCATGAGGTGTCTAACGACGCCTATGTCCATTCGGTCGTATGCGGGTAAATTATTGCTTTACTTTATATTGGGACTTCATTTATTTTATTTTATTTATTTAGGAAACATAACAGCTATACATACACTACAGATATTTTAAAAAGCAACAATTACAAATTAGCAATCCAATAACAAAGAAATACTAGCTTTTGCCGGCGACTTCGTCGGCGTAAATTTTAAAAAAAGAACGGAATTCGAAATTGAAGTTTTTACGTGACGTTGATAGGCTTTTGTTTTTCTTGTCTTTTATATTTCTCGTCCATACTATACTTTATTTGATACTGTTGAGCCCTAAGCCTATTTAGCGTGATGGTATATAGCCTATATGTTATTTTGATGTATTATATCATATTATATATAATAGTACTGTAAAGTCTCATCAAAATCCGTTCAGTAGTTTTTGCGTAAAAGAGGAACAAAGATCCATACATCCATCCATCCTCACAAACTTTCGCGTTTATAATTTATAGGATTTAAAAATATATTTTAATCGGAAGCGTTTTGTATACTCGATGTTTCTGCGCGCGGTACTGACTCGTCGAGTCGGAAAATGGAAGTTACAGTAATTTAAACTACTCTATGTATATAGTTGCTCGCAAAATTACTTTACATACATATATCGCTTTTCGGCCAAGATGTTTGTTTATATAACACTATCTATCTGTAGTACCCGGAATCGTTACTTGGAACAGTTAAACAAGATTATGGAGCCTCGGCTGTGTTCTTCTCTAGTCCAGTATTAGCACAGTGAAACCTAGGGTTAGAGCTTTCATTAATTTCATAATAATATTTTCTTTTTCTCGTTCGCTAGTGTATCCTTAAATATGAATTACATTTTCAGAGATCTTACAGAAATTATCAGTGCATTTTTTTTTAATCAGTTTTTTAAGTGCTCCTTCTCTATGGAAGAATTTTAAGGAATAATTTTTGTTTCAAAATGTTGCTAATATTTGTATCGACGCTGTAAAAAAAAAAAATTCCAATAAGAAAAACTTGACTTTTAGACTTACGTCAATAATCAATAACGCACCATGCATTTCATTGTAGTATATGAAAAAAACCGGCCAAGTGCGAGTCGGACTCGCGCACCGAGGTTTCCGCACCACAAATAAGACATTGAAAAAAAAATGTGTCTTATATGGGAACCCCCTTAATTTTTTACTTTTTCTATTTTTATAATTTGTTGTTATATCCGCCATAATAACACATATTCTGTGAAAATTTCAACGGGCTACCTATTACGGTTCAAGAGATACAGCCCTCGGACAGACAGACGGACGGACGGACGGACGGACAGACGGACGAACAGACAGTCAGACAGACGACGTAGGCTTAGTAATAGGCTTCCGTACGGGATACGGAAACCTAAAAAGTAATGTTTCTATCGGAAATATTAATTCCTTTTTTACAGCCATACAAATATCTCCAACATTTTGAAACAAAAATCTTCCTCTAATATTCTTCCGTTGAGAAGGAGTAGGTACTTCAAAAACGGATTTTAAAAAAATGCACTGAAAATTTCTGTAAGATCTCTGAAAATCTGATTCATATAAGGATACACTAGCGAACGAGAAAATGAAAACGTTATTATGAAATAATGCAAGCTTAACCTCTTTTTCAAGCTTCAAACGCCCGGGCTATTACAGCCAGCAATCCAAAGGGAAGTTTCCGCGAACAACATCTTGTAGAGAATAGATAGCGCGACATGTGGCATCGTTTCACCTACAAGGCGTCTAACGATGCCCATGGACACTCCGTGATGCACGGGGATTGCGAATGCCATGCCGGCCGGACAGGAGGCTTTTCATGCCCCTTTTGAAAAACCCCAGACTGTTCTTGGGAGGAAATAGATGGGCAGGGAGAGCGTTCCACATTTTCCCGGTTCTGTGAATAAAATACCTAAAGAACCGGTTAGTGCGCATCCGTGGTAGGCCGATTGAATAGGGGTGCCCAGTACGCGTAGTGCGGAGGTGGAATGGGGACGGCGGAATCGCGTTAAACAGCTCCTCCAAACACTCCCCATGAAATATACGATAGAACACACTTAGGGAGTCGATTTATTTCCCGCCAAAGTTCCTTCCGTCATTGAAAACGACCAATTGACTTTGGAAATATGATACCGGATTATATACTAAGGTAAATTACAAATTTAAAAATCCCCGACCCTTAAAAAGTCAAAAACCGTTAAGTAAATTCCCGCGCATCTCTGAGTTTCATATTTTATTTACTTAGCGGTCCCCGACTCCTTTAAGTAAATTGAATTTTTATTTTATTTTTAAGGGTCGGGGATTTTTTAAATTTGTAATTTATCATTTATTTCAAGCTTTTTAAAATATAAACGGCATGCAAATCGGTCCACTTTTTAAGATAATAATTTTTTTATTACTTAATTACTCGATTACTTTATTACAAACACAGCTAAGAACCATCCCGATTAATCAAGCTTCCTAATAAAAAAACCGCATCCAAATCGGTCCATCCGTTTGGGAGCTACGATGCCACAGACAGACACACACACACACACACACGCGCGTCAAACTTATAACACCCCTCCGTTTTTTGCGTCGGGGGTTAAACAACATCTAGGTCAGATGAAACTCGAATCTATAAACCCAAGATTTGCCTATACACTAACACTACCGCATCGTCAAAGCTGCGATGCTTATCTCGCAGACAATAAGGGTAGCTCTAAATTATCGCTCAAATCTATTTAATTGGTAATAATAACAGTGATTAAGGGCGAAGCTATAAAGGGCGTTGGACCACTGCCCAGACCAAGAGGCAGCGAATATCCCGAGGTCCCATTCATCAAGAAATTTTAGATATTTAGTAGATACTTACTGTCGGTTAAATATACAGGATCACCCAGATCGACCGCATATACCACGGCGCATTTCCTCAACAACTCATTAAGCTTCAAAAATTATTAATATAATAATAGAGATATAGGTGACCTTCATTTAAGTAAACCTATTAGTTATTTTATGTTTAACTGTACGTACTTCAGATAGATAGGAACTAATGGGAAAAAATACTATCAGTAGTTCCGCCAGGGAACTGTACCACGGAACTACTGGGAATAAATCGTTTTTAATTCTTTCCTTTTTTAACCCCCGACGAAAAAAAGAGGGGTGCGACACCAGGACGATTTCACACTCTCAGCGAAAATGGGGGGCTATACTGAAGCGATGGAAAACACATTTTCAATGTTAAAAATTGATTACATTAAAACAAATTAAAAACCAATTAAGTGTAGGAATTGTGTGTACCACAGCAGTGCAAAGCACAATAATTAATATGTACAGTTACAGGATTCCATTGCTTAAAGTAAGACGGATGGGAACAGCACATTACATAAAAAAAATACAATAATTACATTCAACCAAATTGCATACTACATACATACATAGCGTCACGCCTGTTTCCCGGTGGGGTAGGCAGAGACAACGGATCTCCACGTGCCACGATCCTGACACACCTCTGCCGCCTCTTCCACTCCCATAAACTTGGCCCTTTTTGGGCACATGCCCGATCAGTACCCTAATAACGAGATTTAACCTACTACGCTACGCCGCCGTGTTCTCCGCATACTTTTATATGGAGAAACGAAGTTCGCAAATCTATCACAATCACTAGAGGCGCTGCTCCGTTTCTTCATACAAATGATGCGGAGAACACGGCGTAGCGTAGTAGGTTAAATCTCGTGATTAGGGTATTGGTCCAGGTATGTGCGTCTAGGGCGACCCTTCCCGACTCTTCCACTCACATTTGCTTCATAAATTTCTTTCGTTAGTCTCCTATCACCCCTTTTTCCAACATGACCGAACCACCAAAGCATTCCTTTCTCAATCCTTGTCACAAATTGAAATACATGAAAAACCAATAATGTTAGGAATTGTGTCTACCACAGCAGTGATAATAAACTAATACAGTTCTTATAGGATTCCATTGCGACATCCAGTAAGACAGATTGGAACATTCTGTTTCATATTATATACTTATAAAAAAAATTGCTTATTACATTAAAAACAATTTATTACATTGAACCAAATTGTAATAGGTACATTAAAACCAATTATGTTTAGGAATTTTGTGTACCACACCAAAATTCCAAAGCAAACACAGTTCTTATAGGATTCCATTGCTTAAAGTAAGACAAATGGGCACATTTTCTTTTTACATCTATAAAAAAATTGCTTATTCTAAATTACCTACAGAATGCTCTATTTCCGTGCGAAGGCTGAGCCAATACGGCGAAAATAAAATTACTTTAGGCACGAATATGCCTTTTATCTAATTTGTACATATGTAACCGTCTCGTGGCTATTTACAAATTGGTCATAATTTTGTGTGGTTTCCAAAATGTTTTTTTTTATAGTTAAGACTTATTTACTCCAAGGTTCAGTACCTGGGCCACAGAATACCTAATAGTTGCCTGGGCGACCGAGCTTAGCTCGGCGTCTGCACTTAAACTAAAAAAAAAAACATTACCTACATACAAAATTTCATCAAAATCGTTAGAGCCGTTTCCGAGAAACCAATATAAGTTTAGCTCACTAAAAATAGTGAAAGTAGTGAAATATCTAGTGAAATTTCCTGTCAGTTCTTCTTCGCAGTGATAATCGAACTGGCAGAATGTTACAATGTAAAATATGACAAATCTGAGCGCAGTGTACTACATGCAAAATTTCATCCAAATCGTTAGAGTCGTTTCCGAGAAAACAATATAAGTTCAGCTAACATAACCCTATTTTTTGCTTTATTTTAAGCATATGAAGCGACCCGCGGCCGTGTAACAATACGTCAATATAATGAATATCATTATTGTACCTCGAGAACAACTCGATTTACATACGATTTACGTACCGTGTGGGGCCGGTACTGTGAAAGAATAGCCCCACTGCATCTCTCCCCGTGTATGTCTTAAAAGGCGACTAAGGGATATGACTCCCTTCTTATATTACTAGGTGTGGTAGGGTTTAACCCGCCCGGGTTGGCACCCCCGCACTGAATGAAAGGTCGGTCGAAACGGCTATGTAAATAGTTTGTGTTTTCCGTTCAGTTCAGTGTAGCCGGCACGACCGAAGGGAAGCACTGACGTGGCACCAAGTTCATCCGGTGTTATGTATGGGCTGACATCACGGATGTTGTAGGTGAAGTAGCTAGCCGTGTCAGGCTCCATAAAAAAAAATCTCAAGTGACACGAAATGGTTTTCGAAGTAGGCACCATGTGGTTTCCGAAACGCTTGTCAAATAAGTCCCTCAAGGGAGACGGATGTGCGAGCGACTACATCAGCCAGGAGCGGATTCAGGGGCGGCGGTGTGGGAAAGGTATTTCCACATGTCTGCGGTGTGACACGACACATATTGTGGAGGATGGATATAAAGCCTCGTAGAGTGTTTTCATTTTACGAAGGCACGAGGGGTATGAGGTGGGAAGTGGTGTGAGACCGCGCGGGGCTCAGTAGGGAACGACTCGGTTCGACGGAGCGACGCGGAGACGTGTAGAACGTGTGTACCGACCGGGCACCGAGTTCGTTCTCTACTGAGCTCCGCGCGGTCGCCTCTCGCACCACTTCCTACCTCGTACCCCGCGTGCCTTCGTAAAATGAAAACACTCTACACAGTAATGATTTAGAAATTTTGTTTCTATTACATTTTTTTTTAGAAATAGAATTAGCTCATGTATCGTCGAGCCGCCCATAAGGACTATACTGGGGGGGGGGGGGGGGGGGGGGGGGGGGGGTTGGTACTTAAAAAGGTATAGACGCACTGCATCTCTCACCGTGCACGTCGTAAGAGACGTCTATGGTATAAGGACAATAACCGTGCGAAAGGGTGCCAGGGGTCATTGATGTCTATTTTATAAATTGGCCCATCCCATACATCACTCAAAATATGTTCTCGACGAGACCTGCATATAGTGCACATTTCACGGACAGCCGCTTCATACGGCGTGTGCGGCGCGTGTTGAACGCACGCAAGTCTGTATCGAGTCGGTGACGCCTGTGTGCAGCATGCCCGGTTGCTGTTATAAAGAGTGACAGTGACAAACGTTGTTGTTTGGCGTGTTAAGAAGCCATGCTGTTACGGATAGGATCGTGTGACGGTGCGGTGGTATCGCGTTCTCGTTTTCGCTTGCCTGCTGGTGATGGGAGTGGGCGGAAAGAACGCGCCTGTGGGCGAGCGATGACGTCTTTCTCGCTCGCTCTTGTCATCTGTGGGCGGGTGGGGGCGAAAGCGCGTTAGCACCGTCGTAGGGATCGTGTCACGTATCACAATACTGCGTGTGAATGCACGCACACTTGTACCGTCTAGCACAAGTTGAATCGTACGACGTTCGATCTATAAAATAGACATCGATGCCAGGGGTAACTACTTCTCACGCGCGTTGCTTTTTGCCCGCTGACGACATTCTCTCTCCCTCTCTCTCTCTCTCTCTCTCCTCATTGTCCGCCGTTCGGAACAAAACGGTGACCCCATCAAATGGAAAATCTAAATCCGCCACAAGATTCAGCGTAACGGAAAATTCCTGAAAATACGACAGCAATTAATCATTCATACTCGATATGTAGACATTTTCATTGTGTGTAAATGCTTATTTCGAATTAGGGTTTCGCTTTATAATGTTTGTCTGTCTATTCCTTTGAGTGTTATTCTTATTCCTAGTAAAATCACTACATTTCCACCTCCTCGTATTTATGTGCATACGCTGTGTTCCGACGTCGTCGGGTGGGGTAAACAGAGTAATCGGTGTTGTGCTGCAAGATCTCGGGTGAATTACCGCACTACACCGAACGCCACCTTTAGCAAAGTATTAGGAGAAGATTTAAGTATGTGTTTTTGTAAATTAAGTATGTTATTTAAGTGTGTATTTAAAGTTAGTATATTATTATTTGATTTAAGTATGTGTGATGTACGCTCGACATTTTTTTCCCGATTTTTTCTGGCCAAAAATGTTTTCCCCATACAAGTCATATAATCAGAATAAAGGTAAAGAAACGTACTATCAAATACGGGTACACGAATTACGGTACAACCTTTGTCTATTCCAGATTACTCATATTAGCTGATTATTTGGCGAAATTTATAACTGAAAATGACAGCGGCGATGTTCGCGATGTTGCCATGTCCCACTCGGAAATATTTAATGTCGTTAAAAAACAATTTTTTCAAGAATGGACAGATTTTTGGAGAAACGCAGTAACTGGACGCTGGTATGCAACTGTTTGCCGCAACACTATGGAAAAAACTTGGTTTTCCAAATATCTTCCGAAGAAAAGAAAATTTTACACCATAATATGTCGTCTTCGATTTGGCCACTGTCGCTTCGGCGCCCATCTACATCGCATGAATATTATTAACTCTGCCGTCTGCCCACACTGTTCTAATGATGTCGACGTACAAAATCAAGGAGATAATATGAATGAGACTCTGGATCACTTGTTTTTTGAATGTCCGACTTTTGACCTTCAACGTCATTCGTTAATAGATAGATTAATGAAAATTTATAAAACACCTGACAATATGCCGCGCGTCACTCAAGATTTACTTGCCAACACAGACTGTTTTCCATCCATTTACGATTTCATTATTTCAACAATTGGCGATATATAAATAGTTTAAAGAATAACAACAGACAAGGCTGCATGGTATAATACCTTTGCCTATCCCAAAAAAAGGGATAAAACAACAAAAAAAAAAAAAAAAAATTTCAGTGGTGAAAAGTTTTTTTTTTCAAATATTAAATTTCTGTGTGAAGGTCATAGAAATAACCTAAAAAGTCAATGGTGAAGGTGAAGTGCTGCTCTGGCATATTTGATACTAGTCGCTAGTATCAGTAATAGTAGTAGTAAGCGCAAATTGGCGCCCTTAGCGCCTTTTAATAAGAAAACCGGCCAAGTGCGAGCCGTACTCGCGCATCGAGGTTTCCGCACCACAAAAAAAAAATTGGAAAAAAAACATTTTTCTTGTATGGGAACCCCCCTTAATATTTTACGTTTTAAATTTTTTATTATTTGTTGTTATATCCGCCATAGTAACACATATTCTGTGAAAATTTCAACGGGCTACCTATTACTGTTCAAGTGATACAGCCCTCGGGACAGACAGACGGACGGACGGACGGAAGGACAGACAAACAGCGGAGGCTTAGTAATAGGCTTCCGTACGGGATACGGAAACCTAAAAATGCATTCTTGAACATTCAGCGGACCGTGCGGAGGACCCGCTCGCGGCGCGGTACGAATGACTACGGGACCCTCTGTCTGCGCGTGAACAACGTTCACACTTGACAGGTTTTTAAAATTCTTTTGGCGTGTACCTACCATAATGCCCCTTACTTGTAATAACGGGGAAGGACTATGGCCAGAAGTATGCCCATCAAATGACTGATGACATGACTTAAGGTGTGATATTGCGAAAAATTGTTTGATGCCACCGCGTACAAAAGAGTATCCACTGTAAGGGAAGGAAAAAACATGAAAGTAATTTTTCATCATTTTTAAAAGCTTACACGAAAGCTCAGCCATCTATTGGGCGGTTGAGATACTATTTTAATAGCAACGTCACTTCCATCGGTGACACTCTGAGTCTGACACTTAATATTTTTGTTTTCAGCGCCATCTATCCACATACTGACGTACTTAGTTTCCCCGTTACTCATAGAAATGAACCATTTTCAGCTGAAACGACAGAAGCGCCGACAGTAGTGAGTATTCTATTAAGACGTGAGATGGCGCTGTTATGAACAGCTCATTTTTCGTGTTCATAGATGGCGTTGATATTATAAATTATGATGTGGTGGTAGGTAACCGTCCATCCAGTTCAGTGTAGCCGGCACGACCGAACGGAAGCACTGACATGGCACCTAGTTCACCGCGTGTTATCATGGGCTGACATCACGGATGTTGTAGGTGATGAAGCCAACCGTGTCCGTTTCCATAAAAAAAAAGTTTAATGTTGTATAATGCGCAACATCCGTGTGGGGCCGGTAGGGGATAGCCCCACTGCATCTCTCCCCGTACATGCCATAGAAGGCGACTAAGGGATAAGGACAAGATGCCGTTCTAAAGGGCGAATGGATAGCCACCTCTCACCTTGGCACGGTCCTTCCACCAAGTCAAGGCAGGTGAGTCTTCGTGCCTTACTTTCTGCTTGATAGTTATCATTTATCATGTCCGAATAATTTGCGAAATGTGGCGGAATTTACCAGAAACCTTGGAGCACAACACCGATTACTCTTATTACCACAATTGTCGAGCTACAGCGTATTGGGTATGTATGTTGATGTGTAAAATTAGTAACAATTTTGATGGGTAAAATTTGTAATTCTATAGATATATAATTTGTAAGTACCTAGCATTTTCGATTTAATATATAAATTATTGTGTTTTCCATTGCATTTAAATCCGGGGTTCCCACCGACTCCTAATATCTAATCAATGAGGAACATTTGAAACAAAGTTCCCACTAACTTAGAAGAAGTTTTACTGTACGTTACGACTAGCTTATACTCGAGGCTTCGTTCGCGGTATTGTCGCTTTTAACGTATTGCTGTAATATTCGTCATTTTCGGTAGCTCAGTGGTGAGGTCGGTGGACGTTGTTTAGCACACCTGGGCTCGGTCAGTACATATTCATTTCTATAAAAAAATACCTCGACTTGGCAATCGGACAGTTTAAATATTATAACAATAATAATATACCGAGGTGCCTTACTTATAAGTCACCGCCATTTCTCGAGAACGGTCATCATGTCACACTCTACTGGGACCGGCCCATTATCATCACAGATAGGACTATTCTCACGAACAGATTATATTGTGATAGTGGACCGGAAGGCAAGGCGCGCAACGCTCGTCGATATCGCCGTGCCGCACGATGGTAACCTCGTCAGTAAGGAAACAGAAGATGTTAAAGTATCTGGATCTGCAGCACGAGGTTACCAAAATGTGGCCCGTCGACTCGACGATCGTTGTGCCTATAAGTCGTATCGGCGCATGGGCTGATAGCGAAGAGCCTCGACGACCACCTTGAGAGGCTCTCGCTGAGTGGTTGGGTCAAGGGCCAGATCCAGAAGGCAGCCCTGCTCGACACTGCGCGCCGCATAGTCCGGACATTTCTCTCTTTGGGACCCGACCATCGGTAGCCTGGGTCCACCCCGCCGCCGGTGGTGGAAACTCAATTTGTTTTATAATAATTTTATATATAATTTTTGTATATTTTAGGTATAGTTGTAAGAAAAATTATTGTAAATAGATGTGTGAATAAATGGATAATATTATCGTACCCAATATCAGTTTGTTAGTAAACTGAAAAGAAATCTTTACGAAGGTATTTGTTCGTGCTGTGTGACAATTTCCTAATAAATACAGCGAAGTTTCTACTGGCGATCTTGCAATGTACCTCAATATATTATTAATATCCTTATAACTCGAGAACCACATTATCATTTTACATACGGTTTTCACTGCTACATTCTGTCATTTCTCAAGATGGTTTTACGCTATAAATCATAACAATGCGTCATCGGCGGCCTGAGCTATAAGCAAATCTAGCGGACAAAAGCTAGTAATACATACATACATATTTGCCATCAACTCATAAGGTACCTAAATATCTAACTATTTATTGTTTAATAATTACATTTTTAAATAAAGCGTAGAGGAACTAAAAGTCATGAAGTCAAATCTTATATATTGTATTGTATAAATATAATATATTTAGGTATTTTATATGTATAAGCATAAGTACTATGTATGCATATTATATTATATATTATAATCATGTATGTATGTTTATTCATACCTATTTATAATTAGTTACTATTCTCTCATATAATCCGTGCGCCTACTTATACATCCTTTACCACATCCCAAAGGTTTGCTCCATAGAGAAATAATATACGGTTTGCTCTACTATAATGCAGATCTGAATTCAGCCGAGCTTTTTGCAACTTATTTTATCGTAAAATGGTGTACAATAAATATAAATAAATACAAATCTTTTCGTTTTAACCATTCAATATTTTATATCAAGTAAATAGGAAAAATATCTGGCTATTAACTGCCGGCAGAGGTCGCAGCTGAGCGCCGCTATTGTTAAAGTGAGCGGACAACAGATGGCGCTTCTCTGGAATGAATCGCCGAGAATAGCGAGCGATGACGGTTCAATGGAGACAACTGACATAGAATGAACAGGATGTTTTCCTTTAAATATTATAAAAAAAAAAAACAAATTGTAAATTTACTTATTTACTTTATTCTTTTTTTTCTTTATTAATCTATAGCTTTTTGTTCGCGTAAACTTCGTAGTTAAAAAGAAGAAGTAAGTAAGCCCGCTACCGTATCTTTATTTCGGCGCGCGGAACAATTCGGTTTGTATGAGAGCCACATCTTAGCGTATCTTTATTTCGGCACGCGGAACAATTCGGTTTGTATGAGAGCCACATCTTAGCGTATCTTTATTTCGGCACGCGGAACAATTCGGTTTGTATGAGAGCCACATCTTAGCGTATCTTTATTTCGGCACGCGGAACAATTCGGTTTGTATGAGAGCCACATCTTAGCGTATCTTTATTTCGGCACGCGGAACAATTCGGTTTGTATGAGAGCCACATCTTAGCGTATCTTTATTTCGGCACGCGGAACAATTCGGTTTGTATGAGAGCCACATCTTAGCGTATCTTTATTTCGGCACGCGGAACAATTCGGTTTGTATGAGAGCCACATCTTAGCGTAACTGGAACTGAATTAAGAATTCGGATGATCGATTTAAGAGTTATGGAGGAACATACATACATACATACAGGAAAGATTTCTAAAAATCGTCAATTTAGTTTTAGTGTCATACATAGAGTCTAAAGACGCAATATCTTATAATAAAGCAAATTAACTTACTCCATGACCATCCCTTACAATTATTAGCATTTTTTTTTATGGAAACTGACACTCTTGGCTACATCACCTTCGTGATGTCAGCCCATAACACCGGGTGAACTAGGTGCCATGTCAGTGCTTCCCTTCGGTCGTGCCGGCTACACTGAACTACACAGAGAACACGAACTATTTACATAGCCGTTTTGACCGAAGTTTCATTGATATTAAATTTGATATTCTTTGTTTTCCGTTTATAGATTCTCCAAGTCTGTTCATTCAGTGTCACTGCCCAGTAATGGGGCGACAAAAAGCTGCAATAGATAGCGATGTGAGAGGTCACGCAGAGCACAATGGCGGCCGGCATCATTCTTCCATCTTTTTTTCTGTCACGTCGTTCGATTCAAAGAATTCAACGGGGCAAGAGGGGGCGTCTTTTTGTCGGGCAGGTGGTGATATAAATTTGATTGGCGCAAAGGGTAAGTAATAATAATAATATACCACCTTGAGAGGTTCTCGCTGTGTGGTTGGGTCAAGGGCCAGATCCAGAAGGCAGCCCTGCTCGACACTGCGCGCATGGTCCGGAGGTTTCTCTATCATACGGAGGTGGTTGCAAAATGATGGCTGCCCAACCCATTACGCTAGAGAAGTGCGTAATTTTTTAGACCAAGCATATCCCCACAGATGGATCGGAGGTGGACGTATCTGCACTTGCATCGAGTACTTGCTCGACGCATTAACCGAGCATTTGTGAGAAAATGTCGAGCTAGCATTTGTGCAGGTTGTAAACAATTTGAACATCTACTTTAACAGGTTAATAAAGACCAATTACTTCAAATGTTTATTTTATTCCAATTCGTAGTTGGTCGAACAGTTATCAAATTCCGAGGTCTTTTTGCAGTTAAATAACAATATCTCATAAATTATTGGGCAAAGCGGTAAGTGATGTACCATTTTAAAAACTACATTAGATGGGCGTATTTTTTTTGCATAATGCCACTTTAGTGTAGTAATTTTTTTTTTCACCGCGAAGGGCCAAACTCAAAGGATGAGGCTGAAATTTTTTTAACATGTGGCTCTTAAGTCGTTTTTCAGCTAAACAGGATTAAACATAAAAAAATAAATTATACCGTGTGAAAGCCTTACTTTTCGGGAATATTTGACAAAAACTAGATTTAAGAAAATCTTACATTTGTACTTGTGGCATTTAAAAAAATGAGCTGAGGGAGAAAATTTTGGATTTTTACAAAAATGACAATATCTCAAAAACTAAGCCATTTTTACTAACCCTAAAATTAGATATTTTGAGAGGTAATTAGCAGCCCTATCTCCTGTTAAAGGATTATCGTCGGTTTCTGGGACAGCCTGTATAATACATAAATGAATACATTAAATACATGCTACATACTGGGGGGTTAAGTTGCTCGCGTCCGCCGACACCTTCGGGTCACTAATAAGTCGCACGTGCCTCCCGGGTAGTGCCAAATGAGCAACCAACTAGCGTGTGGTAGACCGCATGGTCGCCTGGGTTTCGCCACCATTTCGCTGGCAGAGCCGTGCACGACTTTGCCCTGACGCAGAACCTAACTCAACTGGTGACACATCATACGCGTGTCCCGGACCGAGTAGGTGACGCGTCCTCCTTGCTGGACCTTCTGCTGACCACACACCCTACCGGGTACAAGGTCTCGGTGACCGCCCCTTTAGGAACATCGGACCACTGTCTGGTGAGGTCATCCGTGCCCCTATCTCGCCCGGTGAATCGTGCTCCTGGCACACGCCGGGTGTGGCACTACAAGTCAGCAGACTGGGATGGAATGCGGGAGCACTTCTCTTCCTTCCCATGGAGGCAGCTCTGCTTCAGGTGGCCGGATTCGTCAAGCTGCGCTGTAGCCGTATCTGAGGTGATTCAGGGAGCTATGGAAATGTTTATTCCTAGCTCCGTCAAATCCCTCGGAGGTAAAAGCCAGCCCTGGTTCAACACGGAATGCGCAGCCGCTATTTCTGAAAAGAATACGGCTTACAAAGCGTGGTCCCGTGCGCGAACCCGACGTGATCCAAACACTGCCAATCTGAAGCAGACCTACAATGCAGCCTCTAAAACCAGCAAGAGAGTCATCGCAAGGGCTAAATTTGAGCACATCGGCAGAATTGGTGACAAATTGATGGAACACCCATCTGGGAGCCGTCAATTCTGGTCTCTCGCCAAATCTGTCGAAGCAAACTTCTGTCGCTCCTCACTCCCACCGCTGCAGCGGCCCGACGGCTCGCTCGCTTTTTCCGCCAAAGAGAAGGCCGATCTCCTAGTGGCACTCTTTGCTCAAAATTCGCACCTGGACGATGGCGGTGCCAAACCACCATCCATTCCTGGGTGTGATTGCACCATGCCAGAAATACAGTTCCGCCAAGGCACTGTCCGGCGTGAGTTATTCGCCCTAGATGCGAGAAAAGCGAGTGGACCCGACGGAATCCCTGCACTGGTGTTAAAGACATGTGCTCCAGAGCTAGCCCCTGTCCTCACACGCCTGTATCGCCTGTCTTACTCCACTGGTCGCGTGCCGTCAGCTTGGAAATCTGCTAACGTGCAGCCTGTCCCCAAGAAAGGGGACCGTTCCGATCCGAAAAACTACCGCCCGATAGCAATCACCTCATTACTCTGCAAAGTGATGGAGCGCATCATCAACACTCAATTGATGACATACCTAGAAAGGAAGGACCTCCTAAGCGACCGCCAATATGGATTTCGCCCAAATCGGTCAGCTGGGGACCTTCTGGTTCACGTATGTCACAAAATGGGTGATGCGCTCGAAAATCACGGCGAGGGCATGGCTATCGGGTTGGACGTAGCGAAAGCGTTCGATCGGGTCTGGCATAAAGCCCTTCTTTCCAAGCTGCCGTCATATGGCCTACCGTCCGGCTTGTGTGACTGGATTGGCGACTTCCTGCATGGTCGCAATATTAAAGTCTTGATTGACGGTTGCTGCTCAGACGCCATGTTAGTTGATGCCGGCGTACCGCAAGGTTCCGTGCTGTCCCCGACCCTCTTTCTGCTGCATATTAATGATCTGCTCGAATCGGGCGAAATTAATTGCTATGCAGACGACAGCACGCCACTAGCCAGGTACACATGTCATCCAACCGCAAGCCTGGCCGAGGTGGAGAAAAACAGGCTACATCTTGTGCTTGAGCTCGAGGAGACCCTAAATAAGGTCTCCACCTGGGGCCTCCAAAACCTCGTCGAGTTTAACGCAAGTAAAACCCAGGCGTGTGTATTCAGCGCGAAGCGGACACCGTTCACTGCAGCCCCCACCTTCCAAGGAACTAGTCTCAAGGTCGAGGAGCACATTGGGATTCTCGGGGTCGAACTAACTCGCGACCTTAATTTTGGACGCCACATCGAGGAAAAAGCTAAGGTAGCCTCAAGGAAGCTGGGAGTCCTCAATAAGGTGCGTCAGTACTTTACGCCGAGCCAAAAACTGCTGCTTTATAAAGCACAGATTCGCTCATGCGTGGAGTACTGTTCGCATCTGTGGGACGGATCCGCAAAATACCTGCTCGGCTCCTTAGACTCGATTCAGCGTCGCGCTGTCCGCCTCGTTAACGACCCCGAGGTATCCCGAAACTTAGAGACCTTACAACTCCGCAGGGACGTTGGATCTTTGTGTGTGTTCTATCGCCTGTACCACGGAGAGTGTTCCAAGGAGCTGCACGATGCGATCCCTCCATCCCCATTCTACCATCGTTCCACCCGCAACAGGTTGGGAATGCATCCACACACTGTCGATATTCCCCCACTTAGGACAAATCGATCCTGTAAATCCTTTATTTACAGGGTTGCTAACATGTGGAATTCACTCCCACCTGCATCCTTTCCTCTAATGTACAGTCTGGGGTCCTTCAAACATAATGTGAAGGTGCACCTAGCCGGCCGACAAGGTATTCGTAGCCCCCGTAAATATTCGAATGCCCGTGGGCGCCGTCGGACTACACCTCTGCGTTAGTCTGGCGCGCGCCATTTGTCGTGCTCCCCATAAAAAAAAAAAAAAAAAAAAAAAAAAACATACTTTGCTATTGAGTAGGTATTCAAACATTTAAAATGATGAACAGATTACCAATAAGTGAAAAATGCTTAACCCTTTTAGGTCTGTCGACTCCACGTCAAAGTTCATTGTGAAGCATTTCATATGAGTGGGTATTGACAGGACCCTGTACAGAAGAGGTCAGAAGGGGAACACGAGAGCGGCTCATCGCTAAAGCGGTGAACGAGTTGTCTAGTGACGGAATTCACCATCTGCGGTTATGACTAGTCAAACAGTTTTTTTTATGTAAACCAACATGGGTGGTTGTGCCGAGAGACCAATGGTGCATTCGTTCGACAGAGCCAAAACACCTCTCCTCGCGAAACCACGCTCAGTTAGGTGCCACGCCGGCAGATTTGCGGACTGTTGCTAGGCTGTCTAGCCTGTTAATACGACGTTTGAAGACACACAGGTTAAAGGATTCGGGAAACACACTCGCCGGAAGACAGTTCCACACCCTACTTAGCGGTGCGACAAAGAAACGATTTTGAGAACCGATGGGTTCTCCAAAGCACAATGTCAACAACAAAAGGGTGCAGAGTCTATATGCGACAATTCATGCGGAGATAGGACGGGTGGCGGGAATAAGGGATGCTAGTTACACAGAGCAGCGCCCGTGATATTATCTCTAGAACCTACAAACAGTTGTCCGCCAGTTTTTTATTTTTTTTTTATGGGAAGCACGACGTATATCGCACATTTTAAAATCGGATGAGCATTTTCGTAGATTACCTCCTACTTCTAAACTTACAAACTTACAAACTTTACTTCTTTATAATATTAATTAATAAGTCTTTATAGTCAGACAGAACTCTCATTAAAATTGTTAATCTTGCTCTCAATCTGTGTTTTTGATAGACTATGGGCGGTGTTATTATGTGGCTAGTCACAAAATACTTGTAAAAATATGTTTAAAAAAGCTTAAGGTTGCACTCCGGGAGTGCCGGCAGAAGTGAAAACATCAACGTTGTGCATTTTTGAATATTTTGGAATGGTTAGGGAATAATTTCGCACGAATTGTTTTATTTATCAGTATAAAAGTACTATAATTTATGTGGTAAAATACAATATTAATTTCTTGCGCTATCGTAGACAAACATGACAATTTATATTACATAAAAAATTTTACACTACAGAACTATTATAAATTATTTTACATCAAAAAGTTTATTTCTCAGAAAAATCAACATCCATAATTTCCACGAATCTTACGCTTTTTCGATCAGGCTACGGATCTGAAGCGAGTTTAACATTTTTTACCCATCTAAAAAAAGTGCCAAGCGCCGCTAAAGAAGTTTTCACTTCAAAAATACCCTGCGAAGTTTCTTGTCGGATCTTCTTCGTGGGTGTAATCGAACCGGATAGAACAAATTGTGACAAGTTCGAGCGCAGTCTGTCATATGATCAATAAACAATACAATACAATACAAATTAGTGTAGATGTTTATGTACACTTTTTGGTAGGTTATTATATAGTTTCTTTTTCGCATTGAATTTAGAACTGGCGGAATTTTCGATATATCCAAGCGTAGGTTACCTACCTATTGATGAAGTTATACAATAAACAATAAACATAGAATAGGAATTTAATTTGTCAGTTTATTTTCTGTTCTTTAATTTTAATATACATCTATATGTAGATAGCTCTTTATTGAATAAAATGAAATAATCTCTTAACATGGTTGCGGTTGTCTTAGCTCAAGTGGCAGTGGGCTGGGCACGTCAACCGAAGAGACGGCAACCGCTGGAGTAGCTGTGTCCTACACTGGCGGCCGTGGACAGAAAAACGGAGTGTGGGAAGACCACCCGCCAGGTGGGACGACGACATCAAAATACGTCGGCGGAAATCGGCGGTTCCGTACCGCTGAAGGCCTGGAGAACCGGAGGAAAATTTGAGAGGCGTATGTCCAGATGTGGACGCTTACACGCTGACTGACTGACTGACACGGCACTTATTCTTTAATATTCGTTGTCGAAATATCAGTTTTCTTTTCGTATATTTTATTTTACATGAATTCATATTCCTAGGTAAGTACTATTAAAATTGTATTAGTCTGACAAGTCATAAATAAATTTTAACCAACATGTTTTCTAGCCATCCTTACACACAAAGCCTACCTAACATGCCTCACCTAACGTACGCAGCCTACCCAAAACTAAGCCCTCTTCAACCCTGACAAATAATCACACATCTATTTCAACCAAAGAAATTCACATCTAGAACTGGCGGATTTGCGACACACGTAAAACTTTAGGTCTCTGGCCTGCCTTTACCTTACTTGGTGGAAGGCTAGAATTGTAGCCGACTAAGTTGGTACCACCGCACTGTACGTAAGATGATCGCACTGTAGCCGCGTCTGTGTTCTTATCTAGTCCAGTATTGCCAGCAATCCAGGGATGTCTCCGGTACGGCACCTCCCTTCTCGGAGGTGATATTGGCTAATTGGAGCATGCGTTTTGGCCCCTCTGAATCAGCCGCCCATATGGGATTACATAAAAAAAAACTGGGTCATAGGGTATACATACAATCCGACCCGATTGGTAACATCGCATTAAATGAAAGCGCAGTCAAAGCGGCAAGAAGTAAGTGTTTTCCGTCCAGTTCACTGTGTCCGGACGAGCAAAGGGAAACTCTGACATGGCACCGAGGCTCGCACCGAGGTCTTATGGGCTGACACCACGGGTATAGTCATGTCTGTTTCCAAAGTCAGTCAGTCAGTCAGTCAGCGTGTAAGCGTCCACTGCTGGACATACGCCTCTCCAATTTTCCTCCAGTCCTCCCGGCCTTCAGCGGTACGGAACCACTGCTTTCCGCCGACGTACTTGATGTCGTCGTCCCACCTGGCGGGTGGTCTTCCCACACTCCGTTTTCCTGTCCACGGCCGCCAGTGTAGGACACGGTTACTCCAGCGGTCGTCGTCTCTTCGGCTGACGTGCCCAGCCCATTGCCACTTGAGCTTAGCCACCCGGTATCCAATATCGACTACTTTGGTGCGTCGGCGGATTGCCTCGTTACGCACCATATCACGTAGCGTGTTTCCAAAAGTGATATCAAATTATACAACACAACTTCGAGAAAAAAATAAAATATACAGGTGGTTCATATAAACTTATTCACGAATTTTGACACACCGAATTGATACCAGCCACCAAAGATAACTGTACGTACAGGCTTAAAAACAGCGGCCCTTGAGACACTTGAGTGGCCATATGCTGCGCCTACGCCCTTTCTTTTGTACTATTTAGCTCCATTTATGTTAAATGTAATATAATGTACGTGTTGTGTACAATTGAATAAAATACAATTCATTTGTATTCTATTCTATTCTATTCTATTCTATTCTATTCTATTCTATTCTATTCTATTCTATTCTATTCTATTCTATTCTATTCTATTCTATTCTATTCTATTCTATTCTATTCTATTCTATTCTATTCTATTCTATTCTATTCTATTCTATTCTATTCTATTCTATTCTATTCTATTCTATTCTATTCTATTCTATTCTATTCTATTCTATTCTATTCTATTCTATTCTATTCTATTCTACAGTACCCGGCAGTAAGTAATGGACATCGAGCTTTAGAAATAGACAATCCACTTGAAAAGCATCGTTCCTGTCGCACGAATTTAGTTTTAAAAGAAAATTAAGTGCATTTTCGTTTTCTGACACCATATTGGGTTTTCAAAAAGATGTCAATTTTCTCTGATAGATGAAGTTTACATATATTAATACTAAATATGTCAGGTGAGTACCTAATTATTGATGGTACACCTCTGAGAAAGAGCGAAATTTTACATACATACATACTTAGCACACACGCTGAATCTCGACAATCGGGGTAAGCAGAGTAATCGGTGTTGTGCTGCAAGAACTCTGGTAAATTACAGCACAACACGGACTACCACGTTTCGCAAAGTATTCGAACAAGATTCAATCGATAAAGCCTTATCCTTATCCCTTAGTCGCCTTTTAAGACATGCACGGGGAGAGATGCAGTGGGGCTATTCTTTTTAAGTACCGGCCCCAAACGGTACGAAATTTTACTTTGTATGTAATCACAAATAGGCGCTTATCTCTCTCACACTAGTTTACTATCTGCTGCTAATGAAGTGCACGCACACCATAATGTTGGTAACAAGGTCAAATTTAACCATGCCATTTCTATGAATAGATTTCTTCGGCCTCAGCGCTTGGGGGTGACGAAATGCGAGGCGATTTAGGAAAAGGACCCAACCAGTTGGTTTTCCCTCTAGGGTTTCGTTGGTGTCTTTAATTTCATAAGTGTTCTGTTGTATGGAGTTTTTATCCCTACTCATTTTCTTTTATGGAAACTGACACGGTTGGCTCCATCACCTATAACATCCGTGAGTGGCTGAGTAAGAGGGGCTAAAGCACATGCCCCGACCAGCCAATATCACCTCCGAGAATGTAGGTGCCATACCGGAGACTTCCCTGGAGTGCTGGCTATCCTAGACTAGAGGAGAACACAGCCGAGGCTGCTATGCGGCCATCTTACACCCAGTATGGTGGTACCAGCCCAGTCGGCTACAATTTGATAGTACCACCTAGTAAGGGGCAAGGGAAAGGGACCTACAGTTTTACACCGGTTCCCGGTTCCGAACGGTGAAGCAGCAGGTGTAGATGCAAGTAAATTTTTTCGTCAGAAAAAAACTCATTGGTACACGCCGACCAGATTCGAACCTCGGACCTCTCGCATGAGAAGCCGATGCCCAAACCACTCGGCCACCCGCCGCTTTAGATTGGGCACTTTGGATTGGATCGGACCGTGATTTAAATGCAGAAACTCATTTATCCTTACCGCTACTACTCAATCACAACCCTATAACCCGTCAAAGTGCGCACTTACCCCTACCCCGATTCCCCGACAAGGGCTTACCAGCGCGACGAGCGACAGATGTTGGTAGAAACGCGGCGATCGTTGTCACGTTTTTGTCCCTACTCCGCATTCATTACCTATTTCCTGGGATCCTCTTTAACCGAACTTCAAAAAAGAAAGGAGATTCGATCTCGTGGCGTTCTGACCCATTCTCAGGACTTCGTCGGATTTTATTTTTAATTTTTTTAATTTTTTTTTTTTATTTTTTTTTATGCAACACACAGTTGGCTACATCTCCTACTACATCCGTGATGTCAGCCTATAACGCCATGGTGAACTAGATGCCATGTCAGTGCTTCCCTTCGGTCGTGCCGGATAGACTGAACTGAACGGAAAACTCGAACTATTTAAATAGACTTTTTTTATGGAAACTGACACGGTTGGCTACACCACCTACTACATCCGCGATATCAGCCCATAACACCATGGTGAACTAGGTGCCATCTCAGTGCTTCCCTTCGGTCGTGCCGGATACACTGAACTGGACGGAAAACTCGACCTATGCCGTTTCGAACGACCTTCCATACAGTGCGGTGCTACCAGCCCGGGCGGGTTAAACCCTACCACCTAGTAAGGTAAGAAGGGAATATCGTTAATGCGGCGGGTGGCCCAGTGGTGTGGGCGTCGGCTTCTGTTGCGAGAGGTCCGAGGTTCGAATCCAACCGGCGTGTACCAATGAACTTGCATAGTCCAACAAACAAATTGGTGTTATCGGCAGGTTGTTTTAGATCTTAAAGTGGTATATTGGATTAATATAACGCGTCACTACTGTAGAGCTCTTGTCCCACCCTTATAGCACTTACTAACGCTATTGTAAAGCCACTAAAGAACCTTAACCTGTATAAGAATGGGCCTCTATTAAACAGCTCTTATAATAACGCCTGTCTAATGTTAGTTGGGAGGTACCTTCACCCACAGCTCCATGATTCGGATTCCATGTAAAAATGTAGGTCCATCCGGTTGACTGGAGGAAACTTCCTATGGCAATAAGCCCACCCTTGCCACGTATTAAGTGGCATGTATTATTACTGTTTTATTCGTTTATGTTTATTTATTCAATATATTTAACCTTTTTTTATATACATCTGAATATATTATAAAATATGAAAACATAAGTATACAAATTAATATATCTAAAACCATCGACATAGATCGAACGTCGTACGATGCAACCTGTGCTAGACGTCGGTACAAGTGTGCGTGCACACACACGCAGTATTGTGATACGTGACACGATCCCTACGACGATACTATCGCGCGCTCGCCCCCACCCGCCCACAGATGACAAGAACGAGCGAGAAAGACGTCATGCGGCGCGTTTGCTGTCTTTCCGCCCACTCCCATCACCAGCAGGCAAGCGAGAACGAGAACGCGATACCACCGCACCGTCACACGATCCTATCCGTGACAGCATGGCTTCTTAACACGCCGTAACATGCTCAGGCGAAACAAACAACAACGTTTGTCACTGTCACTCTTTATAACAGCAACCGGGCATGCTGCACACACGCGTCACCGACTCGATACAGACATGCGTGCGTTCAACACGCGCCGCACACGCCGTATGAGGCGGCTGTCCGTGAAATCTGCATTATATGCGGTTCTCGTCGAGAACATATTTGTTCGGGAGTGATGTATGGGATGGGCCAATCTATAAAATAGATATCAATGTCTAAAACTAAATATTTCTACCAGCGGCGGCGCGGCGCGGAGGCGGCGGCGGGGCGAACCCAGGCTAGGCTACCGATGTTCAAGACCCAGGGAGAAAAACAAATATAATGAAATTTATTATTATTATTGTATCTCTTTATCTTTTAATTTTTTACATCGTGGACCTATTTCGATAATTATTTTTTTTTAGAAAGGGTGAACTATTTAATTAATTTTGTCTATCCGACAGCTTAATAAACTTCAAAGTGTTGAGCTCGTAAATCGTTTGGCGTGAAAGTAATAATTCATCCATCATCCGAGTGAAGTTCGAGGAAAGGTCACTTTCGTGACGTTATTATCATATTTCTGTGAGTAGTGCTTCGCTCATATTACATTTATGTATCACCCGAAGAATGTACTTTTATGTTCATACAAGAGGTGAATTCAACTTTTGAATTCGAAATTTAAAATTCGCCCTGAGGTCTGACCTGCAAAATTTAAGACCATGTTATATGACCAGTGAGTCCACCCGGTTATGACGTACGGGTGTGAAACGTGGACTTTGACGGTCGGTGTTGTCCAAAGGTTGAAAATTGCCCAGCGAGCAATGGAGCGAGCCATGCTGGGAAAATCGCTACGTGATATGGTGCGTAACGATACAATCCGTCGACGTACCAAATTAGTCGATATAGGTGGATAAGCTCAAGTGGCAGTGGGCTGGGCACGTTACCCGGTGAGACGACGACCGTTGGAGTATCCGTGTTCTACACCGGTGGCCCCGTGGACAGGAAAACGCAGTGTGGGAAGACTAGAAGAAGAAAATTAACGGGGGTCCCCATACAAGAAACTAAAAAGTGTATGCGCGCCATCTACCGAAAAGAGTATGGAGCATTTTAACTAATACATAGACGGCGTGAGTGGCGCTGACCATTGTTTATTGTTTATTGTATAATTTCATCCATAGGTAGGTAACCTACGCTTGGACTTGTCGAAAATTCCGCCAGTTCTAAATTCAATGCGAAGAAGAACTGACAAACAAACTTCGCAAGTCACAATGTTTTGTTAGTACCTTATAAGTATTATGTTATAGTAACTTACAAATAATTAACCCATACTACCGCTCACAAGAGCATTAATATTTACAGTATAAACATGAATACTGAAGAATCTGACCACACTGCCCATGACATAGCTATACGGAACCCTCGGTGCGCGAGCTCGACTAGCACTTGGCCGGTTTTACTACCGCCCCGCTACCATTCCACTATACATCCATAGCATATCTCTGGTAATATCTTGATTTTTATAGCGCCATCTGTGTGTTCCAAGTTTGCATTACGATGTGCTGAAGCATAAAATGGCGGACAGCGTGCGGTATGTATATATGTAAAAAAAAATGCTTAGTACTAACATAGTATAAACATAAAATAAAATTTACTTATCTAAATATTTAACATATTTATCCCTGCACATATATTTCCCCAAAGTAAACAGTCTCGAGTCCTTCAAGAGGGGCGTGAAAGGCACTGGTCAGGCCGACATGGCATTCGCAACCCCCGCATACGACCGAACCGACCGACCATGGGCGTCGTTAGACACCTTACGGGTGGCTCGGCACCACATGTTTAAAAGAATTACCTAAATACTTACAGATTAATAATTGTCAGCTCAATGATGGCACTATGAGTGGAAATAAATCATATGAAAATATCGTTGCGACGACGTTTCAAAATCGTATTTTTGTAAATGTAAATTCGTCTTTACCGCGTCTTATTATTAAAACTCTCGACCCCAATTTGCATGTTAAAAAGTCTCAGCAACAATGATGAGTGAAAAACTAGACTGGCTCTACCAAGAACGTTAGAACAGGTAGGGACGTCGGACCTTCCCCGCGCCAGCGTAACACGATATTAAAATTAGTAAAAACGTACAAATAACATTTGTCGGTCGCCCGTTAGCCACATAGCGTCAACCTTCCCCCACCCGATACCACCCCATTAGAGCGCGCCGTCCCCTCCGCTCCCCGCGGAGCTCGGCGACGCTGGTTCTCATACAAGCATTGGACCTAGAACGATAAAAAAGGTACGGACGCCGGACTGTCAAATGCTTGTGTGAGAACTAGCGTCGCCGAGTTGCGGGGAGCGGAGTGTACTTACCGATGATAAGATATTCCACTATTGTGCACACTAAACTTTGCTGTAGTGTTTTTACACATAAACACAGAGCATGCGGGCATTTTAAACAGGTTTTTGCGAACGCAGCCGATGACAGACTGACGAGCCAACGCGCGACCGTCCGATGAAACAAATATGCTTTTACTTATATCGTGTTACGCTGGCGAGGCTGGAGTTCGGGGTCCATACCTTTTTTATCGTTCTAGCATTGGACGTCCGTCGTCCCTACTAAAACCCCATATTAAAACTCCTACGCGCTACGCCCTTGACGTTACTAGGCGCCTTAAAACCCGTCAGCTCTCATAGGGAAAGAAAAAAACCGCCTTCAAAAATGTATGAAATAAAAAAATCAAAATCGAACCTTAGAGTTGAAGGCGGTCGGTTATTTTTGCTTGCTTTAGCACCACCGCCTTCAACTCTAGGGTTCGATTTTTATTTTTTTATTTCATACATTTTTGAAGGCGGTTTTTATATTTTTTTAAATAGTTTTTTATTTCACAGTTTTTTTAGTAATTTTTATTTGCTATTAATGTACTCGGCGGAATCGCTTTCCATTCCGATCTTGACCAAAAAAAATGGGACCACCTTGGAGCTAGACTGAATCGAACACAAAAAGAATCATTGAAATCGGTTCACAATTGGGGAAGATATTGCTGAACATACATAAAAAAAATACATACAGCCGAACATAGAACCTCCTCCTTTTTTGAAGTCGGTTAAAAAGGAACGAGGGTTCCCCAAAAGTAAAATTTTGGAAAATAATAAATAATTATATTTTCTTAACCTTACCAAGGTAAATAATTTTATGTTACGTAGGTACGTATCTTAACGACTAGCGGGTGGCTCAGTGGTTGGGCTTCGGCTTCTCTTGCGAGAGATCCGAGGTTTGACATTTTGACTTTTTTTCTGACCGAAAAATTTACGTGCACACCAGGTGTACCTGGCTGCTTCACCGCTCGAAACTGGGTGTAAAACTGTAGGTCCCTTCTCTTGGCCTTTACTAGGTGGTAGGCTCAAATTGTAGCCGACTGGGTTGATAACACCGTACTGGATGTAAGATGGCCGCATAACAGCCTCGGCTGTGTTCTTCTCTAGTCCAGTATAGCCAGCAATCCAAAAAGAAAAGTCTCCGGTATGGCACCTACCTTCTCGGAAGTGATATTGACTGGTCGTAGCATGTGCTTTAACCCCTCTGATTCAGCCACCCATTTTGGATTGCATGAAAAAACAAACTGGGGAGTTAAGATTCTTCCCCCATTGGTCGTGTTGGCCAGGAATGACGCTTTAATAAATTCGCCAGTATTCGTTCATTTTTAACTCAGTAATAATTGGTTTTAAATGTGGCTAATTTAACCTACCTCTTCAAAATGTCACTAACCTCCTCGCTGGACAATTCGTTATCGAAACCAATATTAACACTCACCTGAAACAAAGAGAAAAGATTATTAGATACATTTCGTATACAATACTTATTTCGCATATACCTAACTGTTTATTGTATAATTTCATCCATACTATTAGGTAGGTAATCTACGCTTGGATATGTCGAAAATTCCGCCAGTTCTAAATTCAAATGCGAAGAAGAACTGTCAAACTTCGCAAGTCACAATGTTTTGGTTGTTAGTACCTTACTGGGTTGGCTCGAGATCAGTGACCGTCGCGTCGTAATATGCATATTCTCTGCTTCTTGTACAAAAGTCTGAGTGATACAAAGATACCAGAGTACACACGAGAGATGATAGTTCCACTTTCACAGCATGGGCGACCACTGAGATCCTCCGACACAGGAATTCTCCAAATCCCTAAGCACTGCTCACGCTTCATGAGTAGATTACATGCTGTGCAGGCTCCTCGACTTTGGAATGCGCTACCAATCGAAATCAGAAGCGTGCCAAGGCTTGAATCTTTTAAAAATAAACTCAAATCACACTACCTCTGCTAATTTCTGCGATTGTTATGTATTTAAATAAGCAAATGGATCACAATAGACAAATTGTGGGTAGTTCCCTGTAGGTAGTTTGTTGGTTTTTTGTTAGTCTTGCTGTTTCAATAATTGCAAATTTTGTATTGTTTATTTCTGCCACCAAATGTTAATTAATTAATTAATTAAAGTAACTTACAATAATTAACCCAAACTAACAGCTCACAAGAGCATTAATATACATTAATATGTACTTAAGAATCTGACCACTCTGCCTATTTAAATTACCTATATCTGGTTATAGTATCATCGTCAAATTTTGATACTTAGATACAAGGAGGATACAGACTGTCCATCTGTGCTCGGTGCTTAGATATATCAAGTCAAATCAACAACAATTGCTTAGTATAAGTTTTTATTACAATCAGTATAATCAGCTAGCCATTCAGCCAGTGAGCGTGAACGCTTCCGCTGCTGGACATAGGCCTCTCCACTTGCCATCCAGTCCTCCTGGTCTTCAGCGGTATGGAATGAAACCGCTGCTTTCCGCCGACGTACTTGATGTCGTCGTCCCACCTGCCGGCTGGTCTTCACACATTCCATTTGTTCGTGCAAGGCCGCCAGTGTAGGACACGGTCGTCGTCTCTTCTGCTGACGTGCCCAGCCCACTGCCGTTTGAGCTTAGCCAAACGGTGTCCAATATTGACTACTCTGGTGCATCGGCGGATTGCTCCATTTCTCGCTTGGGCCACGAAGAGTACAAAATGAAAAATATTACGAGTTTGGAAAAGATGTCAGAGGTGGGCCACAGATGAGAGATATAATGGCTAGATGTGATATTACGTGGGCACGGTACGTAAAAAGAATAGCCCCACTGCATCTCTCCCGGTGCATGCCGTAATAGGCAACTGCAGGATAAGGACAAGGTGCCGTGTTAAACGGCGACAGGATAGCCACCTCCCATCTTGGCACGCATCTTCCACCGAGTCATGCAGCAGGTGGAGCTTCGCGCCTTGCTTGCTGCTTGATAGGTTATCTTGTCCGAATGCTTTGCTAAACGTGGTGGTCGGTGTTGTGCTGTAATTTACAAGAGTACTTGCAGCACAACACCGACTACTCTGAACTGGCGGAATTTTAGAAATGTGCAAGCGTAGGTTACCTACCTATGGATGAAATAATACAATACACAATATATTTTTTATTTAACACCAATTCCTACAAATTTATTATGTACTGTACCGGGCAGTAATTATTGAACATCCCTTCGTAGAGCGTCGTCCCTGTCGGGTGATGGATAGTTCAGGAAACGAATGATTCTAGCCGGAAAGCTCGAAAGCAGAAAATTTGACTTCGGAACCTTGTTTTGACTAGTTAGGTGGTAAACATACTAAAAGTCCCCACCACTGGGGGGTGCGCCCTAGGGGGGGGAACCACAAAGAAGGTCCCATTTTTCGGTTTTTCGCTTATATCTCGAAAACGGTGCATCATAAGAAAAACTGTTCAATTACGGAATAAGAGGTGATAAAATTCTCTGCAACTTTGACATTGTAGACTTTTTACCAATTCTCAATCGCTGTCGAGATGTAAGGTCCGAAAAAAGGCCGATTTTCAAAAATGAGTTTTTTACCTCAGGTTTTTTTTTTTTTTTTTATGGAAACTGACACGGTTGGCTACATCACCTACAACGTCCGTGATGTCAGCCCATAGCACCGGGTGAACTAGGTGTCGTGTCAGTGCTTCCCCCTTTGATCGTGCCGGCTACACTGAACTGGTCGGAAAACACAAACTATTTACATAGCCGTTTTGACCGTCGTTTCATTCAGTGCGGTGGTACCAACCCGGGCGGGTTAATCCCTACCACCAAGTAATATTAGGAGGGAAGGGACCTACAGTTTTACGAGGAATCCGAACCTCGGTCAGCCTCCAACGGTCAGCGGTCACCCATCCAAGTACTGACCGCACCCAGCGTTGCTTAACATTCAATAGCGACAGTTGACTGTCTGCACCACTGAGCTATCGAGGCTGACAATTGTCATACATTGCTCTATAACTTGAGAACAGTTCATCTGAGAAAATGTGCCCCTCAAAACCTCGTAGTTAGTTAAATTATCTTTAAAAATATGTTATGTATGCTAATGTTTCATCAAGCTATCAAAAATTAAATCAAATTTTAAAATTTTCGGCACTAGAGGGAATGGTCGACCCATTTACAGAAAGTCGCTCAGTACTAGTTTGTTTATACGTTCCGAATAGTTTTTTTAGGGTTCCATACCCAAAGGGTGCCAACGGGACCCTATTACTAAGCCTCCGCTAACCGTCCTCCCCCCCCCCCCCCCCCCCCTAGGGCGCACCCCCCAGTGGTGGGGACTTTTAGTATGTTTACCTCCTAACTAGTCAGAACAAAGTTCTTAAGTCAAACTTTCTGCTTTCGAGCTTTCCGGCTAGACCCCTTATTTGAGCACTCATTTACTACCGACGCTAGGAATGTTTCTTGTGTAATGTTTGGAAAAAAAAATGCTCAGGAGACGCGGCTTTAGACGCGCACAGGGTGAGTTATGCGGTGTGCTCATTATTTTCAAGCACCGGGCCGGACATGTCACAGCGCTCTTCTCTAGTCTAATCTGGCCATTATTTTCCTAATCTGTCGACGTTTTCAACAAAGAACGTCAAGAAATTCTTCCAGTTTCACGTCACAATGGAGAGAAATCGCTAAGTCAGCCGGCTTACAGCCATTGTCCGAACGTAGGATTCGGAGAGTCTCTTCTCTTCTCCTTTATATGCGGCAATGTCTGTTCGTAGCGGATAAACTCAGAAACAGCACAACATATTTATAGGCAGTTTTGCCTAATGGAATCTAGTATAATCTCGGAATGATAACTTTATATTAGATAATATATATATATATATAGATAGATTTTTGTCAGCCTCGATAGCTCAGTGGTGCAGACAGTCAACTGTCGCTATTGAATGTTAAGCAACGCTGGGCGCGGTCAGTACTTGGATGGGTGACCGCTGAACGTTGGAGGCTGACCGAGGTTCGGATTCCTCGTAAAACTGTAGGTCCCTTCCCTCCTAATCTTACTTGGTGGTAGGGTTTAACCCGCCCGGGTTGGTACCACCGCACTGAATGAAACGTTAGTCTAAAAGGCTATGTAAATAGTTTGTGTTTTCCGACCAGTTCAGTGTAGCCGGCACGATCAAAGGGGGAAGCACTGACATGGCACCCAGTTCACCCGGTGTTATGGGCTGACATCACGGACGTTGTAGGTGATGAAGCCAACCGTGTCAGTTTCCATAAAAAAAAAATAAGAGATTCCAGATTCCAGGAACTAGGCCTGGAATCTAGAATCCGCAACCGGTCTTTTTTTGTGCGGTAAACCGCGCGAAGCCTGCCATCACTTTGCCCGCCCTATATAAAATGGGGCAGTCGCCTTGGCCGGCTGGGTGGCGGTGAAGAGCGGTCACTTTGTCCGCCCTAAGTTAGGGCGGTCGCAGTGACCGACTGCTGGCTAGGTGCGAGCGGTATCGAAGCCGCTACTGCTGCTGGCGCGTTCCGCAGTCTCTTTACTGCTGCAGCTGCCTGTGTTGTGAAGAAATCCAGAGAGAACTGCCTTGCTCGACATCGTCCCCGGCGTCGCCCGCCGGATCGATGGTGCTAGACGAAACAAGTCCGCCAGTTCGATTATCACAGCTAAGAATAAGGGGGGAATAAGGGCCGAGTGGTCGGGGCGTCAGCTTCCCTTGCGAGAAGTCAGAGGTTCGAATCCAAACTGCGGCGTGTACCAATGAGTTTTTTCTCATTTGAAAAAAAAATGGAAAAAAAACCACTACTCCATGGTTGAGATTCCATGTTTTTTTTTTTTTTTTTTTTTTTTTTTATAGACTACCGGCACGGGTAGCTGTGCCCAAAAGTTCAAAGAACGATTAACACACAGCCAATAACCCCACTCCTCGCGAAACCACGCTCAGAGAGGCGCCATGCCAGCTACAAGGCGGACAAAGAGGTTGTTGTCTAATTTATTAACACGCCTTTTGAAGATTCCCAGGTTATAGGTGGTGGGGAACACACTCGCCGGAAGACCGTTCCATATTTTCGCCGTACGACATAGGAACGATTTCGAAAAGCGATGCGTTCTCAGAAGTTGTGTGTCAACAACATATGGATGTTCCGAGCGAGTCCGGCGGGTGTGACGAATACGGATCGGGGCAGGAGGGATGAGGGAAGCCAGTTCTTCGGAACATCGGCAATGGTAGTACCTATAAAACAGGCTAAGGGAACCAATTGTTCGCCTGTGTTGCAATGATTCAAGTCCCTCCGTGAGCTTGGGATCACCAATTAGGCGGATGGCGCGGCGCTGGATAGAGTCCAAGGAGGCCAACAGGTAAAGGGGGGATCCTTCCCACAGATGACTGCAATACTCCATCACCGGGCGAACTTGCGCTTTGTATAGCATAAGGAGTTGCGCCGGTGAGAAGAATCGCCTGCTGCGGTAGAGGACACCCAATTTCCTGGAGGCAAGGGTAGCTTTGGACTCTATAAAGCTCCTAAATCCTACATCTTTGGTCAGTTCCACGCCCAGGAGGTCCAATTTGTCATTGTTGGGTACAGCCGTACCCTGAAACGTGGCTTGGGAGGGAAACCGGTCGGCCTTGGTAGAGAAGGCACAAGCTTGTGTTTTTCTGACGTTGAAATCTACAAGGTTCTCGCGGCCCCAGTAGGCTACCTTAAATAGAGCACCGTCTACTCTTTCAACCGTCAGACGTCGAGCTTCGTTAATGCGCACGTCTCTAGCAGTCCAGTCCTTGATGTAACCCTCGTGTGCGGTGCTGTCGTCTGCATAACTGTGAATGTTACCTAGGCACAGCAAATCGTTAATAAATAACAAGAATAATGTAGGCGACAGCACCGAGCCCTGAGGAAATGTAAAAATGGAATTGTTTTCTCCTGCTAACCGTCGTCGGTACGTCACACGGAGAGTGGTTGAGAGCAGCGCACGGCAGCTGCCATAACGACGACTCAAGAGCGACACACGAGAAACTGGCTTTTAATTGGGCCATCTATAGCGATGTCTGCTGATAAAAATCAATTTCAACGTAATGTCCTAAGCCGTAAGCTTCATAATACAACTGTTCTTTCGAGCGGATAAGTTTTTACTACTTCTATTGTAAACGACATTGAACTTAATGTCTTAGCCGGTAAGGTTGAAATTTACTAACTTAGTAGCAAATAATGTTAAATTAGGTACTTATTTACTCTAGAGGCGTATTGACGTGTGGGACCGATACTTAAAAATAATAGCCCCACTGCATCTCTCCCCGTGCACGTCATAAAAGGTGACTAAGCGATAAGGACGAGATGCCGTGCTAAAGGGTGACGGGATAACCACCTCTCACCTTGGCGCGGTTCTTCCACCGAGTCATGCAGCAGGTGGGTCTTCGTGCCTTACTTGCTGCTTGATAGTTATCTTGTCCGATTGCTTTGCTAGACGTGGCGGTCGGTGTTGTGCTGTATCTCACCAGGTTCTTGCAGCACAACACCGGTTACTCTGCTTACCCTGATTGTCGGGATACAGCGTGTGTGGTATGTATGTATGTATGCCACAAACTATTCTTGTTCGCCTGCATGTACTTCTCCCACATCCCAAAGTTTAGTTAGAATAGAATACCTCGCGGCATTAAGCTCGCCTGTTGTACCTAATTTTTTAAATTGGTCTTCAATAAAGAATATAATATACATACATACATGCATACATATTACTCTAGAGCGAAATAGATGTACCTACTATACCTTAAGTATGTGCCTTGGGGCACAGATTACTTAATAGTTACTTCGTAACAGATAAATCACTCCATAGAAAATGTTCCTACCTTCGGGCTTTAATAGCCTACTGTTTCACATCGCCAATCGGCTGCGTGCGAAAATGTACCTTAACGATCGAGTGTAAAGTGTTTATTGCTTTGCAGCTGCGCGCTGTTGCGTGGGCGATCGTCTATGTATACTTCGCGCGGCTGACGAATTTGTACTGAAAAAGACCGCCGGCGGCCCGCCGGGCGATAGGTAGTTAGCGCGTGCAAGTACATAGAGTGCGTGAGGCCTGCTTGGGGGCTTGGCAAGAAGGTTCAAAATAATTAATCTTACTAATGAGCAAAACCTGTCAATGTGATTTTAGTTCACATTTCATAGAACAAAGGGTTGAAATTTCCTCAAAAATATTGTCAAGCGAGTTTAGAACGTTTCTCGGGTGGTAGAGTTGAAATTGTCATTGTCAATCGGATTTCTGTCGTATTTCTCAGGTGCTAGAGTTCGAATTCGCTCAAACACACACATGTTCTAATGTTAGGTACTTACAAAGGAAAGCCCTTTTCAGACACAATAGTAGGCTGAAGAGGTAGCCTTCATCTGCCCGGTTTTGAAGGCCCGGAAGTCCTTTGGGTGTGTTTGAAATAATTAAACGTTTTCATTTTTAAGGGTCGGGATACTGGCTAGATCGTCTTGTTTCTAGAAGAGCTTATGTAAAACAGCAAATTAATTTATAAAAAAAAACTGTTTTAAAAAACATAGAACCGTCTTCAAACCCTAAAAAGTATTAAATAATATTTGGATCTTGAATAGAAGGCTGTACAAAAGCACAAAAGGGTCAATCTACAGGTGTGCTTTTGTACCGCCTTCTACTCAAGATCAAATTATTATTGAAGACTTTTTAGGGTTTGAAGTCGGTTCTATGTTTTTTTTAAACAGTTTTTTATTTCACTCTTTTTAGTAATATCACATAATTATTAAAATCTGTTGACGGGAAGTGGGTGATTGAAAAATTCCTTAGTGTGAAAGTGTTCATCCCTTAATTTCCCACCCTAATAGGTATCTATTATAGTGCAAACTCCTAATAGGTATATATTATCTCAAGTAGGTATTATGGTAAGTAATTTTCGCGAATGGTGATTTATTTTATGGAAAGCGCGACATGTGGCATCGTTTCACCTGCGAATAGGTGTCTAACGATGCCCATGGACATTGTATGGTGCGCGATGATTGCGAATGCCATGCCGGCCTGAAATAAGCCTTTTCACGACCTTTCTAAAAAAAAACCAGGCTGTACTTGGGAGGAAAAGATGGACATTTGGATTTCACTTTGACTAGATATATGAAGTATTAAAATTGCCGATGGCACTATACACCAGATATAGGTAATGTAAATAGGCAGTGTAGTCATATTCTTGAGTATTCATGTTTATGCTGTAAATATTAATGTTCTTGTGTGCGGTAGTATGGGTTAATTATTGTAAATTACTTTAAAATAATACTTATTACAAGGTACTAAGAAAACATTGTGACTTGCGAAGTTTGTTTGTCAGTTCTTCTTCGCATTGAATTTAGAACTGGCGGAATTTTCGACATATCCAAGCGTAGGTTACCTACCACAGAACAACGATCGGGCCACCCAGCCCGCGCACCGGACTTTTTTGCTCTGTGTTACCTACCTATGGCTGAAATTATACAATCCTTACCTATAATAAAATCCAACGTCTGCTTTCTGTCTGTCTGAGTGTCTGTCTGTCCGCTTATAACTCGAGAACCAGTGAACCGATTTTAATAAAACAAAATTCTACGGATAGCTTGATTCTTCCCATCAACTATAGGCTACTTACTATCACGCTAAATAGCTTATGAGGTTAGCAGTGAAGTGAAATATGAGAGCGGGCGGAGCCGCGGGCACAGCTTGTTAACAATAACAGTGTAGCCGGCGCGAAATGAAGGGAAGCACTGACATGGCACCTAGTTCACCCGGTGTTATGGGCTGACATCACGGATCTTGTAGGTGATGTAGCCAACCGTGTCAAGTTTCCATAAAAAAAAAACTAGATATTAGCATTTCAGTTATTTGTTTCAAGATTTTTAGTATCATTATTTCCGTCCAATTCAGTGTAGCCGACACAACTAAAGTGAAGCACTCATAGGAACAAGGTCATCGGGCGGACGTCAAAGGTCATAGCCGTGTCAGGTTTCATAAAAAAAAACACGACAATTTTGTCCACCGCTACCCGTGATGAAAAGATGCAGAGATATGACCTGGATAGCTTCTGGGTAAACTCAAAAGCATGCCTGCTACGTTTTCATGCTGTGATAGTATGGACGAGGCTTTTAAGAGACATTATTCAAAGTTTAAGGGCAAGATGCCGTGCGTAAGGGCGACAGGCCAGCCACTTCTCACCTTGGCGCGGTCTTTCCACCGAGTCGTGCAGCAGGTGGGGCTTCGTGCCTTACTTGCTGCCTGATGGTTATCTTGTCCGAATAGTTTGCTAAACGTGGTGGTCAGTGTTGTGCTGTAATTTAACAGAGTACTTGCAGCACAACACCGATTACTCTAACTACCCTGATTGTCGCGATACGGCGTGTGGTGTGTTTGTATGTATGCATTCAAAGTTTGTTTGTTTAGTTTTGCTTAATCTTATATTATTTTAAGTACCTATATATATTATACTAGCTTTTGCCCGCGGCTTCGCTCGCGTGAAATTCGTATTTCAAAGGAAGAAAGTAAGTAACTAAGGGCGAGCTGGGTTCAGGTAAACGATAAACCGTCTCGAAGAAAGTGAGTAACTTTTTGAGGCTGAAGGCGAAGTTGCGTTCAGGAAGACGATAAACTATCTCGAAGACAGTAAGTAACAATGGGCGAGGCCGAAGGCCGAGCTGCGTTCAGGATGAGGGTAAACTTTTCGAAGAAAGTAAGTAACAGAGGGCGAGGCTGATGGCCGAGCATCGTTCAGGAAAACGATAAACCTTCTCGAAGACAGTAAGTAACTATGGGCGAGGCCGAAGTCCCAGCTACGTTCAGAAAGAGGATAACCTTTTCGAAGAAAGTAAGTAACAGAGGGCGAGGCCGAAGGCCGAGCTGCGTTCAGGAAGACCATAAACCTTTTCAAATACAGTAAGTAACTATGGGCGAGGCCGAAGGCCGAGCTGCGTTCAGCATGAGGGTAAACTTTTCGAACAAAGTAAGTAACAGAGGGCGAGGCCGAAGGCCGAGCTGCGTTCAGGAAAACGATAAACCTTCTCGAAGACAGTAACTAACTATGGGCGAGGCCGAAGGCCGAGCTGCATTCAGGAAGAGGATGACCTTTTCGAAGAAAGTAAGTAACAGAGGGCGAGCCCGAAGGCCGAGCTGCGTTCAGGAAGACGATAAATTCTCGAAGACAGTAAGTAACTATGGGCAAGGCCGAAGGCCGAGATGTGTTCAGGAAGAGGATAAACCTTTTCGAAGAAAGTAAGTAACAAAGAAGTTACTTTCTGAACGCTGCTCGGCCTTCGGCCTCGCCCATAGTTACTTACTGTCTTCGAAAAGGTTTATCGTCTTCCTGAACGCAGCTTGGCCTTCGGCCTCGCCCTCTGTTACTTACTTTCTTAGAAAAGGTTATCCTCTTCCTGAACGCAGCTCGGCCTTCGGCCTCGCCCATAGTTTCTTATAGTCTTCGAGAAGGTTCAGTTTTCCTGAACGCAGCTCGGCCTTCGGCCTCGCCCTCTGTTACTTACTTTCTTCGAAAAGTTTACCCTCATCCTGAACGAAGCTCGGCCTTCGGCCTCGCCCATAGTTAATTACTTTCTTCGAAAAGTTTATCCTCTTCCTGAACGCAGCTCGGCCTTCGGCCTCGCCCTTTGTTACTTACTTTCTTAAAGATGGTTTATCCTCTTCCTGAACGCAGCTCGGCCTTCGCCCTCGCCCATAGTTACTTACTGTCTTCGAGAAGGTTTATCGTCTTCCTGAACGCAACTCCGCCGTCGGCCTCAAAAAGTTACTCATTTTCTTCGAGACGGTTTATCGTTTACCTGAACCCAGCTCGCCTTTAGTTACTTACTTTCTTCCTTTGAAATAAGAATTTCACGTGAGCGAAGCCGCGGGCAAAAGCTAGTCTTTAAGAAAGTAAGTAACAAAGGGCGAGGCCGAAGGCCGAGCTACGTTTAGGAAGAGGATAACCTTTTCGAAGAATGTAAGTAACAGAGGGCGAGTCCAAAGGCCGAGCTGCGTTCAGGAAGACCATAAATCTTCTCGAAGAAAGTAACTTCTTTGTTAGTTACTTTCATCAAAAAGGTTTATCCTCTTCCTGAACACATGTCGGCCTTCGGCCTCGCCCATAGTTACTTGCTGTCTTCGAGAATTTATCGTCTTCCTGAACGCAGCTCGGCCTTCGGCCTCGCCCTTTGTTACTTGCTTTCTTCGAGGTTTATGGTCTTCCTGAACGCAGCTCGGCCTTCGGCCTCGGTCTTTGTTACTTACTTTCTTTGAGAAGGTTTATAGTCTTCCCGAATGCAGCTCGGCCTTCGGCCTCGCCCTTAGTTACTTTTTTTTTTTTTTATTGAAACTGACACGATTGGCTACATCACCTACAACATCCGTGATGTCAGCCCATAACACCGGGTTGAACTTGGTGCCACGTCAGTGCTTCCCTTCGGTCGTCCCGGCTACACTGAACTGGACGGAAAACACAAACTATTTACATAGCCGTTTCGACCGACCTTTCATTCAGTGCGGTGGTACCAACCCGGGCGGGTTAAACCCTACCACCTAGTTATATAAGAAGGGAGTCACATCCCTTAGTCGCCTTTTACGACATGCACGGGGAGAGATGCAGTGAGGCTATTCTTTTAAAGTACCGGCCCTACACGGTACTTACTTTCTTTGAGTAGGTCTGTCGTCTTCCTGAACGCAACTCATTCACAAACTTTCGTGTTTATAATATTAGTAGTATTTATTTTGGGTAGGTTTGGAGTGAGGCCTGATTTTAGAAATTATTAAGCAAAAGCTAACAATATATAAATTTTTGAAATGTGCTAATTAAGCCCTTTCATTTGATAGCCAACACGGCATCATTAAAAATTTTTTTTGTTAGTTCATTACTTTATGTCCTCTAGAGGGCGCCATATCTTATAGCCTATAGACGTTGAATGACGTGCGGACCAGCGGACGGTCAAGACGCATCCAATGATACCTCATTTGTCAAATTATTATAAGTAGTTTCGAAGTTATGAGAGAACAGATGAACATACGTACATACATACATACATACATACATACATACCTGTCAAAAACATAACTCTCCTTTTCGCTTCGCCGTAGTCGGGTAAAAATAAGAATCGTTTCGCTAATATTCCACGCATACTACACTACGTACCTACAATATAATAAACAAAACATACGATCAATTAACTTAAATCAAATAGGAACTTCAGTTAAGTAAATATCCGCTAACATCGACTCGCAACAACACTTTTGCACCTAAAATTAATCAAATAGATACCTAACGAAGTTAACCTACATAATATTATGAATCTAATTAAATAAGAAACTCTGCCGAGACAATGCATACACACACCGCGCTCCGCCAGACCGCATCCCGCGTCGCACCCCGCGCCTCCTCCGCCGCGCTGCCAGTCTCCGCGAGCGAGACGCGCTACTAACCCCCGCCGCGCCGCGCCGCCGTTTATTTCGGCGCTTGGAACAATTCGATTTGTATGGGAGCCACATCTTAGCGTAGCCGGAAGTGAATTTTAGTAAGCCTATCCTGTGTCCCGTATAATAAAATTGGCTTGTACTAAGTTTCATTAAATTCGGATAATGGCTTTAAGAGTTATGGAGGAACATACATACATACATACATACAGAAAAGATTTCTAAAAATCGTCAATTTAGCTTTAGTATCATACACAGAGGCTACAAACTCAATATTTCCTAAAACAAAGTAACTTACTCCATGACCATCCCTTACAGATTTATTATTAGTATTGATTATGTTTATGATTGTGTTGAATATTGTTTAAGTACCTACCTATGTATGTGTAGTGTGTATTTTGTTACTGCAGAGTAGTCGGTGTTTTGCTGTCACCGCAATGAATAAAAGGTCAGTTGAAACGACTAATTAAATATTTCGTGTTTTCAGCCTAGTTCATTGTAGCCGGCACGAACGAAGGGAAGCACTGTCATGACACCTAGTTCACCAGGGTGTTATGGGCTGACATCGCGGATGTAGTAGGTGATGTAGCCAAACGATTCAGTTTCTACCAGTATAAAATGTACATTAAGTCGACGGAATCACCCTCGAAGGTGACTTCAAGGTCAGGCATCGGTTTCCCAGAATCCTGTTGCGTCAAAACTTCAATGTTACGTAATGTAACAGTACAACAAACGATTATGTGTGTGTGTGTGAGTCCAGAACAAAGTATATTTTCGTTCAATTCCAATACACAACTGCGATCCAAAGGGTCAAATTAGTTTTTATTGTTTTATCGAGTCCGTCTCCATACTTTCCGAACGCCCCGTGTTTTCATACAGTTATTTATTACGCATGTGTCTGTAGTGTACTGCTGTGAAACCATCTTTTGGAGCGTGGGAAAGTTTTTTGTTGCATTCCGCGGCGTTTTTTGAGCTTAATAATTGAAGTCATATTTTTGTTCCTTTAGGGGCGGAAGTAATATAATATTTAAAATGTACACAACACAATGATTATTATTACAGAGAATAAAAACTTAATTTGTTACATAACAAAAATCCCGGTCAAGTACGAGTCGGACATTTTGGTGTTGTTATATATTACAGTTGGCACTTTGACGCTTGTATATATAACCGTTTTAAGATATAGTGCAAAAACAAAACATAACAAAAAAGCCTTGAAATACAATTTCTTGTATGGTGACCTCCCTTATTTTTTTATTTTTCTTGTATAACCGTCACAATAACACATATTTTGCGAAAGTTTCAACCGACCACTTAGTGCAGTTCAAAAGATAAAGCCCTTTAAAGTTAGGACAGATGGACGGACAGGCGGACAGACGGAGTGTTCCGACGACATTCACCGCAATTCCCATGCTGTATCGTAATGCTGACCCTTTGATACCTCAGTATCTCTCCGAACGAGGGTCGCCTTAAAATATAATTTTAGGCCTAAAACGAGGAGTATGGTTTTTTGCTTCCTTACCACTGTGACCGGGTGGCTAAGCTCAAGTCGCAGTGGGCTGGGCACGTTAGCCGAAGAGACGATGACCGTTGGAGCAGATTCTGTGCGGAGTACTCTTTTCTATTCTGTGTCCTTACTCCAAACACTTTTCACCTCGGCACGGTCCCTCCAACGTGTCTTGCAGCAGGTGAGTCTTCGTGCCTTACTTGCTGCTTGATAATTATCTTGTTCGAATACTTTTCTCAACGTGATGGTCGATGTTGTGCTGTAATTTTCGAGAGTTCTTGAAGCACAAAACCGATCACTCGACTTACTCCGATTGTCGGGATACAGCGTGTGCTATGTATGTATGTACTCCAAGGGCCAAAAGTTTCTACTGAGAAGCAAAAAAGTCGTAATACGATTTTTTTTTATTTCGATAATATATTTATTGTGTTTGTTCACGCTGCTCTGAGCTTAGTATGGCTTAGTCTCACATGGATAGGTGTTATTGGCTGTATCTGATCTTATGTTGACTTTTGGGCACAGCCATCCGTGCCGTCTATAAAAAAACCGGCCAAGTGCGAGTCGAATTCGTACACCGAGGGTTCTGTCTCGCCATGTCATGGTTAGCGCCACTCACGCCATTTATGGCGTGTTATGAAATGCTTCATATTAGTTAAATGTCATGATTAGTTAAAATGCTTCATACTCTATTTGGTAGATGGCGCGCGCGCACACACTTATTGGTTTCTTCTATGCGAACCCTCGTGAATTTTTTACTCTTTCTTATTTTTATTATTTGTTGTTATATCGGCCATAATAACACATATTCTGTGAAAATTTCCACGGGCTACCTCTTACGGTTCAAGAGATACAGCGCTCGGTCAGACGAACGGACGGACGGACGGACAGACAGACAGAAAGACATAAAGACACACAGACAGATGGGATAGGATAGGCTTAGTAATAGGGTCCCGTACGACGTTTACGGAACCCTAAAAATTAGAAAGACACATTACAAACTGCCATCTTTATTATTCCCACCGCCACGAGACAGTTCCCAGAGGTGTATATTGATTTTACCTCGTGCACGCTCGGCCGTTCCCGTAGCTGTTCGGTTGCGTTCGACACCCGAGCCGCGTTCGGCTGTGTTCGGGCACGTTCGGCTGCGTTCGGTCAAAACTTTTCTCAATGGGACTCATTCAAAACCGCGCCTGTGCGTGTGGGATGTTGATACGCCGATTGCTACTTGGGAAGGCTCTGCCTGTATGCGGGGAGGCATTCAAAGGGCGTCTTTCAAAGGAGTGCAATTAAATCGGATGACAAATTATTTGTATCCGTCTCATAGGCTGGCATGGCACCTATCTAGGTCCGCGAGGAGTAGTGTTTGACAAAGGCTCTTTACACCCTGATACACTTTAATTATTAATAAGTCTTTGTAGTCAGAACTCTCAGTAATTGTTTTTATATATATATATATATATATATATTATAAATGCACAGTCGAAAATGAAGAGAGAAAAAATACGTCCCGACCAGGATTGGAACCTGGAACTCCAGCTTGAGCCGTCAGCGCGTTGCCAATTCCGCCGCCGGGTCGATGACGTATCTCTCTAAATTTTCGAACCGTTGCTTGCATGTTCTGTTAGGAATGTCCCATCTCCTGCTTTCAGTCAACTTGCACGATTCAGTATTGAATCTTATGCTGTCGTCACCAAAGTCGTATTTGGCATACGGACCGAGGGTTCCGTGTCGGGTACGGGGCCCTATTACTAAGCCTACGCCGTCTGTCTGTCTGTCTGTCTGTCTGTCCGTCCGTCCGTCTGTCCGAGGGCTGTATCTCTTGAACCGTAATAGGTAGGTAGCCCGTTGAAATTTTCACAGAATATGTGTTGTTATGGCCGATATAACAGTCAGCCTCGATAGCTCAGTGGTGCAAACAGTCAACTGTCGCTATTGAATGTTAAGCAACGCTGGGTGCGGTCAGTACTTGGATGGGTGACCGCTGACCGTTGGAGGCTGACCGATGTTCGGAATCCTCGTAAAACTGTAGATCTCTTCCCTCCTAATCTTACCTGGTGGTAGGATTTAACCCGCCCGCGTTGGTACCACCGCACTGAATGAAACGTCGGTCGAAACGGCTATGTAAATAGTTTGTGTTTTCCGACCAGTTCAGTGTAGCCGGCACGATCAAAGGGGGAAGCACTGACATGGCACCTAGTTCACCGGGTGTTATGGGCTGACATCACGGACGTTGTAGGTGATGTAGCCAACCGTGTCAGTTTCCATAAAAAACAATAAAAACAAATATAACAACAAATAAGAAAAATAAGAAAAAGTAAAAGATTCACAGGGGTTCCCATAGAAGAACCTAAAAAGCGTATACGCGCGTGTCATCATGAATTTTAACTAATATGAAGCATTTCATAAACACGCCATAGATGGCGTGAGTGGCGCTGACCATGACATGGCGATACGGAACCCTCGGTGCGCGAGTTCGATTCGCACTTTGCCGTTTTCTTTTTCATCCGCCATAATTACACATTTTCTGTAAAAATTTAAATCGGCTACCTATTACAGTTCAAAAGAAAGACGGCCGGGCGGACGGACGGACGGAGGGATGGGCAGAAAGACGGTCCAGTACGTTACGGAACCCTACAAATTATGAAATCTCAAAGCTTAGTGAACTGAGTTGCCAGTTAAGGTTCTCGAAATTCCAGTGGATTCTCAAACTTTACACCTGAAGCAGTGCCGCGTAAAGGCCTATTCACGCGTAGGGAATTTCTGATGTGCTTCCAAACTGTTTTTTATTATATACAAGCTGTGCCCGCGGCTCCGCCCGCTCTCATATTTCACTTCACTGCTAACCTCATAAGCTATTTAGCGTGATAGTAAGTAGCCTATAGTTGATGGGAAGAATCAAGCTATCCGTAGAATTTTGTTTTATTAAAATCGGTTTAGTGATTCTCGAGTTATAAGCGGACAGACAGACACTCAGTCAGACAGAAAGCAGACATTGGATTTTATTATAGGTAAGGATACTGTTTTACTTTACTTGTATGTATCTATATATTTCTTTATAGATCACCAATTTATACAAGTTAGGCTCCATAGGGCGAGCTTCATGCCGCGAGGCATTCTATTCTAACTAACCTTTGGGATGTGGGAGAAATATATGCAGGCGAACAAGAATAGTTTGTGGCAATGTATCCCCGGAGCTGTATTAAGTAGTAAAGCAATGTATTAAACTGCAAACGTATACTAAACTAGCTGTGCCCGCGACTCCGCCCGCTCTCATATTTCACTTTACTGCTAACCTCATAAGTTTAGCGTGATAGTAAGTAGTCTATAGTTGATGGGAAGAATCAAGCTATCCGTAGAATTTTGTTTTATTAAAATCGGTTCAGTGGTTCTCGAGTTATAAGCGGACAAACAGACACTCAGACAGACAGAAAGCAGACGTTGGATTTTATTATTAGGTAAGGATAAGGATGAATACTTTAATACACATAATGTATATAATAAATGGATGTAAATATTATGTACATTAACCAGAGAGAGAGAGAGAGAGAGAGAGAGAGAGAGCACAATAACACAAATTTATATGAAATTTTCACTATGGTTTGATCTGGCATATATCGGAATGGTAATTAGCCAGGGGTTGAGGGCTGTGTCCTAATATGGACACCGGAAGAGAGAGGGGTTGGGGTGGAGGCAGGGTCGGATCAGGTCGGACCCAATGAGGGAGGTGCCCACCCGCTTCTCTTCCGGAGAGAATTTTGTATGAGTATTCCTATGTGAATTATTAAATCAGGTTATAGGGGCTGATTGAGGGAAGGTTGGAAGGGGATAAGTGAGAGAAAAAAAAAACAAATTCATTAATTATACAACATCTGAAAAGATAACATATTTTTTTTTAAATAGCAAACAAAACAATATTTAGAAAAAAATCGTTTAGCATGTACCTACCTACATGCTCCATCCATGGTACCAATTGTCAAACCAAAAAAAATATGAGGGCATCACAAATAGAAACGCACTGAAAAAAGAGATAAAAATACGAGCGCACCAAAAGCACGAGCGCACCAAAAATACAAGCGCACCAAAAATACAAGCGCACCAAAAATACAAGCGCACCAAAACCACAAGTGCGCCAAAAATATGTATGTTCTCTTGGTAAACAAAAAATATGGTTGTCATGGTTACTCTTGCGAAAAAAAGTGTCTAACTTTGATGTGTGCCTGCAAATAATAATAATAATAATTGTTTTGAGTGGTTGGGTCAAGGGCCTGATCCAGAAGGTAGCCCTGGTCGACACGCACGCATCGTCCTGAGGTTACTCTCCCTAGGGCCCCACCATGGCAGCTTTGGGTCTTCCCGCCGCCACCGCGCCGGTGGTAGAAACTCCATTTGTTATTGTATTTATTTTAGATTTTAAGGTTGTAAATATGTAAAATAATATTTAAAAAAATGTGTATATGAATGGATAATAATAGTTTTATTGTTGTGTTTGAGCCACCTTCCTCGTTTTGCTGATATGTGTTTTGTGTGTGCGTTACTTAGAAACTGAGCATTGACTATTTTCCCGGTACATGTTTCGTGTCGGTAACGTAATATTTTAGCTTACATGCATGCGACCTTCCTTATCCATCCTTACCTATAATAAAATCCAACGTCTGCTTTCTGTCTGTCTGTCTGTCTGTCCGCTTATAACTCGAGAACCACTAAACCGATTTTAATAAAACAAAACTATAGGCTACTTACTATCACGCTAAATGGCTTATGAGGTTAGCAGTGAAGTGAAATATGAGAGCGGGCGGAGCCGCGGGCACAGCTAGTGTACCATATGAGTAAGACGTGATTCCACGTCAAAAACTTTCTTTGTAATACTTATCTATTTTACATTTTTCAAGTAACACGCTCCCATCTTTAAGCAAAATCTTTTCCCGTCGTGTAGTCCTGCCCTAACAAAGGCACCTTCCACCGCAACCGGTTTGAGGATCGCTTGAATTCTTGAGAGTTCTAAGGGCTGCGGTCTGGGGCTCAGCCTTTGTGGATCGCGTGGGTGCGGACTGGCTTCACGAATTAATTTTGGTACAGTCGTGTCTTAAAACGGAAGCACTAATTGTGGGAACTGCATTTTATTGTGCCGTACTTACACACCACACGCTGTATCCCGACAATCGAGGTGAGCAAAGTAATCGGTGTTGCGCTGCAAGTACTCTTGTAAATTACAGCACAACACCGATGTACCACGTTTAGCAAAGTATTCAGACAAGATAACTATCAAGCAGCAAGTAAGGCACGAAGACCCACCTGCTGCGTGACTCGGTGGAAGGACCGCACCAAGGTGAGAGGAGGCTAATCTGTCGCCCTTTAGCACGGCACCTTGTCCTTATGCCTCAGTCGCCTTTTACGACATGCACGGGGAGAAATGCAGTGGGGCTATTCTTTTTAAGTACCGACCCCACACGGTACCCGTGTGTTGTACAAAAACATCAATTTTGTTTTAGATTATTATTGTTCACGTCTACATACCATACCACACACTGTATTCCGACCATCGAGGTAAGCAGAGTAATCGGTGTTGTGCTGCAATTATTCTGGTAAATTACAACACTACAGACTAGAGTCTACCACATTTTGACATGATTGGCTGCAGTCGTAATGTCATCCCATTAGACAAGAACATCCATTAGACATCGTTCCTGTCGGAACTAGGTTCCATGTCAGTTCCATGTAATTAGCATTTATTTCAGTGCAGTTTTTAAATTACCGTGGTTGTTAGACATTATTTTTTTTTAAACACAACAGCTTCACGGTTCTTCACGAGCCACATAGCTCGTGAAGAACCGTGAGTTAAATTTAGTCCTGTTAATCGCACTCCGTTTAAGTTAAATTCAGTTGAGTCCAGTCAACTTGATTTCAGTCCAGTGAGTTCAGTTCAGTTTAGTCCGCCTAAAATATAGTCCAGTTTAAGTACAGTCGAGTTTAGTTCTGTCCAATTCAGTTGAGTCGTCATCTACTCTACACAGCATCTTTGATTGTAAGCCCAGCCTCGGTAGCTCAGTGGTGCGGTCGGTCGACTGTTGTTAAGCAACCCTGAGCGCGGTCAGTATTTGGATGGGTGACCGCTCTCGACTGTTGGAGGCTGACCGTGGTTCGGATTCCACGTTAAAACTGTAGGTCCCTTCCCTTCTTACCTTACTAGGTGGTAGGGTTTATCCCGCCCGGGTTGATACCACCGCACTGAATGAAAGGTCTGTCGAAACGGCTATGTAAATAGTTTGTGTTGTCCGTCCAGTTCAGTGTAGCCGACATGAAATGAAGGGAAGCACTGACATGGCACCTAGTTCACCCGGTGTTATGGGCTGACATCACGGATGTTGCACGTGATGTAACCAACTGTCAGCCTTATATTACCACTTTGACAAGGGAACAGTTGACTTATGCAATTAAATGCCACAGTCGCCTCAGGGTTTCGTAGCAATATCGATTAAACTAATACAGCTGTATATATCTAGTGTGACTTCGCCTGCAGGTATTTGTCCGCTGGATAACCAAAGACTATGCCACCTTGTAGCTAACATGGAGGTAGGAACTTCGCTATGATGAACGAAAGGTGTATTTTGTGTTGTGTGCGTATTAGGCCTTCTAGCCTTGTATGTTGTTTTTATGTAACCCGGTACGGGTGTCTGAGTCAGAGGGTCCAAAGAACATGCTCCGATCAGTCGATATCACCTCTGAGAAGGTAGGTGCCATACCGAAGACTTTCCATTGGATTTTTTTTTTTTTTTTTTTTTTTTTTTTTTTTTTTTTTTTTATTGCTACCGAACTGGGTGGCTCTGTCCGAGGTCGCAACCTCAGGCGCAGCCAATTTCACACCCGAGGAGGTGCCAGTCCGGCTTGGAGGTGGACTAATGTTGCTGGGGTAAGGCTATTAACCCGCGATTTGAAGATCTGTGGATTGTAGGAGTGGGGGAAGATATTTCCTGGGAGCCCGTTCCACACCTTTGCAGTGCGGCACAAGAACGATTTAGAGAATCGTGCAGTTCGAAGAACTCTTCTGTCGACTACAAACGGGTGTTCCGCGAGAGTATGGCGGGTTTGGCGAAGGCGAACAGGAGGAGGAGGGATAAGGGAAGCAAGTTCGTCAGAGCAGCGGCCATAGTAGTACCGATAAAACAGGCTCAATGACCCAACGATACGTCTGTGCTTTAGAGGTTGAAGGTCCTTTGTGAGTACGGAGTCACCAATGAGGCGAATGGCTCGTCGCTGAATAGAATCCAAGGCTGAAAGAAGGTACTCAGGGGAACCCTCCCAAAGATGACTGCAATATTCCATCACCGGTCTTACTTGTGCTTTGTAGAGTGTAAGCAGTTGGACCGGCGTGAAAAATCGCCGACAGCGGTAAAGGACTCCTAATTTTCGAGACGCTAGTTTCGCCTTGGACTCTATGAACGATCGAAACCCAACGTCCCTGGACACCTCCATACCCAGGACACCCAGACTACCATCGTTGGGGACTTGGCTGCCCTGAAAAGTGGCTTGGAGAGGAAACGGATCAGCCTTAGTAGAGAAGGCACAAGCTTGCGTCTTGGCTACGTTGAAGTTGACCAAGTTCTTCTTCCCCCAAGAGGATACTTTTTCGAGAACCTGGTCAACCCGAGCAACAGTTTCGCGTCTCGCGTTTACTGCTGAGGCCTCTCTACCCTTCCAGTCCTTGATGAACCCTTCGTGCACCGTGCTGTCGTCCGCGTAACAGTGTATTTCGCCGAGCGAGAGCATGTCGTTGATGAACAATAAAAACAGCGTAGGCGACAGCACGGATCCTTGTGGAACACCAGCATTGATTGAGTAGTCGGCCGAGCAGGCACCATCTAGGGTGACAAATATCGACCGGCCACTCAAAAAGCTGGAGATCCAGGTGCACAGTTTTGTAGGGACACCGTAGGCCGGAAGCTTGCTTAAGAGTCCCCGGTGCCAGACGCGATCGAATGCTTTGGATATGTCCAGAGCGACCGCCAGCGATTCCCCAAAACCATCGAGCCTTTCAGCCCATAAATGCGTGACGTACGCTAGAAGATCTCCAGTCGACCTTTGCTTGCGAAAGCCGTATTGTTTGTCGTCGAGGAGTTTAGAGTCTTCTAGGTACGTCAGGAGCGCTGAGTTGACAATACGCTCCATAACCTTACTCAAAAGTGAGGTTATCGCAATAGGGCGATAGTTCGATGGGTTCGCTGGGTCCCCCTTCTTGGGGACCGGCTGGACCGAAGCTCTCTTCCAGCAAGAAGGCATTGATCCGGAGGAATAGGAGCGTTTGAATTGCTGATGTGTGCTGCTGTGATTGCTGGCTATACTGGAATAGAGGAGAACACAACCGAGGCTGCTATGCGGCCATATTACATCTAGTAAGGGATATGACTCCCTTCTTATATTACTAGGTGGTAGGGTTTAATCCGCCCGGGTTGATATCACGGAAATATACAGGTATTTTATATTGGAAAGTTTTGGTAATTTTTTTAGGGTTCCGTACCCGTCGTACTGGACCCTATTACTAAGCCTACGCCTTCTGTTCGTCTGTATGTCTGTCTGTCTGTCTGCGTCCGTCTGTCTTTCCGAGGGCTGTATCTCTTGAACCGTAATAGGTAGCCCGTTGAAATTTTCACAGAACATGTGTTATTATGGCCAAATACCATATATAGGCTAAACATATAAAAAAACAACAAATACCATAAAAATAAGAAAAGGTAAAAAAATCACGGGGACCCGGACAAGAAACTAAAAAGTGTATGCGCGTCATTTACCGAACAGAGTATGAAGCATTTTAACTAATCATGAATTTTAACTAATATGAAGCGTTTCATAAACACGCCATAGATGGCATGAATGGCGCTGACCATGACACACAGAACAGATAACCGATAATCGGGATACAGAACCCTCGGTGTGCGAGTTCGACTCGCACATGACCGGTTTTTTATGGATCTCGTGTCTCTTATGAAATAATTATATTTGATTTGATATAAAGTAATTTAAACTGGCTTTTATTATTAGTTATTTCCTATAATAATCTTATCAGTTTCCTCAACAACACATAAGATCTCTCCAAGATTCCTCACTCCATTGCTCGATATTTCAGCCAGTTGGCGCCAGTCCAAATACGATTTTATACATTTCCTTATAACCACCTGATCTCGGCTTCACTTCACACAAATTTCCTGTTCAAATTAATATGAACCCGACATACTTCCTTACCTATAATAAAATCCAACGTCTGCTTTCTGTCTGAGTGTCTAGTGTCTGAGTGTATGTCTGTCTGTCCGCTTATAACTCGAGAACCACTGAACCGATTTTAATAAAACTAAATTCTACGGATAGCTTGATTCTTCCCATCAACTATAGGCTACTTACTATCACGCTAAATAGCTTATGAGGTTAGCAGTGAAGTGAAATATGAGAGCGGGCGGAGCCGCGGGCACAGCTTGTACATAATAAAACAGTGTGGAGTATGTGTGGAGTTACAATGAAAGATAGATTGAGAAATAGTAGTACATACATACATATCACACACGCTGAATCCCGACAATCGGGGTAAGCAGAGTAATCGGTGTTGTGCTGCAAGAACTCTGTTAAATTACAGCACAACACCGACCGCCACGTTTCGCAAAGTATTCGAACACGATTAAATCGATCAAGCAGCAAGTAAGGCACGAAGACCCACTGCTGCATGACTCGGTGGACGTACCGTGCCAAGGTGAGAGGTGGCGAGCCTGTCGCCCTTTAGAACGGCATCTTGTCCTTATCCCTTAGTCGCCTTTTACGACATGCACGGGGAGATATGCAGTGGGGCTATTCTTTTTAAGTACCGAACCCACACGGTACCGGTGAGAAATAGTAGCGTAGTGTAGAATATCTTTACTCCCTCCTACAATCCACTGTTCTTCAAATCGCGGGTTTTGTTTATGGGAACTGACACGGTTGGCTACATCACCTACAACATCAGTGATGTCAGCCCATAACACCGGTTGAACTAGGTGCCGTGTCAGTGCTTCTCTTCATTTCAGGTCGGCTACACTGAACTGGCCGGAAAACACGAACTATTTACATAGCGGTTTCGACCGACGTTTCATTCAGTGCGGTGCTATCAACCCGGGCGGGATAAACCCTACCACCTAGTAAGGTAGAAGGGAAGGGACCTACAGTTTTACGTGGAATCCGAACCACGTTTAGCCTCCAACGGTCGAGCGGTCACCCATCCAAGAATTGACCGCGCTCAGGGTTGCTTAACAACAGTCGACCGACCGCACCACTGAGCTACCCAGGCTGACTGATAAATAGCCTTTCCCCGGCGACATTAGTCCGCCTCCAAGCCGGACTGGCACCTCCTCGCGGGTGAAATTGGCTGCGCCTGAGTCTTCGACCTCGGGTACAGCCATTAAATTCGGAAGCAATAAAAAAAACTGCGAGAGCGCTGTGGTCTGAAAGAAGATAATATGTATGTATGTATATGTATATATTCTTTATTGAACACCAATTTATCAAAATTAGGTACAACAGGTGAGCTTAATGCCGCGAGGCATTCTATTCTAACTAACCTTTGGGATGTGGGAGAAGTACATGCAGGCGAACAAGAATAGTTTGTGACAATGTGTTAGATTAAAGAAATATGTATGATAAACTACGTACGAATACTACATAGATACTTTAATAAGCATATATATGTATATAATAAACTTACATGTTATATGTACATTAATCGGTGGTACCGTTGTGCAACACAATCAACTGAATGACAGGAGAGTAAGAGAAGGGTAGTAAAGATATGTACTTATGTAATATAAATTGCATTTACTTCGGTAAGGAAAGGAGAAGTTTGTTTAAATTTATCTTAAATACATTCATAGACGTAGAGGAGCGTAAATGCACAGGCATATTATTAATATAGTAGTCGTCAGACGCAGCCTCTGGAGGTTAATGGTAAAAGTAAACAGAAATGTATGTCCTCTGCATGGGTCCTCTGTCTCCACGTGTTGGCTGCGTAGCTGATGTTGGGGGGGCTTTTTGCCGTCTGAGTTAATATTAATAATTAAATCTTCAATTCTCGCACTCAAGTATTTTACTATTATTGTAAGCTGGACATGTGGCGCCGAGCCACCCATATGGTGTCTAACGACGCCAATGGACATTCACCGTATGTCATACGTGTGGGTTGCGAATGCCATGCCGGCCTGACAGGTGCCTATTCGCGCCTCTCTTGAAGGACCCGAGACGTTTTTTTTATTGACAGCGCGACATCTGGCGCCGAGCCACCCTTAAGGTGTCTAACGACGCCTGTGGATATTCGGTCGTATACGGGGGTTGCGAATGCCATGCCGACCTGACAGGTGCCCATTCACGCCCCTCTTGAAGGACCCGAGACAGTACTTGGGGGGAAATATATGAGCAGGGAGAGCGTTCCAGAGTTTACCGGTTCTGCAGAGGAAAAAATCTGCAGAATCGATTGGTACGGATCCGCGGTAAGTCCAGTCCAACTATACGTCTAAAGCTCTTGTTACAGCAATAAACGAACACGGATATCGCAAAAGATAATTTTAACCCAGATGCTAATCTAGAAACGAAATATTAAAATAAATATTCCAATTTTCCAGCGAAACACTAATTCTCAGAGCGGAGTTGGGGCTGGTCGGACCATAACTCTTTAGTTCTGACAGCGGGGCTTGTAAAATAATTTTTAGTACTCTGCCAGTGGCCGTTGGAGCGAATTCAGTAGAGGCAACATCGAATTAGCGAAAATCGAACACATATTTTGGATTATTCACAGGAGAGTGTTCCAAGGAGCTGCACGATGCGATCCCTCCATCCCCATTCTGCAAATTGTTGCACGCGCAAAAGGTTGGGAATGCATCCACACACTGTCGATATCCCCCCACTTAGGATAAATCGATCCAGTAAATCCTTTATTTACAGGTTTGCCAACATGTGGAATGCACTCCCACTTGCATCCTTTCCTATAATGTACAGTCTGGGGTCCTTCAAACATAATGTGAAGGTGCACCTAGCCGGCCGACATGGTATTCGCAGCCCTCGTAAACATCCAAATGCCCTTGGGCGCCGTCGGACTACACTTATGCTTTAGTCTGGAGCATGCCATTCATTTCGTGCTTCCCATAAAAAAAAAAAAGCGCTAGCCCATTCTCACTTTGGCACAGTCCTTCCACCGAGTCATGCAGCAGGTGGGTCTTCGTGCCTTATTTGCTGCTTGATAGGTTATCTTTTCCTGACACTTTGCTAAACGTGGTGGTCGGTGTTGTACTGTTATTTACCAGAGTATTTGCAGCATAACACCGATTACTCTGCTTACCCCCTTTTTGTAGCGATACAGCGTGTGTGCGTATGTGTGTTGAGTGAGTTGCTATTTCTAGGAGTAGATTATCAGATGTCGTCATCTACGCTTACGATCAAGAACGTTAGAGATAGGGACGTCAGACCCCCGCGCCAGCGTAACACGATATTAGTAAAAACGTACCAATAACATTCGTTACCACCCAATCAGAGCGCGATCCCACCCGATACCACCCAATCAGAGCGCCCGCCGCCCCCTCCGCTACACGCGGAACTCGACGACGCTGGTTCTCATATAAGCATTGGACACTCCGACGCCCTACCTCTTCTAACGTTCTTGCTTACGATTTACGATTCGGACGGTACCTAGTGGATATACCCGCTTAGCTCTCGGCTCAGTTTGCCATTTCCAGGCATTTGGTTTTCAGACATGCTGAAAGTGGAAACATTTGAATTTTGTTTAGAAATATTTTCATTTATTTTGTTTCCATTGTGAGCGTTAAACTGGGGCCATAAATCGTTTATTTAGGTTTTGTCTTCCAGTAGTGTGAGAAATCATTTAACCATTAGCTGTTACCCGCGGCTTCGCTTGCGTGAAATTCGTATTTCAAAGGAAGTAAGTCAGTAACAAAAGGCGATGCGGAAGCCGGAGCTGCGTTCAAGTAAACTATATTATTTCTAGATGACAGTAGGGTGAGGCCGAAGGCCGAGCATCGTTCAGGTAAACGATAAACCTATAAACCTTTTCGAAGAAAGTAAGTAACCATAAGGGCGAGGCCGGAGGCCGAGCTACATTCTGCAAGACGATAGAACTTCTCTAAGAGTGTAAGTAAACTAAGAGTAAATTTTATCGAAATCAGTTCAAACGTCAAAAAAAAAAAAAATAGCTGGTTAAGGTTTCAGCGGGAAAAGGCTAACCTCGTATTTCCAGACATCGTTTTCACGCCCGTCCTCGCTGGAGCTTCGAAATGTTTTTCTGAACGGATCCGGGGGCTTTCAACACGACCAACCGGCTAGAAAGAGCAATTGATGAAATTAGAGGTAGACATTTTTGCTTAAGATAATTTTATTTTTTTTACTTTTTTTATGTAATCCGGTATGGGTTGCTGAGTCGGAGGGGCCAAAGCACATGCTCCGACCAGCCAATATCACCTCCGAGAAGGTAGGTGCCATAGCGGATCCCTTTGGATTGCTGGCTATACTGAACTAGAGGAGAACACAACCGAGGCTGCTATGCGGCCATCTTACATCCATTATGGCGGTACAAAACCCAGTCGGATACAATTTGGGCATACCACCTAGAAAGGGGCAAGGGAAGGGACCTACAGTTTTACACCGGTTCCGAACGGTGAAGCGGCAGGTGTAGGTATGCACGTAATTTTTTTCGTCAGAAAACACTCATTGGTACACGCCGACCTGATTCGAACCTCGGACCACTCGCATGAGAAGCCGATGCCCAAACCACTCGGCCACCCGCCGTTTGAAATTTCATTTACGCTATACGCACATGTTAGTCAGTCAGCGTGTAAGCGTCCACTGCTAGACATATGCCTCTCCAATTTTCCTCCAGTCCTCCCGGCCTTCAGCGGTACGGAACCACTGCTTTCCGCCGACGTACTTGATGTCGTCGTCCTACCTGGCGGGCGGTCTTCCCCACATTCCGTTTTCCTCTCCACGGCCGCCAGTGTAGGACACGGTTACTCCAACGGTCGTCGTCTCTTCGGCTGACGTGGCCAGCCCACCATATACGCACATGTTGGAACAAAATTTCGAATGAAAATGAAATGTTCCTACCTGGATGGACAAGTATGTATGTATGTATGTATATTTGTATATAATATTCTATATATTTAGTAATTTATATGTATTATTAACACATGTATGCCTTATATTATATTTTACTAGCATGTACTTACATGTATTGTAAAGTATTTTTATTATTATTTTATCTTCAATTCTCACGCTCAACTCTTTTGCTACTAGATACAACATTAGACTATATTATCGAATCTCAAACATCCAAAGGTTGCCTGTAAGAAATATCTGTAAGGGATAAGTCCGCCTTTGCACATTATGTAAATTTTCTAATGTATTTGTTACTGTTTAATATTTACTGGAGCAATAAAGAATTTTCTATCTATCTATCTATCTAATGTTGTCAAAATACAGGATGTTTGATGACCTATAGTTATCAAACACCCTGCATATTTTTTTAAATTGTCTCTACTATGAACTGCTCTGTCCAACGAGCGTAGCTCGGTAGCTATCCGCGGCAATACAGACAGAGGAATGACATTTCTTTAAATCCTCAAGACCTTAATCTCTTAGTCGCGGCCAGCTGTTCTCTTCGCCTTAAAACCCTCTTTCTATATACGTCTCGACTTGCTGGATTTTATTGCTAAAACTTTAATTTATTTTTGTTGAAAATGTATACAATTTGTATCTATTTATTTCTCTGTATCTTTTTTTTTTTTTTTTTTTTTATGGAAAATGACACGGTTGGCTACATCACCTACAACATCCGTGATGTCAGCCCATAACACCGGGTGAACTAGGAGCCATCTCAGTGCTTCCCTTCATTTCGTGTCGGCTACACTGAACTGGACGGAAAACACGAACTATTTACATAGCCGTTTCGACCGACGTTTCGCTCAGGGCGGTGGTACCAAACCAGGCGGGATAAACCCTACCACCTAGTAAGGCAAGAAGGAAAGGGACCTACAGTTTAACGTGGAATCCGAACCACGGTCAACCTCCAACGGTCAAGCGGTCACCCATCCCTGCACTGACCGCGCTCAGCGTTGCTTAACAACAGTCGACTGACCGCACCACTGAGCTACCGAGGCTGACGAATTTCCTTATCCCTTAGTCGACTTTTACGACATGCGACGGGGAGAGATGCAGTGGGGCTATTCTTTTTACACAGAAGTAGTATAGACTGGAATAGGTACTTCTTATGTTAGTAGTATTTAAGGTATTTTAATTGTTAGTTTATTTTACTCTTTATATGTACTCCCATCTATTATTTAAAATTATATTCCATATTACAGTTCTTTACAATAAATTGTACCATGTGGGGGCGGTACTTCAAAAGAATAGCCCCACTGCATCTCTCCCCGTGTATGTCGTAAAAGGCGACTAAGGGATATGACTCCCTTCTTACATTACTAGGTGGTAGGGTTCAACCAGCACGGGTTGGTACCATCGCACTGAATGAAACGTCGGTCGAAACGGCTATGTAAATAGTTTGTGTTTTCCGTCCAGTACAGTGTAGCCGGCACGACCGAAGGGAAGCACTGACGTGGCACCTAGTTCACCTGGTGTTGTGGGCTGACATCACGGATGTTGTAGGTAATGTAGCCAACCATGTCAGTTTCCATACAAAAAAATCTACACAGGAGTAGTATAGCCACTTCACTACAGGAATAGGTACTTCTTATGTTAGTAGTATTTAAGGTGTTTTATTTGTTAGTTTATTTGCATCTCTCCCCGTGCATGTCGTAAGAGGCGACTAAGGGATAAGGACAAGATACTGCGCTAAGGGGCGACAGGCTAGCCACTTCTCACCTTGGCGCAGTCCTTCCACCTAGTCATGCAGCAGGTGGGTTCTTCGTGTCTTACTTGCTGCTTGATAGTTGTCTTGTCCGTATACTGTGCTAAACGTGGTGGTCGGTGTTGTGCTGTAATTTACCAGAGTCCTTATAGCACAACACCGATTACTCTGCTTACCCTGATTGTCGGGATACGGCGTGTGTTATGTATGTATGTATGTTTATTTTACTGTTTATAATATGCACTCCCATTTCTATTATTTAAAATAATATTCCATATTACAGTTCTTTACAATAAAGTTTCGTCGTCGCACCGCTAGGGTGTGGAACTGTCTTCCAGCGAGTGTGTTTCCCGAATCCTTTAACCTGGGTGTCTTCAAACATCGTATCAACGGTGCGGCATAGACAGCCTAGCAACAGTCCGCAAATCTGCTGGCATGGCGCCTCACTGAGCGTGGTTTCGTGAGGAGAGGGGTTTTTGGCTCTGTCGACTGTACCTGTTCGAAAATTGGAAATTGACATACATACATATCACACACGCTGAATCCCGACAATCGGTGTAAGCAGAGTAATCGGTGTTGTGCTGCAAGAACTCTGGTAACTTACAGCACAACACCGACCACCACGTTTCGCAAATTATTCGAACAAGATTCAATCGATCAAGCAGCAAGTAAGGCACGAAGACCCACCTGCTGCATGACTCGGTGGAAGTACCGTGCCAAGGTGAGAGGTGGCGAGCCTGTCGCCCTTTAGCACGGCATCTTGTCCTTATCCCTTAGTCGCCTTTTACGACATGCACGGGGAGAGATGCAGTGAGGCTATTCTTTTCAAGTACCGGCCCCACACGGTACCGTAGTGGTATAGTAGTGGTAGTGGGGCCGGTTGGAAAATGACTGTATTAAAAATGTAATATTTGGTACAAATAAGCAAATAGGAAAGGGCTACATTGTTGTGGAGTCGGAGATGCTTACTGGCGCCCTGGGACGCCGTTGCCTGGGTCCTTCCTTCCGCCGATTAGGGGCCCCACCGTGGAGATCGCCAAGCTAAGGTGTATAGGGCACCAGTGAAGGAAGACTTTGCGCAGGAAGAATTATGGTGATTAAAAAATTATAGATAGAAAGATAAGAAATACTTTATTGCTCCAAAAAACATTTAACATAAACACACAATAAGTAATTTACATGAGGGGCAAAGGCGGACTTATCCCTTACAGGGATTTCTCCCAGTCAACCTTTGGATGTTTGAGAGTCGTATGTTGCGAGATATAGGTAAGTAGGTAGTAGCAAAAGACTTGAGTGTGGGAATGTAAAATATAATATAAGAAAAATAACTATAATATACTATAATATACACTACATATAAGTACATACTAGTTAATTAAACGTATAAATTACTATTTATAGATTAAATTAAATACGTAATTATATATATATTACGGATTATTATATATATTAAGGATTGCATAAAAATTATCGAGAAGCTTGTGCACGCACGGTATTATAACGAGAACCGAGAGAATGAAGGTAGATCACAATGATGACGCAGAAAAATAAAAAATTAAGAATATTTTAAATTGAATATTAACCTGTGGAGATCATTTTCATTCTAAAATTTTCATTTTACCGACAGGGTACACTGAATAGTTTTAAGGCTACACATACGAAAACTGAACAGTACCATTGGTCCCTCGATACTGCCACCCATGTTGGTTTACAAAAAAACAATTAAATAAATAACTTAATGAAAAATAAAGTAAATCTAACCTAGTAAATCTAAATTAATTTAAAATATGATTAGCGAAATAAGAATTCTCCGGTATGGCATCTTCCCTAGGCGGTATTGGCTGGTCGGAGCCTGTGCTCTGGCCCCTCTGACTAAGCCGCCCATACAGGATTGCATATAAAACAGACTGAATTTAACGCGAGCAAAACCAAGCACTCTAATACAATTTACCGCAACTAAGTATGTTCAGCCGTCTTAAAGTTTTATAAAACGATGAAAAATGCATTAAAGTTTCAAAGTACCCACTGTAAAGACGCCTCGTTCATGAGTCGTAAATGTTTTAGCCTCTCGTCAGCGAGATAATATCGCCACTCCACTATCTTGCCAGCACAGAAGCATAGTTTTAAACAGACTAGTTGAACATCTTCGTACTAACAAGCGCGTCGTCGTCGCGTCGTTTTGGCGGGTCGTTCGATCTTCGTTACCATCGATGGCTTGAAATCGGACGACTTTCCAATCAACGCAGGTGTTCCTCAGGGCTCTGTGCTGTCGCCTTCGCTTTTCTTAATATTTATAAACGATTTATTGTCCTTGGGCATGATACACATTCGAATGCACCATTGGTCTCTCATGGTCACCCATGTTGGTTTTCATAACAAAAATAAAAAAAGCGCGCTTATTTCGTACTCACACAAGCGCGCGCCTGCGCACGCTGTCCGTACACAACCACTACTTACATTCTCACATTCCTCGCTTGAGTCAGTGATGGCCGCCCCGCGCTCGGTGACGCACATGTGCCGGCCGCTATCTCTCTCTCTCTCTCTCTCTTTCTCTTTCTCTTTCTCTCTTGAATTGCATTTCCACCACGATGAGCTCACTACCTGTCAATTGTGTTAGTGTTGGTTGTGAGTTGTGTGTGACAGCCCTGGTGGCTCGGCGCAGCGTAGGTAGTTATTTTTAAAAAGGGCTCCAGTTAACCTACTCGTCTCCTTTTACTATGACAGAAGCCTTCACTAGCTGCATGTTGAATCTCTATATTTATGTACAAAATTTCACCATTTTTTGTCCAGTTGATTCGGAGAAAATAAACGGTAACAGACGGACAGACAGACAGACATACAGACTCGACAGTGATCCTTTATCGGTTTAGTTTTTAAGGTTTTCGTACCCCGTATGAAATCCTATTACTAATCTAAGCCTACAACGTCTGTCTGTCTGTCCGTCCGTCCGTCCGATGGCTGTATCTTTAAAACCGTAATAGCAGGCCGGTTGAAATTTTCACAGAATTGTAATACTTGATATCAAGTATTACAATTCTGTGAAAATTGGTGTGTGTGTGTGTGTGTGTGTACACTTAACGCGTACACACACACACCCACACCCTTACACATACTCTCTCACACACACATATACACGCAAACACAATATACCTTTAGTTCAGTTAGATTAGATCAAAGAGTTTGTATTACGTCGCTGCGCTCGACGTAATACAAACTCTTTGAGTTAGATGTATTTATAACAAATTAGTCAGTAGGAAGCGTCATGAGATCTGTGAATTTTTTTTTATGAAAACTGACACGGTTAGCTACATCACCTAAAACATCCGTGATGGTAGCCTATAACACCGGGTGAACTAGGCGCCATGTCAGTGCTTCCTTTCATTTCATGGCAAAGTAAGAATTATGTGTAAATAATCGTCAAATAGGTTAGATAGATAGAAATACTTTATTGCTCCAAAAACATTTAACATAAACACACAATAAGAAATTTACATGAGGGGCAAAGGCGGACTTATCCCTTACAGGGATTTCTCCCAGTCAACCTTTGGATGTTTGAGAGTCGTATGTTGCGAGATATAAGTAGGTAGTAGCAAAAGACTTGAGTGTGGGAATGTAAAATATAATATAAGGAAAATAACTATAATATACTATAATATACACTACATATAAATAAATAAATAAATAAATAAATAAATAAATAAACCATTTATTTCACACATTAATTACATGTCACAGCAATTTAACTATGATAAGACAAAATGAGTGAAAAAGGATGTAGGCACAGATTTTACAATATTATTGGTAATTAAACGAACTTACCCTAAGTGAAGTTCAATCCTAACTGTACGAGCTGCTTATTCGGAGATGATCTCTTGATTTAATACTTGTAGTAGCTGAATTTATTCGCCATCGACCACAAATTTTAGAGTCTATAAAGAAAAACAATTTTCATGCTTTCCACACTGTCGCCGCCGGTCCGTGCCGCTTGCGCGCCATCTATCGGCTTTCAATCATTAATTTTAGAGTCAACTTATTTCACGATTATATGGGAGCATGATACTGCATGATGTAGGGCGGGTAGGGTGAGATCATCTCCGAATAAGCAGCTCGTACAGTTAGGATTGAACTTCACTTAGGGTAAGTTCGTTTAATTACCAACTGTACTTCGCTGCTTATTCGGAGATGATCTCTTGATTTAATACTTGTAGATGTTTAGAGTGTCGTGAAATAGGAGCTTGAAAAAACTGTATTAGTAATGTAATAATAATGTATGTTTATTAATAATATTCATTGTAGGTACTCCAGTTTCCCAAGAATTTTCATATCCAGTTTTACATACTATCTACTCGTATACAACATGGGTATACCAGTAAAACAAGTATAAACAAAAAATGACTTTGTCAATAATTGAGCATGATCAATATATAATATATCATGAATAATATAAAACAAAATGTGTTAACTAAATAGTTGTATGTATAATAATAACAATGTTTATCGTTTAGATCGACAGATTGTTCGCGCAAAGCTGTCACTTGGATTAGTTAAATCCTTATTATAAAACTGAGCGAATACTCGAGATGATTCGGTCCATCCCGCTGTCTTTCTGATTAGGTCTATACTGATGCCTAATCGTTTGGCTGCTGAGGTAGCAGCGTGGCGAGTGCTATGAGTCGAGAAAATAGCTGTATCTATACCGCTTTTCTCCAAGGTTTCTTTTATCCAGCGGCTAATAGTCTGCGAACCAACCTTGTTATAGTGTTTTCTAAAACTAACGAAGAGACGCTCTGTGCGTCCGCGAAGCGATTCTGTTTTAGTTAGGTAAGAGGTTAATGCCATTCCTGGACAGATTTCTGGCCTATCAGTAAAGAAAGGTAAAATCAGGTTTGGCTGCATATTTCTGGCATTTGACGTTTTGATAATATCAGGTATTTTAATAAATATTTTGTCTGGTAAGATCTGTATATTACAGACTTGAATAAGTGCCAATGTCTGTACTCGGTGTGCGGTAACAATAGCTAGCAAGGTTGCTAATTTTTTAGTCAATGTATCCAAAGGCAATGTATTGTTCGGAAAACACTGGCTAAGGTGCCCAAGCACAATTTCTGGGTCCCAAGTGACGTCATATTTGAGTAGAGGCGGTCGTAACCTGTATGCCCCCTTGATAAATCGTTTTATTGCATCGTCACTTCCAACGGACGGGCCCAATATTAGAGAAAGTGCGGATCTACAACAGTTAAGGGATCCGTAACTAGCCCCAGAGCTGAATAATTGAGTCAAAAAGGAAATTATTGTTGGAACTGATAGTTGAAGGTAGTCCTGCCCTTTTAAGGTGCAATACTCGTACCACTGCCGGAGGTAGACATTGTACTGCTTGAGGGTATTGCCTGCGAGCGACGCCAGCATCACGTCCATCGCCGCAGGCGCTACTCCGCGGAGCTGTAACGCTTCCCGGACAACACCGCTGCAGCCAGGGTAAGGTTTTGTTGGAACATCTCGTTGCTGGAATATGATTTCAGAAGATTATTATTTTGCTCAAAGAAAATCACTTCGGAGCAAACAAGCTTTTTGAATATCGGAAACCAGGGTTGTGTTGGCCAGTTTGGGATTACTAGAATTCCTACCGCTTGTTCAGAGATAATTTTTTGAAGAGCTTTCAAAATAACCGAGAACGGAGGGAATGCGTAGAAAAAATATTTTTTCCAGGATATAGTAAATGCGTCTATGGCAAATGAATCTGGATCATTTTTCCAAGAGACGTATTTATGACACTTGGCATTTACCCGACTCGCGAAAAGGTCTATATCGGGTTTTCCAAAAGTTTTTAATATTTTGTTAAACGCATAGTTCGCCAGTTCACATTCTATATCGGAATGGACACGGCGTGATTCGGCGTCAGCCACGATGTTTTCCTCCGATTTTATATATGAGGCAAAGAGATAAATTTTTCGTGCTTCGCACCATTGCCAGATCGTTCTTGTAATAGAATTAAGATGAGGGAACTGCACACTACCCATGCGGTTGATATAAGCAATTGCAGTCGTGTTATCAATTCGAAGCAATATTTCGCAATTATTTAGATCTTTTGCGAATGTTTTTAAAGATAAGAAGGCTGCGAGTAATTCTAGAAAATTTATGTGAAGTTTACTTTCGTGAATATTCCACAAGCCACCTGTCTTTTCAACATCGCATGCCCCTCCCCAACCAGTCTTTGAGGCGTCTGAGAATATTTCTCTGCAGAATGCGTTGGACCTGATCGGGTTAAACGTACGCTTTATGTTGGTTATCCACCATTCAAAGTCTGCTCGGAGGTGACTTGGCAAAGACATGATGCAATCATAATTATCTTTTACCTTTACAAGATTTAAATATTTACATCGTTCGAATTCTTTAGTGTAAAGCCATCCGTACTCTACTGCCGGACAGGCGGAGGTCAGTAAACCTATTAGCTGAGCAAAGTCTCTTATTTTACATTGGTGTAATTTTTTAAATTCTTCAATACGGTTGGTAATCTTAATTTTCTTTTCATCGAGAAGTTTAATGTGAAATTCTTTTGAATTGATAACAAACCCTAGGAATTTTACACTTTGCTCAGGAGCCAAGCAGCTCTTCTCTTCATTTATTATGAAACCTAAGCTCGTCAAGAAGTCTGTGGTTACCTTTACATTTTGTGAGCATTCTCTATAGTTATGCCCTATACACAGTATATCGTCAAGGTACACGACAGATATTAGGCCAAGTGATCTTAGGTGTTTTACGACAGGCTTAAGCACTTTTGTAAACACGTATGGTGCGATATTAAGACCAAAAGGAAGCACACAGAATTCGAAAAGTTTTGACTGCCATTGGAAACGTAGATATTTCCTGTGGATTTCATCTATTGGTATCAAAAAATATGCATCCTTTAGATCTATAGTGCTCATGTAACAATTTTTCGTTACAAGTTTAATTGCTGTTCTCAAGTCTTCGATTTTAAAATGGGGCGGTTCAATAAATGTATTTAAGGATTTCAGATTGAGAATGAACCTTTTTGTACCATTGGGTTTGGGAACCATGAATATTTTTGATAGATATTGACCTTCACAAGGTTGACATTGAGTGACTGCGCCATTTTATAGAAGTTCCTGAATAGCAAGATCTATTTCAGTACTTTCACTGCGTGAAAATTTTGAGTTGGTTGGTGTGACAGCTTGATAAGCTGGATGAGTAAATGGAAGTTTGTATCCCTGGATCCAGGAGAGTATGACTGGATCATTGGTAATCTTTTGCCATTGATTTTGAAAGAAGCGTAGCCTTCCGCAATGTGCATGATTTACCTGGGCAGTTAGCGGCGAGGGCGCTGGCCCCGGTGCGCGCGCTGGTGAGCGCCTCGATGGGCCTGCGGTGTCCGCTTCACTGGTGGCTGAAATCTCGGCCCGCCTGCACTCTGCTGCTGTCCTCCGGTCTTGCGGAACAGCTGCGGGGGCGGGCCCCTCGGGTTTAAATTGGCGTACTGGAATGGTTTCTTAATGTTATTCGGTTTGGAAGACGAATTTTTTAAATCCGTCCCCGATTTTTCAATGGCCTTTGACGCCTTAATTTTTTCCTGAAGGTTTTCCCCGAACAGATAAGTGTCGATATCTGCATTTTGAACCGCGTCCTTGATGTTATTATTCAATCCTGAGGTGATAAAGTTACGACGAGTTGTCGACTCGAAATGGTGCTGGTCGCAAAGGAGACGTGCAGCGTCACTGACGTTTTTAAGCACCTCAGGGTCTAAGTTTGGCTGTTTAAGCATGGTGTTCACTGCCAAGGCAAGGGCTGATATAGCACAACCCAGCTGTCGCTGTTTAATTTCAAGAGTTTTATCTCTTTTAATGTTAGTGTCTGTCATGGCTGCCTTTGCTTCAGCGTTCAGCTTGGGAGCTTCGAAGGTGGGGCAGTTTTCAGGTGGGGGGTACCTTTCTATGAGCGCTTTTTTCTGGTCTTTATTAAGGCCAGTTGTTACAATATGTGACCATCTGCAAGCAAGGTCTTTATGAAGACTTTCACTAGAAGGTTTTGGCTGAGGAGCTTCACCCAGGATCTCCAGCACCTCCTCACGAAGATCCGGCGCGGCGTCCTCTGCTAGGATTGGTTGCGGCTGGGTGCTTGTACTGGCTGAGGCGTCTCCGGTCTTCGCGGTTCCGTTGTGCTCTGTAAGGTAGTACCGGCTGTGTCATGTGAAGGAAGCCACCTCATAGGTTAGTTCACAACACTAGGTAGATATGTCTACACAACCTGATTAGGTATGCAGGAAATACAATGTATTGAAGGAACAGACCTCATAGGTAGGTTCACATCACTGTTTGTATCGGATCAGTACGCCTTATTGTACAGATATATGCATATTATGTTGGTAAGTATGTATAGTTGAATCAACTTCATTTTGTGAAAACATATTGAACTTATCCATTTTGACTTCATATGTGAAGGAAGAAACCTCTCAGGTTAGTTCACAACACCGTATGCATGTATAGGTATGCCTACATTGGTGGAGGGTACTCCCTCATAGGTAAGCCCACAACACCAGGCAGAAGAAAAAAAAAAATAATTAAATAAATAAACGTGACTCTTTACTCATATTGTTTGTGAAGGTTACTCCCTCGTAGGCGAGCACACAACACATAATGCATGTAGGTAGATAGGAATGTTGAAAACTCAAAAAAGGAAAAAACCTCGTAGGTAGATTCACAATTTGTTTTCGAACAACTTTACTGATATATCGTATATATCGCCTACATGCTACATGAGTCACGTTCGCTTACTTTCACAAGAAAAAGAAAAGCGAAATACCTAACTAGGTAGGTATATACCAATACTTTATAAATTATATATTTACCTGGCATTTTATGAGCGTCGGGTTCGTCCTCTGCTGGGTTGAGGTGCGAAGATTCGTCTGGTAATATTACGTCATCGGCGATCGCTTGATAATCTCCGCCGCCGTCGCTGGATTCGATGGGTTGAATCTCTGCGGTGTCGGTAACAGGTGAAGATGCGCGTGCGCTATGCCCTTCGACAGCGACCCGCCGAACGGCCGACCGAACATGGCGTCTGTCGGCGTCGTCGTCGCTGAAATCCGAGTCGGTGTCCCAGTACGGAGTTGGACTCCTCCTTCTACGACGTCGTAGCTCCTTCTCCATTCTGCGAATCTTCTGTTTCATGTAGTGCGTGGAGTCTTCTCGCGCTCTTTTCGGCATTTTGATCGATTTCACGAGAGAGCGCGTGTGGTCTTCGGCGCACAAAAACAAAGAATGATTGAAAGCCGATAGATGGCGCGCAAGCGGCACGGACCGGCGGCGACAGTGTGGAAAGCATGAAAATTGTTTTTCTTTATAGACTCTAAAATTTGTGGTCGATGGCGAATAAATTCAGCTACTACAAGTATTAAATCAAGAGATCATCTCCGAATAAGCAGCGAAGTACAGTGACCACGGGTCATAACATTGTTTCTGATTTTAAGCCTACCCTAGTACACAAAATTTAATTAACAGTCGAAGAACAACAATATATAAAGTAGAAAAAAAAAACCCTAATATAAACGTAACCAATAATAACGATAACCAATGAACAACATTATACAAGTAACAACAAATTGAAAGAAGGAAGAGAGAAAAAAAAAAAGATCTTAACCAAATTATTTAAACTGTATTTTGTGAAATGTATGTGTATAAGTAATGTATTATCATATGTTTGTGTGTAACGTGAGTATTTATAGTGTATTTATGCAAACTATGTAAAGGAAGGTATGTATATTTTGCGAGAGTGCAACTTGTGTTTGATTGATTGCTTACATAATTACGTACTATGCCGTAGTTTTTTGGACTTCTTAAGCCTATTTTTGAAGGTCACTAGGTTATTTAAATCCCGAATAGGTGGCGGTAAGTTGTTCCAGCGCCGAGTGGACGCATACCTGAAACTTCCTTCAAGTGCAGCACCCCGATGCACTGGAACAGCCAAAAGTTTTCCCACCGACCTGGATCCGTAGCGGTTACCTTCACCAAGCCATCTAAGCTTGCTCCATATAAGTACATACTAGTTAATTAAACGTATAAATTACTATAGGTGTTCTGTGATAATAACAAAGAAATTTTAATTAGAGATTAGGTATGTGATATTTTGGCGAATATAACAACAAATAATAAAAACATTAAAAATTGAAAAATTAAGGGGGGGGGGGGGCGGTTCCCCATACAAGAAACGTGTTTTTTTAACGTTTTATTTTTATTTTGTGGCGCTAGTCCGACTCACACTTGGCCGGTTTTTTTCCTCTTTCGAGTTACGGAACCCTAGAATACATTGAATTTAATGCGGTATAATTTTTCATCACAATTAACGAGGGACTGTACGGAGGCTTGTAAATGAAAGCAATTTCTTTCGGCCGACCTGAATGATGCGCGTTCTTTCAACATTTTTTCATAAGCCCGCTTGGCATACGTGGAGCATTGAAACATTCAGAAGTGCTAAATAGATTTTTTTTAGCCTAGCCTATTTAGCATAGCCTACCACCTAGTAAGGGGCAAGGTAAGGGACCTACAAAACTCATTGGTACACGCCGACCGGATTCGAAACTCGGACCTCTCGCATGAGAAGCCGACGCCCAAACCACTCGGCCACCCGCCGCGTATCTACCACCAAGTAAGGGGCAAGGGAAAAGGACGTTAGTTTTATAGGAAAAAAAAAAACACCGGCTCGGAAAGATCAAGCAGCAAGCACATTTGAACGTCAGAAAAAACAATTTGGTGCAAGTCGGTTGGAATCGAACCTCGGACCTTGAGATCTAAAGTCGAAGCCAAGACCGCGCCGACCACCCGCTGCGAATCGCCGCCATCTGTCTTCCAGTCCGGTCAGCCTCGGTAGCTCAGTGGTGCGGTCAGCGCGGTCAGTACTTACTTGGATGGGTGACCGCTCGACCTTTGGAGGCTGACCGTGGTTCGGATTCCACGTAAAACTGTAGGTCCCTTGCCTTCTTACCTTACTAGGTGGTAGGGTTTATCCCGGCCGGGTTGGTACCACCGCACTGAACGTAACGTCGCGTCGGTCGAAACGGCTATGTAAATAGTTCGTGTTTTCCGTCCAGTTCAGTGTAGACGACATTAAAAATGAAGGGAAGCACTGACTTGGCACCCAGTTCACCCGGTGCTATGGGCTGACATCATGGATGTTGTATTAGGTGATGTAGACAACAGTGTCAGTTTCCTTAAAAAAAAAAATTAAAAAAAAAGATGCCAAACCAGTCGATTACAATTTCAGCCTACCTACTATCACCTCGTAAGGAGGCAAGGGAAGTAATTACCATCCCTATCAATCTATCAAAAAGCAAATTTTTTTACAATCTAGTAATAAAGGTAAGAACCCAATCTGTCTGCCATAAAATGAAAATCTGAAAACTGGCAAAAGAAAGAATAATTAATTTTTTTTTCAATACATTTTCAAAAGTCTGTCTGATTGTTCCTGTTGTAAAGATCTTCATAAAGCCGCATACAGATTGGGCGAGAATTTTGACTTTAGCAAGACTGATACAAATTCTATGTGTTTTCTGTCGAGATATTCGAGGTATCGTGTGGGCTACTTAAAAAGAATATCCCCACTGCATCTCTTCCCGTGCATGTCGTAAAAGACGTCAAAGGGATAAGAACAAGATGCCGTCGATAAGGGCGACTGGATATCCACCTCTCACCGTGGCACGGTCCTTCCACAGTGTCATGTAGCAGGTGGGTCTTCCCGCCTTACTTGCTGCTTGATGGCTACCCTGTCCGAATACTTTGCTAAACGTGGTGGTCGTGTTGTGCTGTAATTTACAAGACTACTTGCAGCACAGCACCGACTACTCTGCCTACCTCGATTGTCGGGATAGAGCGTGTGGTATGTATTTATTACTAGAGGACGCACCACACCACGATGGAATTTACAAAGAAATTAAGTCACAACAGCTGCGTTTTTTTTATGGAAACTGACACGGTTCGCTACATCACCAACAAGATCCGCGGTGTCAGCCCATAACACCGGGTCAAGTAGGTGCCATGTCAGTGCTTCCCTTTATTTCACGTCGGCTACACTGAACTGGACGGCGAACACGAAATATTTACATAGCCCTTTCGACCGACGTTTCAATCAATGCGGTGGTATCAACCCCGCCGGGATAAACCCTACCACCTAGTAAGGTAAGAAGGGAAGGGACCTACAGTTTTACGTGGAATGCGAACCACGTGCAGCCTCCAACGCTCGAGCGGTCACCCATCCAACAACTGACCGCGCTCAACGTTGCTTAACAACAGTCGACCAACAGCACCACTGAGCTACCGAGGCTGACAACGCGGATGCGTATATCGAAATGCTACTTCAATATTTCCCCGCGGGCTGGGACGACCTGGATTAGTATTTCCAAATGATAAACGCGCATAAATGCTGCTCCAATGCGTCTCAGACGGTGACGTGGTGCAGTAGGATTTCTAAGTAATTACGCATTTTATGTTTATGTATGTACCTACTAGGAACCCCAATCCTATTCGTCAAGCTCGCGTGACGTATTGGCGTAGGATTTCTAGTAATTGACGCACAAAATGTTCTTAGAAAAGCTAACGCGATACAGCTATTGTGTTAGCTAGATATTACTATCACGCTCACACAGCATGTTACACCATATTCCTATCTAGCTCTGCGCGTTAGTTAGTCAGCGTTTCAGATCGCGCTCAGGGTTGCTTAACAACAGTCGACCGACCGTACCACTGAGGAACCGAGGCTGACAAAGATAAGGGCAGCGGGAGCGGTAATAAATAAGCCAATCACACTTACATATTTGTAGTTTTCAATCAAAATTATACACATACATAATATATACGAATTTTTTCGCGCTATTTTGCTCCTGGTATGCACGCTGCTTAAGTCTAGCAATTCCGAGCGAATCACAATATTAATGAACACGAGAGCTGCTGGTCACAATGGACCCCTGCTCAAGACATATTTGATTGATCGTCTCTCGAAAGATTTTTGTCGTTACAAGCCGAACAGCTGATAACGAAGTTCGTCTCTTAAGGTGATGTGAGACTGCGTCTGACTCGAATTTCAAGAAGTGTACCGCCAATATTACTTACCTAACAGATTCAGTTTTAATATATGTAAAACTTCATCTATCAGCGCAGATCGATAACTTTTTGAAAACGCGATTTGATTAACTTTGCATAATAGAAAAAATAAATCATGAACATGCCTCTGAATTTAGTTATAAAAACGTATTTAAGGCAACGCGACCAAATCAAGGCTTTGGAAAAAATATATTTTATTTGTTGAATATATATCTAAATCCGTATCTTTTTACATTTTTGTTTCGATCCGTGGTTTTGAAATAAAAAAATAAAAACCTAATTTTTGATTGATTTATTGTGTTGCATCCTACTCCAACCAGCGAACGCGTTGAAAGAGGAGTACGGGTGAATACGGGTTGACAGGGCCTTAAGGGTCTACCTCCCTAAATTGTGCCTCTCACTCTAAAACAATGCGCGTTTTTCATACATTTTATTTTATTATGAAGAAATTATACAAATTATAAAAAATCCTCTGGGAGAAAAATTATTAAAATTATTAATGTTTTTCAATAAAAGAATTTTGTACTACACATATAATAATTGAAAAACGAAACTAAAAGTTTTAGTTTTTTTTAATTATTATTATATGTGGAGTACCAAATATTTTTATTGAAAAACATTAATAATTTTACCACGCGTGTTTTTCCCAGAGGATTTTTTTATAAGTTGTGTAATTTCTTCATAATAATATAAAACGCGCATTGTTAGAGTGAGAGGCACAATTTAGGGAGGTAGACCCTTAACACTGGTTTATTGGGAGTGACAAAGCAGAATACTCTAGTCTGGAAAGTCGCTTGTAATCTGTCACTAGTCGCTTGTCGCTTGTAAATACACTAGTTTGTCACTTATCATTGATTAGGTGTCCGCGCCGTAACGTCGGTTTTTTTGGGCTATTCCGAAATAAACAGAATACAAACCAAACCAAAAACCGGCCAAGTGCGAGTCGAACTCGCGCACCGAGGGTGCCGTATCGCCATGTCATGGTTAGCGCCACTCACGCCATCTATGGCGTGTTATGAAATGCTTCATATTAGCTAGATGTCATATGTTAAAATGCTTCACACTCTATTCGGTAGATGGCGCGCGCACATACGCTTTTTGGTTTCTTCTATGGGATACCCCGTGAATTTTTTTTTTCTTATTTTATTATTTGTTGTTATATCGGTCATAATAACACATATTCTCAGAAAATTTCAACGGGCTACCTATTACGGTTCAAGAGATACAGCCCTCGGACAGACAGACAGACAGACTGGGGTACAGACTAGGGACAGAATAGGGTCCCGTACCGGATACGGAAGCCTAAAAATGGGTACCACGACGTTTTTAGGTTTCCGTATTGAAGGTGATGTACCCAACCGTGTTAGCTTACATAAATTATATATAAATAAAATACTGGCCAAGTGCGAGTCGGACTCGCGCACCGAGGCGTCCGTACCACCGCGTAAATTGTCGGTTTTTATTATTTGTTATTTTTAACCCCCGACGCAAAAAAGGTGGGTGTTGTTGTATGTATGTAAGGGTGTGTGTGTGTGTGGCATCATGTAAAAGGTAGGATGGACAGACAGACAGACTGAGGCTTAGTAATAGGCTTCCGTCAATACGGAAACATAAAAAGGTACTCATTTTTGGTTTTGTTTATATTCTGTTTATTTCGGAATAGTCCAACAAGACCGACATTACGGCGAGCGAAGCTGCGGGAAGAATATTAGTAACGAGGTGATATTTCAGACGAGCTCATTTACATTTAAATATTCTTGAATTATAACTTTAGCTTGTTACGCTAAGGCAATCTCTCTCGGTGTGAAATTTACATTTTGAATTATATAAAGCTAGAATTCTTGGAAAAACTTAACATAAACCAAATGGCATGGCGTGACATTCGTCTAGTACCTATGTACTTTAAAATGTTTGCTTAGAAGTTTCAAAGCAAGAAAGCTTCTTTTTTGAATTAATTTTTGTGCCAGTCAATCAGTTGCTGCACATACGCCTCTCCAATTTTGACTTGAAACTGACCGTGGTTCGGATTCCACGTAAAACTGTCTCCCCCCCCTCCAACGTTTCGTTCCCTCATACTTCAGTTATTGTGACTTGATTTATTTGAAACTATCATCGTGATGCATCCTCTTGTAATATACAGGGTGTCCCCGGACTGGTGTAGTTCCTTTAAGGATGCTCAATGCCTTGTAACAAAAGCACTGGTGAAAGAACTTTTTAAATATGTGCTTTCTTTAAAATTTTAGGATTTCCTAACAAACTAAATGCGTACTTCAATGTGTGGGCGCCTCGCCACGCCGCGGCGTGGCGAGGCGCGGGCGGTACGCGGGCGGAGCAGCCGGCGGCGGCGTCACTGCGGGGCGCCGGAGATTGTTACAAAGCGTAGAATAGCCTCATAAAGGAAATACACCAGTCCGGGGACACCCTGTATATGACTATCAAAATTATATAATTTGTATTATTAATGGAAACCCTTGGTGCGTGGTCACCGGACGCACTGGCTTTTGCCGAAACCATCGGGAAATAGCTAGTGGACAAGTCCGGTGACGTGCGTGCCAAGGCTTTCTTCATGCGCCGCATAAGCCTGGAAATTCAAAGAGGGAACTCTATAAGCGTACCGTACCGTGTGGGGTCGGTACTTAAAAAGAATAGCCCCACTGCATCTCTCTCCGTCGCATGTCGTAAAAGTCGACTAAGGGATAAGAAAATTCGTCAGCCTCGGTAGCTCAGTGGCGCGGTTGGTTAGTCAACTGTTATTAAGCAACGCTGAGCGCGGTCAGTGTTTGGATGGGTGACCGCTCGACCGTTGGAGGCTGACCGTGGTTCGGATTCCACGTTAAACTGTAGGTCCCTTCCCTTCTTACCTTACTAGGTGGTAGGGTTTATCCCGGCCGGGTTGGTACCACCGCACTGAACGAAACGTCAGTCGAAACGGCTATGTAGATAGTTCGTGTTTTCCGTCCAGTTTAGTGTAACCGACATGAAATGAAGGGAAGCACTGACATGGCACCTAGTTCACCCTGTGTTATGGGCTGACATCACGGATGATGTTGGTGATGTAGCCAACCGTGTCAGTCAGGTTCCATAAAAATAAAAAAAGCGTCCTGGAGACCATGGCTGCCTCGGTTGAACTATACTTTATTTTTCGAAACAGGCCAGTACTGAGAGTTGCTATCTCATGTTTACCATAGTCGGCTGATGGTTAGACCACACAGCCGACTATGTTAGACCGCACAGAGACGGCTGATGGTTAGACCCTGCCCATTATCCCCACCACGCCTGCTTAATCCTTTCATTTTGTTAAGGCGCGTTTATACTTGTACTTGTGCTGTGTCCAAGCGCTTGGCGGGCGAAAATCATTTGTATTTCCGTCGATTGCAACGGACGCTTTTCTTGTTTCACAGTTCGTTCGTGTTACAGGCGGATTCGGTTATTGAATCAGCCATGTCACCAACTTTCAGACGGCACAATGAAAAATAAGAAAGAAAACTGAATGTTGACACGTCTGCACTGCGCGAGGTTGGAAACACGACTGATACTCCAATCAATAAAGCATTTCCACTCGACGTAATTCCTCTGTCGCTGAATCTTTGCAGTGTGATAAAGTAGGGTTTAAAATACACGTTTGACAAATTATCTAGGATTTTTTATGTTTGGAAGTTAGGTATTTATACCTAAAGATGAAAATCGCTTATAACTGCTGGTGAAAAATTGCTCCGTCCGAAGTTCCTTCGGTATATGATATTATATATTAATAAGAGTATATATATAACATTATCTATGAAAATTTCGATTTCGAATAGGCAGAAATTTGAAAATACCTATTTTGTATCACAACTTCTTCAGAAAAATTGCTCTGTAAATTTTTATTTTATTATATGTCTTAATTTATTTATATATATCGCTTTAGACAAGTATCTAGGAAATTTTCCTTATCGATCACACCTTTACAGATTTTCGGCAATAATTCGCTGTGAAAAATTGCTCTGTCCAAAATTCTTTCGGAATATGATATTATATATTAATAAGAGTATATATATAACATTATCTAGGAAAATTTCGATTTCGAACAGGCAGAAATTTGAAAATACCTATAAAAATTACTCTGTCAATTTTTATTTTTTTTCATCTCCTAATTTCTTTAAATATATCGCTTTTCACAATTATCTAGGAAATTTTCCTTATCGATCACACCTTTACATATTTTTGGCAATAACCCAAGCACTGTGAAAAATTGCTTCGTCTGTTTTTATTAACTTATTAGACACAGAACATCAAAATATAATATAATTGTATATTATCCAATAAAATTTCTCCATTAAACATGAACTTTCGAGTAGTTTCGAGTATCGCAATATAATAAAACAACGTTTAAAAAGCGCGCGCTCGCACTACACTGAACTCGGGGTGCGGGAGGGCTGCGGGGAGTGGGGAAGAATAAGCCCGCCCGCCCGCGCGCCAGCAGCTCATCGTCCCGCACCGCGACCGACGAGACGACACGCGAGCGTCGTCGATGCTCGCGGCTCGCTATTCCGCCCGCCACCTCTGTCGTCCCACTACAACGCCGCTCCGCCGCGCCGTCCTGCCGCCTATGGAACGAAAATGTAGGGCCTATATCAGAGCTGCGCTTCGTGCGCACGACGTGCGCACGAAGCGAAGGAACGCGGTCGTCTTGGCCGGCCGAGCACGCCCGCGTTCCTTCGCTTCGTGCGCACGAAGCGCAGCTCTGGCCTATATAGTATTAGGAACTTTTAAAATTTAACTTTCGTTCTGTAATTTAATTTGTATGACAGTATGTCGAAACAACTTATTAAACATATTTCATGCACGTACAGTCTGTATGTAAATAAAGTGTATACATTTTTGTAAAAAAACGATTTAAAAAATTAAAAACCGCCTTCAAAAATGTATGAAATTAAAAAAAATCGAACCCTAGAGTTGAAGGCGGTCGGTTATTTTTGCTTGCACCGCCTTCAACTCTAGGGTTCGATTTTTTTTATTTCATACATTTTTGAAGGCGGTTTTTATATTTTTTTTAATAGTTTTTTATTTCAGTTTTTTTAGTAATTTTTTGCTATTAATGTACTCGGCGGAATCGCTCGGCTTTTGGCTTCGCGAATCCGCCTCGCTTTCCAATCCGATCTTGATGAAATTTAAATGGGACCACGCGGAAAGCACCAGCTTTCAAATAAAAAAAGAATCATCACAATCGGTTCACTTGGGGACGGAGTCGCGTGTGTCCGCCTGTAAGTATCTACAGGTCGCACTCAGACGACGCGGGGACAGCTCGATTGTTCGAGCACTTGAGTAGAGCGGCAGATGAAGTGCATGTAGTTTCCCTATATATATATATATCCGCGGATATGGTTCTGCTTGGGGATTTTAATGCCCATCACGAGGAGTGGCTGGGCTCTGGGAGAACTGACTTCGAGGGGAGAGCCGCCTACGACTTCGCCCTGACGCATGACCTGCCTCAACTGATAGACCAACCTACCAAAGTGCCAGACATGGACGGTCATGCACCCTCTCTGCTGGATCTTCTGCTGACGACGAATCCTGCTGGATACAAAGTCACAGTGAGCACTCCTCTTGGCTTCTCTGACCACTGTTTAGTGGGGTCCACGGTGCCATTTTTGCCTCCTTAGTCTCGTACTGGAGGAATGCGTCCAATTTGGCACTACGTGTCAGCGGATTGGGACGGGATGCGAGAATACATCACATCCTACCCATGGAGAGAGCTATGCTTCAGTTCGGATGATCTACACCTCGGATGATCTACACCTTGGCTACGGCATTGGCGCATTCCGGCAGAATGCGCCAATGCCGTAGCCGAGGTGGTTCTGGGGGGAATGGAGATGTTCATTCCCAGCGCCCTCGTGCGCCTCGGTGGTAAAAGCCAGGCCTGGTACAGCCGCGACTGTGGTGAAGCTGTCGCAGCTAATGGCGCAGCTTATCGTGCATGGTCGTGCGCTCGTGCCAGACGCGATCCTAATGTATCCGAACTGAAGAAAGAATACAACCGCCTCTCCAGATCCTGCAAGAGGGCTATCGTCAGGGCCAAATTCGAGCATATCGGCAGAGTTGGTGATAGGCTGAACCAGCACCCAACTGGGAGCCGTGAGTTTTGGTCTCTCGCCAAATCTGTCGTATCGATTTTCTACCGCTCCTCCCTTCCACCTCTACAGGTTTGGCACAAATCGCTTCTGGGCTAGCTTCCGTCGTACGGACTTCCTTCTGGCCTCTGCGACTGGGTCGCCGACTTCCTACATGGGCGTAGCATTCAGGTCCTAGTGGACGGTTGCTCTTCGGACGCCCTGTCAGTGAATGCCGGCGTACCGCAGGGATCTGTGTTGTCTTGTCACCAACACTGTTTCTTCTGCATATCAATGACATGCTGCCACTCGGCAACATAAATTGTTATGCGGATGACAGTACAGCACATGGATCCTACACCAGTGACCCTTCAGTCAGACGGGATGTTGTGGATGAAGAGGCGAAGACTTGTGTCTGATCTCAAACAAACGCTTCGGTCTATTTCCGAATGGGGCCGCTGTACGCAACAGTCGTTCTCACCCCGTGGTGTTAGTGGGTGGACTGTAGTTGGGTGGGGGTGCGACTGTGCACATGCAATATCACGCCGTCACCGCAGCGGTACTCATATTCTGGGTTTGATAGTTTCATAAGGGGCGAAATAGGGTAAATAAGAGACGATTGGGACTTTTACAAGTTTCCCCGAGGCTGGTTTACGCGGCGGTGACGGGTGTTGTCTACTGTTATCTATCAGTCAGTTCAGATCTTATTTTGCGCTTCGTGATAGGATTAGTTTGGCGTAGCGTCTGGATCCGTCTGGCTGACTTCGGAAATTCGCTTAGGTGTCGGGCTCCGTCTGGATGGCGTCGGGGAACGCAGGGCAGTATCGGGCTCCGTCGGGATGGCGTCGGGGGACGTTGGGCAGTGTCGGGCTCCTTCCGAGCTGCGTCGGGATTCGTCGGACTGGCTTCGAGGCTCGCTTAGATGTCAGACCGCGTCTGGATGGCGTCGGGGGAACGCAGGGGCAGTGTCGGACTCCTTCTGAGCCGCGTCGGGATTCGTCGGGCTGGTTTCGGAGCTCGCTTAGATGTCGGACTGCGTCTGGATGGCGTCGGGGGAACGCAGGGCAGTGTCGGACTCCTTCTGAGCAGCGTCGGGATTCGTCGGACTAGCTTCGAGGTGTAGCGCAGTGTGTGGTGGTGTGGTACCTCCTACCTGGATGTTGATGTCTCCGCCCGCAGCCGCACCTTCGATATCTCGGTCCTTCAGGTGGTGGTCGTCGATCGGCACGGAAACGTCCCGGTGTCCGAGGCAACCGGACTCTTCTCCTTTCCGCCAGGAGGCGCTGTGTGCTTCTTGCATGAAGACCGCTGCAGGTAGAGTCTTGAGGCGAAGAGAATGGAGGAACGTTTTTTTTTATATTTTTTTTATTGAAAGCGCGATATATGGCGCCGAGCCACCCATAAGGTGTCTAACGACGCCCATGGACATTCGGTCGTATGCGGGGGTTGCGAATGCCATGCCGGCCTGACAGGTGCCCATTCACGCCCCTCTTTAAGGACCCGAGACTGTACTTGGGGGGAAATATATGAGCAGGGAGAGCAATCCAGAGTTTACCGGTTCTGTAGAGGAATGATCTGCAGAATCGATTAGTACGCATCCGCGGTAAGTCCAGCGTATAGTGATGCAATCCCTGCCCAGTTCATGTGGTGCGGAGATGGAAAGGGGACGGCGGGATTGCGTTAAACAGCTCCTCCGAGTACTCCCCATGGAATAAGCGATAGAACACACTTAGGGAGCCGACATCCCTACGGTGTTGCAGTGGTTTCAGATCGCGGGACACTGCGGGGTCACCCACTAGTCGCACGGCTCGACGCTGGATCGAGTCCAGAGGCGCAAGCTGGTATTTGGCAGAGCCATCCCACAGGTGCGAGCAGTACTCCAAGCAGGACCTGATCTGCGATTTATACAAAAGCAGCCTTTGGTCCGGCGTGAAGTACCGTCGCACCTTATTGAGTACGCCCAGCTTTTTAGAAGCCAGCTTGGCCTTCCCCTCGATATGGCGACGAAAGTTCAAGTCGTGCGACAGTTCGACTCCGAGGACCCCGAGGTGTTCGCTTAATTTAAGCGACGTGCCTTGGAATGAAGGAGCCGGTGTGAACGCCGCTCTCTTCGCACTTAACGCGCAAACTTGTGTCTTGGAAGCGTTGAACTCGACCAAATTGCTACGGCCCCATTCGGAAATAGAGCCGAGTGTGTGTTCGAGCTCAGACACAAGTCTTCGCCTCTTCTCATCCACAATATCCCGACTGGCTGAAGGGTGACTGGTGTAGGATCCGTGTGCCGTACTCTCATCCGCATAACAATGTATGTTGCCCAGAGACAGCATATCATTGATATGCAGAAGAAACAGCGTGGGTGACAACACAGATCCTTGTGGTACGCCGGCGTTCACTGACATGGCGTCCGACGAGCAACCGTCCACTAGGACCTGAATGCTACGCCCATGTAGGAAGTCGGCGACCCAGTCACAGAGGCCAGAAGGAAGTCCGTAAGCCGGCAATTTGCCCAAGAGCGACTTGTGCCAAAGCCGATCAACTGCCTTGGCAATATCAAGGCCAATTGCCAAGTATTTTTCATTTCATTTTTCATTTATTCATTTCCATCTTAGGTACCATCGGTACACTTGAGTTCGTCACATTTTAGTTTACCAAATTTACAATTGAAACTGTCTGGGTCTAGCCATGGTAAGGGACTAATAATTAGCAATAATATAGGTACATAACTAAAAATTATAAGAATACAGAGAAAAAAAAACTGTTTTGTGCATGAAAGGCAATTAAAACTAGAGCTAAATTAAAATACTTCGCATCAATAGAATTGTCAAAGGTTAAAAATTCAATTATGTCAATATAAAAAAATATAAAATTAAAATAAAATTAAAATAAATTAAAATAAATTAAAATTCAAAATTAAAATAGGTAGCATCAATTCACCATGACCGTCAAGCGATTCCCCCCAAAGGTGAGTGACGTACGCTAGGAGATCACCAGCAGATCGTTTTGGCCGGAAGCCGTATTGCCGATCGCTGATGAGGTCATTCGTCTCCAGGTACTTCATGAGCTGCGTATTGATAATGCGATCCATCACCTTACAGAAAAGGGAGGTAATCGCTATAGGTCGGTAGTTTGACGGGTTTGAGCGGTCACCCTTTTTAGGGACCGCTTGCAAAAACGTAGATTTCCAGGCCGCCGGCACACGGCAATTGGAGTAGGAGAGACGGAATAGGCGCGTCAGCACTGGGGCCAGCTCGGGAGCACACCTTTTTAACACCAATGCAGGAATCCTATCCGGCCCACTCGCCTTCCTGACGTCTAGGGAGAGAAGTTCCGCCCGTACAGTCCATTGTCGAAACTGCACTTCCGACATGGAGTTCTCACACCTAGGTATGGATGGGGGAGTGGCACCTCCATCGTCCAGGTTGGAGTTCCCCGCAAAGAGAGATACCAGTAAGTCGGCTTTCTTCTTTGCGGAGTGGACAAGTGAGCCTCCAGGACACTGCAGAGGTGGAAGAGAGGAGCGGCAGAAATTTGACTCGACATATTTAGCGAGAGACCAGAACTCACGGCTCCCAGTTGGGTGCTGGTTCAGTCTATCGCCGATTCTGCCGATGTGGTCAAATTTGGCCCTGGCAATAACCTTTTTGCAGGATCTGGAGAGGCGGTTGTATTCCTTCTTCAGTTAGGATGCGTTCGGATCACGTCCGGCACGAGCGCGCGACCATGCCCGATAAGCTGCGCATTTAGCTGCGACAGCATCAGCACAGTCGCGGCTGTACCATGGTTGGCTTTTACCACCGAGGTAGACAGAGGCGCTGCGAATAAACATTTCCATTGCCCCCAGAACCACCTCGGCAGCGGTATTAGCGCATTGCGACGGATCGCCCGAACTGAAGCAGATCTCTCTCCAAGGGTAGGATGCGAAGTGTTCTCGCATCCCATCCCAATCTGCTGACGCGTAGTGCCAAATTCGACGCGTTCCTCCAGTACGGGACTGAGGAGGCGAAGATGGCACCGTGGACCACACTAAACAATGATCAGAGGAACCCAGCGGGGCTCTCACTGCGACCTTATATCCAGTGGGGTTCGTTGTCAGCAGAAAATCCAGCAGAGAGGGTTCATGACCGTCTATATCTGGCAGCCTGGTGGGCTGGTCTACCAGTTGAGACAGGTCATGCGTCAGGGCGAAGTCGTAGGCGGCTCTCCCCGCAAAGTCAGTTCTCCTGGAGCCTAGCCATGCCTCGTGATGGGCATTGAAGTCTCCAAGAAGAACCAAATCCGCGGTAGGGAACCGCTCTTGGACTTTGTCTGCCGCTCCACTCAGGTACTCAAATAACCGAGCTGTCTCTGCATCACCAGAGTGCGACCTGTACAGACAGGCGTACACCCGCGAGACCGTTCCCAGATCCTCGTGGACCCAAAGTACTGATAGCTCGGAGTCCTCAAGGCAGCGCAGGCGACGACAGCAAATATCTGCCCTGACAAACAAGCAAACCCCGGCTCGCGACCGGAAGGCTTCTTCCAGGTTGTAGCCGGGGTAGTGCAGGTCGATATATTTGTGATTCCGTCAGGAAAAGCAAGGCCGGCTTCTTCGTCTCCAGGTGGTGATGGACGGCATTCAAATTGGTATGCAACCCCCGCACGTTGGTCGAGTCAACGCTAAATAGTGGTGTAAGGGTGTGCACCGCTGATTGAACCTTTTTTTCCTTTTTTTTCGCTGCCATGATTTTTGTAAGAGGGAGGGAAAGAGCATGAAAGGGTGGCTGTGGTGATTCACGGGCAAAGCGTGGACCCTAGCTTCATCGCTTACTACTCAGGTTAGTGTTGCGCCGACACGGAAGACGGAAAGGCCCCCGGTCCCCCCCGGAAGTGGCCGCCGGAACCCCTACTCCGGTCACCAACCGGCACGACGGACCACTCCGGGATTATGCGCCGGTTGACCGGGGCAGCCTCTCGCGTTGGTTAGACGCGATTGGGCTCCTGTACTACCCGGCGGGCGGCCAGCGGAATAACCGTTTAACCGGGTCTCCCTGTCAACCGTGTCGATGCGTCACCTCTGAACAGCGAATCCGCGTCGGGATCACTGGCCTACTCCTCACCACAGCCAACCCCACCTGCTACTGGGTCCCCGGGAAGTACACCGGAACACAGCGAACTGTTATGCCGGTGTAATTGTTTCTCCCGGGGTGTGGTGGCGAACCCAGCCGATCCGAAGATCTCCCACACGCTGATTGCTGTTCATTTGGCACCACCCAGGAGGCACGTGTGACTTTTATATCGGATTTCTATTATTAATAATTTTAATTTTAATAGGATTCATTTATTATGTTTCATATTATTTTATTTTCTAAATAGAAAAATTTTAAAATGTGTGAATGTTAGTATGTGACTTGTATATGTTATACAAATAAATATTCTATTCTATTCTATTCTATCTTCAATGGTTACGTTAGGCGGCGCGGCGTAGGCACCTGCTTGGACGACGACGTCGAACTACACTCTGACGATATGTCGCGATCACTACGTAGTAGGTACATTGAGCCACGTCGAAAACAGCAATTTACTTTACTTCGCGGTCGTGAACTGACACATTCGTCGCGGTAGTGAACTGAACTGAACTTATTTATTATTAGGCGTTGTGTTTCATAGAACGTAGACATGTTTGATTTTATTTTTAGAAAAAGAACTCTTATTTCCAATGAAATAAGACTCACTATAGGTCCCCAAAGGCAAACCAACCACATAAATTGATTCCATTTTTGCAATATACCGTTTGTTTTTATTATAAATGCCAAAAAGAACCACATAAATTGGTTCCACCTTGCGATATACAGTTTGTTTTTATTATATAATGCCAAAAAGAACCAGATATCTTGGCTCTGTTTTGATAAATACTTTTAGCGTACTTCATTAAAAACAAAAAAGTCCATCTCGCTTGGATCTTTTACGCAAAAAAAAAATCTGACCAGTTAGCTAGTACCAAGTAGCATAATTCTGTTCTGCTGTTGCGATATACCTCAATTGGGCGGACGAATGTGTAGAAACCTATTAGTATATACCAAGTAGCCTGCCTGGGTCTTTTCTGCAAAAAATAGAGGGTTGATTAGCTCTCGATTGGTATATTTAACTCATTTTTAACCAATTTGTGGGTTGGTGCCTTTTGGCATTTATATGGTTAATTTTCTGAAGAAGTAGTGATACAAAATAGGTATTTTCAAATTTCTGCCTATTCGAAATCGAAATTTTCCTAGATAATGTTGTATGTATACTCTTATTAATATATAATATCATATTCCGAAGGAATTTCGGACGGAGCAATTTTTCACAGCGAATTATTGCCGAAAATCTGTAAAGGTGTGATCGATATGGAAAATTTCCTAGATAATTGTCAAAATCGATATATTTAAATAAATTAAGACATATAAAAAAATTAAAATTGACAGAGCAATTTTTCTGAAGAAGTTGTGATACAAAATAGATATTTTCAAATTTCTGCCTATTCGAAATCGAAATTTTCCTAGATAATGTTAATATATACTCTTATTAATATATAATATCATATACCGAAGGAATTTCGGACGGAGCAATTTTTCATCAGCAGTTATAAGCGATTTTCATTTTTAGGCATTCATTCATTTTAATACCTAACGTCCAAACATCAAAAATCCTAGATAATTTGTCAAACGTATATTTTAAACACTACTCTATCACACTGCAAAGTTTCAGCGACAGAGGAATTAGTCCGAAGAGCCCATACAAGGAATTTCCTCGTTTCCTGGACTATGAGCGTAGTAGCGGCGCGCAGCAAGCCGGCGGCCCGTATGACCGACGCTTCACTGCGCATTGTTAATACCGTTCCTAGTACTTTTTTTGTATTATCTTTTTTTGTATTTTGTATTTATAGGTTCATGTTTAGTTTTATTTTGTTAGATAGATAATTTTTGTTTTACGTTAGTTTTAGTTAAGTTCTTTCTGATATAAATTGGTGTTCAATACAGTATTAGAATTGAAAAATTAAAAATTAAAAAAAGTGTAATTCGTGGATGAGTATAGTTAGGTAAAAATTTATAATATAATTTTTATTATTTTAATAAATTGCTTAAATAGGTAATTTAGATTTTTTTTTATTTATATTAATCCTGATTATAAATTGTATTAAAATTTACATAATAACGAAAATGATTTGAGTGTTTTAATTGATAAATTACAAAATTGGGTGAATTTTAATTAAGCTATCAGAAATTCAGCAGTTTCCCTCAATTATAATATTTATTAAAACTGAAATGCTCCTAATTAAAAAGTTTACATTTAATTTTAGAATGTTCAAATCTATAATAAGTCCTGATTTTTCGTTTCATTACCTACTTTTGCGGGTTCAAGGCGGTCGGCGTGTACCAATTTGTGAGTACCAAACCGGTTGGTGTGTCTTTTCTGACGAAAAAAATTACGTGCATGCCTGCACGTCCTGCTGCTTCACCATTCGGAACCGGTGTAAAACTATAGGTCTCTTCCCTTACCCCTTACTAGGTGGTAGGCTCAAATTGTAGCCGACTGGGTTGGTACCACTGTACTGGATGTAAGATGGCCGCATAGTAGCCTCGGTTGTGTTCTCCTCTAGTCCGGTATAGCCAGCAATCCAGGAAAGTCTCCGGCATGGCACCTACCTTCTCGGAGAGGGTCTGGCTGGTCGGAGCATGCGCTTTGGCCCCTCCAACTCTGGCTGTGTTGGAGGATTACATAAAAAAAAATGTCTGGCTCCATATAGAAGAACACGATATAACGAAAAAAGTAAGGTACTCACAGAGATTGCGAAAGGTACTTGGACAGTCCAAGCTTGGAGATCTTGCTTCCTTTTATCCCTTCATTCACCATGTTGGTCACAGTCAGCAGGTTCTTCGTCATCTTGACTCCCAATCCGTCTGTCACTGTCACCAAATCACCACAGAGGAGTCCCCGAGACCGTCACCAAATAGCCACGTGTCGCACCAAATTTTTAGGCAACCCTATGTTTTGTGCAACACTAACTGTTATTTTTGATCACTGTGATTAAAACTTTTGAGTGAATTATTTTATGTAGCTATGATTTTTATACCTTTTTGACACACAACACTTTTGGCAACGTTATAAATATCGAACAGAGTATTATTTTATATTACTAATATTTTTAACTGCTTTTAACGTTTAGTAAAGATATCTAAGAATTTTAAATTCTATAACTCTTATCTTAAGCAACAGCTATAATATTTCATATATATATTGCTCTTGGTCGTAAAATTTTACACAAAAATACCAAGCGACTATTCCAAAAGAAAACTTAACAATTTTGGCAACGATGAAAAACTTTTATGTATAAAAACAAAAAACGAAAAAACTCTTGGCACACACAAATTTATTGCGACAGTATCTTCAAGACACTCCCGAGAGGCCTTTCTCTCGTTATCACAGGATTTTTTTTTTTAGATTTCTTCTTCTTTTAAATAAATTTCAATCGTTGATGAAGATTTTCGTGAATTTATTCTTGTTTTTAAAATATGTGTTCATAATTTAATCCGAGTGTCCTTTGGCTGTAGGCTTCGCTGTTGCGACGACGGGATCTGTGGAACGGTTTTCAACATTTTCATATGGTATTTTATCGTTAGTGAAATGTTTTGCCCATTACATGTATATATTAACGAAAGTACGAAAATATCTAAAATTCGTCCTGAGGTCTGTTGTCCAAAGGTTGAAAGTTGCCCAGCGAGCAATGGAGCGAGCCATGCTGGGAATATCGCTACCTGATATGGTGCGTAACAAGGCAATCCGCCGACTCACCAAAGTAGTCGATATTGGACACCGGGTGGCTAATCTCGAGTGGCAGTGGGCTGGGCACGTTAGCCGAAGAGACAATGACCGTTGGAGTAACCGTGTCCTACACTGGCGGCCGTGAACAGGAACACGGAGTCTGGGAAGACCACCCACCAGGTGGGACGACGACATCAAGTACGTCGGCGGAAAGCAGTGGTTCCGTATCGCTGAAGGCCGGGAGGACTGGAGGGAAATTGGAGAGGCGTACGTCCAGCAGTGGACGCTTACACGCTGACTAACTGACGAAAATATCTACACGTTGCGCATAAAGGTTGAAAACTCGTTTTTTTTTATTGATTTAGTTTATGGAATAGTTTTTTTGGAAACTTGATACGATTGGCTACATCACATACAACATCCGTGATGTCAGCCCGTAACACCGGGTGAACTAGAAGTCATGTCAATGCTTCCCTTAATTTCATGTCCTGAACTGGACGAAAAAAACGAACTATTTACATAGCCGTTTCCACCGACGTTTCATTCAGTGCGTTGGTACCAACCCGGGTGGGATAAATCCTACCACCTAGTAAGGTAAGAAGGGTAGGGTCCTACAGTTTTACGTGGAATCCGAACCACGGTCAGCCTCCAACGGTCGAGCGGTCACCCATCCAAGTACTGACCGCGCTCAGGGTTGCTTAACAACAGTCGACCGACCGCACCACTGAGCTACCGAGGCTGACTAAACCAAAGCAAACAGACTAAACTAAGCAAATATTCATATAAATAAATACATAAGTATAAAAAATACTTATGTATTTATTTATGAGAGTAAATGTGGAGTCAACTTCTAATCAAAATAAACAAAAAAATTTGCGTGACCTCAATCATCTTCATTTATTTACTGATGAAGATAAATTCGTAATTTTACGTAATATAACTAAGTATTTTATAACGAGTCTTTCAAAGACTTCAAAATGGTAGACGGGACAACATATCATCGATTATGTGGAAATGTATTGTTTCTTCTTACTGAAGAGCACAATAGGACAGCGTGTCATGTTCCACCTTCCACGTTGAAGCCATCCAGCCGCAACCAATGATGTGTTAGGTATAGATTCAGCGTTCTATACAATATTGGAGGAGAATTTGGTATTCAATAGAAAACGTTGCCATCTAGCGGTAAACTAATGCAACGCTTTGTGAAGTAGTATGTTGGGCAAGGACCGCGCTGTTGTAGTGAAGGATCACTTTGTTTATTGTATAATTTCATCCATAGGTAGGTAACCTACGCTTGGACTTGTCGAAAATTCCGCCAGTTCTAAATTCAATGCGAAGAAGAACTGACAAACAAACTTCGCAAGTCACAATGTTTTGTTAGTACCTTATAAGTATTATATTATAGTAACTTACAAATAATTAACCCATACTACCGCTCACAAGAGCATTAATATTTACAGCATAAACATGAATACTGAAGAATCTGACCACACTGCCTATTTAAATTACCTATATCTGGTGTATAGTGCCATCGTCAATTTTGATATTTCATATTATATCAAGTCAAATAAAACAATTAGTTTACGTTTATTACAAAGAAATGTAATAAGTCATATTAAAAATCAAATGATACAAAGTGTATCGAATTGTCAAAATTTGTTAGTGGGAAAAATAGTAGTCAGACTCTTAGATAAAATTACGGTCAGTTAATGCATCCTTAATACTGTAATAACTCTTTTCAATTAACATTATTTTAATCCGTCGTTTAAAATTATTGTCATCTAATTGTTTTATGTTAGGAGACAGTTTATTATAAAATCTAACACTATTACAAATAAAGCTTTTTGTAGTTTTAGCTAATCTATGTCTTATTAGTTGTACATTATTCTTACCCCGTGTGTCATAGTTATGATTGTCGGAATTGAGAGAGGAATCATGAATGTATTTTCTGGCATAGCATATGTTCTGGTAAACATATGCACTTGGTAAAGTCATGATTCCTATCTCTCCGAACGCTGTCCTACAAGTATCTCTAGTTTTCATATTTAGGATGTACGTCAAGGCCCTCTTCTGTAATAAAAATATTCTATTTGAGTCTGCTGCATTTCCCCAAAACATTAGGCCATATGACATGATGCTCTCAAAATAAGCATGATAAACCGTTTTTGCATCATGGGTCCCGCCTAGCTCTTTAATTTTTTTGATAGCATAACATGCGGAACTCAGCTTACCAGCTAAAGAGTTTATGTGGGCTTTCCAAGTAAAACTTTTATCAAATATTACCCCAAGAAAAGTTAGTTCATTAGCAAGGTTTAATGACAATTATCTGCAGTTTTTAATATGCTATCATTGTTATTACGTCTATGAGTCCCAAGAGCAAAGTGCATAATATTAGTTTTGTTGACATTTAGCAATAGATTGTTGCACTCAAACCAAGATTTTAGAGATTCTAGTACAGTTAAAAAGGATTCTCTCAGTTTACTTATATCATTGTTTTTCAGTACAACTGAGATATCATCTGCAAACATTACCATCTCTATATCGTCTGTTATACAGCTCGAGATGTCGTTATCATATATTAGAAACAATAATGGTCCCAGGATAGAACCTTGCGGCACACCCATTGTGATTGATTCTACATTTGATTTTAAGCCATTGACGTCACATATTTGAGCTCTATTTTCTAAATATGATTGAAATATACGCAATTCATTGTCTCTTATGGCATAATGTTCCAGCTTCATTAATAATATTTCGTGATTTACACAGTCAAAGGCTTTGGATAGGTCACAAAAAATGCCATAAGTATGCTGAGAGTCGTCTAGAGAAGTTAATATTGATTTTACCATAGAAGCTATAGCATCACCCGTTGAGAGTCCTTTCCGAAATCCAAATTGTTTACAATTTAAAAGTTCATTATCTGTAAGGAATTTAATTAGCCGTTTTTCCAACCGTTTGCCACTAGAGTATTGGCAACGAACGTTCGGCGAATGGTCGTCTCGGCCCGTTCGCCGATTTATTCTTCCTTCTCACTGGGCTGACACGAACTTTTGCGCTTTCAAGCTGTGCATTCCTGCCGAGAAGGTGCAGACATTCCTTCGCAGTGAGTTTTGGCCCTCCGGTGTGGTGTTCCGGCGCTACAATCGCGACCTTCATCGTGAGGTTGCGCGCCATAAGTATGCTGAGGCCGCGCCGGAGCTGTCTACAACTGCCGTCCTGCACATTCAGGAGACGCAACCCGCGCCTCCGCCGACGACCGCGACGCCCGCGCCGCTGCCGACGCACGTGCCGCGGACGCAATCTGCGCCCACTCTACGCGCACCTGATCCACCGCGTCAGCAGACTAATATGACGCATACGGGTCTCTATTGGGACCCGTACAGACACAAGTGGAGAAAAAGTAATTTTAGTTCTTAGGTTAAGATACTTAATATGTATTGTCAATATTGCCCTAGTTGGCTGAAATAAAGAGATAAATAAATAAAATAAAATAAATAAATAAATAAATAAATTATAAATATTTTGGAAATTACGTGATATGCGTGCACTTATTTGTGATAGATATGTGACGCCGTCATCCTTGTTCCTCTTCCCGGTACGATTTTTACAGTGTCGCCAGGAACACATTTCTAGGCTTTGTAATGTTTTGTGTGTTTACTTCAGGCTTTGTTTACCCGTCGAACCCTCTGTATGTTCAGTATTCATACAAATTAATTATGAAATTATTCTGGCGCTAAATGAAGATTCAGTCAGTCGTATTTGTGTTTCAGTAACATATAAGTAAATAAATTATCGCCATATAAAAGCAAATACCGAGGGCATTTAATGGTTGATGAGGTGAAGGAAAACCACGAACATATTTACCGATAAATATTACTAGAGGATTCGATATGAAGTAACAGAAATGAAATGAATGAAATTAATTTTATTCTTTACTAGCTTTTACCCGCGGCTTCGCTCGCGTGAAATTCGTATTTTAAAAGAAGAAAGTAAATAAGCCCGCTACGGTACCTTTATTTCGGCGCGCGGAACATTCGGTTTGTATGAGAGCCTTATATCTTAGGGTAACCAGAACTGAATTTTATTTAGCCTATCCTGTGTCCTTGTACTAAGTTTAATCAAATTGCGGAACGATAGTAGCGTCCACCAACAGAGGGCGAAGCCTCTTCAAGAAGCTTTTGGCTTCACTGCTCACGGACCGAGGGTTTCAACCGCAAACGCAATAAATTCGAAATCTTGAATGATATTTCTATACCTATATTTTGTTGTGTTTGAGGCTCTCCGCCCCGGCGGCAGCGGCCGCGCCAGCCGCTCTTGAAGAGGCCCGAACGTGACTTGGTGCCAATGTGTCGACACAAGTGGCGTCCCACATCAAAGACCTACCCTTAGCCCATAAATATGAAAATTTAATAATAATAATTAAATTGTTAGGTTTTTAATTATAAATATGAAAATACGTATATACAGTTCAAAAACCTCTTCAATTAAGTAAAAACCGGCCAAGTGCGAGTCGAACTCGCGCACCAAGGGTTCCGTATCGCCATGTCATGGTCAGCGCCACTCACGCCATCCATGGCGTGTGTATGAAATGCTTCATATTAGTTAAAATTCATGATTAGTTAAAATGCTTCATACTCCTCTCGGTAGATGGCGCGCGCGCATACACTTTTTAGTTTCTTCTATGGGAACCCCCGTGATTTTTTTTACTTTTTCTTATTTGTTGTTATATCGGCGATAATAACACATATTCTGTGAAAATTTCAACGGGCTACCAAGAGATACTCAAGAGATACAGCCCTCAGACAGACGGACAGACAGACAGACAGACAGACGGCGGCGTAGGCTTAGTAATAGGCTTCCGTACGGGATACGGAAACCTAAAAAGAGAATTCTTACTTTTAACTTCAGCGTTAGACGACAAACAAGTAAAAAAAATTAATTTACAAACAAGAAGGACGACGTCGACCAAAGTACGGCGCGCCCACTTGAGCGTACGGCGAAGTGTCGTCCGCGGAATGGTAGTTTGCCGCCGAGGAACGCTGTTTTCACTCCCTCGAACCGATTCGCTGTTACAGCCCTCTTCAAAGCGAGATGCCTCTTGGAGGCAACTGAAGATATAGCCTTAGGGCCGGCATTTTAACTCCCACTTAGTACTAGAAATAACGTTTCAGACAGATTCAGACTTATCTATGGAAAACATGTCACAACTTGTCAGCCTAGGCAGGCCTCACGCACTCTATGTACTTGCGCGCGCTAACTACCTACCGCCCGTTGGACCGCCGCGCCGGCGGCGGTCTAAGTCAGTGGTCAATTCGTCAGCCGCGCGAAGCATACCTACACGCTCGCCCACGCTACTGCGCGCAGCTGCAAAGCAATAATCACGTTACCACAGAATAGAAAAGAGTACTCACGTTACACTCGATCGTTTAGCTACATTTTCGCACGCAGCGATTGGCGACTTGAAGCATTAGGCTGTTAAAGCCGTAGGTATGGAACTTTTTCTATGGGGTGATTTATATGTTACGAAGTAACTATTAAGTAATCCGTGGCCTCGGTAGCTCAGTGGTGCTGTCGGTCGACTGTTGTTAAGCAACCCTGAGCAGCGCGGTCAGTACTTGGATGGGACCGTTTGGAGGCTGACGGTGGTTCAGATTCCACGTAAAACTGTAGGTCACTTCCCTTCTTACCTTACTAGGTGGTAGAGGTTATCGCGTCCGGGTTGGTAGCATCGCAATGAATGAATATCGTCGGTCGAAACGGCTATGTAAATAGTTCGTGTTTCCCGTCCACTTCAATGTAGCCGACACGAAATGAAGGGAAGCACTGACATAAAACAGTTACTATATACACTAGCTTTGTTGTAAATAAATTCATTTATTTAAATGTGACTACATTAGAAATGAAACCGTTTTTTTTATATCTCGGAAAGTTGAAAATGTAACATACCCACTTTTAACAATAAGCCATTCATTTATTACTTGACTAAACTAGAAGACAGAAGACAACGCACCTACTTTCCGCTGCCCAAGAAGGTCAGGTGTAAATTGTTGCTTTATAAGAGTAAAACACTTTGGCGTTGCCGTAAACTTCCACAACACTGGCTCTGAAACTTTGTCGAGGGTGCTCCGCGAAGAGGAGGCTTCGAAGGCCTCAGTTCGTTGCATTGTTCCGCCATTTCGATAGGCTGACCATACGTCGAGAAACATGACAGAGCTTCGAACTTTTTTTTGTCAGCTTCGGTAGCTCAGTGGTGCGGTCGGTCGACTTTCGGTCATGCAGTGATCATAAACGCACGTGGGCGCGGTCAGTACCTACTTGGATGGGTGATCGCTCGAACCAAGAACATTTAATAGGTAAGGACGTCGGACCTTCCCCGCGCCAGCGTAACACGACGTTTGTATAAATGTACAAATGCCATTAGTTACCAACCAATCAGAGCGCGGTACCGCCCGATACCACCCAATCAGAGCGCGCGCCGACCCCTCCGCTATCCGCGGAGCTCGGCGACGCTGTTTCTCATATAAGCATTGGACAGTCTGACGTCCATACCTATTTAAATGTTCTTGGCTCTAACGTTGGAGGCTAACCGTGGTTCGATTAGCCTCCGACGTAAAACTCCACGTAAAACTGTAGGTTCATTTGTACCTTACTAGGTGGTAGGGTTTAACCAGCCCCGGTTTAATACCATCGCACTACACTCGGTTGAAACGGCTATGTAAATAGTTCGTGTTTTCCGTCCAGTTCAGTGTTGCCGGCAATACCAAAGGGAAGCACTGACATGGTACCCTAGTTCACCAAGTTGTTATGGGATGATATTACGGTTGTGGTAGCTGATGTAGCCAACCGTATCAGCCTCCTTAAAAAAAAAGCTGTCTCCCCCACCTATTTACCCGATTTTCGTACAAACTGTTATAATCTCACAGGAGGAGAAATCCCTGTAAGCGGCGGGTGGCCGAGTGGTTTGGGCATCGGCTTCTCATGCGGGAGGTCCGAGGTTCGAATCCGGTCGGCGTGTACCAATGAGTTTTTTCTGACGAAAAAATTTACGTGCATATACCTACACCCGCTGCTTCACCGTTCGGAACCGGTGTAAAACTGTAGGTCCCTTCCCTTGCCCCTTACTAGGTGGTAGGCTCAAATTGTAGCCGACTGGGTTGGTACCACCGTACTGGATGTAAGATGGCCGCAAGCAACCTCGGTTGTGTTCTCCTCTAGTCCAGTATAGCCAGCAATCCAGGGAAGTCTCCGGTATGGCACCTACCTTCTCGGAGGTGATATTGGCTGGTTAGAGCATGTGCTTTGGCCCCTCCGACTCAGCCACCCATACCGGATTACATAAAAAAAAAAAAAAGGGATAAGTCCGCCTTTGCCTGTAAATTACTTATCGTTTGTTACTGTAAAATGTTTTGGAGCAATAAAGTATTTCTATCTATCTATCTACCTCTGTCTGTCTCAATTGTCCCGCCTTTTCTGTTAACTCTATGGCAACCCTACGTACCGTAGTTAATACAGGAGCCGCCTCACTGGTTCCGCTGTACTTTATTCCGTTCGCAGGGAAAATGTACCGTCTTTATCGATGGCAAGTTTTCGGCTTTGTAAAGTTATATTCATTAATAAAAGTTTCGTTAGAAAGTTTCGTGTCTTGATGGATCTTAAAAATTTAAAATAATGATGATACGCAAAGTAGATTGAATTGCTCTAAAATATTTTATGTTTTTACATAAGGGCATTTATGAAAGACGATGAAAAGAATTTAAGGTGACGTGAGGCTGCGTCGTGACTCGAATTTCAAGAAGTTTACCACAAATATTACTCACCGGACAGATTCAGTTTTATTATATGTAATACATCATCTATCCACACAGATCGATAGCCTCTGAATTTAGTTATAAAACGTATTTAAGAGCGCGGTACTACAGCATCAAAATGCGCACAGATATGGCGCATTTTGAATAGCGAAGCGTTCGCTTGTTTTATAGTATTTGCTCAAAGTTTGTTAAACCAATTTACATTACACGAATATCCAAATCTGTCAAAAGAAGTAAAATTTTATCTTACATCATCTGCAATTAGTATAAACTCAAAATAATGTTTTAGAAAGCTGCAATTTCGAAACAAAGAGAGCATTTCGGAGTATTTAGGACCATTTAGTAGTACGTTTGTGATTTTTTTTTTCACATATTAATTGACATAAATAAAAATTAAAATCTGTCACCAACTTTTAAATATGGTCACCTTTTAGACGGGATTTTTTAATATATATATTTTTGAAATTCGTTGAACAAAAAACCGAAACGAAAATGTGGCAAATTTTGCAAATTGTGCCTCACGCTGTAGTACCGCAGTCGTGACCAAATCAAGGCTTTGGAAAAAATATATTTTATTTGTTGAATATCCGCAGCTTTTTACTCTTTTGTTTCCATCCGTTTTGGAATAAAAAAAATAAAAACCCAGCATTTAACTAGCATGTACTTATAAATTATTCTTATTATTATTTTATCTTCAATTCTCACGCTCAACTCTTTTGCTACTACCGACTTACATTCCACTATATTATCGAATTCTCAAACATCCAAAGGTTCACCTAACCTAACTTTTGATTGATTGATTGTGTTGCATCCTACTCCAACCAGCGAAAGCGCGGCGCCTTGAAAGAGGAGTACGCGTGCTGCTCTTTCAAGGCGCCGCGATTTAAGGCCTTGCCAACCCGTATTTACACGCGGGTAAATACGGGTTGGCAAGGCCTTAACTTAAATGAAATTAAACGAAAAGACACGCACGAAATGATATAAAATGAAAATATTTATTTATTTATAAACACAATTACTTAATGTAATAATCATATACCGTGTAGTGTACATATACATTGTACCGTGTGGGGCCGGTACTTTAAAAGAATAGCCCCACTGCATCGCTCCCCGTGTATGTCGTAAAAGGCGACTAAGGGATATGACTCCCTTCTTATATTACTAGGTGGTAGGGTTTAACCCGCCCGGGTTGCTACCACCGCACTGAATGAAAGGTCGGTCGAAACGGCTATGTAAATAGTTTGTGTTTTCCGTCCAGTTCAGTGGAGCCGGCACGACCGAAGGGAAGCACTGACGTGGCACCAAGTTCAACCGGTGTGATGGGCTCACATCGCGGATGTTGTAGGTGATGTAGCCAACCGTGTCAGTTTCCATAAAAAAAAAATATATATATATATAGAAAACTGTGAGTACCGTGTGGGGCCGGTAGCCCCAATGCATCTCTCCCCGTGCATTTCGTAAAAGGCGACTAAGGTGTTCTTTATGGCGAAATAAATATTTGAATCTGAATCTAAGAGATAAGGACAAGGTGCCGTGCTAAAGGGCGACAGGTTAGCCCCCTTTCACCTTGGCACCTTGGCAAACATGCCCTGCGCAAACATTAAGAAAAAAAAACTAATCAAGGAAACATATTGTAATTGACCATACTTTAGGCATAAAAAAATGTGTATCATTGTGCATGGCTGTATGTTTTCTAATATAAATAAATAAATGTTCAATAAACAATACAATACTGATCAACCCCTTGAACAAACGTCGTGATGATATCACACGGGTTAAGAGCCCATTTTCCAAATATTGCAAAGCACGTACGTCCTTTTCCGATATGGCTCTATAAAAAGAGATTTGTATACATATTTCTGCTCAGAACCTTTTTGTTGTTTCGGAACAAATGTGAGACTGGAACAGAATAGGCTATAATATTCATAAACGAAATTTCGGTATTCTAGGAAAAAAAAAATTACCTCATCATATCAAAATCACATCGCAGCTATGTTATGTAAAATTGCTGCGAGCGATAACATGTCACGTAGCAACTGGGCATTGTCAAACTCAGTACAAAAACAGTAAGGTATCTTTACAGTGGAAGTTAAAGGACGTTTTTTTATAGAAAGCGCATCATGTGGCACAGACCAGAGACAGAGACAGAACAGAGACAGCTATAGCTTCTCTTGGGTGCCTTGTACATTTGCATTAATTACTTAATTGTTTTGTTTTGTTTGTTTAATTTTGGTTAGTTTAGTCTGTTCAGTTTAGTCTGTATAGTTTAGTTTAATTTTTTTATAAGAGTTATTGACGATAGTTGATTATGTATAATAGGTAAGTTTTGTCTGTAGTTATAATATGTTTTGTTTATTTTGTTTTTGTAAATATTTTGTTTTCGTTTTAGCTGTAAGTACCTATGCAGTTCGCAATTAATATTAATGTATATTTATCTTCAGGGGTCGGGCTTAAAATCAGTGTCTTCCCGATTATGGGAAGACGTAAACTGTGCCTGATACCCATTCACTAAACATAAGTTAGTCTTTAAGTTGTATAATTTATTTTTATTTTATTTTATTACCTTATTTTATTTTTTACATTTATACCTTTTTTTTCGTCTTATGTTTTTTGAATAAAATATTTTTGAATTTGAATTTGAATTTGATGTGGCACTGAGCGACCCATAAGGAGTCTAACGACGCCCATGGACATTCGATCGTATATGGGGTTTACGAATGTCATGTCGGACTGACAGGTATTGTCAAATTTATGTGTACAATAGAGATTATTTACTTATCAATCAATACTAATAATAATACATCTTTCTGGGATGGTCATGGAGTAAGTTACTTTATTTTATGAGATATTTTATGAGCGTTTGTAGACTCTATGTATGATGCTAAAACTAAATTGACTATTTTTACAAATCTTTTCTAAATGTATGTATGTATGTTTCTCCATAAGTCTTGAACCGAGCATCCGAATGCGATGAAACTTAGTACAAGCACATGTACTTAACTAAACACGGCACAGAATATGTTAAAGAAAATTCAGTTTCGGTTACGCTAAGACGTGGCTCTCATACGAACCGAATTGTTACGCACGCCGAAGTAAAGTTAGGTGGTTTTTTTTTAATACGAAATTCACGCGAGCGAATAAAATACGTCGTATCGTAATAGCTAGCGGCGTAACTGAACAAAATTAGTATTTTACAGTAAGATATATTTTACATAATATCTAAATAGTTGTAAAATTTATAGAACTATTCATAAATAAATTTGAATATGAAATTTGAAGCCGCTGGCAAAAACTAGTTATTAAATATTTACCATTTCACGGTTTTCTAGTCGCGTTCTAAAATGTTACATAATAGCACTCCCGCTAAAGTTCCAATCTGACTGAAGGCTTTCAAAAGGCCAATTTTATTTTCCCAAAGGACGTCAAGTTTTACTGGTCGGTCCTTTATAAAGTAGTACTTTTTATACGTTATAGAGATATGCAATCTAGAACATTCTCGTCCCTGGGGCAACATTTGTTTAATCTGGGTACAATTTTGTTGGTCGGCCTTGTCAGATGGAGTTATGTTGGCATAGAAGGGGATTTGAATTAATTTTTTAAAACGTTGAATATATTTTAGATTGCATATACATAGATACGTAGGTATTTTAGATGCCAGCATCCCCTTAATTTTTAACTTTTGAAATTAGTCGTTTTTTTTTTGGAAACTGACACGGTGTGCTACATCACCTACAACATCCGTGTCAAACTATTAAACCCATAACACCGGGTGAACTAGGTGCCATGTCAGTGCTTCCCTTCATTTCACGTCGGCTACACTGAACTTGGCGGAAACAGGAACTATTTCTACATAGCCGTCTCGGCCGACGTTTCATTCAGTGCGGTGGTATCAACCCGGCCGGGATAAACCCTACCACCTAGTAATTAAATTAAATCAAAATAAAAATAAATGTTCGTATACTTACATGCAATTAATTAAGTAGGCAAGTATTTATGTATCAACCATTGCTTTTAAAAAAAATCTTACACTTTATAAAAAAAAAATTCTAAAAACCGGGTATTACGGTTCAAAGAGACGAACGGACGGATAGACGGCATAGGCTTAGTAATAGGGTCCTGCAGGTTACGGAACTGTTGATGATGTTATTTTCAGCCTAGCGTGTCGCGAAACCATAAAAAAAAAAATATAACCGAAACATTCTGCGGACGAAATGTGTTTATGCTTGATCAGTTTTACGGCTCAGCCAATCACATAAACAGGTCCACAAACAGTTCTATGGATGGAAGCGGCATCTACTCGTCGTCTGGTGAAAGTTGAAATGAAATGAAAATATACTTCATTGCACAAAAAGTGACCAAAGGCGGACTTAAAGCCTAAAGGCATCTGCCAGTCATGCTTGGGATTGTGAGTAGGGTAGATGGGTAGTGCGGAAAATTAAATGAGAAAAAAACCTTTTTTTAAAGAATATAAAAATAAACAACAAACATAGATAATAATAATATCAGTCAGTCAGTCAGTCAGTCAGTCAGCTTGTAAGCGTCCACTGCTGGACATACGCCTCTCCAATTTTCCTCGAGTCCTCCCGGCCTTCAGCGATACGGAACCACTGATTTCCGCCGGCGTACTTGATGTCGTCGTCCCACCTGGCGGGTGGTCTTCCCACACTCCATTTTCCTGTCCACGGCCGCCAGTGTAGGACACGGTTACTCCAACGGTCATCATCTCTTCGGCTAACGTGCCCAGCCCACTGCCACTTGAGCTTAGCCACCCGGTGTCCAATATCGACTACTTTGGTGCGTCGGCGGATTGCCTCGTTACGCACCATATCACGTAGCGATATTCCCAGCATGGCTCGCTCGCTGGGCAACTTTCAACCTTTGGACAACAGCGACCGTCAGAGTCCACGTTTCACACCCGTACGTCATAATAATATCATACAACTAAATACATTCGTGACATACATACATACAGGTTTAAAAGTACATACACATATACACAATATAAAAAGTTATTAAGTATGAAATGGTGTGCACAAAACCACAGAGCGATTGAGTCGGTTAGAGGTCAAAACGAGGCGTGGCCGGCGGCGCGCTGCAAGTAAGTACTAATTGATTTACTTCATACAGGCGTGAAATCGCATGACTCTTTTATGGAAGCTGACACGGTTGGCTAACATCACCTACTACATCCGTGATATCAGCCCATTCCGTCTACCCTTCGGTCGTGGCGGCTACACTGAACTGGACGGAAAAACGAATATTTACATAGGTTGAAACTGAAAGAAAGTTAAAAATTAAGGGGGGTGAATACACACAAGAATACAAGAATATGCTGCCCATACAAGAAACGTGCTAAGAATCGATTAGGAGATATTCACGCTACTGAATATTAGATGGCGCCATAGGTATTGATATTTTGCATTATAGAAAGACAAAATACAGAAATATATGGTCTTGATAGGTATTATAGCGCATCTACCGAACCCTCCGTGCGCGAGTAAAACTCGCACTTGACCAATTTTTGGTAGCACTGATCAAGTGATCAAGGCGTCGCCATGCCATGAGTAAAATGACCATCGCGATTTCAGTACAAGTTCAATCGTTTGGCCATTTCGTGGCGCTTCCAGCTACTCCTTATTCTGTGCACAAAACTATTTTTTTTTTATGGAATTTGAAATACCCAGATCGCCTACTAAATCCGTGCCGTCGACTGTAAGCCGAGACTGTACTCGGTGGGAAATATATGGGTAAGAAGAGCGTTCCAGTGTTTGCCGTCTAAATTTTTTTTTTATGGAAACTGACACGGTTGGCTAAATCACCCACAACGTCCGTGATGTCAGCCCATAACACCGGGTGAACTAGGTGCCATGTCAGTGCTTCCCCCTTTGATCGTGCCGGATACACTGAACTGCAGGTCTATTCTTGTAAATTCTGACAGCGCCACAACAGCACTGATTCCGCTGTCAGAATTTACAAGAATAGACCTGCTGGTCGGAAAACACAAACTATTTACATAGCCGTTTCGACCGACGTTTCATTCAGTGCGGTGGTACCAACCCGGGCGGGTTAAACCCTACCATCAAGTAAGATTAGGAGGGAAGGGACCTACAGTTTTACGAGGAATCCGAACCTCGGTCAGCCTCCAACGGTCAGCGGTCACCCATCCAAGTACTGACCGCACCCAGCATTGCTTAACATTCAATAGCGACAGTTGACTGTCTGCACCACTGAGCTATCGAGGCTGACTGAGAAGTTTTTTTTTATGGAAACTGAATCGGTTGGCTACATCACCTACAACGTCCGTGATGTCAGCCCATAACACCGGGTGAACTTGGTGCCATGTCATTGCTTCCCCCTTTGATCGTGCCGGCTACACTGAACTGGTCAGAAAACACAAACTATTTACATAGCCGTTAGGACCGACGTTTCATTCAGTGCGGTGGTACCAACCCGGGCGGATTAAACCCTACCACCAAGTAAGATTAGGAGGGAAGGGACCTACAGTTTTACGAGGAATCCGAACCTCGGTCAGCCTCCAACGGGCAGCGGTCACCCATCCAAGAACTGACCGCACCCAGCGTTGCTTAACATTCAATAGCGACAGTTGACTGTCTACACCACTGAGCTATCGAGGCTGACATAGTTTAGTAGTAGTTACAAGTAAATTGTATAGGGATATAAACGGGAGACTGAATTAATCTCCTGCTAATGCTTCCCCATCGCACGATGGTGAAGTAGTAGCGGAGTGAAATTCTTTCTCCAATTTCCGACTCACACCTCCTCGCGGTGTATCCTGGAAACTTAGGTGCGTAATACCACAGGTATTACAATCCTTAGGCTGACGAGAGCGGAAGACTCGCCAAGACGTTTGGCCAACGTGGCGATTTATGGCCAAAACCTCCAAATATGAAAAGTCAAATAGTACCTCGGCCCCTCAAATAGTTCCCAGCGGCCCCGCTATTCCGGATCATCGTGGTGGCGGTCCAGGTTCCGGCGGGGTGAGGGGTGCTAAGAATCCCTGGGTTAGATCTGGCTGCCACACCCAACTACACTTGGCTACCCATAATATACGGACTTTGAGAACGCAAGAGAAACTGGTCTAGCTGGAACAGGAGCTGGCTCATATAAAATGGGACATCCTGGGTCTTTGCGAGGTCAGAAGAAGGGGTGAAGAGACTGAAGTGCTACGTTCCGGCAACCTATTCTACTTCAGAGGAAATCCCCAAAAATCGGAAGGTGGAGTGGGATTTATGGTGAGGCGTAGCCTCGTGAACAGCATCATCGAAATCGACAGCGTGTCGGACAGAGTGGCCTACATCATCATCAGGCTGAACAAGCGGTATCAGCTGAAGGTGGTGCAGGTATACGCTCTTACGAGTTCACACGCTGACGACGAGGTGGAGCAGTTTCACGAGTATGTATCGAAAGCCTTAGAAACCAACAAATCTCACTTCCGTGATGGGAGATTTTAATGCCAAACTGGGCAAGCCTCTGAAGGGAGACAGATCAGTAGGTCCGTACGGTATAGGTGTCAGGCAGGAATCGACGCGGCCAGATGTTGGTCAATTATCTCGAATCCAACCAGCTCCACGCCATGAATACCTTTTTCCTGAAAAAGGATAAAAGGAAATGGACGTGGGCCAGCCCTGACGGTTGCACGAGCAACGAGATCGACTTCATACTGGCGGACAGTAAATCGTCATGTATAGACGTTACTGTCCTTAACCGCTTCGATACTGGCAGCGATCACCGACTAGTGCGAGGTACGCTAAAGCTAAACCTCAATATGGAACGACGCAAACTCATCCACAAACCGTTGGCCAAGCTAAACATACCGGACGAGACGCTCAAACATTTCGAAGCCAAAATCGAGGATGCTTTTAGCTTAGCGCCACGAGATGAGGATGCCGACATCGACAAGGTGTACACGGGCTTCGTATCCACACTAACGGACACTGCAGAGCAGCACTTCAGCAAAAGTCGACAGGCACCCCGCAGCAAGCTATCCGCAGAGACGTTGATGCTCCTTGAAACACGACGGAATATGAAACCGGAGACCCGGAGCAGTGTCGTGCACAGGAACCTCAACAAGACCATAAGCAAGTCCATTCGCCGTGATATTCGCCGAGAGAACATGAAGATGGTTGAGCGCGTTATAGAGGAAAATCGAGGCAGCAAAGTGTTTGCCCGTGCCTTCTCTACCGGCGCTAACCAAATCTCGAAACTCGAGCGGGCGAATGGGGTTGTCACCGCAAGAAAGCCGGATATTCTTGAGGCGGTGAAGGAATTTTATGGCCAATTGTACTCCGCAGCAATCCCTGCCCCAAGTCCAAGCAAACCAGTCAATTCTGATAGGCGTGCGCCGCTCACTAGACACTACACGGAGGATCTGCCCGATATTAGTGTCTATGAGATAAAGGCTGCCTTGAAAGGACTCAAAAACACAAGGCTCTAGGTGAAGACGGGATAACGACAGAGCTGCTGAACGCTGGCGGACGACCGATCTTGAAGGAACTGCAGAAAATGTTCAATGCAGTTCTTTAAAGTGGTGTAGTTCCGGCCGCATGGCGAAATAGTGTCGTTGTCTTGCTTCACAAGAAGGGGGATAGGGCGAAGTTGAAAAACTATCGACCTATCTCACTTCTTAGCCACGTGTACAAGGTCTTTTCAAAAGTCATCACGAGTCGGCTGACACAGAGGCTGGACCAGTACCAGCCTCGAGAGCAAGCTGGATTTAGGAAAGGATACGGCACCATGGACTACATATTTACTGTGAGACAAGTGGTGCAAAAGTGCGGGGAGTACAACAAGCTGCTCTTCCTAGCCTTCGTCGACTATGAGAAGGCGTTCGACTCAGTTGAAAAATGGGCTGTCGAAAACTCCCTACTCAGGTGCAGAATCGACCACCGCTACATCGAGGTGCTCCGAAATCTGTATCGGTCCGCGACGATGACTGTGAGGCTTCACGAGAATACCCAACCCATCCTCCTTGGTAAAGGCGTAAGGCAGGGGGATGTGATCTCACCCAAGCTCTTCACAAACGCATTTAAAGATGTGTTTAAGACGCTTGAGTGGGACAACATGGGTATAAACGTAAATGGAGATCTTCTCAGTCATCTGCGTTTCGCCGATGACATTGTTCTTCTGTCAAATTCCCGAGATCAGCTTCAGATCATGCTGGAAGACCTTTATACAGGGTCGCTGAAGGTTGGTCTGAAGATGAACTGGGACAAAACCAAGGTCATGGCGACCGACGTTATGACGGGAGGACAAATTGTTATTGGCGGAGAAGCGATCGAACAGGTTGAAGAGTACGTATACCTCGGTCAAATTCTGCGGCTTGGTAGACAAGGTCTGCTTAAGGGGGTGGAGAGACGAATTCAACTGGGTTGGGCTGCCTTTAGAAAGCTAAAATTCATCCTGAGGTCTGACCTTCCGCAAAATTTAAAGACCCGTGTATATGACCAGTGTGTCCTCCCGGTTATGACAAACGGGTGTGAAACGTGGACTCTGACGGTCGCTGTTGTCCAAAGGTTGAAAGTTGCCCAGCAAGCAATGGAGCGAGCCATGCTGGGAATATCGGTACGTGATATGGTGCGTAACGAGGCAATACGCCGACGCACCAATGTAGTCGATATTGGACACCGGGTGGCAAAGCTCAAGTGGCAGTGGGCTGGGCACGTTAGCCGAAGAGACGATGACCGTTGGAGTAACCGTGTCCTACACTGGCGGCCGTGGACAGGAAAACGGAGTGTGGGAAGACCACCCGCCAGGTGGGACGACGACATCAAGTACGTCGGCGGAAAGCAGTCGTTCCGTATCGCTGAAGGCCGGGAGGACTGGAGGAAAATTGGAGAGGCGTATGTCCAGCAGTGGACGCTTACACGCTGACTGACTGACTGACTGACTGACAAGTAAATTTCATATCATGAATATCAATCACTGTTCTATGCTGTCGAACTGTTTGCATGGCCGCCTGGGCCCTGGGCGCTTCTCAACAAACAGGGAAAAGCTATGAAGATGAATTGTAAATACTAAACCATTATGAAATTGCCTATAACGTAATGTACGATTAGGCAAAAATACTGAGGTGTGAAATAATTGTAGTAGTGCTATTACTACAATTATTTCACACCACCGTAGTCGCCCTGGAATACGTCGAGCTATCCTATCTGGTTCCTGTATGCCACGAGAACGGATTTTGTGTATTTTAAGGGGGCGAATGAAGGGAAGCACTGACACGGCACCTAGTTCACCAAGGTGTTATGGGCTGACGGATGTTGTAGGTGACGTAGCAAACTGTGTCAGTTCTTCTTACTAGGTGGTACGGTTTAACCCGCCCGGGTTGGTACCACCGCACTGAATGAAAAGTCGGTTAAAACGGATATGTAAATAGTTCGTGTTTTCCGTCCAGTTCAGTGTAGCCGAAATGAAATGAAGGGAAGTACTGACATGGCACCTAGTTCACCCGGTGTTACGGGCTGACATCACGGATGTAGTGATGTAGGTGATGTAGCCAACCGTGTCACTTTTTCAATAAAAAATAATTTATTATAAAAAATATCCGCTTCCTCTATCTATGGTCTATGGTAATATCCATAAGAGTTTTCAACTTTCCTTCAATTTCCTAGAGAGTTGAAGTTGGTCGTGGGACCTCTTTTTCTACTTTTTAGGGTTCCGTATCCGTCGTACGGGACCCTATTACTAAGCCTACGCCGTCTCTCTGTCTGTCTGTCTGTCCGTATGTCCGAGGGTTGTATCTCTTGTCTTGAACCATAGGTAGCTCGTTGAAATTTCACAGAATACATTATGTGTTATTATGGCCGATATAACAACAAAAAGGAAAAAGTAAAAAATTCACGGGGTCCCCATACAAGAAAATAAAAATTGTATGCGCGCCATCTACCGAATAGTGTATGAAGCATTTTAACTAATCATGACATTTATGTAACTAATATGAAGCATTTCATAACACGCCATAGATGGCGTAAGTGGCGCTAACCATGACATGGCGATACGGAAGCCTCGGTGCGCGAATTCGACACGCACTTGGCCGGTTTTTTTTTCTGTCTTATAAAAGGTAATACATACTCGTACAAGCGGCAAGCGTCAAACTTGATTTGTTATAGTGCAAACTAGGGATGTAACGATACATGAATTTGCCGATACGATACCGATACCGATTTTTGTAGTAAATAATCGGCGATACCGATACCGATACCGATATTGATGGTTTAGTAGATAATAAATCAAATAATGAAATAAATAATGAAATTAAATCAAATAATGAAATGTGTATGCCTTTATTATGCATAATACTTACCTATATTTAACAGAGACTCAACCTTGGGATGGAAAGTGTAAAAAATAAATTAAATAAAAATGTCAATCAAAATTCAAAGAAAGTATTTATTATTATGAATGAATTATTATCAAGCAATCAAAGTGTTAATTAAGAAAGTAATTAAGTATCATTACAAATAGTAATATTAAAAAAACAAAGAGTTTTTTTTTACGAATAGAGTTATAAATGTCTGGTACAAGCTTCCACCTGCCACCTTCCACCAGCTTGCCTCTCTCGTCCGGACTTCCAAGAGAACAGACGCATATTTTGTTATTTTGTTATTTTGTCACTATTATCCAAATTTAAAATACTTCAATTCGAACGTAATATTAGGAGTTCATAAGACGACGGAGATCAACTAACAGTGTGGTGAGCCTGCTATCGACACTAAACCAATTGCTGCTCCTCTGCTACCTTCTTGATCGAGACTGTGCGGTGAGCTATCGACCCGCCTCCTCCGCCCCACCACTTCCGCGCCCGTCGCCTCTCTCGCGGCACTGCGGAGACTCCACAGCGCTGTCTCCCTGGTACTGTGGCTCCGCCTAGAGTATCCTGTTGCAACCATGTCGAACGACTCGACCCCGCCCAACTACAACCTGGCGCGCTCAGACTCGCTAACGACCGTGGCATCTACTGAGGAAGCTAGCACGCTCAATCAATCGAAGGAAAAATCGAATCGCCCTGACAAAAAACGGAAGCCTGACTCCTCTCCAGAGCACCCACAGGACAACTACGACATTAGGCAAGTACTAAATTCATTCAAAGATGAAATAAAGGATATGCTGGCCGAGTTCACAACAACCCAATCTTCCAGGCAACTATCCATACAAAAAGATATCGAAGAACTAAGAAATCAAACATCAGAATTAATGAAGACAAATACCGAAATCCAGAACTCACTCAAGCTGGCTGCAGAACAAAACACGCAGCTTTCCCTGAAAGTCAACGAATTGGAGCAAGAAAACATGCAACTGAAACAAACCTCAGCCGAACTGGAGGACAAAATGGAGGACCTACAGCGCCTCTCTCGCCAAAACTGTGTGGAAATCAGAAACGTGGCCTACTCGGAAAACGAGGATCTCGTCGAAATTATATACAAGGTGTGTGATGAGATAAAAATGTCGAAAGATTCTCTTCACATAAAAAACGTTTACCGCGTCCATGACAACAAGAAAATTGCTAAACCCATTGTTCTAGAACTTGACAGCACTATGTCGAAAGACCGTCTCCTGGTGAAATATAAGAAGCACAACCGCGACAAAAGGGAGGCAAGCGAGAACAAAGGACCCACAGACGTGGGTAAACTGTTCTACATCTCAGACCTGTTAACACCCAAAGCGAGGAAATTACACTACCTAGCCCGAGAACTAGTAAATGAGAAGGTCTACAAGTATTGCTGGATCAGGCGAGGAAAAGTGTACTTGAGAAAAACCGACCAATCCAAAAACATCCATGTCAAGAATGAGCAACAGATCGCTCAGCTACGTCTAATTGAGACGCAATCTCAAAAAAACTAGATTATTACTTCAGCCTAGGACGATCGCCCATTACTTACTCTGTGTTGATAATCGCCTGTAAACCAACATTCAGAACACTCGTATTCATAATTACGACACTTTCCACTTATTTTATTCCAGCTGCTTTGAAGGCAATCCACATAAACTCAGCCGTATGTACGGTCTCAAATTATCTAATAATTTTAAAATTGGTATCTCTTTATAGTAAGTCTCCGGACATACACAACAGCAACAACAAACTTCAAACACTGGACTTGATACATTTACTCTCTTACATAAAATATACATCAATTATCCTTCTCCCTTTCAACTACGCAACAATTATCCATGGAAGTTCTAAATATATTACATATCGAATCTCACACTCACTCAACTGGTCACCCAAACACACACATCACTCTTACAAAAATAACTACAGAATTCCAAATGTACTAAAACACTTACAAACCTTTCATTCTTCTTCTTCATTCAACCAAACATCATGCTCTCCTAGTACAAATATTTCGTCTGCACACTACTTACCAATACAATCATCATCTTGCAACGACCTCTTTTTATGCTCAAACCATACGACATACCTATTTACATATCTAAAGGTGAATCACAATTCTATCCAACTACTAATGAAAATACGAATATCACTTTTTAAATTTAAACACTGTCGTTATAACGATAACGACAGAACCAAGCCTAAACAGCAAGACATTAATTCAATGACGAATCAATACACACCTACAATTAGCCTATTCAACCGTTCCAGTTCCAGACACACAACCTACTCCACCCCAATGATATTCGAAAAAAAATGTAACATCGAAATTTACACAGACGGACCAGTGACTAAAATTAAAATGAAACTACCGCAATTTTTAACGACCATTCCGACTTATTGTATCCGACCTGGCATCCTAGTACTCATTAGCAACTCCAACTTGATGCGCATAGACCAAGAGACCACTCCTTCAACTACATCATCATTTAATTTTGATAATGGCTAACTTAAAGGACATAATACAAGACCTCGACTCAACTCCTCTCAGCGCGCATTGCAATTCCCCTGAGGAATGCTCAGACTTACTAGGATTGCCTGCATCCCCCAACAGACTAACGGTTGTTATGCAAAACATTAGAAGCTACAATCGCAACATGAACGCGTTTAACGTCTTTCTAGCTAGGCTAATGTTTCAGCCCGACATTATAATACTGACTGAATGTTGGAATTCACTAGTTATAAAACCGACTCCATTACAAGGTTATAATAGTTTTATTACAAAAAATCTTATAAATAGAAACGATGGACTTATTATATACATCAGCGAAACCATAGAAGCATCTTGCGAAGAACCCCTTTTTGATGATGGCAATTGTTTAACAATTAAACTTGGAAATCAATTTACTATCATAGCTATATATAGACCCCCGTCCTTCACGAACACTGATAGGTTTCTGGAATCACTCGAATGTATCCTAGAAAAGAACAAAAATAGCCAAAACCTACTACTGGGAGACTTAAATATCGACATAAAGCTACAAAACAATGACAGACACTCTGAGAGATACCAAAATCTAACCTCAATGTTTGGATACTTTCCCGCCTATCTAAACCCGACACGAGAAAAAAACTGCCTTGATCACGCCCTATTAACATCGAAAGACGAATACAATTCCGTCATATGCCATTCGGACATAACCGATCACTGCACTATCTTACTGTCACTGGAACTATCTAGCAATCTCAACTCAAATATTGCTCCAAAAAAATACTACAAAGTTGATCACGATAAACTCGCAAAAGATATGGAAAATCAGGATTGGTCTGCCCTTTACAATATCAATGATGTGAACAATGCTGCAAACAAACTCAATGAAATCCTAACTGTTTCAATAAATAAAAACCAAAAGCAGCTTGTAATACCCCATAAAAAACAAACAATTAAACCGTGGATAACACCTGGCCTCTTGAGATGCATAAGAAAAAGAGACGACCTACACAAAAAAAGTAAACAAAATACACTTGACACTAACCTAAAAGAAGAATACAAAAAGTATAGAAACCACTGCAACAATATATTAAAGAATGCTAAAAACCTGCATGATACGCATGAACTTGACAAGGCAAAACATGACACCAAAAAGCAATGGAAAATTCTAAAAGAACGATACAGTTCTAACATACGTCAACACAAAAATCTAGACCTTCTTAAAGACAATAAAAGTACTCTAATATCATCTCTTAATAGTATAAATACATTTTTCACAACAGTTGGAACTAATTTAGCCGAAAAAATACTCAAAATGACAAGGGAAACGGAGGCAAACCTGGCAAGCGACCTGAAAAATAATAACGTCCCAACCAACTCTCTTTTTCTCACTCCAACTAACCCTGATGAAATAAGTAAACTCATTAAACAACTCAAGCCGGACTCAGCACCAGGGTATGATGGTATTTCAGCAGGTATAGTAAAAATTCTGATGCCATGGATAACCGGTCCACTAGTGCATGTCTTTAACCTTAGTTTGGAAAGTGGAATTGTTCCACAAATATACAAAATCAGTCACGTAATCCCAATTCATAAAAGCGGCCCAACAAACGATGTCACAAATTATCGACCAATCTCATTACTAAGCATCCTTGGTAAAATGCTAGAAAAAGTGGTCAACAGTAGACTGTATTCATTTTTGGAGAAAAACAAAATTCTAGCAAATAATCAATATGGCTTTCGTGCAAAGAGGTCCACGGAGGACGCCGTGCATCTACTCTCAGACACAATTACTCAGCACCTAGATAAAGGGGAGAGATGCATAGGGGTCTTCATGGACCTTGCTAAAGCGTTCGACACCGTCTCAATTCCCATACTACTGAAAAAAATGCACCTTTATGGTATTCGGGGGATAGCACTGGAATGGTTCAAAAACTACCTTGATTCCAGACAGCAAGCTGTAAAAATTGGCGAAGGTTCCAGCGAATTCTCCTATATAAAATTCGGGGTTCCGCAAGGGAGTGTCTTGGGTCCGACTTTATTCTTAACTAGCTTTTGCCCGCGGCTTCGCTCGCGTGAAATTCGTATTTCAAAGGAAGAAAGTAAGTAACTAAGGGCGAGCTGGGTTCAGGTAAACGATAAACCGTCTCGAAGAAAGTGAGTAACTTTTTGAGGCTGAAGGCGAAGTTGCGTTCAGGAAGACGATAAACTATCTCGAAGACAGTAAGTAACAATGGGCGAGGCCGAAGGCCGAGCTGCGTTCAGGATGAGGGTAAACTTTTCGAAGAAAGTAAGTAACAGAGGGCGAGGCTGATGGCCGAGCATCGTTCAGGAAAACGATAAACCTTCTCGAAGACAGTAAGTAACTATGGGCGAGGCCGAAGTCCCAGCTACGTTCAGAAAGAGGATAACCTTTTCGAAGAAAGTAAGTAACAGAGGGCGAGGCCGAAGGCCGAGCTGCGTTCAGGAAGACCATAAACCTTTTCAAATACAGTAAGTAACTATGGGCGAGGCCGAAGGCCGAGCTGCGTTCAGCATGAGGGTAAACTTTTCGAACAAAGTAAGTAACAGAGGGCGAGGCCGAAGGCCGAGCTGCGTTCAGGAAAACGATAAACCTTCTCGAAGACAGTAACTAACTATGGGCGAGGCCGAAGGCCGAGCTGCATTCAGGAAGAGGATGACCTTTTCGAAGAAAGTAAGTAACAGAGGGCGAGCCCGAAGGCCGAGCTGCGTTCAGGAAGACGATAAATTCTCGAAGACAGTAAGTAACTATGGGCAAGGCCGAAGGCCGAGATGTGTTCAGGAAGAGGATAAACCTTTTCGAAGAAAGTAAGTAACAAAGAAGTTACTTTCTGAACGCTGCTCGGCCTTCGGCCTCGCCCATAGTTACTTACTGTCTTCGAAAAGGTTTATCGTCTTCCTGAACGCAGCTTGGCCTTCGGCCTCGCCCTCTGTTACTTACTTTCTTAGAAAAGGTTATCCTCTTCCTGAACGCAGCTCGGCCTTCGGCCTCGCCCATAGTTTCTTATAGTCTTCGAGAAGGTTCAGTTTTCCTGAACGCAGCTCGGCCTTCGGCCTCGCCCTCTGTTACTTACTTTCTTCGAAAAGTTTACCCTCATCCTGAACGAAGCTCGGCCTTCGGCCTCGCCCATAGTTAATTACTTTCTTCGAAAAGTTTATCCTCTTCCTGAACGCAGCTCGGCCTTCGGCCTCGCCCTTTGTTACTTACTTTCTTAAAGATGGTTTATCCTCTTCCTGAACGCAGCTCGGCCTTCGCCCTCGCCCATAGTTACTTACTGTCTTCGAGAAGGTTTATCGTCTTCCTGAACGCAACTCCGCCGTCGGCCTCAAAAAGTTACTCATTTTCTTCGAGACGGTTTATCGTTTACCTGAACCCAGCTCGCCTTTAGTTACTTACTTTCTTCCTTTGAAATAAGAATTTCACGTGAGCGAAGCCGCGGGCAAAAGCTAGTCTTTAAGAAAGTAAGTAACAAAGGGCGAGGCCGAAGGCCGAGCTACGTTTAGGAAGAGGATAACCTTTTCGAAGAATGTAAGTAACAGAGGGCGAGTCCAAAGGCCGAGCTGCGTTCAGGAAGACCATAAATCTTCTCGAAGAAAGTAACTTCTTTGTTAGTTACTTTCATCAAAAAGGTTTATCCTCTTCCTGAACACATGTCGGCCTTCGGCCTCGCCCATAGTTACTTGCTGTCTTCGAGAATTTATCGTCTTCCTGAACGCAGCTCGGCCTTCGGCCTCGCCCTTTGTTACTTGCTTTCTTCGAGGTTTATGGTCTTCCTGAACGCAGCTCGGCCTTCGGCCTCGGTCTTTGTTACTTACTTTCTTTGAGAAGGTTTATAGTCTTCCCGAATGCAGCTCGGCCTTCGGCCTCGCCCTTAGTTACTTTTTTTTTTTTTTATTGAAACTGACACGATTGGCTACATCACCTACAACATCCGTGATGTCAGCCCATAACACCGGGTTGAACTTGGTGCCACGTCAGTGCTTCCCTTCGGTCGTGCCGGCTACACTGAACTGGACGGAAAACACAAACTATTTACATAGCCGTTTCGACCGACCTTTCATTCAGTGCGGTGGTACCAACCCGGGCGGGTTAAACCCTACCACCTAGTTATATAAGAAGGGAGTCACATCCCTTAGTCGCCTTTTACGACATGCACGGGGAGAGATGCAGTGAGGCTATTCTTTTAAAGTACCGGCCCTACACGGTACTTACTTTCTTTGAGTAGGTCTGTCGTCTTCCTGAACGCAACTCATTCACAAACTTTCGTGTTTATAATATTAGTAGTATTTATTTTGGGTAGGTTTGGAGTGAGGCCTGATTTTAGAAATTATTAAGCAAAAGCTAACAATATATAAATTTTTGAAATGTGCTAATTAAGCCCTTTCATTTGATAGCCAACACGGCATCATTAAAAATTTTTTTTGTTAGTTCATTACTTTATGTCCTCTAGAGGGCGCCATATCTTATAGCCTATAGACGTTGAATGACGTGCGGACCAGCGGACGGTCAAGACGCATCCAACGATACCTCATTTGTCAAATTATTATAAGTAGTTTCGAAGTTATGAGAGAACAGATGAACATACGTACATACATACATACATACATACATACATACCTGTCAAAAACATAACTCTCCTTTTCGCTTCGCCGTAGTCGGGTAAAAATAAGAATCGTTTCGCTAATATTCCACGCATACTACACTACGTACCTACAATATAATAAACAAAACATACGATCAATTAACTTAAATCAAATAGGAACTTCAGTTAAGTAAATATCCGCTAACATCGACTCGCAACAACACTTTTGCACCTAAAATTAATCAAATAGATACCTAACGAAGTTAACCTACATAATATTATGAATCTAATTAAATAAGAAACTCTGCCGAGACAATGCATACACACACCGCGCTCCGCCAGACCGCATCCCGCGTCGCACCCCGCGCCTCCTCCGCCGCGCTGCCAGTCTCCGCGAGCGAGACGCGCTACTAACCCCCGCCGCGCCGCGCCGCCGTTTATTTCGGCGCTTGGAACAATTCGATTTGTATGGGAGCCACATCTTAGCGTAGCCGGAAGTGAATTTTAGTAAGCCTATCCTGTGTCCCGTATAATAAAATTGGCTTGTACTAAGTTTCATTAAATTCGGATAATGGCTTTAAGAGTTATGGAGGAACATACATACATACATACATACAGAAAAGATTTCTAAAAATCGTCAATTTAGCTTTAGTATCATACACAGAGGCTACAAACTCAATATTTCCTAAAACAAAGTAACTTACTCCATGACCATCCCTTACAGATTTATTATTAGTATTGATATATATAAATAGTCTATGCTCAACAAGTTTGGCAAATGCAACTATCATAACCTTTGCGGATGATACGGTAGTTTTATTCCACGCAAAATCCTGGTCGAAAGTGTCAGAGCTAGCTCAAAAAGGGATGAACATTATCGCGACCTGGCTGTTAAATAATATCCTGACCTTAAACGTGTCTAAAACTAAATATCTGTGTTTTCACATTACAAAAGCCAGCAAACCCCCGAAAATTAACCTAAAAATTCACTACTGTAGACAGTCCGACATCAACAACCCAGGAATATGCACATGCGAGTCAATTGGACGAGTAGAAAGTGTCAAATACTTAGGCATAATAATCGATGAACATCTTTCATGGAAGCCTCACATAACTACCCTGGCGAGTAGAGTAAGAAAACTAATGAGGATATTTAGAGACATTCGCCAGATCGCCAACAATGACCTTCTCAAAAATGTCTACACGGCGCTATGCCAATCGATTCTGTGCTATTGCATCAGGATATGGGGAGGCGCAGCCAAAACATCTATGCTAGTTATCGAACGAGCTCAGCGTGCTGTCATAAAAGTCATGTATCGGAAACATTACAGACACCCTACCGACCGACTATATAGTGAGCATGAACTTCTCAGTGTTAGAAAATTGTACATCAAACACCTAGTCCTGAATTATCATAAAATTGCCCCCTCACACGAAAATACATCAAACCCACGTTCGAAAAGATTTGACTCGTGGACTGTACCCCAAACGAAAACCGTCTTTGCTCAGAGATCTGAAAAATTTCTAGGGCCCTACATTTATAATAAATTAAATAAAATACTACATCTGAAAACTATATCCCGATTCAGAATTAAAAAATCTGTCACAAAATGGCTACAACCCCTCAACAACATGGAAACAGAAACATTATTAAAGAATCGTGACATAAATTATAAATAACACATATTTCTGTGAAAATTTCAACGGGCTACCTATTACGGTCTAAGAGATACAGCCCTCGGACCGACGGACGGACGGACCGACGGATGGACAGACAGATAGAAAGACAGACGGACGGACGGACACACAGACAGTCATACAGCGGAGGCTTAGTAATAGGCTTCCGTCCGGGATACGGAAACCTAAAAAGGACCCTACTCAAACATAAACTTAACAAAAATCACTACCTCGCTCCCTACACCCTCACACGCTAGCTCGCATTCTACCACTTACCTGATAATCCACTTCCCATTCGCAACGGCCAGAATAACATAAATGCCAGATATGTTAACTCCCAGGCTATTTTCAATACCACTCGTGAAACTCGTGATGAATGTTGTCTTCACAAACCAAAGGAAACATTGCTGTACCAGGAGCGCAGGTGCCCTCCTCATACTCCTCAACTGTATTTATTTCTCATATATAGGTACCTATACTTTAATTTATTTTTTGTTTTTGTTTTTGTGTTGCTGTTGTTGTGATATTACCGCGATATATCCAATAATCTATTGGATAATTGGAGTTGTATATAAGCATCAGGTGGGTAGGTACTAGGTACACTCCCTGTTTAGGGTTTCGTCTAGTCAGGTGGCAGGTAGCTACTAGCATGTAAAAATTCAAGTTACTTACCTATACCTACATACTCATTAGAATGTTTATAAACATCGGAACAAAGCTGTAACTTATGTAACTTATACAGGGTGGTCCAAAAATCGTGGACCAAACGAAACAGGGAGGTAGAGGGGGTTATTTGCAGTAAAAAATCCCTCCATGACAGGGTCCTATCTTGAACTCCTTAAAAGTTTTGACTATTTTAGTCTTTTTTTAATAAAATTCCATAATTCGTAATAATAAGGCAATTAAAAAAAAAAGTCAATAAAAAATGAAAAAATTAATGGTCATTAATTGGTTCTAGAGGATGTATCATCACTACAAAAATGTTTTTATAATAGTGAATATCATGATTTATGAATAATGGAATTTTATTCAATATTATTTAAGTGTTATGAAAAATTATTTCTATCTTTAGAACCTTACTGTGAAAAAAAATGTACTACTAAAACATGACCCCGTATGAAAATAACTTGCCTATTTAATGGCGATTAAAAAGTTAAATTACAAATTTAAAAAACCCCCGACTCTTAAAAAGTCAAAAATAATTTCCGTTTACTTACTTAAAGGAGTCGGTAGACCGCTAAGTAAATTCCCGCGCAACTTTTGAGTCTTTATATTTAATTTACTTAGCGGTCCCCCGACTCCTTTAAGTAAGTAAACGGAAATTATTTTTGACTTTTTAAGAGTCGGGGGTTTTTTAAATTTGTAATTTAACTTTTATTTCAAGCTTTTTAAAAAAAACCGCATGCAAATCGGTCCACTTTTTAAGATAATTTTTTTTTTTTATTACATAATTACTTTATTACTTGATTACAAACATAGCTAAGAACCATCCCGATTAAACAGGCTTCCTAATAAAAAAAACCGCATCCAAATCGGTCCATCCGTTTGGGAGCTACGATGCCACAGACAGACACACACACACACACACACACACACACACACACACACGTCAAACTTATAACACCCCTCCGTTTTTTTCGTCGGGGGTTAAAAATGAGGTATAACACACTGCTGTTTCTAGCAAAATTATTTTTTTATGTATTTTTTTTCATAGCAAAGACTAAATTAAGGTAAATCAGAGGATAGTAAAAAAAAACAATTATCGAATTATAATTTTTTTTATTAGATAGAAATAACACATATCTACAAAAATTGTTCGAAATTCCTTCCTCTAGCGGCAATACATGCACGACATCGTCTAATAAAATTATTTCGCAATTTACGAAATGCGTTTCTGTTGAGTTTAACATTTTCTGTCGCTATCTCTATTTTATTTCTTAATTCTTGTTCTGTCCGGTTCTCTTTTTCGTACACCACCTCTTTCAAATATCCCCACAAAAAAAAATCAATGGGGTTTAGATCCGGAGATCTCGCTGGCCATTGGATTGTTCCACCTCGACCAATCCAACGATTTGGATACTGGGCGTTTAAATATTGTCGGACTGCCCGAGCGTAGTGTGGTGGCGCGCCATCTTGTTGCAGCCACATGTTATTAACCAAATCCTCTGGAATTTCAGCTTGGCGCAGTATTTCGTGCAAGTTATTTTGTAGAAATTCTAAATACAGAGCACCATTCAATCTTGGTGGCAATTCGAATGTTACAAGGTGTCCGCCAATGATCCCAGCCCACATGTTGACGCCAAACTGGTGTTGGAACTTGTCATTTCTAACTATGTGTGGATTAACGACAGCGTAATAGTGCAAGTTATGAATGTTAAAGATTCCAATTCTTCTAAAACTTGATTCGTCAGACCACAAAATTTTGTTGAAAAATTGTGGGTCAGCTCTATGACGTCGTAGCATTTCTCTGCAAAACTGCACTCTGTTTTCAAAGTCTGCTGGTAATAACGCTTGGATTCGTTGTACGTGGTACGCATGTAAATGATTTCTCTTTACGTAACGTTGAACTACCGACTTAGGAATACCCAAGTTTCGGGATATGCGACGCTGGCTCGTGGTGGGGTCCATTTCTAGTGCACGGAGTATTTGTTCTTCTTCTTGATCATCATGAATCGCTGGCCGACCACGACCATCTTCTGCATGATGTTGACCAGGTAAGTAACCTCCCGTGTAAGCAGCGTGAACGCGGACAAAAATCCTGTGGTCGGGAAAGCGGTCACGGTTCGGGTAACGTCGGCGATATTCTCTGGCAGCAGCCCGAGCATTTCCATCGCAAAAGCCATACAGGTAATGCATTTCTGCATACTCACGCTGGGTATACTCCACTCGTCTTACATCGGCCATATCCAGCCAAGTCCGGTAGCAAGCAACACAAAGTCCAAATGTGTAAGAAGCACAGGTCACACACAGGTAGGCAATAAATCACAGAGTCCGTAATAGCAAGCGTGGGTCACAAATTGGTAGATCACAACACAAGGTCCAAGTAATAGCGAAATTCGTCGGGTAGAGTAACAGAGATCACGTGTGGTGTAACAGGCAGATAGCGAGTAACTAAACCGGTTGGTAAGCGACATCCGCCGCCGCCGGCCGACTGTGGTGCACGCAAACAAAAGATGAAAAAACAAAAGCATTCCACGCAGCAAGCGAGTGAGTTATTGTTAATTTCGCATTCAGTTCCTTAGTGTGAAAAAGAGACAGATAATCTCTTTCTTTCTAAAATTCGATCGAAAAACGTTTTACGAAGAGCTGATGTGAAATAAAACATCACAGTAAAATTTTTTACTATACTCTGATTTACCTTAATTTAGTCTTTGCTATGAAAAAAAATACATAAAAAAATAATTTTGCTACAAACAGCAGTGTGTTATACCTTATTTTAATCGCCATTAAATAGGCAAGTTATTTTCATACGGGGTCATGTTTTAGTAGTACATTTTTTTTTCACAGTAAGGTTCTAAAGATAGAAATAATTTTTCATAACACTTAAATAATATTGAATAAAATTCCATTATTCATAAATCATGATATTCACTATTATAAAAACATTTTTGTAGTGATGATACATCCTCTAGAACCAATTAATGACCATTAATTTTTTCATTTTTTATTGACTTTTTTTTTTAATTGCCTTATTATTACGAATTATGGAATTTTATTAAAAAAAGACTAAAATAGTCAAAACTTTTAAGGAGTTCAAGATAGGACCCTGTCATGGAGAGATTTTTTACTGCAAATAACCCCCTCTACCTCCCTGTTTCGTTTGGTCCACGATTTTTGGACCACCCTGTATACAGTTGGCAGTTATATGTAAACGAACGACCGGATGAGAGACCCTGTTTCCCATAGCTCAGGGAATCCTATTTTGGGAAACAGGGATCATGAAAGTATTCTAATATGTAAAAAACAATAAAAATTTTCTTTCTTTCTTTCTTTCTTTCCACATGAAATAGTCTGCTTAACCTCTGCGACGGAGCGGTAATGTCGCGCGCGCGTCGTTTCGTGCGCTTTTCGAATAGTTTGATATCGGCTTGTATGTATCGGCGATACCGATATATCGGTCTAGCCGATATATCGGCCGATATATCGGTATCGGTATCGGTATCGTTACATCCCTAGTGCAAACTATAAAGTAAAACAGCAAATAATAAAAACCGGCCAATTGCACGGTGGTACGGAACCCTCGGTTTGTCAGTCAGTCATTCGGTCAGCGTGTAAGCGTCCACTGCTGGACATACGCCTCTCCAATTTTCCTCCAGTCCTCCCGGCCTTCAGCGGTACCACTGCTTTCCGCCGACGTAATTGATGTCGTCGTCCCATCTGGCGGATGGTCTTCCCACACTCCGTTTTCTAGTCCACGGCCCTTGCGGCGGTACTCGGCGGCGGTAGGACACGGTTACTCCAACGGTCGTCGTCTCTTCGGCTAACGTGCCCAGCCCACTGCCACTTGAGCTTAGCCACCCGGTGTGCAATATCGACTACTTTGGTGCGTCGGCGGATTGCCTCGTTACGCACCACCCTCGGTTTAGGGGCTGGGAAAACATAAGCACATACCGTGTGGGGTCGGTACTTTAAAAGAATAGCCCCACTGCATCTCTTCCCGTGTATGTCGTAAAAGGCGACTAAGGGGTATGACTCCCTTCTTATATTACTAGGTGGTAGGGTTTAACCCGCCCGCGTTGCTACCACCGCACTGAATGAAAGGTCGGTCGAAACGGCTATGTAAATAGTTTTTGTTTTCCGTCCAGTTCAGTGTAGCCGGCACGACCGAAGGGAAGCACTGACGTGGCACCAAGTTCGCCCGGTGTTATGGGCTGACATCACGGATGTTGTAGGTGATGTAGCCAACCGTGTCAGTTTCCATAAAAAAAAAATGCCACGAAATACGATTTTATATGGAGAAAAATAGTCACGTGACGACGCGTCTGTCTGCTGTTAAGTATTCTTGAACCGACAAGGGCCTTTTGTTTGCGCACCCAGTTACCTTGTTCAATCCCTGTTACGGCTGCGCAGACAGTTCTAAAGTATGGAGCCGTTATTGTTACACAATGCATACCATTTGCGAGCATCGGAAGGGCGCGGTTCGACGAATAAAAAAAACGGCCAAGTGCGAGTCGAACTCGCGCACCGAGGGTTCCATCCGTATCGCCATGTCATGGTTAGCGCCACTCACGCCATCTATGACGTGTTGTGAAATTCTTCATAATATGCTTCATACTCTATTCGTTAGATGGCGCGCGCGCATACACTTTTTGGTTTCTTCTTTGGGAACCCCCGTGAATTTTTTACTTTTTCTTTTATTTTTATTATGTGTTGTTATATCGGCCATAATAACACACATATGCTGTGAACATTTCAACCGGCTACCTATTGCGGTTCAAAAGATACAGCCCTCGGACAGAAAGACGGACGGACGGACGGACGGACAGACAGACAGACGGCGTAGGCTTAGTAATAGGGTCCCGTACCGGATACGGAACCCTAAAAAACCTGTTATGTGAGAATGTTGTTCGCACACAGAGGGTTAAATTTCAAATTCAGATTCCGATATTTATTTCGCCATAAAGAACACACAACATTAACAATATTTCATTGAGACATATGCATATTCAGTATGGTTCATCATAATTTGTTTTATCAAGTCCAGTTCAGCTATGCATTCTATAAGGAAGAACCGGGTAAGAAACCTTGTATAATTTCAATATGTTTCTGTATTTTTTTTTATATATGTAGGTATAATGACAATAAATAATATTTTTCTTACTTTCTACTTAAGTATAGAACTTTTTTAAATATTTTTTTTTATAATTTTTTTATGGAAACTGATACGGTTGACTACATCACCTAGAACATCCGTGATGTCAGCCCATAACACCGGGTGAACTAGGTGACACGTCAGTGCTTCCCTTCATTTCATGTCGGCTACACTGAACTGGGCACAAAACACGAACTATTTACATAGCCGTTTCGAGCGAGGTTTCGAGCGACGTTGCATTCAGTGCGGTGGTATCTACCCGAACGGGATAAACCTTACCACCTAGTAAGGTAAGAATGGAAGGGACCTACAGTTTTACGCGGAATCCGAACCACGGTCAGCCTCCAACGGTCGGGCGGTCACCCATCCAAGTATGACATAGCCATACTGACTGAGTTTGTAAAAATTAAAATCATATTATATCAAGTCTTTTCATTTAAGTTCTATGTGCCAAAAGGTTTGGCCCGCTCCTCGCTAATTAAGTTTAGCGACGTGAGGCGCCTGCTTCTGTGGGCAAATACTGCTACCGTTACCTGAGTCCTGGATAGAATAATAGTTATGTATACGTTATACGAGGATGGAGCGTTGACATCAGCCGAGCCACAAAACCTACGGATATATATTCGGTGCCAACGGCGAGGGCGACGTCCACCATCGGCCAGCTTGGGGTCATCGGGACCTCGCGTCCCGTCTAGTGCCCCCGCTACCGGGGTGGTGCGTGCGACCATGAGGCGACGCGCGCGCGAAGATGAAGACTTTTAAAATAAATAAAAATGGTAATTTTTTTTCTTACAAAGGTACCGAATTATGTTCATTTAATAAATTGCCCTTTTACTGTTTGCTTCGCAACTATAATTAACTATGAAAATAACTATAACTATGAATAAAAATAATAGTCCATAGGTACCATTAGCATGGTCCCCATGACTGAAGCGGTGTTCCCCCTCTTGTTAGCCAGGCTGATCCGCTGGTTGAAATGCGCCCGGGCACGGCGGCGGTCCCCGGACGCGTCAATGAGTAGGTTTACCAGTTTCTTGGAAAAACCGATCGCGTCCGGGCTCCATGTCGTATATAAAGATAATTTAGTAGGTATAAATATATAAATTCGTAGTGTTCTGAAAGAACATGAAAGAAAATTAAGTATGCTAGGAGTGTTCCTTTGACGTAACAAACATTGAGACATCAAAATATTGTCAATAATTTTTCAACAAAGAAATTAAATGAACGAAACAGAAAATTTGCAGTTGCACACAATTTAGAACCTATGTCAGCCTCGATGGCTCAGTGGTGCGGTTCGTCGACTGTTGTTAAGCAACCGTTAGCGCTGTCAGTACTGGATGGGTGACCGCTCGACCGTTGGAGACTGACCGTGGTTCGGATTCCACGTAAACCTGTAGGTCCCATCCCTTCTTACCTTACTAGGTGGTAGGGTTTATCCCGCCCGGGTTGATACCACCGCAATGAAACGTCGGTCGAAACGGCTATGTAAATAGTTCGTGTTTTCCGTTCAGTTCAGTGTAACCGACATGAAATGAAGGACATGGGACATGAACTGAACTGGGCGGAAAACACGAATTATTTACATAGCCGTTTCGACCGACCTTTCATTCAGTGCGGTGGTACCAATCCGGGCGGGTTAAACTCTACCACCTAGTAATATAAGAAGGGAGTCATATCCCTTAGTCGCCTTTTACGACATACACGGGGAGAGATGCAGTGGGGCTATTATTTTAAAGTACCGGCCCCCCACGGTACATACCGACCCAACACGGACTGATGTAGCAGTCTTCGTGCCTTACTTGCTGCTTTATAGTTATCTTATCCGAATACTTTGCTAAACGTGCTGGTCGGTGTTATGCTGTAATTTACAAGAGTACTTGCAGCACAACACCGACCACTCTGCTTACCCTGATTGTCGGCGTGTGGCATGAATGTATGTATGTCTATTATTATTTTCACTAAATCACCTACATAACGAAATTATCACCTTTCTACATTTTCGAATACGTCGCTTTTCACAGAATTTATTCGAAGTCTTAATAAAAAAGTTTCCTCAATATGATTTGTAAGTTCATTCAGCCGAGCTTTTCAAACAAATTGATATTATACATTGAACATTTTTCAATGTATGTTAATGTAAATTTGTTTGAAAAATATGCGTGACTTTTTTAGGGTTCCGCAGTAAAATCAGGAAACCTATTAGTTTCGCCACAATGTGCATCTGTTCGTTCGCCAGATACACGTAATCGCAGTTGTGCTGCAAGTACTCTTTACGATTTACTCTTGTAAATTACAGCACAACACCGACCACCACGTTTAGCAAAGTATTCGGACAAGATAACTATCAGGCAGCAAGGTCCATCTGCATGACTCGGTGGAAAGACCGTGTGCCAAGCAATAAAGTATTTCTATCTATCTAACCCCTATTCAACTGAAACCCCTTACAAACTTGTATTCGACATCGCTAATGCCATAAGCGCTCACCCCCTCAAAATGCTACAAAGCACCGTGTCGAGATAAACCCACTTCACCCATCTTTATCGTTTCTTCATAACAAGGAGAGCAGTGCCTAACCTAACGCAGAGCATTGATTTTGTGTGCACGATTTAAAATAGAATAGAAACTCTTTATTGAGCACAATTGAAAGAAGAACAGTACACATGCACGAAAATTAACAAGATACAGGAGTGCGCAAAGGCGGACTTATCACTGCAAGTGATTTCTTCCAGTCAACCTTTGGATGTTGAGGAATACAATTACAGAGATAATTCATAGCCAAAAACCATCTTTAGGAGTGACATAAAGTAGGTAACAGGAAAACCGTATGCAAATCGATAAAGTGATTCTCGAGTTATAAGGACATTCAAATATATTTTATTTCAAATAAAATACTGAAAAATAATTTAATCTAGACCTAACTTAAATAAAAATAATCGTTCGTAGGAACCATAAGCATGGTCCCCAAGACTGAAGCGGCGTTCCCCCTCTGGATCGCCAGGCTGACCCGCTGCTTGAAATGCGCCCGGGCACGGCGGTCTCCAGACGGTCCAAATATATTGATGTACGTAATTTTTTATTTATTTAAATAAAAAAAGACAAAATAAGAAAAAATCTTAGCATACAATTGTAATTTAATTTTAATAAAATCTATAAATACATTCTAGGCTTTGAAAATAAAAATATAGGTATAGGTAATAATAATTAATGTAAATTAACTTAATGTAACGTAATGAAATGTAAATTGCCAGCGTAGAGTGTTTTCATTTTACGAAGGCACGAGGGGTATGAGGTAGGAAGTGGTGTGAGACCGCGCGGAGCTCAGTAGGGAACGACTCGGTTCGACGGAGCGACGCAGAGACGACAACGTGTAGAACGTGTGTACCGACCGGGCACCGAGTTCGTTCTCTACTGAGCTCCGCGCGGTCGCCTCTCGCACCACTTCCTACCTCGTACCCCGCGTGCCTTCGTAAAATGAAAACACTCTACCATGATAAATGCCTTTTCCATGGTAAGTGCATTTTCCTCGTTCTGCGTAGTCAAGTAACTCTACTTCGGTTATCGTTTCTCTTATCGACCGTGGCCCATCTGAGGCGGAGGGAAGGTGTTTTTTATCAATTTTCCTCGAAAATATTGAATGGAAAAAGGGCGATGCGATTTAGTAGATTGCACTAAGGAGTTACCTGGTCACCTCGTCATGGAGATTGGAGAAATAGAGAGCGTATTTTCGGATGATAATATCAAGAGATGTTTATGTAGTCGAATCATTTATGTAATCATACCATAATTGCGTTTATGCAGTCGAATAATTTATGTATTCATATCATAATTGCGTTTATGCAGCCGAATAATGTATGCATCCATATAATAATTACGTGTATACAGCCGAATAATTTATCAATTCATATCATTAATTGCGTTTATGCAGTCGAATAATTTATGTATTCATATCATAATTTGCGTTCATGCTGTCGAATAATTTATGTACTTACTTATATCATAATTGCAAAAGGGGGACCACGTTGGCACGATCCTTTCACCGAGTCATGCAGCGGGTGGGTCATTTTGTCCGAATACTTTGCGAAACGTGGCGGTCGATGTTGTGTTGTAATTTACCAGGGTCCTTGCACTACAACAACAATTAATCTGCTTATCCCAATTCTCGGGATAAGCAGATCAAGCAGGGATAAGCGGGTACATCAAGTGGTCAGTATGTATGTAACATACAATAAATCTCATAGGATCGTCCGTGACTATCAAAGAACCAGAGGAGTAACACGTTTACATTTAAAGTTACCTATCTACCTGAATACGAAATAAAGTCCCTCAATAAAACCTCAAATAGGGGAACACGGGGTATTAGGGACTGGCAGAGGCGTATCTCATGTCAATTCTGATGTCATGTCAATTGATTTTTTTACTAATGTTGTCACCCTGTTATTAATAATACTCATTAAAACATTTTACGGATTAACAGTGGTAGGTACTGAAGACTTACATACTCGTAAGTCGACGGTTCGCCCGCTGCGTCACGGGCTTCTTCAGGGACTGCGGGAGTTCCTGGTTTATTTATTTATTCAGTTATTTCTTTAAGAGCGGCTGGCGCGGCCCCGGACGGAGAGCCTCAAACGCGTAAAATATAGAAATATTAAAGATTTCGAATTTGTTGAGCGCATTATCAATGCACACACAGGTCATTAAGTGTAATAACCTCATCAGCGGTCGGCAAAATCGCTTCCATCCAAACAGATCTGCTGGTGATCTCCTAGCGTACGTCACTCACCCTTGAGGGGAATCGCTTGAAGTTCATGTTGAATCTTTGCAATTGGCCTTGATTTTTTCAAGGCATTTGACCTGGTTTGACACGGTTTTGGGCAAGCTGCCGTCCTACAGCCTTATTTTCTGGCAGAGGCCAGAAAATAAGGCTTTAGGACGGCAGCTTGCCCAAAAACTGGATCCCGACTTACTACATGGGCGTAGCATTCAGATCCTAGTAGACGGTTCCTAGTCGAACGCCATGTCAGTGAGTTCCGTCATACCACAGGGAACTGTTTTGTCTCCCACACTCTTTCTTCTGCATATTAATGATATGTTAGTACAGCACACGGATCCTACATTAGTCACCCTACAGCCAGTCGGGATGTTGTGGATGAGAAATCGATCAAAACACTTTGTACGGCCCACCAAAATGTTTCACCTCCCATCACTCCCTAACTTCAATGCGTCCCTGAAAGGCGGTAAATAGTTGGGAAGGGGACGGGAAGATGGAATTTTTATTGGATTCTCGACGGCCGGCTCGCCTTGAGTTAGTATAAGTGAATTTACTACCTTCTACTTCTATATAGTGACCGGAATAGGTAGTGTATTCTATCACATTACGTAAAAATTACATAATGGCAAAAAATATATATTATACATTTTTTTTTTCAGTAATTCGGTATGGGTGGCTGAGTCAGAGGGGCCAAAGAACATGCTCTGACTAGCCAATATCAAGTCCGAGAAGGTAGGTGCCATACCGGAGACTTCCCTGGATTGCTGGCTATACTGGACTGGGGTGCTGCATTCGAAGGATCCTTCAAGTATGCAGCATCTCGCTGTTGGAATGATCTCCCTCCTCCTATCCGAAATGTCACCAGCTCTGGGTCCTTTAAGATAATCCTCAAAAAGCACCTCTTGACCCTGCAACGCCAGGATGGCGGCATCCCTAAATTATTGTGATACAAAGTAACGTTCTGATAAGTATCGTAAAATGTTCTGAGATGGTATATATAAGCATATAGGATATCGTCAGTCTGTTCAGATTCTGGTACGGAAATCAAACCAATTCAGTGCGGTGGGGTGGTGAGCTGTCCGACGAGGGTGAGACAGGGGGGACTGACATCACCGGACCTGTTCAACCTCTACGTCAACGGTCTCATAGAGGAGCTCAGCAGGGCCGGTGTCGGCTGCCACCTGGGTAGCGTATGCATGAATAATCTTAGCTACGCAGACGACATGGTGCTGCTGAGCCCCTCTGTGAAGGGTCTGCGGAAACTGGTTGGTATCTGCGAGCGATATGCCGAGGCACACGACTTAACATATAATGTCAAAAAGACGGAGGTCGTCATCTTCAGACACGGCGCCGGACCAGATCACGTGCCCCCTATAACTTTGCGTAATTCTCAATTGATAATCGCTACAAAGTTTAGGTATCTAGGGCACGTGATCACGGACAGGCTGAGAGATGACGAGGACATGGAGCGGCAGCAGAGAGTTATCGCTATGAAGAGCAACATGTTGGCTCGCAGGTTTGCGCAGTGCTCCGAAGAGGTCAAACTAACCCTGTTTAGGGCGTACTGTCAGCCGTTCTACACCGGACACTTGTGGTGCAGCTACACGCAGCGAGCGTTTAACTCGCTGCGTGTCCAGTATAACAATGCTCTGCGTTGCATGTTGGGACTGCCGTGGCGGTGTAGCGCGTCTGGCATGTTCGCCGAGAGCGGGTTGGATGACTTCTTTGGTGTGCTGCGCAAACAAAAGGCAGCGTTCCTTTATCGAATAGATAAAACAGAAAACGCCATAGTACGTAGTTGTCTACGCGACCTGTTTTATAAAGACTTTATAGATATATAATTTGTGTTTGTATTTTAGATTGCAATTTATTGACGGCAAGTTTTAAATGACTTGTATTTTATTTTATTTATTTTACTATTTTAATTTTTTATTTATAGTTGGAATTGCACCTATTTTATAATCTTTTTATCATTTCTGTTTTTAAACGTGTTCATTTCAGATTTTTGTCTGTTTATATTTTATTGCGAGATAATGTTTATCTATTATCTAGATATTATATTATAGAATTGTATCATTTTAATGCTAGTTTTAAGGTTTTATCATCTGACTATAGTATAACGATGTACATATTGTTTATATAATGTGTGGGACTTGTACCTGAAAATAAACGTTATTATTATTATTATTATTATATATATTCTTTTATTTCACATTTTTAAATACATTTACATTAATTTTACATATATTATAACTATAAAAAGTAATAAAAATACACAAAATTAATACAAACAAATAAAAATGGTAATACCGCCGGTGGCGGGAGGCAAGCCTCCAAGCACACCGGCGGGTGCAGGCCGTGGCTACGGAGCTCTCCGAGACGACGCGAGGCAAGCTACGAGCGATAGGTGGTGGTACTAGACACGTAGGCCACCACCACCCCCATCTCGGAGAGCTCCGTATCCGCCGGATTGCACGGCGACGTCGTCGCGCAGCTCTCTTAAACGTCTCCTTCTTCGCGCGCGCGTCGCCTTTTGGGTGCACTACACCACCGGTAGCGGGGGCACTAGACGGGACGCGAGGTCCCGATGACCCCAAGCTGACCGATGGTGGATGTCGCCCTCGCCGTAGTTGTTGTGGCTCGGGCGACGTCAACGCTCCATTTCATCGTCGATGGAATACACCGGCGGCGTGGAGCTGGGTGGTGGGGTGTGCATGTGGTACGAAGAACGGCGGCCCTTGTGTTGGACGACCCAGGTGCGGGGAGGCCGGGCGATACGGTGGGCGGAGGCAGTGCTGCTGCGGGCGAGCGGATGCGTTGGCGGCGGCGGCGGCGTCGAAATCGAGCGCGGCGGCGGCGGCCGATCGTCGCCGCAGAGCCCTCTCCATCACGCGTGTCGCGTCCCGAGTGGTCTGCAGCCGCTTCTGTCACCAGACATGTCTGTTCCGTCCGAGGACGCCGAGCGCCGGCGCGGCGGTGGTGATGCCGGCACGGTGCCTCCAACCGTGCGAGCCGCTGCGCCGCTGGAGATGGGTCCACACGTGGCGGAAGCTCGATTTGGTTGTCTCAGACAAGAACTTTTAAAAAATTTGTACAAGAGAAAAATTTTTAAACATGTCAGTTTGACAGCTCTTTTTCTTCTTCTTATTATTATTTATTATTATTATTATTTTATCCATTTATTTCCACATTTCTTTTTATACAAATTTTACATTTTTTTTTTTAATTAAAACCTAAAATTAATATAAAAACAAACGGAGTTTCCACCACCGGCGGCGGGGCGAGCCCAGGCTACCGATGGTCGGGTCCCAAAGAGAGGAACCTCCGGACGATGCGTGCAGTGTCGAGCAGGGCTGCCTTCTGGATCTGGCCCTTGACCCAACCACTCAGCGAGAGCCTCTTAAGGTGGTCATCGAGGCTCTTCGCTATCAGCCCATGCGCTGATACGACTATGGGCACAACGATCGTCGAGTCGACGGGCCACATTTTGGTAACCTCGTGCTGCAGATCCAGATACTTCAGCATCTTCTCTGCTTCCTTACTGACGAGGTTACCATCGTGCGGCACGGCGATATCGACGAGCGTTGCACGCCTCGCCTCCCGGTCCACTATCACAATATCAGGTCTATTCGCAAGAATAGTCCTATCTGTAATAATGGACCGGTCCCAGTAGAGTGTGACATGACCGTTCTCGAGAACTGGCGGTGGATTGTACTTATAGTAAGGCACCTCGGTACCCACAAGGTTGAACTTTAAGGCAAGTTGCTGGTGGATAATCCTGGCTACTAGGTTGTGTCTATGCAGATACTCGGTGTTGGCAAGCTGCGAACAACCGGAAATCACATGTCTGAGGGACTCGCCAGGTTGGTGGCAGGCGCGGCAGATGTCAATGGTGCCGTCCTTCATTATGTGTTTCCTATAGTTGTTCGTCTTGACAACCTCATCTTGTATTGCAAAGACAAAACCCTCGGTTTCCCCGAAGAGGTCCCCGAAGCGTAGCCAGTGCACGGAAGCAAGTTGGTCTACATCCGGTCCCGTGAGAGACCGGAAGTACCTACCGTGCAGCTCCTTGCCTTTCCATACTTCCATGCGGTCCTCAGTGCTCAGTACAACCGGCTTCCGCCAGTTCTCTTTTCCCATGCTCAGCGGGGTAAGACCTTTATCGCTGGTGACGACATCGCGGTGCATCTCACAAACATCAGTCTTTTCCAAAAAGTACTGACGGAGATTGCATACCTCGCGGTTGTGCAGGTTCTTGGCATTTAACATACCTCGACCCCCACACTTCCGCGGGATATACAACCTCATGACCGATGATCGTGGGTGGTGCATACGGGATTTCGTCATCAGCGTCCTGACCTTTCTGTCCAGCGAGTCCAATTCGGTCTGAGTCCATCTGAGAATACCGAAGGTATATACGAGCACAGGCATGACCCAACCGTTATAGGCACGAATTTTATTGCCGCCTGACAAAGGGCTATTTAGCACTTTTGTAAGACGGTGAAAAAACTTTTCCTTAACTGATTGTTTCATGTCCGTATCCCGTATGTTGAGAGCCTCCGATATTCCCAGATATTTATAGGTTTCGTCTTCGGAGAGAGCTCGAACATTCATGGACTCCGACAACTGTATGCCGCCGGAGTTCACGATCACACCTCGTTCCACATGGATGGTCCCACATTTTTCCAAGCCGAACTCCATTCCAATGTCGTTGCTGAAGCCTTCAGTTATCTTCATCATCGACATTAGTTCGGTGTCTGACTTGGCAAACAGTTTGAGGTCATCCATATAAAATAAGTGCGATATTCGAGAGCCTCCTCTTCGAAGACAGTAGCCCAGCTCTGAGTCCTCAAGCAGAGTGCTAAGAGGGTTCAGAGCCAGACAAAACCAAAGCGGACTCAGACTGTCTCCCTGGAAGATCCCCCGCCGTATGGGAATCCGGTCGTCTGCAACCGAAGTCCGTTGGCCACCTGGCACACGAAGGATAGTACTCCATTGTCCCATACATGCGCCAAGGAATTGACAGATATTCGTGTCTGTTTTGTATAGTTCTAGTATCCTTAGCAACCACGTATGGGGCACGGAGTCAAAAGCCTTCCTGTAGTCTATCCAGGCAGCAGACAGGTTCTTTCGATTGCGTCGGACCTGCTGACAAACGGTCATGTCTATGAGGAGCAGCTCCTTAGTACCGCGGGAACCAGCCCGACATCCATTCTGAGCAACGGACAAGATGTTATTGTCCTTTATGTGAATTGATATTTTGTGTGTCAGAATGGATGTCAGGAGCTTGTAGATGGTAGGCAAGCAAGTGATTGGTCTGTAATTTTTGGGTTCCGCAGTGCTACCACATTTATGGAGCAGGTGGGTGACACCAGTGGTCATGAATTCCGGGAGAACCCGACGTTCGAGGGCATCCTGGAATTGAACAGCCAAGCGGGAGTGGCAGCTTCTGAACCATTTCAGCCAGAAGTTCTGCAATCCGTCCGGCCCTGGAGATTTCCAGTTCAGTGCCAGGCGGATTGCAGAACCTACATCCTCTTCGCTGATATTTATGGCTGACATTGGTTCTATCGACTGACACTCCCGCTGGACAACTCTCATCCATTCACCCTAATATTATTATTATTATTATTTCATCCATCTATTTACACATTTTTTTTATATTAATTTAATTATTATTATTATATATGTTTTTTTTTGTTTTCCTTCTTATTTATATACTGTGTACCTTGTTTATTCAAATTTTAATTATTTTAATATTTGTTTTAGTTTTAATTATTTTAATTATAATTCAAATCAAATCAAATCAAATCAAATCATTTTTATTAATTCAGGCACTTGTCCCATTCATTGCACACACAACAAATTCAGATACACTAGAATAGCAATAATATAACAATTAGAGTAACAATAATAATTACAAAAATATTAAAACAAATATGAATTAAATTAATAAAAAAATTTAAAATAAAAAAAAAAAAAAATTAATAAAAAAAATGCATCTTCAGTCATCATACGTAAGTAAAATTGTCAAACACTTAAGTGAGATAAAATAATAAAATTGTCTTTAATAAAAATATAAAATTATAATAATAATGCCTAATACTTAATAATTTATTTATTTATTTTAAAAATTCATAATAACTAATGTACATGCCAACATTTTCAATAATAACATTATGCTCGCTGGTCATGACGCGACCAAGAAATGCTGCCTCCTGTTTGCGCAGCACTCCAAAGAAGTCATCGATCCTGTTCTCGGCGAACATGCCAGACGCACTACACCTCCACGGCAAACCCAGCATGCACCGCAGTGCATTGTTATATTGTACACGCAACGAGTTAAACGCTCGCTGCGTGTAGTTGCACCACAGATGCCCGGTGTAGAGCGCCTGACAGTAGGCCTTGAACAGTGTGATCTTGACCTCCCTCGAGCACCGCGCAAACCGTCTGGCGAGCATGTTGCTCTTCATGGCAATTACTCTTCGCTGGCGCTCCATGTCTTCATCGTCCTTCAGTTTCTCCGTTATAATGTGACCGAGATACTTGAACTTTGTAACGGTTTTCAGAGGAAAACCGCGCAAAGTTACTGGTGGCACATTTTCGGGACCGCTGCCGTGTCGGAAGACCATCAATTCGGTCTTTTTTACGTTGTACGTCAATCCGTGTCCGGCAGCGTATTGCTCACAGATACCTATCAGCCTTCTCAGTCCCTTCACAGAGGGGCACAGCAGCACCATGTCGTCTGCATAACTCAAATTGTTCACGCAAACCGCGCCAAGGTGGCAGCCGACACCGGCGCTGCTGAGCTCCTCTATGAGTCCGTTCACATATAGATTGAACAGGGTCGGTGACGTCAATCCTCCCTGTCTCACTCCGCATTCCAACCGGTACTCGTTTGACATCGCATCTCCCCATCGCACCGCATTTGTTTGGTTTCCGTACCAGTACCTGAAGAGACTAGTGATATCTTCCGAGACCCCAGTCGTTTCCATTTTTTCCCATAATATTTCATAGTTTATTGTATCGAATGCACGACTGAGGTCCAAGAAGCATGCATGGACCGTGGTGCTCTTGTCTAAGTAATATTTTACAGTCCGCTTCAATGCTACCACAGCCATGTCAGTCGAGAGACCGGGCCGGAAACCAAACTGCGCATCGTGTAGGTTCAGATGCCTACAGAGCTCCGGCTGGAGGAGCCGCTCGAACAACTTCGATAGCACGGTCGCCAGAGAGATAGGTCGGTAGTTTGACAGGGACGACACGTCACCGGTCCTGTTCTTTACTATTGGAACTACTACAGTTTTCATAAAGTCCGCTGGCAGGTATCCGTGAGCGATACAGGCATTATACATGAGGGACAGACTTTCAAACAGTGCAGGTCCAGCGAAGAGCAAATGCTCCAGACTGAGCGCGTCATGACCAGGTGACTTACCGCGCTTCATTGCGCGCACGGCCGTGGCGACCTGCTCCGCCGTGAAGTGGAGGCAGGCGCGTGGCACCACCTCGCGTGGCGGCGGAGGCGGTGGCAGAGAGGCGGGTCCGCCCCTCCCGCCGCCGCCGCCGGCGCCCGCGGCAGCGTGGTCCCCTGCGACCGCGCATGCGCATGTCAGCGGCGGAGAAGGCGGAGGTGTCGGAACGGTGGTGCTTACTTGAAAATGTTGCATGAACATATCCGCTATCTCGTTTTTGTCGTGTGTGCCGTTTACGGTCACAGGAAGACTGGCTTTATTGTTCAACTTAGTCGCTTTCCAAAATTGGCAGATTGTCCGCACATTGTGTCGGCATGTACACGGAGAGCGCCAGCATGCTGCGGCCGGCGGCCAGGCGCAGGCGCACGGCCGCGACCCGCACGCAGCCCGTGTCGATCGGCACGACGTCCGCGAACACGCTCCGGCGCCACAGCAGCGCGACGCCGCCGTACGGGCGGCCCCGCAGCGTGCCCGCCGCCGTGTCCACGGCCGACACGCCGTGGTAACCGAAGTCCCGGCTCACCGCGGCCAAGAAGTCGATGTCGTCCGGCAGCAGCCACAGCTCCTGCAGGGCGACCAGGTCGTGTGTCTCGCATAGCTCCCTCACGTGCTCGATCGATCGCTTGATAGACCGACAGTTGAAGCTCGCCATCCTTACTCGTCTTGTCTCAGTATCGGGCGTACTATCCATCACGTTGGTCAGTGGGTCGGGTGGTTAGCTCGCTCGGTTTTCTCGTTTCTAGGTACCTACGAAACACTATTCCCGTTGGCCATAGATTATCACTTAGAAAAATACCTAAACTTTCGTTAGGTACGGATACCTTAAATGCATTAAATTCGTTCTCTTCATTATTATTTATTTTCAGAACAGCGACGTCTAGATTGGTTTTATATTTGATATATCCTTGTATTCCGGCCGCCGTTGTGTTCTTATGTACGCGCGAGACATACAATGATGACAGGCGGGAGCCGTCCGCTGCTATGAAATTAAATTTCTTAATTTCTTCGCTTATTTCCGCTGAACCTCTTTTATTCTTAAATATTTTTTTCCTTTCCTTTCCTTTCTTCAAAACCTCTTTCCATCCATCCTTATCCGTATTCTTTATAAGTGTCGGAGCGTCGGATTCGGGGGCGGCAGAGGGGGAGGCGGCGGCGGCAGCGGTCGCATACGTCATCGTGGTAGGCGATTTGGAAGCAGCGCGCGCGCCTCTGGCGGCGGCCGTGCTCGCTGCCGGCGGCGGGGGTGAAGCGAGGGGAGCGCTGTCGTCACCGCCTATGACGACAGTACGTTGCGCTTGCGCCACGGGTACGGTTGCCTCGTTTCTTGTCTCGGCTGAGAGGGAGGCGGGGACGGCGGGGGGAGATACGTCACCGTTCGTGACGTCGTCGCGACGACGACGTTGGTCGCCGCGCTCCGGCCGCCGCTCGTTCGGTTTTTCGGTTACCTTCATTTTGTCGCCGTTTTCATTCAAGCAAGTGAACGTTGAATTAAGTGAAGGTTGGCTTTTATTATGTTCTCTGTTCATCTGCAGCTGCGTCGTTTGTGATGCCAAACGGTGTATGGCGAGTTTTAATTCGGCAACCTCCTCCCTGACTCGGCGAAGGTTTTCGCTGTCGTCAGCCCGTCCGGCGTCCGGAGGCGGCGGCGGTATATTCGACTGTTCCTTGAGCGAGGTTACTTCCCGTTTAAGGATAGTGATGTCCTTCAGAAAGGCGGTTACGTCGACATGGTCAAATGTGACTGGCGGCAGCTTGTTCAGGTCTCGCGCCACGAACACAGGTAGCGAGTCAGGTTCCTGTTCCTTCAGCATCTTGATTATTTCCAGGATGCCCTTCTTCTCCCTGCCCTCAGCCTTGCGCAGGGTGCGCTTGCCTGACAGGCCGCACAGAAGCCGCCGCGATTTCTCCACTTCCGCTTCGTTGTAGGCACTGGCGCATATCTTCACTATATCCGGCTCCGGCAGAGTATCAATCTTGCAGCTAACAAAAGTTAACAGCTCGTCAATTACTATTTTATTACATTTGTCACAGACTGTAGTACTTATGTTACGATTGCTCGCATCGGCCGCGGGGCGCGGCGGCGTGCGATGCATGCTGCTGGGCTGCTCGCGCGAGACTGTGACTTAATATTGTGACTTAATATTGTTTTAATCTTAATTGTAAACCAACATATTTAGGCTAAGATATTGTTCGTTTAGGCTAAGTTGTATAACGTCCAAAATTGTATTTACTGTGTGGGGCAGGCTTAAATTCAGCGCCGCACACTCCCAGCTCGGAACGAGTGGGTGTGTAGCGGCAAAGGCTGCGCCTGTCCTTTTTTCTCTTCTCTTTTAGTTTTTGTACCGTTGTTATTTTAAGGATTAATTAAGAGAAAATAAAAATCATTTCTTTCTTTCTTTTCTTTCTTTACTAGAGGAGAACACAACCGAGGCTGCTATGCGGCCATCTTACTTCCAGTACGGTGGTAGCATACCAGTCGGCTACAATTTTGAGCCTACCACATAGTAAGGATAGATAGACCGCTATTGTCATGAAACGGGGCCCTTCTTATATTACAAGGTGGTAGGGTTTATCCCGACCGGGTTGGTACCCCAGCACTGAATGAAAGGTCGGTCGAAACGGCTATGTAAATAGTTTGTCTTTTCCGTCCAGTTGAATGTAGCCGGCACGACCGAAGGGAAGCACTGACGTGGCACCAAGTTCACCCGGTGTTATGGGCTGACATCACGGATGTTGTAGGTGATGTAGCCAAACATCACTTTGCATAAAAAAAAATGGTCCACAAATTTAAAGTCGCCCAGCGAGCTGTGAAAGGAGCAATGCTCGGCATTTATTTGATCGATAAAATCCGTAACGAAGAAATACGACAAAGAACTTAGGTAGTCGATATTGCTAAGAAAATTAGTAAACAAGTGGCAGTGGACTTGGCACATCTGTCGCAGACCCAAAAACCGATGTCATAGAGGGGACTCAAATGGAGCTGAGTTCGTATTTTGTCTAACGACCAAACAGCCAATCACGGACGAGCAGCAATGGGACATAGCAAAAATACGAATTAAAGGTGATGTCAGCTAAGTGACCTCTATATCGAGTGTGTGGTGTGCTATGTCCGCCATTCGCAACGTCCGTTTAGTCAGTTTTGTCTATCTCCAAACAAAAATAGTGTTTTTGTGTTATTTATTTCATTAATGTTAAGGAATTTATTGTTTTTATAGCGATTCTAATACAGGTAGTCAGTATCCAAACATATGCTTAACAGTAACGCAATCACACAGTGAAAACCAAACTATAAACTTTAAACAGCTCTCCTGTAAAATTTGCTCTGTGGCACTTAGACAACTCCCGAACTGGAGCGACGTTTATGTAAATAAACGGAAATTATTACAAAACTAATTTATCTACTTGTAACCTAACCTAACCTAACATAACAAAATTGTATTATTAATAGTTAAAATTACGTCTCTTACAAAGCTGAATTACAAATTTATAAAACAACAGTACAACAATTCCCGTATACTTACTTAAAGGCGTCGGGGGACCGCTTAGTAAATAAAATACGAAACTTTTTAATATAAAATGCTCTGCCGTTGAAGTAACCAAACATTTGCATCAATCTCACGTAATATTTTAAATAAACATTCAAAATGTTAATAAAGCTATTTACTCTGAGCTTTGGCGTCATCTAATCCCAAACCGCACAATCTCGACCTTCGTGAATGTTACGGCGGATTCACACACACGGCGAGCATGCTTGTGCGCGTCCGAATGATGATTTTTTAAATTTATTTTTTTAACATAAAAATCGGGAATATTTATTTGGATAATTACTTACAAAATGTATATTCACTATTTATAAATTAAAATTATTAAATAAACTATAACTACCTAAAAATTTTGGAGCAATAAAATATTTCAGAGATAATAGGTAACTATTTTCGATGTTTTTTTAACCCATTAAAATTAATATAGTAACTGCTGCAAAATCATGCATCCATTTAAAAAATTGTTTGCAAAAAAAAAAAACAAAAAACAAAAAAGCAAAAAACAAAAAGAAAACGGACTAACGGACAATATCTGTTATTTTCCAAAACGTTCTCATAAGTCAGTCATTTTTATTTATTTTATTTTATTTATTTCTTCATCATCTGTAGGTACACAAGATACACTTAGATTCGTCATTTAAGTTTTAAGCAAAAAATAGGCCATCGTCAACAATTTAATACACAACACAGAATTAATTAATTAATATAACGCACCTATAACTCTATAAATATCAAAATGTCAAGAAAATAAAAATTAAAAAATAATAATAAAAAATAAAAAATAAATCGTCAAAAGAATGTACGAACTAAATAACAATTGTCAAAAAATGTCAGAGAATTAAAACTACAGTTAAAAACTAAATTATTTCAGTCACATTAAAAATATAAATTAGAATTAGGTCAAAAATCACAACAATATATAAAATAAAAATAGAGGGAATTGTAAATGACTAGAAAAGACTAGAGAAATTTATCACAGTTGGTGTCCGTCAGTTTATAGTAACTTTTTACTATTAGCAAATTTTTCACTTTGACTAAACTACTACTAAACAAAGCCTTGAGGCTAAACCCGACACATGTAAGCCCATGTCTGAAAGGACGTGCGGTTTGGTAACCAAAGGTTCGCTGTACGCTGCGTCGGAGTGGGTGCGCCATGGTTGTACGAATTTTATTCAGATTTATTATGAAATTTTATTTCACCTTTACGTTTGTATTTATTATACCGTTTGGGATCGGTACGTAAAAAGAATGGCCCCGCTGCATCTCTCCCCGTGCATGTCGTAAAAGGCGGCTAAAGGATAAGGGCAAGATGCCGTGCTAAAGGGAGACAGGTCGTAAATCATGATTATTTTGCGGTCCCCCGACCTCTTTAAGTAACTAAACGGAAATTATTTTAGACTTTTTAGTTAGGGGGTTTTTAATTTTAGTTTATTTTCTTAATAGTTTGGTTAGTATACATTTTTTATGTTCAATAAATCCACTAAATAAACCTACTTTTTCATAAGACTTAAAGAATTTAGCATTAAACTAAAGTAAGGACTTATCTATAGACTGTCTAAAATGACTACAAAATACTGATTTTGAAGCGAAATCTTGTGTTTACGGCTAGTGAAAAGTACGTACCTACAATGTTTTTGTTATATTGAAACAGACACGGTTTGCTATAATATCACCTACAACATCCGTGATGTCAGGCCATAAAACCGGGTGAACTAGACGTCATGTCAGTGCTTCCCGCTTCATTTCACGTCGGCTATACTGAACTGGAGGGAAAACACGAACTATATACATAGCCCTTTCGACAGACGTTTCATTCAGTGCGATGGTACTAACCCGGACAAGATAAACCCTAATTAGGTAAGAAGGGAACAGTCCAGTTATACGTGGAATCCGAACCACGGCCAGACTCTAACCTTCCCAGTTTTGAAATATTTAATTTGTTTTTATTACATTATAATTTTTAGGTTTCCGTATCCCGTACGGAAGCCTATTAATAAGCCTACGCCGTCTGTTTGTCTGTCCTACTGCTGTATCTTTGAAACCTTAATAGGTAACCGGTTGAAATGTTCACATAATATGTGTTATTTATTATAGCGGATGTAACAATAAATAATAAAAAATTTAAAAATTTAAAAATTAAAAAGTATGGAAGCCATACAAGAAACGTTTTTTTTTCTATGTTTTTTTTTGTGATACGGAAACCTCGGTACACGAGTCAGACTGGTACTGGGCCGTTTTTTTTTAGATACATTAAAAATTAAAATTACAAGTTAATAAATTGAATTTTCCATTCGAGCTATTGTAAGTAGCGCTAAACCTCGTCGGCATGTGTGGTGAAAGACAAAAGATTATGCGGCAAGTAATGAAGCAGTGCGAGCCCGTGTTCGCGTATGTAATCCGAAGAAAAAAAAAAAAACGATAAACTCTGGAACTTTCTCCAAGCCCATATATTTCCCAACAAGTACAGTCTCGGGTCCTTCAATAGGGGTTTGAATCGGCACCTGTCAAGCCGGCATGGCATTCGCAATCCCCGAATACGTCCATATGTCCACGGCCGTCGTTAGACCGCGGCGCCACATATCGCGCTTTCAATAAAAAATATCAAGGATATTTGTTTGAGTTTTCTGCAGGCATTTATATACACATAAATACATACATAACACACGCTGTATCCCGACAATCAGGGTAAGCAGAGTAATCGGTGTTGTGCTATAAGGACTCTGGCAAATTACAGCACAACACCGACCACCACGTTTAGCACAGTATACGGACAAGACAACTATCAAGCAGCAAGTAAGGCACGAAGAACACCTGCTGCATGACTAGGTGGAAGGACTGCGCCAAGGTGAGAAGTGGCTACCCTGTCGCCCTTTAGCGCAGTATCTTGTCCTTATCCCTTGGTCGCCTCTTACGACATGCACGAGGGGAGATGCAGTGGGGTTATTCTTTTTAATACCGGCCCCACACGGTACACACAATCGGCCATATTCTTTTCTTTCGATGAACACGTCCGAAATTTATCAAATCGTGCGTTCAAAAAGCTATCGATCCGACACGGTAGATGACATATATTAAAAACTGAACATGTCAGGTGCGTAATATTGATGGTACATCTCTTAGAAAGCGTGGAACTTTGTCCTGTATGTAGCCCTAATGTGAAACCAAACACGCAATATTTGCCCGTACAGGCGAAAAAGCCTGTTGAAGACAACCCCATGATTGAGAACAGCCTCTTCCCCATTTTCTCATTACCCGCATTGAGCTAAGCTTCGTCTGCCTTTGAGGGAGCAGGGCCTCAGCTTGGAGATATTCGATGGGGGGCAAATTATTATGTTTTTATTTAATCCGGTATGGGTGGCTAAATCGGAGGGGCCAAAGCACATGCTCCGACCAGCCAAATCACCTCCGAGAAGGTAGGTGCCATACAGGAGACCTCCCTGGATTGCTGGCTATACTGGACTAGAGGAAAAAACAGGGCTGCTATGCGGCCATCTTACATCCAGTGCGGTGGTACTAACCCAGTCGGCTACAATTTGAGCCTACCACCTAGTAAGGGGCAAGGAAAGTGAGCACAGTTCTATTGTATTGTATTGTTTATTGATCATTCATATGGCAGTTAGACTGCGCTCGAACTTGTCACAATTTGTTAAAAAAATAAAAATATTTTAAGAATATTAAGGTACTTGAAGTATCAAGTTGTCAATGGGTTAATAAAATTGAGGTACTAATCGTACCTAGTCAAGAGTTAACTAATTATGCAGTCAGGTAAGTAGTATATACATAGGTATACCATGCCGCCAATTGGAGTAAGCCAGTCTCCACAAACAGCACCCGTTCTTGTGCCCCCTGTAAATACTGCCCCGCCAAACGTTCGCCCTTGCAAGGTCCTTTTCCGAAACAGCCTGTAATTTTCAATCAAGCGCGCGAGATGGCTTAGACGCGAAAATGCGGTCCTTGCAAAATACAACCTCGTACGTAATAGAACAAGTGAGTACGCGAAGAAGGATTGAGCCTTTAATATGCAAAATGATTGGCAATGGGCTGGGCACGTCAACCGCAGAGACGACGACCATTGGAGTAACCGTCTCCTACACTGGCGGCCGAGCACGGAAAAACCGAGTGTGGGATAAGACCACCCGCCAGGTGGGACGACGACATCCGGTATGTCGGTGGAAAGCAGTGGTTCTGTATCGCTGAAGGCCGGGAGGACTGAAGGAAAATTGGAGAGACGTATGTCCAGCAGTGGACGCTTACACGCTGACTGACTGCATGCAAAATAATTATTCTCGGTCGATTTCACACTTTGGGCTATATAAAATTTTGCTGCCGATTAACTCTGTAAACTGTATCAAAAAGTTACTTTAACTGACAGATACCTAATATTCGACGTGATGAAATCGGCCATTAATGCATTTACAATCATTATCGGAAGGTAGAAAAAAGGTGTACTTAATGCAGAAATCAATAAACTATGAAATTAAATGAAGCGAAATAAAGTGAAATGAAGTTAAATGAAGTGAAAAAAGTGGAATGAAGTGAAGCTGAACGGGAAATGACAAAAATTTATGATGACGAACAATTTTGAATATGCATATGTCTCAATGAAATATTGTTAATGTTGTGTGTTCTTTATGGCAAAATAAATATCTGAATCTGAATGAAGTGAAATGAAGTGAAACGAAGCGTAATCAATTAAAGTGAAGTGAAATGAACTGAATTGAAGTGAAATGAACTGAATTGAAGTGAAATGAAGTGAAATGAAGTGAAATGAAGTGAAATGAAGTGAAATGAAGTGAAATGAATTGAAGTGACTTGAAATGAAGTGAAATAAAGTGAAATGAAGGGAAATTAAGTGACATGAAATGAAGTGAAATAGAGTGAAATGAAGGGAAATTAAGTGACATGACATGAAGTGAAATAAAGTAAAATTAAATGAGATGTTTTTATTTCTCTCGTTCAATATACACACAGATAAAAAAAAAACACAAAAGTGACAAGAAAAATTGAACCTGACACAGCCTTGGTCCCTCACCACCTGCAAAATGAACCTTAGTCTTTTCAGCATGAGAGTGTGAACTTTTACCACTACACCGCTGAACACACGCACTGTTCCCATCTATTAGTATACGAAGGCACAGACAAATAGAACATAACATATCACGTAAACATTATTTTCTTTTCCTCACTGTATTTGAGAAAAGCGACTTTGGTACGATGACAGATGAAAATACTAGACAAGGCGGCGAAGAAAACTGTTCCTGTAAATCGGCACGACAATAGATAGAACAAATTGTGACAAGTTCGAGCGCAGTATTGCTGCCATATCAATGATCGATAAACAATAAACAACAACAGCAACAATAAACAATAAACCAAAGGAAAGAAAAATAGACAGAAAAACCACGACGGCTGTAGTAGAGTTTTTCTTAATGAAACCAGCATGCGTGGCTGTGTCGAGTGACCAATAATCTGAGTCTCAGACGATTTGTCGGTTCGCTTAGTTTGTTTTACAGATACTATCACCGGCGCTGCTCTCTGGAACTGGCATCCCTTATTCCCTGCCACCCGTCCTATCTCCGCATGACTCGTCGCAGAGAGACTCAGGACCGTTTTGTTGTTGACATCGGGCTTTTGAGAACCCATCGGTTCTCTATATCGTTTCTTTGTCGCAACGCTAGAGTGTGGAACTGTCTTCCGGCGAGTGTATTTCCTGAATCCTTTAACCTGGGTGTCTTCAAGCGTCGTATTAACTTTTCGGTAGATAGCGCGCATACACCTTTTAGTTTCTTCTATGGGAACCGCCGTGAATTTTTTACTATTTCATATTTTTATTATTTGTTGTTATATCGGCCATAATAACACATATTCAGTGAAAATTACAACGGGCTACCCATTACGGCTCAAGAGATACAGCCCTTGAACAGACAGACAGACAGACAAACGGCGTAGAAAGTTATTTAAAGCCGGTTCTGGCAAAGCGAGCGCGGTTCTTCGTTCTATGAACAGATCAAACATGGCATCCACTTTATTGTCGCCCATAAAGTCTATTTGCCGAAAGACAAGGGGCTGTTTTGATTTGTCAGATATTTGTGGAGGCGCTCTCGTAGGCTAGAACGATAAAAAAGGTATGGACGCCGGACTGTCAAATGCTTGTATGAGAACTAGCGTCGCCGAGTTGCGGGGAGCGGAGTGAACTTACCGATTTTTTTTTATTGACAGCGCGGCATATTATGGCGCCGAGCCACCCATAAGGTGTCTAAAGACGACCATGGACACTCGGTCCTATGCGGGGGTTGCGAATGCCATGCCGGCCTGACAGGTGCCCATTCACGCCCTTCTTGAAGGACCCGAGACTGTACTTGGGGGGGAAATATATGGGCAGGGAGAGCGTTCCAGAATTTACCGGTTCTGAAGAGGTGATAAGATATTCCAATATTGTGCCCACTAAACTTGGCTGTAGTGTTTTTACACGTAAAAACAGAGCATACGGGCATTTTAAACAGGTTTTTTCGAACGCGGCCGATGACAGACTGACGGGCCAGCGCGCGACCGTCCAATGAAACAAGTATGCTTTTATTTATATCGTGTTACGCTGGCGAGGATAGGGTTCGGGGTCCATACCTTTTTTATCGTTCTAGCTCGTAGGAATGTTTTCGCGTTTTTTCGCGTTTCTTCACGTTCTAACATGGAGTAGCTACGTGACGGACGAGACGTATGTTGGAGCTAACATTGACATAAGAATTTCTGGTGTTAGATTTTTTTGGTAGATATTTATTTATTTATTTTTGTTATGGAAACTGACACGGTTGGCTACATCACCTACAACATCCGTGATGTCAGCCCATAACACCGGGTGAACTAGGCGCCGTGTCAGTGCTTCCCTTCATTTCATGTCGACTATACTGAACTGGACGGAAAACGCGAACTATTTACATAATAGCCGTTTCGACCGACGTTTCATTAAGTGCGGTGGTGCCAACCCGGGCTGGATAAATCCTACCACCTAGTAAGGTAAGAAGGGAAGGGACCTAAGGTTTTACGTGAAATCAGAACCACGGTCAGCCTCAAACGGTCGAGTGGTCACCCATCGAAGTACTGACCGCGCTCAAGATTGCTTAACAACAGTCGAGCGACCGCACCACTGACCTGCCGAGGCTAACCTAACCATATCAATAATCAATACTACTAATAATAAATCTCTAAGGGATGGTCATGAAGTAAGTTACTTTATTATATGAGATATTGCATTTGTAGACTCTATTTATGATACTAAAACTAAATTTACAATTTTTTGAATTGTTTTCTGTATGTATGTATATTCCACCATAACTCTTAAACCGATCATCCGAATTCTATGAAACTTAGTACAAGCACATCTTAACACAGGCTGAATAAAATTAAGTTCCGGTTACGCTAAGATGTGGCTCTCATACAAACCGAATTGCTCCGCGCGCCGAAATAAAGGTACGGTGGCGAGCTTACTTACTTTTTTCATTTTAAATACGAATTTCACGCGAGCGAAGCCGCGGGCTAAGCTAGTCTCTAAAATATAACAATTTATTTCTATGTTTAGGATTAAGTATTCTGTGGTCTACTGTCATACGGCATCGTCACCAGTACACTGCATGCATATCCACTAGGTACAACTCCCCACTTACCATTCGCTATGAAACGCTCAAAATATTCACCGCCCGTAGCAGCCTTCAACAGCCTAAAATGTTGCCCAATCCGCCCCCACCTAAGGCACCTACGCATGAAATTGTCCCAAACGTCAAAGTTTATACTCAGAAACAGTATTGTCATACTGTATATGGGTGGATCAACTTTTTCTTGTTTTTGGTATTTGTCTGAAAAAAGGATATTATATTGATAAATTCACCTTATTTTAATAGTTACAGTAACTCCCAGATAAGTAATTGATCAATAAGAAAGAAGCTGCACAAAGAATTTTGAGTATTTTTTTTTTTAAATATTGTTTACTCTGAGGACAAACTCTTTTTCCATACAAAACTGGGGACAAAATTGTCTCCTGGGTCCACCCCTAAAAATTTGGTTAACTTTTTATTTTAAATAGTTCTCTACTTTACATTTTTTTTTATTTGACTTTGCAGCTGGTTTTTATGCACGCACACAACCTGTCGAACAATTGTTGGTAACAAAGTTTGCACTAATTATTGCGGTCGACGCACAACTAAACAATAAAATCGTTATCATCATCATCAAATGTACCTACAAACATTTTTAAAAAAGTCGAAGCAAAAGGCGAGCTAAATGCCATGATTCACATAATTCTAGCTAACCCACGTTCCTGTGTCGTATTGCGAAAATTCTGAACGATCTTTTGGTCAACGCGTTTCTGAGTCACACAACCTGGCAGTATTCAAAAGGTTCACATTCAAACAGTGCCTTCTATTCGGCCATGCTGAAAAAGGCCACAACATCAAGAGGCACTACCGTAGGAAGCACACCAACTACAAGAATGGTGAATACGGTAAGGGTTGTCCGGGCTTCCCCTCGGAATTCTACATAACAACGGACAGAATTATGAAACAACTCCCGAAGAACCTGCTCCCTGATAAAAAAGCCTTGAACGGAATTATGGGAACAAACTGGACCTGGCTGGGTGCGCCGGTCCCTATGCGAAGAATCTCCGCGAGGAAAAATAGGTTGTCCGACACCTCAACTTCAACATTGACATCTGATTCTGACTTGTCCGGCCCTTCCACGTCCGAAGAGGAATAAAACTAATAAACTACTTAATCACAAACCAGAAAACTCCAATTAAAACAAAAACACAAAAGTGAAATAAATAGACTATATAAATAAATATCAACATCCAAAGTATTAACAAAACAACACTAAACTCAAAAACAGAACATAACAAATTATATTCATCTACTAGAATCCAAAACAAAATATAAGAATACATCAAAAAACCGCAGCTATAAGAAAGCAGATATAAAAAATTACAAATTTAAAAAACCCCCGACTCTTAAAAAGTCAAAAATAATTCCCGTTTACTTACTTAAAGGAGTCGGTAGACCGCTAAGTAAATTCCCGCGCAACTTTTGAGTCTTTATATTTAATTTACTTAGCGGTCCCCCGACTCCTTTAAGTAAGTAAACGGGAATTATTTTTGACTTTTTAAGAGTCGGGGGTTTTTTAAATTTGTAATTTAACTTTTATTTCAAGCTTTTTAAAAAAAACCGCATGCAAATCGGTCCACTTTTGAAGATAATAATTTTTTTTATTACTTAATTACTTAATTACTTGATTACAAACATAGCTAAGAACCATCCCGATTAAACAGGCTTCCTAATAAAAAAAACCGCATCCAAATCGGTCCATCCGTTTGGGAGCTACGATGCCACAGACAGACACACACACACACACACACACACACACACACACACGTCAAACTTATAACACCCCTCCGTTTTTTTCGTCGGGGGTTAATAAACCAACAAAAAGGACATCAAAAACGGAAGTTCAAAACGGAGCAATCCAGTGAGCCCTCAAACGGAAATTGTGATAAGGAGTACTCCATAAAACCCACCGGAACACTCAAAATAACCTACTACTCGGGTGAATTCCGAACCAGAGTAACAGCTAAATAAATAGACTATATAAATAAATATCAACATCTAAAATATTAACAAAACAACACTAAACTCAAAAACAGAACAAATCATATTATATTCATCTACCAGAATCAAAAACAAAATAAAGAAATACATCAATTATCAAAAACAGCAGCTACAGGAAAACAGAAATAAATAAACCAACAAAAAGGACATCAATAATAACGGAAGTCAAAAACGGAGCCCTCCAGCGAGCCCTCAAAGTAAACGGAAACTGAGGTAAGGAGTACTCCATAAAAACCACCAGAGCACTCACAATCTCCTACTAATACGGAAAGCTCTAAGTAAAAAAGAGTACTCCAAATGAGGAATACATTCTACTTAATCTGAATAGTAACATCCGAAAAAATGCCACACAATCTCCGGAATTAAAACAAATCCGGGAACAACCAAAAAGATGAAGACAAAAAAAAAGGTGTGTGTACAAAATATTACACGACGACTTTTTGTTCCGCCTCAATAGCTGGCGCGTCTTTTTTAGGGTTCCGTATCCGGTACGGGACCTATTACTAAGCCTATGCCGTCTGTCTGTCTGTATGTCTGTCCGAGGGCTGTATCTCTTGAACCCTAATAGGTAGCCCGTTGATATTTTCACAGAATATGTGTTATTATTGCGGCTATAACAAAAAATAATAAAAAATAGAAAAAGTAAAAAATTAAGGAGGGTTCCCATACAAAAAACGTGTTTTTATCAATGTTTTTTTTTTGTGGTGCGGAAACCTCGGTGCGCGAGTCCGACTCGCACTTGGCCGGTTTTTAAAGGAACCGAGACTGCACTTTGGGGGGAAATATATGAGCGTTCCAGAGTTTATCAGTTCCGCGGAGGAAAGGTCTGCAGAACCGATTGGTGTGCATTCGCGGTAAGTCCAGCGTACAGGGATGCAATATGTGCTCCCTGCGCTTTGGGCGGAGGTGGAAAGGCGACGGCGAATCGCGCCAAACAGCTCTTCGTCCAAAGTTAGTTCTAGAACCCGAATCGGGGTAAGCCAGTCGCTGGATTGACTTTCCATATATATATTTCTATGGTTGCGATCGACCGTCACGTTTTGGCACAATAAGAGGTTTTACGACGCGGCGCGGTCGCGCCGTTTCAGTAGGGCCCCTGTTCAATTGGTCCGTGTAGGCTGGGAGACGGTGGTGACTAACATTACTTCATTTGTGTATTTAAATTTTATTTTATCCATATATATATATAATTCTTATTCTGTACGTGTGTTTGTCGCCTAAATCCTCCTAAACGGCTGCACCGCTTTGGATGAAATTTTGTGTGAATATTTGAGTGGGAGAATATCCAGGGGGTTTGAAAATACAATTAAACCCGCTAAATGGCGTCCTGATAAGTCCACGCGGACGAAGTTGCACAGCTAGTATATAAATATAATTCAAGATATAGAATTTGTTGCGTTTGTAACGCTCGGTCCGTGGAGCAGTGAAGCCAAAAGCTTCTTGAAGAGCCTTGGCCTTCTGCTGGTGGACGCAACTGGCGTCCCGCAATCAAAAGCCTACTTTATTCAAAGGGTAAGCCTTGCCATCCAGCGGGGTAATGCCGCAAATGTTATAGGAACATTTGAAAACGCCCCTTTTGATAGTTAATTTGTTAGGTAGGTTTTAAGTCTTTAGTTATTTGTATTATTTTTCTATATTTTATTAAATAAATGTTCTTTTATTTATAGTTAAGTACTGCACCGGTCGCGAAGCAGGAAGAACTTAGTACGAAATTTAATATCGGATCATTCTAAATATTCCACTAAGTAAATAATCCTAACCAAATAAGTTTAGGCTTTCAAAATTTGCTTAACCGAGCTTAAGCCCTGGAATAACAAAATTAATCTCTATACATAAAGTTTACGCATCCGAAACAATTACATAACTAGTGAGTGAGCAAGCCTCAGAAAGTTAGCTGTAGTACTTTGTCATTTAGGGGAGGAGGGGGAGGGAGGGGGGTAGGGGATATAAAAAAGAGCCCTTTCTGTTTTAAGCTTTTCCTAATATATTTTGTGAATAGGCTTTCCAAAAAAATTTTTTTGGCTTGGTTGGGGTTTAACCCGCCCGGGTTGGTACCACCGCACTGAATGAAATTGTCGAAACGCCTATGTAAATACTTCATGTTTTCCATTCATTTCAGTGCAGCCGGCTCGACCGAAGGGAAGCACTGACATAGCACCTAGTTCACCAAGGTGTTATGGGCTGACATCACGGATGTTGTAGGTGATGTAGCCAACCGTGCCAATTATCATAAAAATAAAAATAAATACATTGCGTATAAGGGCACTTTACTATAGCTACAAAAAATCGGTCAAGTGTGAGTTTAACTCCTACACGGAGGATTCCGTAAATCTGATATACTTGTATACAGAGTGTTTCAGGATAGGGTTTGGTAACTTCAGGGTTCGAAAAGGTTTCATATTGGAAGAGGAAAAGCTTTGAAACTTTTTTCCAGATTCGGTCATTTAGTGAAAATCTTTTCATCGAGATTTGGTGGACGGTTAACGTCCGCCTTTATTAAATAAAAATAAAATGACTAACTTACATGCTTAAATAGTAGAATTTAACTGCATTTAGGTAAATAATTCCAAACACTTAAATTTGAATGGCATTAAAAGAAAAAGGGGACTGGATTATAGGTCATTGCAGTCCCTAGACCTAGACAAATCTCTCCGTACTCGCTGTCCATCTAGTTTTTATTACAATTTTAAATTATAGTATGAAAACGAAAAGTATGGAATTTCGATTCGAGTGATAAGTATTTTTCTCTTCTAATAATGAGTACTTTCTATTCCTGAAGTTTCTCAAGCCTATTCTGAAACAGCCTGTATACTTTTACTATGTATTCTTATTATTATTGTATCTTAAATTCTCACGCTCAACTCTTTTGCTACTTCCTACTTACATTTCACTATATTAATCGTATCTATTAATCGAATCTCAAGCATCCAAAATTTGAAGGGATAAGTCCGCCTTTTCAGCTAATGTAAATTTTCTAATGTATATCACTGTTGAATGTTGATTGGAGGATTTTTTTTTGTGTAATCCGGTATGGGTGACTGAGTCTGAGGAGCCAAAGCACATGCTCCGACCAGCCAATATCACCTCCGAGAAGGTAGGTGCCATACCTGAGACTTCCCTGGATTGCTGGCTATACTAGAGAACACAACCGAGGTGGCTATGCGGCCATCTTACATCCAGTACGGTGGTATAAACCCAGTCGGCTACAATTTGAGCCCACTACCTAGTAAGGGCAAGGGAAGGGACCTACAGTTTTACACCGATTCCGAACGGTGAAGCAGCAGGTGGAGGTATGCACGTAAATTTTTTCGCCAGAAAAAACTCATTGGTACACGCCGACCGGATTCGAACCTCGGAGCTCTCGCATGAGAAGCCGATGCAGAAACCATTCGGCCACCCGCCGCTAAAATATATATATATCTATCTATCTATCTATCTTGCTATTTAAATGCTTTTATAAAGTGAACGAGTTTGTGCAAATATTTCGAATAGGTTATATTGTTTTATTTTTAGTATTTTTTTATTTTTATGGATAAATTGTAAAATTTATATTTGTCAAGCCAGCCTTGCATGGCTCTATGCATGTGAAGGCTGTATTGTACGCCCATTTAGGCATTTTGCATATTCAAAAAACCCGTAATGGAACAAACTGTAAAACAGCTGCAAAAAAAACCATAAAGATTTTGATTTTGATTTATCTATCTATCTATCTAAACCTTATATAGGAGGAATATTATATAGGTATATGTTTTTATTTAGGAATTTATCTAACTCTCAAAATTTATAATTGTATGCACAAGCAACCATTTATTCTTTAGTACCTACCGACATCAAATTAACTTGTCTAAATTGTATATTCATATATTTATATATATATAAATATATATAACAAATACATTCATTTATCATTAAAATATTGTAAGCTAGAGCGGAAGTTGTATGTCTTCAATTGTTAATCTTTAAATTGTTCAAGGGCTGGACTTAATACAGCGCTGAGTCTAGTGAAATCTTCACTAGACTCAGCATAGGCTGTGTTCAGTCCTTTTTTTTCCTTTTTCCTTCTGTAACTGTTTAAATGTTATGTGTTAAATAATATTACTTGTCTTGATTGTTTTTAAATGAGTCTTAGGCCCACTTGCACCAACACAAATTTAATATATAAACCAGTTTAACTCGCTAAACCAGTTTAAGCTAGCACCCGTTGACTGTAGGAACCGCGTTTAAATCCATAACTCGCTACTTAACTTTAAACTCGTGTTGGTGCAAGTGGGCCTTAATATGTTAAAATAATGTAATGCTGAAGGGGAAAAAATAAATATTTCTTATTTCTTATTATTTCTTATTTCTTATATATAACGTAACAGTGTGGAAACTGGCTCATGTCCTAACACGCAGAACTGCCTACCCGGTCGTAATCAGGAGGACGTGTGAGGGAATGATAAAGCCTTTTTCCTTTTTTTTATGGAAACTGACACGGTTGGCTACATCGCCTACTAAACCCGCGATGTAGAACACCTTGGTGAACTAGGTGCCATGTCAATGCTTCCCTATGATCACGCCGGCTACAATGAACTGGATGCAAAAGGGAAACAAATTTCATAGACATAGACCAAAGGGATAAGAACTGTCATGGCACCTAGTACACCAAGGCGTTATGGGCTAACATCACTGGTGTAAAAAAAAACCAGCCGTCAAGTGCGAGTTTTACTTCCGCACCGAGGGTTTAGTAGATCAGTTGTGTACCCGTCAAAAAACTGTATTCGTCTATAATTGTACACGCTCCCTAAGTATGTTCTATCGTTTATTGAATAACCTCCGAGCACTCCCCATGGAATAAACTTTATTCCATGGGGAGTGCTCGGAGGAGCTGTTTAATGCCATTCCGCCGTATCCTTTCCACCTTCGCACCACGCGCACTGGGCAGGGATTGCATCCCTACACGCTGGACTTACCGCGGATGCGTACCAATCGATTAACCCGGTAAACTCTGGAACGCTCTCCCTGCCCATATATTTCCCCCCAAGTACTGTCTCGGGTCCTTCAAGAGGGACGTGAATGGGTACCTGTCAGGCCGGCATGGCATTCGCAACCCCGCATACGACCGAATGTCCATGGGGGTCGTTAGACAACTTATGGGTGCAACGAGCACAGATGGACTATCTGTGATCGGTGTATGGGTGGCTCGGCGACATATGTCGCGCTGTCAATAAAATTGTTTTCTTTATATTTCGTAGCACGTTTATTGTATTGGGACCCCTTAATTTTGTAATTTTAGCTTGTTTTATTATTTGTTGACACATGAGCTGTGTAAATTTCAACCGGTTAAAATTCTAAAGATACGGCGGCACTCGGAGGAACGGACAGACAGACAGACAGACAGAGGGGTAAGCTTATTAATCACCGACTAATGTTTTTAAGTTTACACTGTTATTAATTATATTCATTTTTAAGTTTCCGGATTAACAGTAGGTTTAAAGATTTACATAAGTCGACGTTTCGCCCGCTACGTCACGGGCTTCATCAGGAACTGCGGGAGTTCCTGGAGCCGACGTCTGGTGTCCGTTGTACGAGACGTCGAAACGTCGTCCAGTTTGACGTCTGGTACAAGGGACACCAGACGTCGGCTCCAGGAACTCCCGCAGTTCCTGATGAAGCCCGTGACGTAGCGGGCGAAACGTCGACTTATGTAAATCTTTAAACTTAAAAATGAATATTATTAATCAGCGTCCGTATGGATCCAGTACCCTAATCACGACATTTAACCTACACCGCGTACTTCGCTACGCCATGTTCTCCGCATCATTTTGTATGGAGAAACGGAGCAGCGCCTCTAGTGATAGATTTGCGAACTTCGTTTCTCCATACAAAATGATGCGGAGAACACGGCGTAGCGTAATACGCGGTATAGGTTAAATCTCGTGATTATGGTACAGAACTCTAAAAATGAAAGTGGTACACGCCAACAGGGATGGAACCCACGACCTTTCGAGCATGCCTGCCCCTAGGCTACAAGTCGCCCAAGCTGACGCGATAAGCCTATGCGACAGCACTCACAACTTTCGGAGAAAAGTGATGTTTTCAAGTGCCGAAACACAGCGTCTAATGGAAGCTTACTTACGCGCATCGTCAGCGTCTCGTCCAAATATTTTGGAAGGAGAGTAGGATATGCGAAGACGGCGTGTCCGCGACACGACAATATTGGGAAATTTGCCCATATTAACTGATGCCAGGAGAATTCTTGGAAAAATTTATCGCGTCCGGGCTCCATGCCCCAAGTTTCTCTACAGCAAAGGCCACAAACTCGTAGTTGTTCTTGAGTTGGTTGTTTTTGGCATGTTTAACCGATGCATGTTTGGTGTGATTATAGTGCAAACTCTAAAGTAAAACCACAAATAATAAAAAACCGACCAATTACGTGATGGTACGGAACCCTCGGTGCGCGGGTACGACTCGCACTTGACCGCTTTTTGTATTTATTTATTGAGCTACGCGTTCCGGAGTAATCACATCGGACCACGCACGTTACGGACAGACGGACAGACGGACGGACTGAGGGACACATGATCGATTTTGTAAAGGTTGCTACCATTACTAAGATACCATTGCTAAGAAAATAAGCAAGTTGAAGTGGCAGTGGGCTGGGCACATCTGTCGTAGACCCGACAATCGATGGGGTAGACGGGTGCTCGAATGGAGGCCACGTACAAGCAAACGTAGCGTGGGACGCCCCCCGGCTAGGTGGACAGATGACCTAATAAAGGTAGCCGGGAGTGGATGGATGAGAAGAGTGGAAGACCGCGTGTAGTGGCGCGCCGTGGGAGAGGCCTATGTCCAGCAGTGGACCGATACAGGCTGATGATGAACTTCCTTAGCAACACTAAACAGATGGAAAGTTAATAAAATTGACTAGATTTTCTCTGACTCCCTGAGACTCTGACTCCAACTAAAACTCAATAAGGATAAAATTCCCTCTAAATCTCGAGAAGACAATTCTCGGTATTTCTAAGGAGGCTACTTCGTTCGCTAAGTGCAAATTATGTAAGTATACAAATACTCTGCCCTTTTCGAGTGCTGGTCTAGAACTAGAATACATTTAGAAGCGGCAAATCATTGATTGGACTACGCACACACACACACACACACACACACACACACACACACACACATACTACACGCTGTATCCCGACAATCGCTATTCGTCTGCTGGGAGACCCGAAACTGACTGATGGTCTGGATTCTTTGAGTCATAGACGATCACTCAGTCTGTTAATAGATGCACTATCATGGACGCGACGCTGCTCAGTGGAACTTGCATCCCTTATTCCTTGCCATCCAACCTATCTTATCCTATCTAGCACTCGTCGCAGACTCAACTGAACAGTGAACACCCTTTCGTTGTTGACATTGGGTTTTTGAGAAACCATCGGTGCCAAATTCGTTTCCTTGTCGCACCGCTAGGGTGTGGAACTGTCTTCCGGCGAGTTTGTGTGTGTGTGTGTGTATGTTATAAAATGATATAATATTATGAGACATGTTAAAACAAAAATATTGCCTACATTGCCTGCAGTTTGCTTGGAAATCCTTTGACAAATTGTGACAATTTACTGCTAAATCTTTATACTTTTTTATTTATTTTGTTTTGCTTGACTGCGCTAAAGGTTATTTACACATAAGACGCCATTTTCGATGCGTTGTACCTGAAAAACCCATGAATCAGATTGGTTCCCTTCTAATCTACTGCTTATTCCGTGGGTATGACGTGAAGTATATCTACGTGATGGACAACTCTATATTCTCGATGGAAATCGACGAGCAGATTTGCATACTTTAGCAGTTGAGTCGAGTGCGCGGCGGTCTCGAAGTGTCAAATAAATTTTGGAGAAAAAAAAGTGTTCGCGACAGACGGAGAATTGCCCCGGCTAATTTTCATTCCCCTATCGGAATTTTCGGGTGAAAAACTTGCGACTTTTTCGCCTGAGGGCCATTGACTTATATATTAATAGACTTTACATCAAATACGCTCGATCGGTTCCTACTGACATAAGCCAAACGGTGGATCTCGAGTTGACGGTCTGTCAGCCGCACGCTCGCTCGCTCGGCGAGCGCAGGCGCGTCGATCGTAGTTTTCTATAAATATAATGCCTACGTGTCCCTTGCGATACTTTAGAAATACTACCGGGAAGAGAAATAAGGATGACGGGACGGCGGCGTCACATTATCGCAAATAAGTGCACGTACATATATCACCTAATTTCCAAAATATTTACAAATCGCCGAACGGGCCGACGACGACCGTTCGCCGAACGTTCGTTGGTAATACTATAGTTATAATAAATTGTTTTGATTACCTACTCAATTACTTGATTAAAAACATAGCTAAGAACCATCCCGATTAAACAGCTTTCTAATAAAAAAAACCGCATCCAAATCGGCCCATCCGTTTGGGAGCTACGATGCCACAGACAGACACACCCATACACACATAACTTATAACTATAAAACCCCTCTTTTTTTGCGCCGAGAGTTAAAACGTGATCTTCCTCGGTCAAGTTGTTTACGGTCGAGTAATTATTACTCGATTTAAATATGCAAACATGTTTACGTATTTATATTGTTTTAGGTCTTTGAAAATGGCTGCCTATCTCAATGTTTACAGTTCACTAAATCTTTGCACTGAACACTTATTACAATTTGAAAATACAAGTCTATTTTCGTTCTAACACAACATTGAAGTTATTGAAGTTGAACCTTATATAACGAGTAATAATGGCTATTTTCATTTCATATAAATATTTGAGCTGCATATAGCCAATGTAATTTTATACCGTATTTCCTTTCAGGGTAAAGTTCAATTTACTTTGGCAACGTGGTTCCTTTGATTCCCAATGGCCGTAATCAAATCAATCTTAGAATATAAAGGTAAGTACATATTGTAAACTTCAAATAATAAATTATTAAACGCAACATTTGAAGTAACCACACCAAAGGCTACCAACATTTTAAGAGCACACCGAAGTTAGTCACGTGATAACATGTTAGGTATTTGCAAAAAGTATCGCTGTCTCCGTCCGCCAAGCGCACTCCCCGCCAACGCAAGAGGGACAGCTGTACGCTCTCAGCTAATATACCTACAAATTACGTCAAAAATTGACTTTCGGGGCTTATTTATTTATTCATTTATTTAATTTGGAAACTTAACAGCTTTGACACTGAATAGTTACAATAAACATATTTAAAAACAGTAAAGCAAGTTAAAAAGTTATAAGTTTAACAAATTTCTGTTCTATCCTAAGTTACAAATTCAGTAATTACATTTTTTTTATGTTATCCCGTATGAGTGGCTGAGTTGGAGGGGCTGTTGGGGAGCATTAGAGCGTGTGTGTAGGTATTTGGGATGTTAGGTATGTTTTAACCGAATATTTCGGTCTGTCCGCTCAGATCTATCCCGCAGAGGGTAAAAGGGGGACAGATCGAACTTTTTAGTCCTGTCTGTCCCCCAATGATTAAAAATATTTCTTAAAACAATATCAGAATTTATCTTTTTTTTTTACCTACGTACCTGTTTTTTTATATCCAAGGTACTAGTTCAATAAAGCTTAATTAAATTCATGACATCAACAAATTAGAAAGTTTTTTTTGCGTTCGAAAAACCAATTTATAGCTCTGACCTCGTATATTTAATTTAAAAGAAATGACAGGTACGTAGATTAGACTGTCCTTATTACAAGAACAAAGAATTATAAAAGTCGGTTAAGGTTTAGGGGTTGGGAAAGCATAAACTCCGTAAGACGATTTTGTGTAGAGAAAAATAATCACGTGACTAACCTATGTCTGCTCTCTGAGATTTAAATGAACTCATTTTCATTTTGAAATTCTTTCAAAATCTAAACAAAAATCATGAAGATCAACATAGAATTTTTTTACCCATCTAAGGCCAAAAGGAGGTATTATTTTGGCAGACGCATAACGTATGTGTCCATCTGTTTCCTCCCAGAGCCAAAACTATTCAACCGATTTCAACATATTATGAGGCATTGTAGGATCTAACGTATACATTTTACAAACTGTAATATTTTTAGATAAATAAAAAAGAAAAACAATTTTTTTTTTGATTCGTCCCGATAGTCCGACTATCATACGTTTGCTAGATTACTTTTTTTATTCAAAGTGGTTGACGCTTCAAAATGATTTTCTTCTTCAGACAGAGGCCATCGAATTTTACTGCCTAACACATTTAATTTTGTTCCTCCACTGTAAACGCACCTTAACGTAAGTAATCGAAAAGCTGGAACTACTAGCGACAATGAGTGGGATGTAAGGGCATGTCTACACGTTCATTAGCCACTTTCGTAATTTGATAACATTGTGAACTTAAAGAACGAGAGGTAAACAGGTGTGTAGGAGGGTAAATAGATTGGTTGAAGCATTTGGAAGAAAGTTTCTTGGAAAATACGAGTACATTATTGTCTGAATGAAATTTGTAGGATTTTTTTTTATTGACAGCGCGATATATTGCGCTGACCCACTCATAAGGTGTCTAACGACGCCCATGGACATTCGGTCGTATTCGGGGGTTGCGAATGCCATGCCGGCCTGACAGGTGCCCATTCACGCCCCCTCTCGAGGGACCCGAGACGTGGAGGAAAGATCTGCAGAACCGATTGGTACGCGGTAAGTCCAGCGTGTAGGGTTGCAATCCCTGCCCTGTGCGCGTGGTGCGAAGGTGGGAAGGGGACGGCGGGATCGCGTTAAACAGCTCCTCCGAGTACTCCCCATGGAATAAGCGACAGAACACACTTACTTAGGGAGCCGACATCCCTACGGAGTTGCAGTGGTTCTAGATCGCGGGACACTTCGGGGTCACCCACGCTGGAACTACTATAATTATTGTAAAATATCTATGAATTGTAGTAAGGTCGTAATGCCTATGTAATATGGAGTTACCGACGAATTTGAAAGAAATAAAGAAACCAGTGAGTATATGTATGAATATTTACGTATTATGATTTAAGAGACAGTGCAATTGGGCAGCGCGCCATGTTCCACCGAGTTAAAGCCAGTCAGCCACAACTGAGTTATTCGATCACGGTCCGTCGACGACTCAACACGCGCAGTCCGCGCGCACCGTTCTTTTTTCGAATTTAATTAGTCTTTTATACATACTACTTTATATATTTAGTAGTATCTTGCAAAGAGCCACATAATTTTTTAATTTCATATGAACACTGGTTTGTGAGTTTATGGAAGCTGACACGGTTAGCTACATCACATCACCTACTACATCCGTGATGCCCATAACACCTTGGTGAAACTAAGTGGCATGCCAGTGCTTCCCTTCGGTCGTGCCGGCTACACTGAACTGGACGGAAAACACTGCCTTAAAAATATCATCTTGGGAAACAAAATATTCTCAATTAAAAAACAATTCTTACAGATTAGGTACAATAGACGAGCTTAATACCGGCATTCTGTTACAGCTTACCTTTGGGATGTGAGCGAGGTACGTCTGTGAATGTATCAGATAAATTTGAAGAATATTTTCCTATCCTTACTGAAGTAAATACATTTATATTGCATTATCTTAACTCCCCTCTTCTCTCTCTCTCTCTCTCTCTCTATCTCTCTCTCTTGTCATTCAGTTGATGTTGTTGAACAATAGTAGATACCACTGATTTAAGTACATAATATGTAAGTCTATTATATACATATATATACGTATATTAAATATTTATGTAGTGGGTATTCGTTTGTACTTTCTCGTATTGCTTTACTGTATATATGCCGTTTATTGTTTGCATACAGTACATTTACGAGAAATAAGCAATTTTTGTGACCTAGTTTTTTCCATACAAACAATACAAACCAAACCAAACCATACAAATTTTATTGTGAACGACACGGGGGGCTGCTGATACACAAGAAAGGTATGATTAGGTCCGTTATTTATTAGTGTTTATAATAAAAATACTATGTGACCGATTGGCGGTCTAATAAATTTATAAAATAAAAACCTGAGAGAGGTCGCGATTTTCACATAGAACAACTTTACAAAATAATTTTGTCACCTAGAATACGTAATATATATAAAAAAATGCCATTTATAGCTAGAATATTTATCTGTAAATACAATCCATATGTTAGTTCATGAAGTTTTATGGAAAAAAATTCCAAAATGATTTTTTTTTCGAGAGTAATGCGCCGGCGCCGGTCGCGGCGCGCCACCTGGTGTAGCAGAACGATTGTTTTGGTTAATGCTTCTGTAGGAGAAGGGTTAATACATTGCCATAAACTATTCTTGATCGCCTGCATATAAGTACCTACTTCTCCCACATCCCATCGTACATATTTCTTTACAGTCTAACAGATTACCACAAACTACTCTTGTTTTCCTGTAGGTATATAATTCTCCCACATGCCAAATGTTAGTTAAAATAGAATGCCTCACGGCATTCAGCTCGCCTATTGTGCCTAATTATTATAATTTTTTTTTTTTTTATTGAAACTGACACGGTTGGCTACATCACCTACAACATCCGTCATGTCAGCCCATAACACCGGGTGAACTTGGTGCCACGTCAGTGCTTCCCTTCGGTCGTGCCGGCTACACTGAACTGGACGGAAAACACAAACTATTTACATAGCCGTTTCGACCGACCTTTCATTCAGTGCGGTGGTACCAACCCGGGCGGGATAAACCTAACCTAGTAATATAAGAAGGGAGTCATATCCCTTAGTCGCCTTTTACGACATACACGGGAAGAGATGCAGTGGGGCTATTCTTTTAAAGTACCGGCCCCACACGGTACAAGAAAGGACGGTAATTTGTGTGAATTGTAATAAGATCGTAATGCCTATGAATGTATCAGAATCTATGTATATATCTATGAATGGTCAGGTGAAGCAAAGTCTCTCTGCAAGGATTTAGGCAGTCGACTGATAGAGATAGAAGTGTCCGGGGAGGCCCGAGCTGGGGCCTACCTCTCTCAGCATTAGTCTGGCTGGCCATACAGAGGGCTAATGCGCTGAGTGTCTTGGGAACCTTCCCTCGATCGGTCGGTATGGATGAGATTTTTTATTTATCAACCTGATTTATAGATCTCATTCATATCACTGGTCCGGGGTTGTTCTTTTCTCTTTTATATGTACAGATTAACGAAATCACTCTGTATATACGATACAGCTATTCTTTTCTGAAATATAGTAAATTAAATTTGTATGAATTGGTGTTCAATAAAGAATATATACATACAAGTTCATGCTGGCGAACAAGAATAGGAAACACCAAGAATACTGAAATAAGAATCCTGTTTCTACCCCTTTTCCGTACAAATGTTTAAGCGTATACTTATCTCTGCGCAAGTAATAAATCTTATTACACCGCCGCTTCCGATTGTCTGTCTGTCTGTCTGTCTGTCGGGAGGAAGGGAAGGAGGAGTGGAGAAAGAGAGGAGTGAGATATTCGAACCTCAGACCTCGGCGAGAATTTGCGGTTACAGTACTTTGAATTCATCTTGATTTTCTCTTTCATGCTGTCATGTTGGAAAGGAATGAAAAATGTTTTGTGCTATTTTGAAATTGAAATTATGATAAATCTTTTTATTTCCTTGGTTGTAGTATGTTATATTTAACGTAATAATTTTGTGCCTAATGGTATAATGTCTACCATTCGAAACTAAGATTGTGAGTAAAAAATTATGGATTAAATATTTTTATTCAAACCAATATTTGGTTTCAGATTGATATACTTTATATTTTATACAAAATAAATAAAAAAATACACATAATATTATACATAATATATTTCAACTTAGATATAAGTCGTCATCAGAGAACAAAGAATTAAGAATTAATCCTTAATTATATTTTTAATTAGAAAAATGCAAATCGAAAATCATTGGAAAAAATACATCCCGACCAGGATTCGAATCTGGGTCTCTGGCTTTTATAGCGAGTACGTGCTTAGTACTAACATATAAACATAAAATAATCCTTAATTCTTTGTTCTCTGCCGAAGACTTATAATCTAAATCGAAATATAAGATGTGTAACCTAATATGTGTGTTTTTAATTTATTGTGTACTAGCTAATGCCCGCGGCTTCGCTCGCGTGAAATTCGCATTTAAAAAGAAGAAAGTAAGTAAGACCGCTACCGTACCTTTATTACGGCGCGGCGGCGCCGGGATAATTCGGTTTGTATAAGAACCACATCTTAGCGTAACCGGAACTAAATTGTATTTTATCACGTATAGTTAAATGTGCTTCATGAATTCGGATGATCGGTTTAAGAGTTATAGCGGAACATACATACATAGAGAAAATATTTCTAAAAATCGTTAATTTACTTTTAGTATCATACATAGAGTCTACAAACGTAATATCTCATAAAACAAACTCCATTACCATCCCTTAAAGATTTATTTATAAAAATATATTTATTGCACAATATGAAATTAACAAATAAATTAAAGATTAATAATAAACTAACCTAAACAACATAAAAAATTTCACACAAGTTTTGGTCACTCTCTCCTCGTAGGGTACCCAAAACGCTCGCAGCATTAATATTTATTAGTATTGATGAAATACAATATAAAAATCCAAAAATTATGGGTAATGCAAAATGAGATAATATATTATGAGCCATATGTATACGTTCGAACGCCCTGCCCAACACCCGCGAACTTTTGACTAAATATCTCCCTCGAACGAAGTGCGAAGTCATTTTACTCAAATATTGTTTTTGACAGCGCCTCCGTGACGTCGTCTATGCGGAGTAAATTGGGTGCGAACAGTTGATTAGGCTCGACATTTTTGCGGCGGCGCCTTCGCATAGAGGTACGGTTAGGGTGGCCAGACGTTTTTTATGGAATCTGACGTGGCGATTTTTTTTATGGATACGCGAGACACTCCTCGCCGTCAGCATGGATTGTTGAGCCGACGACGCCCAAAAGCATTCGGTTTAGAACGGCGGCTGCGAATGCCGTGCCGGCGTGACAGATGCATTTTTACGCTTCTCTTGAAAGATCCTAAGTCATACACTGAAGGAAACACATCGGGAGGAAGTGCATTCCAGAGTTTCGCAGTGCGGAAGATAAAAAGAAATACTGGAGCACTTAGTACGCACACAACTAGCCTTGGTAGCTCAGTGGCGCTGTCGGCCGACTGTCGGTCTTGATCATAAGCACATCTGGGCGCAATCAGTACTAGGATGGGTGACCGCTCGACCGTTGAGGCTGACCGTGTTGGTTCGGATTCCACGTAAAACTGTAGGTTTCATCCTTTCTTACCTTACTAGGTGGTAGAGTTTAACGTGCCAAGATTGCTACCACCGCACTGAATGAAAGGTCGGTTGAAACTGCTGTGTAGATAGTTCGTGTTTTCCGTCCAGTTCAGTGTAGCAGGTACGACCGAAGGGAAGCACTGACATGGCACCTAGTTCACCAAGGTTTTATGGGCTGACATCACGAAAGTAGTAGGTGCTGTAGTCAACCGTGTCAGTTTCCATAAAACAAATATGTTTTTTATTTTTCTACTGCCAAATTGCCTCCATTAATCGACTATAATATAAAATATTATGTTTTAAATTGGAAAAATAAATAATTGATCAATATTCAACTTTTTGAATGCATACTTTATGTCCTAACGAAAGCGAGACGTCTGGCCGCACCAGTCACAAGTTTTGTTTGATATTTCCCTAATTTGTTGATGTCTCGCCGAATTGTGGAAGAGTTTCGGAGGCGGAATATTTTATTTATTCCGATTTAGTGGATGAGCCGAGTTGTGAGTGAACTCAGTGACACTTAGAAGTTTATTCGGAGGAATTTCTCGACGACATGCCGCTCCGAAGCACTTATTCAAAGACCTCTTAAGGTGATGTGAGACTGCGTTTGACTCGAATTTCACGAAGTGTACCGCCAATATTACTCACCTGACAGATTCAGTTTTATTTAATATATGTTAAACTTCATCTATCAGCGCAGATCGATAGCTTTTTGAAAAAACACGATTTTGTTAACTTCGCTCGATAGAAAAAAATCATGAACATTCCTCTGAATTTAGATATAAAAACGTATTTGAGGCAACGTCAGCCAATCAAGACTTTGGAAAAGATATATTTTATTTATTGAATATATATATAAATCCGTAGTTTTTTACTTTTTTGTTTCCATCCATAGTTTTGGAATAAAAAAATAAAAACCTTAATTTAAACAAAACATCCTGTTTTGTTTATTTTTTATTTTCTATAGAAATAACTGTATTTTGAATTATTTACAATGTAGATCCTACATTATTCCAAATTATTCCAAAATATCGATACATTTTCGATTTTTGTGAATACATTGTCCCACCACTAAACGACCTTCAAGCATTCGTGCTCCGCGGAGTCCGGTGTATGATTGATAATGAATGAGACAATAATATGTAAACAATAATTCATCCAAAATTAATCAATACTAATAAATTAATCTGTAAAGGATGGTCATGGAGTAAGATACTTTGTTTTATGAGATATTGCGTTTTTTTTTTATCTTTTAAAATGTACATATGTATGTATGTTCCTCCATAACTGTTAAACCGATCATCCCATCTTGATGAAACATAGTACAAGCACATTTATCTATAATACGTGACACAGGATAGGCTAAATAAAATTCAGTACCGGTTACGCTAATATGTAGCTCTTATACAAACCGAATTGATCCGCGCGCCGAAATAAAGGTACGGTAGCGGGCTTACTTAGTTAGGTGCTTTCTTCTTTTTAAATACGAATTTCACGCGAGCGAAGCCGCGTGCGAAAGCTAGTAATCAATAAAGTTATATTAAAATTTAATAATAGTTAAGTGAGTTAAATACGGACCCGTTTTACTTAATTACAATTGAATTGCTGCGAACAATGAATTGTCGAACAGGCAGTACCGGCTCTCGAGGAACCGATACTGAGGAACAAAGACTACGAAAGGGGCGCCCCCCTTTCGTACTCTTTGTCATTTAGAATATATACTAGTAGTTTGTTATAATAGTTTTTTTGTTTGTTAAGTAAACTGGCACGGCTGTAACTTGTCAGCCTCGGTAGCTCAGTGCTGACGCTGAGCGCGGTCAGTAATTGAATGGGTCACCTCTCGACCTTTGGAGGCTGACCGTGGTTCGGATTCCACTTTAAACTGTAGGTCCCTTCCCTTCTTACCTTATTAGGTGGTAGGGTTTATCCCGCCCGGGTTGGTACCACAGCACTGAGCGAAACATCGGTCAAAACGGCTAAGTAAATAGTTTGTGTTTTCCGTCCAGTTCAGTGTAGCCGACATGAAATGAAGGGAAGCACTGACATAGCACCTAGTTCACCCGGTGTTATGGGCTGACATCACGGATGTTATAGGTATGTAGCCAACCATGTCAGTTTCCATAAAATAAAATAATAAAAACACAGTTTGCTACGTCACCTACAATATCCGTCAGCCTATAACACCTTGGTGAACAAGGTGCCATGTCATAGCTTCCCTTCGTTCGTGCCGAACGGAAAACACAACTATTTACCTAGAAGTTTCGACCGACTTTTCTTCAGTGTACCACCAAATAGCTAGTGCTTTCCGTCCAGTTCAGTGCAGCCGCCACAAACGAAAGGAAGCTCTGACATGGCACCTAATTAATCAAAGTGTTATGGGCTGACATCACGAATGTTGTAGGTGATGTAGTCAACCGTGCCATATTCCATTAAAAAATTAAAAGAACAATTAAAGAAAAATAATTAAAAAATTAATTAAAAAACAATTAAAAGAAACAATAAACAAAAACAGAGGCGAGCGCAAAGATTTTTGCAATCAATAAATTTTGAAACATTTCCGCCCCACATATTTGACAGCGTTACCAGCGCAGCGGCCCACAAATGATATATTTTAAAAACGCCACTGCCCGCGCAAGCGGAGGAGTGCGGACCAGCCAGCCCGACCGGAAATGAGGCCTGCCCGCAAGATGGCGTCCTCCACTTCCGGGCCAGATGTGACGGGTTTATAACTGTTTAGGGAGCTGTTTTATGTTTGTTTTGGAGTTCCTAAGCGGTATATTGGATTTTGATCTAGGTTTAACGTAGCTTGCGAGTAACAGATATTGGAACCGCTTGAAGTGGGTTTTTTAGGGTTCCGTATCCATGCGGAAGCCTATTACTAAGCCTGCGCTGTCTGGCTGTCTGTCTGCCTCTCTGTATGTTTGTCCGTCCGCCCGTCCGCCCTAGTGCTGTTGATCTTTTGAATGTTGATAACAGAATCTGCTCTTCAACTCACACGTGGCGTTCCCAGTCCACTGCTATTTGCGCTCAGCAGAGCCGCTCGGGAATAAAATTAATAAACTGATTTATTACAGCTTATACCGCGGTTTTATCGTTATTATTTAATCAACCCGCGGGTATGTGCAAAATAATCAAAAGTTGTTGATCCATTATAAGAACAGGCGAATTACCTGACCCTAGATTAGGCCCCGCTTCAACCGCGTACATAGCTAAGCCTCTGATCCAACTGTGATGTGACCCTTAGGGCCCTCTCACACGAGACCGTACGATCCGATTATTTCGGTAGTGCTGAAATAGTTAAAGCGTAGATAGGGTATAGATTTGTCAGCCTCGGTAGCTCAGTGGTGCGATCGGTCAACTGTTATTAAGCAATCCTGGGTGCGGTCAGTACTTCGATGGGTGACCGTTTGACCGTTGGAGACTGACCGTGGTTCGGATTCCACGAAACTGTAGGTCCCTTCCCATCTTACCTTACTAGGTGGTAGGGTTTATCCCGGCTGGATTGGTACCACCACATTGAACGAAACGTCCGTCGAAACGGCTATGTAAATAGTTCGTGTTTTCCGTCCAGTTCAGTGTGCTGACATCGCGGATGTTGTAGGTGATGTAGCCAACCGTGTCAGTTTCCATATAAACAAAAATCTACGGTCGGAAAACGAACACCACACCTGGATACCCGAAAGACAGTCCGACGTCAAGGTCGACAAAAATATAAACGTGAACACACCGAGCAATTAGGACGGCACCGGGTTTTTCGGCAACGGACGGTTTAGTCTAAAAGCGCCCTTACACCAGGGGTCGCTAACAAGGGTTCGCCGCTAGAGTTCCACAGTTTGATCTCCGCTTGGACTTTGTCGGAGTTGGAAAAGGTTGGCGACTCATGATTCGAAAGGGCTTAATATATGATTCGTATTGTGGGATTTTGCGCTGTCAAATTTGAACGAAATCTCAAAACAATTTGTACTTCCGCATGGGTTCCGTATAAATTATAATCTCACTGCATCTCTCCCCGTGCATGTCGTAAAATGCGACCAAATGATAAGAACAATGAGATGTTAAGGGGCGACTGGCCAGCCAACTGTCACGTTGGCGCGGTCCAAGCCGTGCTTTTTTATGGAAACTGACACGTTTCCATAAAAAATCCGTTTAATTTTCATGCCTATATAAATCGTTCACGAGATAAAGATAAATTCGTCCCTCTTATAAATCGTGTGTTCATTTTGTAAAATTTTGTGAAACGCACAAAATAAACCCTCGAAGCAGGTTCAGTCGCCTGTACGACAAAAGATAACGCAAATTGCCCAGAGAGCGCCCTGATGTAGCGTTCAGTGGCGTATTTAGATTTTAATAAAAGAGGGGCTAACCTAATGGCATCAAAATAGTATGCACCTGGGCGACCGAGCATCGCTCGTCCTCTACACCTATCTAGATAAACTGAAAAAAACATTATATAAATACGAAATTTCATTCAAATCGTCAGAACCGTTTCCGTGAAACCAATTATAATACAAAGTTTTAAAGTTTATTTGTCTCCCCCAAAACCTAGAGATAGCTTCTTAACATATTCTTGTACAAACCGTTGTGACCACTTAGTAGAATAGACTGAACATATTCGCGATTATTGTGAGAGAGTAGGATGCAACAACAGCCAATCACGCAGCGCAAGCAATCCGCTAATTGGATTTTACTAGCTAAGGGTCTCTGTAGCTCTAATAAAAAATACCCTGCGAAGTTTCTTGACGGTTCTTCTTCGTGGGTGTAATCGAACCGGATAGAACAAATTGTGACAAGTTCGAGTGCAGTCGACAATAAACACTTCTTCAAGAGCTTCAAGTATTATTGCAGGGTAGGTTTAAATTATTTTTTGTATGTCTATTTTATATGTTTTGTATTGTATTGTATACGTTAGTTGTTGTATCTCTGTATTCTAATGTGTCTATTTTAATAAATAAACTTTTAAATTTTAATATTATTGATTTCATAATTTCACGATTCGGAAATTTCGGATTTTCATGATGGTATCTGCCGCAGATGCAGTGGGGCTATTCTTTTTAAGTACCGTGTGGGGCCGGTCCTTAAAAAGAATAGCCCCACTGCACCTCTCCCCATGTATGTCGTAAAAGGCGACTAAGGGATAAGCACAAGATGCCGTGCTAAAGGGCGACAGGCTCGCCACCTCTCACCTTGACACGGTACTTCCACTGAGTCATGCAGCAGGTGGGTCTTCGTGCCTTACTTGCTGCTTGATCGATTGAATCTTGTTCGAATACTTTACGAAACGTGGTGGTCGGTGTTTTGCTGTAATTTACCAGAGTTCTTGCAGCACAACACCGATTACTCTGCTTACCCCGATTGTCGGGATTCAGCGTGTGTGATATGTGTATATGTATGTATATGAATATCGCCATTTCCGACGCTCCGATGCGTGCAGACCGTCCGTTGCGGACCGCACAGTAATTGTATGTGCACAATAAAAAAAACAAAAAAAAAAACTTTAGGGGCAGGAGTTGGCGGCAACACAAGCAAGGGCGCCCCCTATAATCGTTCTTCTGTGCTACGGCCCTGACAGTACAGTTTATCCGATGTATGCACTGTTAAAACTTTATTTGATCTTGTGGACATATACACTTAGACGCGGTATAAACTTGGCGAGGCGAGGGGGTGAAAGAAAAGTTAATTTAAGGCGAAATTACAAAATATGAAGATAAAAAAAATATGTTTATAAGCGCGCGGAACAATTCGGTTTGTGTGAGAGCCACATCTTAGCGTAACCGGAACTGAAATTTTATTTAGCCTATCCTGTGTAGCGTATAGTTAAATGTGTTGTACTAAGTTTAATCCAATTCGGATGATCGGTTTAAGAGTTATGGAGGGACATACACACATACAGAAAAGATAGACATCTTTTCTGTATGTGTGTATGTCCCCCCATAACTCTTAAACCGATCATCCGAATTCGATTAAACTTAGTACAAAAATCGTCAATTTAGTTTTAGTGTCATACATAGGGTCTACAAACGCAGTATCTCATAAAACTAAGCAACTTACTCCATAACCGAGGTTATTATTTAGTATTGATGAAAATCACATGTGAAGGCACGTACATTTTGTTTACCGACAGGTTTTTTTTTATGGAAACTGACACGGTTGGCTACATCACCTACAACATCCGTGATGTCAGCCCATAACACCGGGTGAACTTGGTGCCATGTCAGTGCTTCCCTTCATTTCATGTCGGCTACACTGAACCGGGACGGAAAACACAAACTATTTACATTTATAGCCGTTTCGACCGACGTTTCATTCAGTGCGGAGGTATCAACCCGGGCGGCTTGAACCCTACCACCGAGTAAGGTAGGAGGGGAAGGGACCTACAGTTTTTACGTGGAATCCGAACCACGGTCAGCCTCCCAACGGTCGAGGGGTCACCCATCCAAAAACTGACCGCGCCCAGCGTTGCTTAACAATCAATAGCAATAGTCGACTGTGTGCACAACTGAGCTATCGAGGCTGACAAGTTTAATCGCACTGTGCCGGTTCTAGATTTAGTTCGCTATTATTTAATCTGTGGTTCGGTGTTTGTGGTACGCTCGTCGAGTCGTCGTACCTACATACTTTATAGTTCGTAAAATATAGCTTGATACGCGTGACAGACATCTGTCACGCGTATCAAGCTATATATCGAGAACACCTCGCATGAAGTTCCGTATTTTTTTACAGTAAAATGCACGCAATACAACGTCATACTTAGTTGAAATGTCACTCTGACATCTGTCACGCATACAAAGAAATGTCACTCTGACATCTGTCACGCATACAAAGAAATGTCACTCTGACATCTGTCACGCATACAAAGAAATGTCACTCTGACATCTGTCACGCGTATCAAGCTATATTTTACGAACTTTAGTAATTCTGTAAATTGTTAATTATGTGTACACTGTTGGCTTGCCATTTTTAATTAAAAATAAAACAATAAAGAATGATGAAAAATGAAAAAGCGAAGCGGCGGCGGGTGGCCAAGTGGTTTGGGCATCGGCTTCTCATGCGAGAGGTTCGAGGTTCGAATCCGGTCGGCGTGTACCATGTATGAGTTTTTTCTGACGGAAAATATTACGTGCATACCTACACCTGCTTCTTCACCGTTCGGGACCGGTGTAAAACTGTAGGTTTCCCTTGCCACTTACTAGGTGGTAGGCTCAAATTGTAGCCGACTGTATCGGTACCACCATATTGGATGTAAGATGGCCGCATACTAACCTCGGCTATGTTCTCCTCTAGACCAGTTTTTTTTTATGTAATCCGGTAGGGTGGCTGAGTGGAAGGGGCCAAAGCACATGCTCCGACCAGCCAATATCACCACCGAGAAGGTAGGTATCATACCGGAGACTTCCCTGAATTGTTGGCTAAACTGGACTAGAGGAGAACACAACCGAGGCTGCTATGCGGCCATCTTACATCCAGTACTGTGGTATCAACCCAGTCGGCTACAATTTGAGCCTACCACCTAGTAAGGGGCAAGGGAAGGGACCTACAGTTTTACACCGGTTTCGAACGGTGAAGCAGCAGGTGTAGGCATGCACGTAAATTTGTTCGCCGGAAAAAACTCATTGGTACACGCCGACCGAATTCGAACCTCGGACCTATTGCATAAGAAGCCGATACCCAAACTACTCGGCCACCCGCCGCTTAAAGACTCTAGTCCAGTTAGCCAGCAATCGAAAGGGAAATCTCCAGTATGGCATTTCTCGTTGATGATATTGGCTGATCAGGCATGTGCTTTGACCCCTCTGACTCAGCCACCCATTGCCGGATTACAGTAAAAAAAAGAATGATATTCCAATTTTTTTTTTAAACTTGACACGGTTGGCTACATCACCTACAACATCCGTGATGTCAGCTCATAACACCGGGTGAACTAGGTGCCATGTCAGTGCTTCCCTTCATTTCGCGCCGGCTACACTGAACTGGACGGAAAACACGAACTATTTACATAGCCGTTTCGACCGACGTTTCGCTCAGTGCGGTGGTAGCAACCCGGCCGGGATAAACCCTACCACCTAGTAAGGTACGAAGGGAAGGGACCTACAGTTTAACTTGGAATCCGAACCACGGTCAGCCTCCAACAGTCGGGCGGTCATCCATCCAATAACTGCGACCGCACCATTAAGCTGCCGAGGCTGACGATCCCTTAGTCGACTTTTATGACATGCGACGGGGAGAGATGCAGTGGGGCTATTCTTTTTAAGTACCGACTTCACACGGTACAAACATTTAGATAGCGCAAACTTCCAGTTTTAAAATCAAACGTAGGGGAAAATCACGAGTTTCGCCCGAATTTATATCCTTCGAATGTCATAAAATACGACAAAGAGTCCCTTACGACACATCCACCCTTCCGGTAATCCCGTCCGTACTTTATACCGGTCGTCCGGAACGGAAATCTTTCTTTCATGAGCGCGAATTAGTTTTTTTTTTTAAACTGACACTGTCGGCTATATCACCTACAACATCCATGATGTCAGCCTATAGGACCGGGTGAACTAGGTGCCATGACAGTACTTCATGTCGGCTACACTGAACTGGACGGAAAACACGAACGGATGGAGAAGAGTCGGATTAGTTGCTCTTGTTTTTAGTTGACTGCTGGACATTGCCTTCTCCCGAGGCACGCAACCACAAGCGGTCTTCAGTAAATTACAGCACAACACCGACCACCACATTCAGCGGAGTATTCACGTAATAAGGCACGAAGACCCACCGTGTGACTCGGTGGAAGGCTATGTAAATAGTTCGTGATTTCTGTCCAGTTCAGTGTAGCCGACATGAAATGAAAGGGAAGCACTGACATGGCACCAAGTTCACCCGGTGTTATGGGCTGACATCACGGATGTTGTAGGTGATGTAGCCAACCGTGTCAGTTTCCATAAAAAAAAAAATTCTATGAAGTACATAATATGAAATATTATTTTTTTTTAAACTACAATATGTACTAATCACTGAAGCAGACTTTTTAAATTTACAGTATTTTTTCATGGTGAAAAAAAATTCTGAACGAGACTATTTTAATTTCTTATCTCGAGCTAGCTCCATAGGTAGGTACTGGATAATTATTTTGGAATAAAATTTACGTCATTGCATAGGGAATTTAATTTTCTAGACACTAAAGCAGCATTATTTGAAAAATAAATGGTAGGGTAATACCCCACTGACTTTCTCGCTTGTTTGGCGAACTCAAGGTTTTTATGTTCGAAATTACAGCTACCCTTATATTTTTTAATAAAAAAAACTAAAAAAAGGTACCCCTAGATAATTGTTTCAAACTACTAAATATGCATTTTAAACGAAATCGGTTAAGCGGTTTAGGCGCAACGTCGCTGGCTGGACACATTGCCATAGACAAATTTTGTATGACAACTACCCTTATTTTTTCGAATTTAAAAAAACTAAAAAAAGGTACACCTAGATAATCGTTTCAAACTACTAAATACGAGTTTTGAACGAAATCAGTTGAGCGGTTGAGGCGCATGGTCGCTGGACGGACACACACACACACACACCCTTACACACACACACATACATGTTCTTAAAAATCACTTTTTTGGGATCGTTGAATGCTATATAGCCAAATCAGTCGAAATCTCAACTTCGAAATTTTGGACGATTACAATACTTCCTTTCTCCTTACAGTCGCTCGAAAGTAAAAAAAAAAACAAATCTTAATAATTTTTAAACCAACAAAAACTACAAAATTCCCCATATAAACGCGCGCACTGCGCCCGCCCACTCGAATTTTTGTTTTGCCATATGAATCCTCTTATGTACCGGCCCCACACGGTTCTATTTCATTTCTAACATCTAGATTTCTTTGGCTAGGTAATTGCGAAGCCACAGCCTCACTCCTCGTCTCATTTGCGCGCAGCGTGGCCGGTTCTTTTGTTCCGACGAGACGCTGACAAGTTATAAGGCCTTTGTAACGGACTCTTAGAGTTTTCATTAAACTTCTACCGCTGCGGGTTGACTTCTGAGGGGGCGCTCGCGAGTCGCGGCCTTGTAAGTATTTAAACGCTTTGTGGGCATCGAGATAAATGTGTACTTTTTACAGGAGAGTGCGTTTTTTAGGTTTCCGTATCCCGTACGGAAGTCTATTACTAAGCCTCTGTCCGTCCGTCTGTCCGAGGGCTGTATCTCTAGTCACGCTACTTAATAATAATAGATGGCGCCACAAGCTTTTATATATTGCATTGTTGAAAGAAAAAAGATAGCCGCTCAATTGCCAACGACCTCATTGAGGTGATGTCATTTTCCCACCGTCAATTGCCATCGCTTCTCGCCGCTTCTCTCCGATCGTCCTACATAATATCTTCGAAATTAAAATTCGAAGACCATGCTACCTGAGCGAATAGACGGATATTATTGATAGCGGATAGATACGGAAACCTCCGTGCGCGAGTAAAACTCGAACTTGACAGATTTTTTTTTAATTATTTTTATAGTGCGACATGTGGCGCCGAGCCACCCAAGGGGTGTAACGATGCCCATTAACATTCGGTCGTGGGCGGGGGTTGCGAATGCTACGCCGGCCTGACAGGTGCTTATTCACGCCTCTCTTGAAGGACTCGAGACTATACTTGCGGGGAAATATGTGGGCAGGGAGAGCGTTCCAGAGTTTACCGGTTCTGTGGACCGATACGCATCTGTGGTAAGTCCAGCGTATAGGGATGCAATCCCTGCCCATTGCGCGTTGTATGGAGGTGGAAAGGGGACGGCAGGATGGTGTTAAGCAGCTCCTCCGAGCTCTCCCCGTGGAATAAGCGATAGAACACACTTAGAGCGTCGACATCCCTACAAAGTTGCAGTGGTTCTAGATCGTGGGACACATCGGAGTCACCCACTAGTCGCACGGCTCGACGCTGGATCGAGTCCTAAGGCGCAAGCTGGTATTTAGCTGAGCCATCCCACAAGTGCGAGAAGTATTTAATACAGTGAGGACAACGCGCCTCAAGTGAGTTAGTCGATCGCAAGCCGCCGACTAAATGCTATGTGAGCAGTGCGAACGTAATTCAATAAAATATTTTAAGTATTCATATTATGTTAAAATAGTTCCAACAGAGCAATCTTGAGTAGAAAAATCAATCCAAACTAAGAAAAATTATGTGTTTATTCCACAGCTAAAAATACACGAATAACCTTTGAAAACAGCAGTGTGAACACTTAAGAGAACCGGGGAGTCCACTTTTCTCATACACCAGGGGAAGTCTCTTTCCAACCCGTAAATATTGCATTACCATTTTTCAAATTTTTGTGTGTAAAATATATTATCAATATCTATGTCCCTATGTTGTTCTTTTTTCATTATTTCATTTTAAATAAAATATATTTATAGATTATAAATATGTGAAAATATAGCAATTTTAGGCCTAACTTTCATATTTTTTTATAATGGAAAACTATAATTTTTTTTATTAAAATTAAGACATAGGGACATCCAATAGACTTTTGGTAATAGCAAAAAAATATATCACTTACATTGGGGAAGTATAAAGACATGAAAAAAGACTTCGCCTAAATGATGTGATGATGATTCACAAATATTTTGTAGGCAGTTTGCTTCTGAGCTGCAGTTGTCCTTTTCACTTGCGTGGGTAGCGGCGCGGCCCACAGCGACAGCAACATGATGAAGGAAATTCAACATTTTAAAACGGTTAGCGAATAGCATTCCTTCGTTTTACAAGGTCATTTAAATAATACACACAGTATATGCCTATTAGACATTAATTAAAACAAATAGCTAATTTAATCAGTAAATAAAATAAAAACCTAGTAAGGTAAGACGGGAAGGAATCTACAATTTTACGTGGAATCCGAACCACGGTCTATTGACGTACGTTACGAGGTCACCGGTCGCCGGTAGAAACTTTGCTTCATTTATGTAGATTATTGACGTGATAACATCACGTCTTATAAATTGATGAACACCGGCTGCACGCACGAAAAAGTGTCACGTTCCATCTGAGCCTGTGTGTGCAAGCGAGAGCGCGTAACAAGCGATAGAGAGGCACAATCGGCCCAAGCGTCAGAATATTCATGTCTAAAGTACCAGGGCAGCAGAAATTGAAAGGACCAAATACTTTAGAACCGTTCCCAGTAGTCATACCACTTTATGACGTTATCACGTAAAACTATCGTCCGTAAACCGACTTTTTTCAAAACAGTGACATCTTTGCCATAGCCATCTTCAAAAACAGGTCAGGTCTTTCCTTAAGCTCCAATTTTACAATGTAAATTGGCCACTCAAGTTCATCTCGACACCAAAATTCACTTAAGAACATTAGTGCTTCATCCGACTACAAGATAAATTCGTTAAGGCACTAATTTGCGTCCGTGGGCGAACTGCACGGCAGTGTTAAGACGAAACGGAAGTTAACTTTCTCCATACAAAATCGTCTTTCGGCATTTATGCTTTCTAGCCCCCTAAACCTTATCAGATTTATTAAATATGTTTTTCTTATCTTCAGGACAGTCCAATCTACGTTCCTGTTTTTGTCGTTTTTGTTTAGATTTTGAGAACCCATCGGTTCTCTAAATCGTTTCTTTGTCGCACCGCTAGAGTTTGGAACTGTCTTACGGCGAGTGTATTTCCTGAATCCTTTAACCTGGGTGTCTTCAAGCGTCGTATTAACGAGCTAGACAGCCTAGAAACAGGCCGCAAATCTGCTGGCATGGCACCTAACTGAGCGTGGTTTCGCGAGGAGATGTACTGTGTGGGGCCGGTACCTAAAAAGAATAGCCCCACTGCATCTCTCCCCGTGCATGTCGTAAAAGGCGACTAAGGGATAAAGACAAGATACCGTACTAAAGGGCGACAGGTTCGCCACCTCTCACCTTGGCACGGTACTTCCACCAAGTCATGCAGCAGGTGGTTCTTCGTGCCTTACTTGCTGCTTGGTCGATCGATGTCTTGTTCGAATACTTTGCGAAACGTGGTGGTCGGTGTTGTGCTGTAATTTAGCAGAGTCCTTGCAGCACAACACCGATTGCTCTGCTTACCCCGATTGTCGGGATTCAGCGTGTGTGATATGTATATGTATGTATGTGATTTTGGCTCTGTCGACTGCACCGTTGGTCTCTCGGCACAGCCACGCATGCTGGTTTACATAAAAAAAAATGAAATATACAACACCGGAGCAAAAACATTGCATTTTGACCGAAAAAAAATTATTTTTTTTATTTTTTTATGTCAAGTTCATTAAGCTTTACTGAGTCATTAGTCATTACTTTAGAGATGAATCTTTGTACAAGCACATTTAACTATGTGGGACATAGGATAGGAATAAAATTCTGAAAACAGTTCAGGTTACGCTAAGATGTGGCTCTCATACAAACCGAATTGTTCCGAGCGGGCTTACTTAATTTCTTCTTTTTAAACACGAATTTTACGCAAGCGAAGCCGCGGGCAAAAGCTAGTGTCCTATATAACTCAAAACTCTGGCATATAACAATAATAAATGACTTTGTTAATAAAAAAATGCTTCATATTAGTTAAATGCCATGATTATTTCAAATGCTTCACACTCTATTCGGTAGATGGCGCGCGCGCATACACATTTTGGGTTCTTCTATGGGAACCCCCGTGAATTTTTTACTTTTTCTTATTTTTATTATTTGTTGTTATATCGGCCATAATAACAAATTTTAATATTCTGTGAAAATTTCAACGAGCTACCTATTACGGTTCAAGAAATACAGCCCTCGGACAGACGGACAGACGAACGGACGGACAGACAGACAGACGGCGTAGGCTTAGTAATAGGGTCCCGTACCGGATACGATACGGAACCCTAAAAACACGTGTTAAGTGCGAACCTTGCTCATACATAGGGTTCCCGTAAAAATAAATATTTTAAAGAACTCCTTCCAGAAATTAAATGCGCGCTTCGTCCAAACTCCTTCTAACTCCTTTAATTACAGAAGCTAGTGAAACTATAAAGTGTTTCTACTTAGCTTCTTGGAGTGTTTTCTCTAAGGAGTAACATGATGAGGTACCTACAAGGTACACATATATATAGATACTAGCTTTTGCCCGTGGCTTCGCTCGCGTGAAATTCGTATTTAAAAGGAAGAAAGTAAGTAACCCCGCTACCGTACATTTATTTCGGCGCTCGAACAATTCTGTTTGTATGGCAGCCACATCTTAGCGTAACCGTAACTGAATTTTCTTTAACCTCTCCTGTGTACCGTATAATAAAATGTGCTTGTACTAAGTTTCATCGAATTCAGAGGATCAGTTTAAGAGTTATTGGGGGAGCATACATACATACAGGTCGGTTAACTAAAGCTGGCACGTACACAGTACTCACACCATGCCCGGGTGCGAGTGAGACAGATCGGGTTTTCGTGATGCGTATGCAGTGCGACGTCTCACTCGCACGCGGGCAATTGCATTGGTGTGAGTACTGTGTACGTGCCAGCTTTAGTTAACCGACCTGTACCTATGAAAATATTTTACAGAAAATATTTCTAAAAAATCGTCAATTTAACTTTAGTATCATACATGTAGTCTACAAACTCAGTATCTCATAAAACAAAGTAACTTAATCCATGACCACTAAAGCAAAACGGCTACTTTTACTTATTGCCTTAGGAAATGTCTTCCAGTTAACCCGGTGGACCTACATTTTTATATGTTATCCGAACCATGGAGCAGTGGGTGAAGGTACTCGTATGAACGTAGTATTTTTTCAAATCTGAAAAAAGTAATTTGTTCACGCCGGTTGGATTCGAACCTCGGACCCCTCGCAAATGTATATGTACACGTAGATACTGCACAAAAATTTTCACACCTACAAAATCACTCAAGGGATTTCCCTCAGTGGCCAAGTTCTACTTCGCTTAATCAAGTTAAGTAAGTGAATAAAGTGTCACTTATCGTCGTAGCGACGAATCTCCACCCAAATGGCGAGTCATTATCTACCCCAATTAGGGTTGCCATCATTTGTTCACAGTTTTTAAGACAGAATTTATGAAAGATAAAAAAAAAGCAGAATGAAAACAAAACAAAATTACTGGAATGGGACATAGAGTGCTCGGCACGTAACTTGGCCGCTGTGCGAGCGGGACAGCGTTATACCAACGATCGCATGCGTATAACGTCGTCCCTCTCGCACAGAGGCCAAGTTACGTGCCGCGCGGTATACCTCCTCATGTTATCGCAGAAAAAAAATTCTTAGATGCTCTTGTATTAAAAAAAAAAACTTATTTTAGCCAACTAAAGCCATATAAAAAAAATTAAACATACATAAATAGCCTCACGCCTGATTCCCCATAGGGTAGGCAGAGACAATAGATCTCCACGTTCCACGATCCTGACACACCCCTGCCGCCTCTTCCACTCTCATAATGTTCTTCATACATGCTCGTCAGTTACGGGTACAACGCACTTGTTCCATTTTGAGCACATGCACGATCTGGTCCAGGTACGTGCGTCTAGGGCGACCCTTCCCGCCTCTTCCACTCTCAATACTCGGAGGTGATATTGGCTGGTCGGATCATGTGCTTTGGCCGCTCCGACTTAGTCACCCATACCGGAATACATAAAAAAAAAAATTATCGCCGCGTAGCTGTACTATATAAGGTGTTTCGTTAGTCATGTCATTAACTTCGGGAGGGTTACATACACACTCAAATAAACACGTTACCCAAAAAAAATATATGTTTATAGTATTACTTTTCGAGTTTAACAACACATGTTTGCTACCTAAATATTAACCTGTGTGTAACAGTAGGTGACTTGCATTGTCCGGGATCAATGACCGTACTATGTTCAAACGCAGAACAGCTGTTTGTTGTACGAGTAACTAAGTCAAAAGGTCACTATGATTGGTTTTTACAGGTACTTATTTGATTTTATTATTTTGTGAGAAGAAAAAATGCTCCTATAAACATATGTTTTTTTTCTTACGTAAAGTGTTTATTTGAGTGTGTATGTAACCCTCCCGAAGTTAATGACATGACTAACGAACACCTTATATAAAATCGGAGTGTATCCTGGAAGAATTTGTAATATCTGGTAACCCTAATTTGGACAAGCTACTACGTCGCTAAATCGAAATAGAAGATGAAGAACTTACATTCTCTGTAATTACTGTGCGGTTGAGCTGGGCGGTCTGTTAATTTGTTCTTCAACTCGGAACTATCTCGAGGGCAAAACCATTACACGAAATATAACATATTATGTTATATTTCGTGAATGTTATGAGCGTGGTTTCGCGAGGAGAGGTGATTTTGGCTCTGTCGACTGCACCATTGGTATCTCGGCACAGCCTATGCTGGTTTACATAAAAGAGGTTGGTTTTGTTTTAGGTTAGTTTTAGTTTTAATTTTCTATTTATAACTTTTTTAGTTATTTATAATGCTCTCTTGCTGTTATTTTCATTATTAAATTAATATATATTATTTCGTATAATATTTAGTTCGTTTAAGTACGTGACCGAATTTGTGATAATAATAACAAAAAGGAAATACATTTTGATAAATAAAACGCTATATAATTAGCTTCTTTTTTAGGGTTCCGTATACATCCATAGTAAGGCTATTATTAAGCCTACGCCGTCTGTCTGCCTATCTGTCTGTCTATCCGTTCTACTGCTGTATATTTGGAACCGTAATAGGTACCCGGTTGAAATTTTCACAGAATATAATATGTTATTATGGGAGATATCCTAACAACATACATACATACATACAACACGCTGTAGCCCGAAAATCTGGGTAAGCAGATTAGTCGGTGTTGTGCTGCATGTACTCTTGCAAATGACAGCACAACACCGACCACCACATATTTAGCAAAGTATTAGGACAAGATAACTATCAAGCAGCAAGTAAGGCAGGAAGATCCACCTGTTACACCACTCGGTGGAAGGACCTTGCCAAGGTGAGAGGTGGCTATTCTGTCGCCCCTTAGCACTGGCATCTTGTTCTTATCCTTAGTCGCATTTTACGACATGCACGGGGAGAGATGCAGTGGAACTATTCTTTTTAAGTACCGACTCCACACGGTACTACATCTCTCCTAGTGCATGTAGTAATAGGCGACTAAAGGATACGGATAAGATGCCGTGCTAAAGGGCGACAGGTAGTCCCCTCTCGCCTTGGCACGGTCCTTCAGCAGTCATGCAGCAGGTCTGTTTTCGTACCTTACTTTCTGCTTTATAGTTATCTTGCCCTAAAACTTTGCTAAGCGTATGGTAGTCGGTGTTGTGCTGTAATTTACCAGAGTTCTTGCAGCACAACGCCGATTACTCTGCATACCCCGATTGTCGTGATAAAGTATGTAGTATTAGTGTATGTATGTAACATTTTCAGTTACCCAATGACCTAGTTAGAGCATTTAAGAGCACCTTGGCACACCGCACCTTTATTTTGCCACATCAGAGACGAATTTCTCCAAAGCTCAGTAGTTTGTCTAGTACAGTCTTTCCCAAAGTGGGCGATATCGCCCCCTTGTGGGCGCTGGAGGCCTACAGGGGGGCGGTAAAGGTCCCAGAAAAAATTGGGGGGTTGTGAAGCGGTTTAGGGGGGCGATGTAGATTTTTAATTTTCTTGCACAAGAAGAATATCGGCAGACGTGAGTTTCTCAATTGTCCAAATTTATCAGTAGTAACCTTTAACAACGACGACTTGTTTGTTTACTGCCAACATTTGGAGAACCTCCACACTGATTTCAAAGAACGATTCCAGGACATTTTAAAATTGGAAATACCGGACTGGGTGTTGAATCCTTTTTCAAATGTCAACACAGCAGTATCATCCCAGCTTGAAGAAGAACTTATAGAATTGACAACGAACGAGGAAATAAAAATCAAATTAAAAAATAGCCACAAAGAATTTTGGCTACAAAAGCCAATTCAAAGGCAAAGGTAAAGTAAAAATTTTGGGGGGCACTAAAAATAATTGATTCTCAAAGTGGGCGGTAGACGAAATAAGTTTGAGAACCTCTGGTCTAGTGCTTTCAGTATTAGCCTACACCGCACGCTCGGCTGTCGCTAAGAGCGCTGCTACCCTGCTAGACTATTCAGTGTTCGGTACGTTTGGGCTAATTACTTTTTGTCCAATTTTTTTTGACTAACTTCTCTTCGTTCAAAAAAATATTTAATTTATAGATAGATTTAATTAAAATGTTATTTTTCTTATTACGATCCCTTTTTATTGATACATCACAAAACTAACTTAAAAAAAATATATAATTTGTCCCCCAAAATTTACCGTCAAAATCTATGATCATTTTGAATGAAAGATAGATTGAGAAATAGTGTAGTGTGGGAGCGCTATGGTCTGAGAGAAGATATAGCGACAAGGATTGAGAAAGGAATACTTCGGTGGTTCGGTCATCTTGGACGAGTGGATGATAGGAGACTAACGAAATACATTTATGAAGCGAATGTGAGTGGAAGAGTCGGGAAGGGTCGCCATAGACGCACGCACCTGGACCAGATCGGGCATGTGCTCAAAAAGGATCCAGTGCGTAGTACCCGTAACCGACGAGCATGCATGAAGGACATTATGAGAGTGGCAGAAGCGGCAGATGTGTGTCAGGACAGGATCGTGGTACGTGGAGATCCGTTGTCTCTGTCTAGCCCACCAGGGAACAGGCTTGACGCGCTATGTATTTCAAGTTTTTTCTTTCAATATATTCGGAGAAAATAAGCTATGATAGATGGACAGACAGACAGACAGACAGACACGAGATTCCTCTATGGATTCCGCTTTTTTCCCTAAAACAGTGTTCTTCAATATTTTTGAATACGCGACCCCTTTACAGGTTGAAAAATTTTCGCGACCCCTTTGGGCCATAGACTGAAAAAAGTTAGTAATTTAAAACACTACCTTTATGATATTCTCTATTTTGGTACCTATATTCATTATTACTATGTGAACTAACGTTCTCTTCAATTCAACATTAAAACTAATAAAAAAAAGAAATAGACTTCTATTAGAAAATGATTTGATTGTTAACATTTCAAGAATTATCACGATTAATCAATTTTATTTAAAACAAACAGGCCCATCCTTCTCACTGAAATGGTGTAAATTGTGTTTTATTGTAGTGTAAAACCTTGCGGGGGTCGCGACCCACAGATTGGAAAACACTGCCCTAAAAGACCTAACATTTGTCCAATATTCTCAAGTATCTAGTCCAATCATACATATACCGAGCTGGTCTCTCGGGATAAATCGCCTGTCAGACAGGTCGGGGGGCAAACAGTGTGTCGTTAGTACCGCCTAGTCGATAAATTGTCCTCCCAATTTGAGAGAGCGAGAGAGAGAGAGAGAGAGAGAGAGAGAGAGAGAGAGAGAGAGAGATAGAGAGAGCGAGAGAGAGAGAGAGAGAGAGAGAGAGAGAGAGAGAGAGAGAGAGAGAGAGAGAGAGAGAGAGAGAGAGAGAGAGAGAGAGAGAGAGAGAGAGAGAGAGAGAGAGAGAGAGAGAGAGAGAGAGAGAGAGAGAGAGAGAGAGAGAGAGAGAGAGAGAGAGAGAGAGAGAGAGAGAGAGAGAGAGAGAGATATGTCTGGTGGTCGATTACGTTGGCAGTGTTTGCTGCTCGTGGTAAATCAGACTTTATGAGTGGCTGACTCAGTCCTCCAAAATTGACCGCCAAAATCAAATTCGTTCATTCACGATATACCTCCGTGATTGGGTCATCAGCATCACATTCTATATGTGTACAAAATTTCATCTTTTTTCGTCCAGTATATTCTGAGAAAATAAGCTATAACAGACGGACCGACAGACAGACAGACACGAGAGTTCTATAAGGGTTCCACTTTTTCCTAAAAAGACCAAACATTTGTCCAATATTCTCAAGTATCTAGTCCAATCATACATATCCCGAGCTGGTCTCTCGGGATAAATCGCCTGTCAGACAGGTCGGGGGGCAAATAGTGTGTCGTTAGTACCGCCTAGTCGATAATTGTCCTCCCAATTTGAGAGAGAAAGAGAGAGAGAGACAGAGAGAAAGAGATAGAGGTGTCGTTGGTCGATTACGTTGGCAGTGTTTGAAGCTTGTGGTAAAAACTGTAGAACGTTTTTAATGGGTGATTCATAGCGATTTTGCAATTTAAAAAAAATCTCTCTCCAGTCACTCGTCAGAACTCACTATAAAGACCTCCTCTCGTCAGCCTCGATAGCTCAGTGGTGTAAACAGTCGACTGTTGCTATGGATTGTTAAGCAACGCTGGGCGCGGTCAGGACTTGGATGGGTGACCGCTCGACCGTTGGAGGCTGACCATGGTTCGGATTCCACGTAAAACTGTAGGTCCCTTCCCTTCTTACCTTACACCGGTAGGGTTTATCTCACCTGGGTTGGTACCACCGCACTGAATGAAACGTCGGTCGAAACGGCTATGTAAATAGTTCGCGTTTTCCGTCAGGGTCAGTATAGCTGACATGAAATGAAGGGAAGCACTGACATGGCACCTTGTTCACCAAGGTGTTATGGGCTGACATCACGGATGTTGTAGGTGATGTAGCCAACCGTGATGGAACAAAATGGAAAACATGTGGACACAAATGGACACCATACAAAAAAAAAAAGATAGAAAGAGATAGAGTTTTCTGATGGCCGATTACGTTGGCAGTGTTAGATAGAAAGATAGAAATTTATTTATTGCTCGACAAATATTTTACAAGAATAACACAATGAATACAGGGAAATGAGGTGCAAAGACGGACTTATCCTTTGGACAGATTTCTTAGTCAGCCTCACAGAGCATCAAATACCTACCCCGCGCGCGCGCGCATTTGATGCTCTGTGGTCAGCCTTTATGCCTGAGAAATGTGTAAATAAAGGAATGTACGTAGTAAAAAATATAAGATGACAATTTTTTATTTAAAAATATAAGGATTTATGAAAACTGTAGGTACCTTCCCTCCTAATCTTACTTGGTGGTAGGGTTTAACCCGCCCGGGTTGGTACCACCGCACTGAATGAGACGTCGGTTAAAACGGCTATGTAAATAGTTTGTGTTTTCCGACCAGTTCAGTGTAGCCGGCACGATCAAAGGGGGAAGCACTGACATGGCACCTAGTTCACCCGGTGTTATGGGCTGACATCACGGACGTTGTAGGTGATGTAGCCAACCGTGTCAGTTTCCATAAAAATAAAAAAAAACTAAAAAATATAATTACATTTATGTAAGTAATATTATACTACGTAAGAATAAATATAAATTAGTGTTATGAACTTATGATAAAGAAAATAAGTTTATATCTAGAGAACAAAAACTATATTCGTCTATATATTTTTGTCTTTCTAAAAATTAAAATATAAATACCTGTGGCGCCATCTATTATTTAGTGCCGCGAGTAGGTGCTCTTCGATTCTTGGCTTGTTTCTTGTATGGGGACCTACTTAATGTTTTTACTTTTTGCGTTTTTAGGGTTCCGTACCTCAAAGGAGGAAAAAACGGAACCCTTATAGGATTCTTTGTTGTCCGTCTGTCTGTCTGTCTGTCTGTCTGTCTGTCTGGCTGGCTGGCTGGCTGTCTGTCTGTCTGTCAAGACCTTTTTTCTCAGGAACGGGTAGAGGTATCCAGTTAAAATTAATATCAAGTACTAAGGTCTACGTTTCCTCGGAGTTGTAAAAAATTTAAGCTTCTAGATCAACGCAATCACTAGATACGCCCATTTAAGTCACATATTTTGCTACCAGCAAATCAAATCAAAACCTATAGAATACTTCCCGTTAACCTAGAACCATGAAATTTGGTAAGAAGCAAGGTCTCATAGTACAAGTAAAAGAAAAAAAGGAACGCCGAAGCAACAGGTGCACAATGCACGTAATTTTTTTCGTCAGAAAAAACTCATTGGTGCACGCCGACCGGATTCGAACCTCGGACCTATCGCATGAGAAGCCGATGCCCAAACCACTCGGCCACCCGCCGCCAAAATAAACTCTGTAAGATTCCACGTGATCACAAGCTGTTCAAAAGATTTTCTATGCTATGTTAATTAAACGAAGAGCTATCTCTTAATTTCTCCCGCCCCGTTCCACTTTAGTTCGATAAAGCCCTGTTTGAGATTAATGCGTAATATAAAGGCTCTTCCGCACACCTCTAAAGCCTTAGGCTTTTGGGGAGTTGATTTGAAGGCGGAGAACAAGAAAATTTAATAGGTAAAGACGTCAGACCTTCCCCGCGCCAGCGCAACACGATGTTTGTATAAACTTACAAATTCCATTCGTAACCAACCAATCAGAGCGCAATACCGCCCGATACCACCCAATCAGAGCGCGCGCCGTCGCCTCCGCTACCCGCGGAGCTCGGAGACGCTGTTTCTCATATATGAATAGGACAGTCTCACGTCCAAACTCTCTAAATGTTCTTGGCGGAGAATAACCTACATTTCTTTAAATAGCCTTTTTGTGAGCCTCATAGCAGGCAAGTCAAGCAGATAGTAGGCGTGTAAGCGTCCACTGCTGGATATACGCCTCTTAAATTTTCCTGCATTCCTTCCAGCCATCAGCGCGGTATGGAACGACTTCTTTCCGCCGCTGTGCTGGATGTAGTCATCCCACAGGACTGCTAGTCTACCTTCCCAGTTCTCCCCACTGTTCTTCTGTTGATCACTGTACTCGCAAGAGTGCAGGTTGTAGACGTCTGGATTTTGTAGCCGAAAGGCTGGTATTTCTGGACGTCTATAAACAAAACGTAAAGCAATAAATGATAGTAAAGGAGGTGTTCTTCCCACACTCAGTTCCCTATCCATGTCTGCCCAGTTCTACCGCGGCCTTAGTTTTTTTTTTATGGAAACTGACACGACTGACTACGTCACCTACAACATCCGTGATGTCAGCCCATAACACCTTCGGTGAACTAGGTTCCTTGTCAGTGCTTCCCTTCGGTTGTGCCGGCTACACTGAACTGGACGGAAAACACAAACTACTAGTATTTACATAACCGTTTCGACCGACGTTTCATTCAGTGCGGTGGTACGATCCCGGGCGGGTTGAACCCTACCACCTAGTAAGTAAGGTAAGAAGTGAAGGGACCTACAGTTTTACGTGGAATCCAAACCACGGTCAGCCTCCAAAGGTCGAGCGGTCACCCAGGTATTGCACCTACCTTCTCGGAGATAACACTGGCTGGTCGGAGCGTATGGTTTGGTCGTGACTCAGCCACCCATACCGAATTACGCACAAAAAAAAAAGACCGAGCAATAAATTTAGCCCCATACAGTCTGGAAGTACCATAGCTTGAAATCCCTTCACTCCACTGTGATTAATGGAGGACTTAATTTGTCTGAGAGCTAGTAGCTACTAATTTGGTTGACTCCCTCATTACAGAGCGGTCGGGAATTTTGTAAAACTCACAAGAACTTACGCTTGGGCACTTTGAAATAGGAGTATCGCGTCAAAGGCTGTATTTTGCAACTCAAATTCAAAATATTGATTATGGCTCGTTGGCCAAGGGGTAAAGGGCTGGATTTGTGAGCAAGGCAGTGGGTTCGATCCCCATTGACGTGCGCCGATTTCTTGTTCTTCCTGAGTTTGGTAAATTCATTGGTGTGCATTTTTGTTGCTTCCGAACAGGGTGGCTCTGCCCGAGGTCGAAGACTCAGGCGCAGCCAATTTCACTGCCGAGGAAGTGCCAGTCCGGTTTGGAGGTGGACTAAAGTCGCTGGGGAAAGGCTATTAACCCGCGATTTGAAGATCCGTGGATTGTAGGATTGGGGAAAGATATTCCCTGGGAGCCCGTTCCACGCCTTTGCAGTGCGGCACAAGAACAATTTAGAGAATCTTGCAGTTCGAAGAACTCTGTGTCGACTATAAATGGGTGTTCCGCGAGAGTATGGCGGGTTTGGCGAAGGCGAACAGGAGGAGGAGGGATAAGAGATGCAAGTTCGTCGGAGCAGCGGCCATAGTAGTACCGATAAAACAGGCTTAATGACCCAACGATACGTCTGTGCTTTAGAGATTGAAGGTCCTTTGTGAAAATAGAGTCACCAATGAGGCGAATGGCTCGTCGCTGAATAGAATCCAAGGCTGAAAGAAGGTAGGTACTCAGGGGAACCCTCCCAAAGATGACTGCAATATTCCATCACCGGTCTTACTTGTGCTTTATAGAGCGTAAGCAGTTGGACCGGCGTGAAAAGTTGATGTTGATAGTTGAAAGTTGAAAGTGCATAGTTGCTCTATAAAGGTATCTGTTGTTCGATTTTACCCATCGCGCATCGGAGGGTCTATATCGGCCCAAAAACTGCGTTTAAATGTAGCTTACGGACTGGTGCAACTTCTTTTTTTTTTATTTAAAGCGCGAAATATGACCTCGAGCCACTCATAAAGTGTCTAACGACGCCTATGGACATTCGGTCGTATGCGGGGGTTACGAAAACTGCCGGCCTAACAGCCTCTTCACGCCCCCTCTTTAAGGAACCGAGACTGTACCTGGGGGGAATTACATGTGGTGCGGAGGTGGAAAGAGGACGCGGGATCGCGTTGAACGGCTCCTCCGAGCACTCCCCGTGGAACAAAGGCATCTGTCGCGCCGGCACGGCATTCGCAGCCCCCGTTCTAAACCGAATGCTTTTGGGCGTCCTCGGCTCAAAAATCGATGCTGACAGCGCCAAGTGTCTCGCGTATCAATAAAAAAAAAGATGTGCAGGGAGCGCGTTCCGAAATGTATCGGTTCTGCAGAGGAAAGATCTGCAGAAACGGTTTTGTACGCATCCGCGGGAATTCCAGCGTTTGCAGTTCCTGCCTGGAGCGTGTGGTGCGGAGGTGGAAAGGGGACGCCGGGATCGCGTTGAGCGGCTCCTCCGAGCAGTGACCTTTTTTTTATGGAAAATGACATGGTTGGCTACATCACCTACAACATCCGTGATGTCGGCCCATAACACCGGGTGAACTTGGTGCCATGTCAGTGCCTCCCTTCGGTCGTGCCGGCTACACTGAACTGAACGGAAAACACAAACTATTTACATAGCTGTTTCGACCGACCTTTCATTCAGCGCGGTAGCACCAACCCGGGCGGGTTAAACCCTACCACCTAGTAATATAAGAAGGGAGTTATGTCCCTTAGTCGCCTTTTACGATATACACGGGGAGATATTCAGTGGAGCTATTCTTTTAAAGTACCGGCCCAACACGGTACACCATGGAATAAGCGATACAACACAAGTAGCCGACATCTCTACGAATTATATATAGCGTCTGACGCTGACTGAATTAAGCGGCCTAAAATGTAGTCGCATTAGATCGACAGTCGGCTACTTCCTCGTTCAATATCTTAAATACTGCAGTCGGCGACAGCTAAAGTTTAGTTCTAAATTTATATATACTTCAGAGTTTCTAGATCGACCCAATACCGAATTAATGGGACCGTCTGCGCGGCGTTGATTATGCCAACTGCAGGAGTCTATTCCAAGTTGCGGACATACATGTTGCGACGAGCGATGCAAAAGTGAATGTGTGAACAGTGTACGTTAAATCAAATAAAAAATCAAAATATGTTTATTGCCTTTTTAAATTTCATGTTTATGCTGTAAAGCTGCTATCCAGTATAGCCATCAATCGAGGGAAGTCTCCGGTGTGGTACCATCTTCTCGGAGGTGATATTGGCTGATCGAAGCATGCGGTTTGGCCCCTCCGACTCAGCCACCCATACCGGATTACATAAAAAAAATATAATATAATGTTTTTGTTAGCGGTAGTATGTGTTAATTATTTATAAGTTACTATAATATAACACTTATACGGTACTAACAAAACATTGTGGCTTGCGAAGTTTGTTTGTCAGTTCTTCTTCGCATTGAATTTAGAACTGGCAGAATTTTCGACATGTCCAAGCGTAGGTTACCTACCTAATAGATGAAATTATACAATAAACATTAAGAATTTACAAATCGTCTGTGCTGTCATACGAAGTCTGCTGATACGAAGTTTGGCTGTGCGTAGCTTGGAATCGACTAGCAGTTCTGCTTACAGCGTGCAATCGTAGTGTCCATTTGCTATTACATTTGAATGTAGGTGCAATAACGCTTTGCGGCATCGGTCGTGGCATTAGAGGTAGCAATGATTCTGCAGTGCATACTTGACGTAATTCAGGCTGCATATAAGGTACTAGCTTTTGCCCGCGGCTTCGCTCGCGTGAAATTCGTATTCAATAAGAAGAAAGTAGAAGAAAAGTAAGAAAGTAAGCAAGTAAAGTAAGTACTAAGTTTCATGTAATTCGGATGATGGGTTTAAGAGTTATGGAGGAAAATACATACATACAGAAAAGATTTATAAAAATCGTCAATTTAGTTTTAGTATCATACGCAGAGTCAACAAACGTAATATCTCATAAAACAAAGTAACTTACTCCATGACCATCCCTTACAGATTTATTGTTAGTACCTATTGATTGATGATGATGATACAATTCCCGGTATACTTTAAAAGAATAGCCCCACTGCATCTCTTCCCGTGTATGTCGTAAAAGGCGACTAAGGGATATGACTCCCTTCTTATATTATTAGGTGGTAGGGTTTAACCCGCCCGGGTTGGTACCACCGCACTGAACGATAGGTCGGTCGAAACGGCTATGTAAATAGTTTGTGTTTTCCGTCCAGTTCAGTGTAGCCGGCACGACCGAAGGGAAGCGCTGACGTGGCACCAAGTTCATCCGGTGTTATGGGCTGACATCACGGATGTTGTAGGTGATGTAGCCACACGTGTCAGTTTCCATAAAAAAAAAAAATCCGCTATTGCTGAGAGATGTACCATCAATTTTATTCACCTGAAATATTCAGTTTTAATATAGTATTATGTAAAACTTCATGTAACTGGAACGATTCACACGATTTGATAAATTTCGCTCGTTATAAAGAAAACTGTACTGTGTGAGCCCGGTACTTCAAAATAATAGCCCCACTGCGTCTCTCCCCGTGCATGTCGTAAAAGGCGACTAAGGAATAAGGACGAGATGCCATGCTAAAGGGCGACAGGCTTGCCATCTCTCACCTTGGCACGGTCCTTCCACCGAGTCGTGCAGGAGGTGGGTTTTTGTGCCTTACTTGCTGCTTGCTGCTGCTTATTGATAGTTATCTCGTCCGAATACTTTGCTAAACGTGGTACATCGGTGTTGTGTTGCAATTTTTCAGAGCTCTTGCAGCACACCACCGATTACTCTGCATACCCTGATTGTCGGGATACAGCGTGTGTGGTATATAAGGTGTTTCGCTGACCATGTCATTAACTTCGGGAGGGCTACATACACACTGAAATAAACACTTTACGTAAGAAAAAAACATGTTTATAGGAGCATTTTTTCTCCTAACAAAAAAAATTAAATCAAATAAGTAGCTGTAAAAACCAATCATAGTGACCTTGTGACTTACTTACAACAAACAGCTGTTCTGCGTTTCAACATAGTACGGTCATTGGCCCCGTAATATGCAAGTTACCTACTGTTACACACAGGTTAATGTTTAGGTAGCTAACATGTTTTGTTAAATTTCTCGAAAAGTAATACTATAAACATATATTTTTTTTTGCGTAACGTGTTTATTTGGATGTCTATGTAACCCTCCCGAAGTTAATGACATGGTCAACGTAACACCCTATATATATGTATGTATAAAAAATGTATGAAAATGCCTTTGAATTTACTTATGAAAACGTAGTGGGCGTAATGTGATAAGGAAAGTTTAAGAAATAAAAATTTTTTTTTCTTTGATTATATCAATATCATCAATATCAATACTAATAATAAATCTGTAAGCGATGGTCATGGAGTAAGTTACTTTGTTTTAGGAAATATTGAGTTTGTAGCCTCTATGTATGATACTAAAGCTAAATTGACGATTTTTAGAAATCTTTTCTGTATGTATGTATGTATGTATGTATGTATGTATGTTCCTCCAAAACTCTTAAAGCCATAATCCGAATTTGATGAAACTTAGTACAAACCCATTTTACTATACGGGACACAGGATAGGCTTACTAAAATTCACTTCCGGCTACGCTAAGATGTGGCTCCCATACAAATCGAATTGTTCCAAGCGCCGAAATAATGGGCGGCGCGGCGCGGCGGGGGTTAGTAGCGCGTCTCGCGGAGACTGGCAGCCCGGCGGCGGCGAAGGCGCGGAACGCGGCGCGGGGTGCGGTCTATTCGGTGGTCTGGCGGAGCGCGGTGTGTGTGTGTATGCATTGTCTCGGCAGAGTTTCTTATATTTTAATTCGATTCATAATATTATGTAGGTTAACTTCGTTAGGTATCTATTTGATTAATTTTAGGTGCAAACCTATGTAAAAGTGTGATTGCGAGTCGATGTTAGCGGATGTTTATTTAACTGAAGTTCCTATTTGATTTAAGTTAATTGATCGTATGTTTATTATATTGTACGTAGTGTAGTATGCGCGGTATATTAGCGAAGAGATTCTTATTTTTACCCGATTACGGCGAAGCGAAAAGGAGAGTTATGTTTATGACCGGTATGTATGTATGTATGTATGTTCAACTGTTCCCTCATAATAACTTCGACTCTACTTATCATAATTTTGACAAATGAGGTATCGTTGGATGCGTCTTGACCGTACGCTGGTCGTCAAGACGCATCCAACGTCTATAGGCTATAGGATATGGCGCCCTCTAGAGGACATAAGTAATGATAAAAAATTGCCCGCGGCTTCGCTCGCGTGAAATTCGTATTTCAAAGGAAGAAAGTAAGTAACTAAGGGCGAGCTGGGTTCAGGTAAACGATAAACCGTCTCAAAGAAAGTGAGTAACTTTTTGAGGCCGAATGCGAAGTTGCGTTCAGGAAGACGATAAACCTTCCCGAAGACAGTAAGTAACTATGGGCGAGGCCGAAGGCCGAGCTGCGTTCAGGAAGAGGATAAACCATCTTTAAGAAAGTAAGTAACAAAGGGCGAGGCCGAAGGCCGAGCTGCGTTCAGGAAGAGGATAACCTTTTCGAAGAAAGTAAGTAATTATGGGCGAGGCCGAAGGCCGAGCTGCGTTCAGGATGAGGGTAAACTTTTCGAAGAAAGTAAGTAACAGAGGGCGAGGCTGATGGCGGAGCTGCGTTCAGGAAAACGATAAACCTTCTCGAAAACAGTAAGTAACTATGGGCGAGGCCGAAGGCCGAGCTGCGTTCAGGAAGAGGATAACCTTTTCGAAGAAAGTAAGTAACAGAGGGCGAGGCCGAAGGCCGAGCTGCGTTCAGGAAGACGATAAACCTTTTCGAAGACAGTAAGTAACTACAGTAAAGTAACCGCTGGAGTAACCGTGTCCTACACTGGCGGCCGTGGACAGGAAAACGGAGTGTGGGAAGACCACCCGCCAGGTGGGACGACGACATCAAGTACGTCGGCGGAAAGCAGTGGTTCCGTACCGCTGAAGGCCGGGAGGACTGGAGGAAAATTGGAGAGGCGTATGTCCAGCAGTGGACGCTTACACGCTGACTGACTGACTGACTGAAAAAGTAACTATGGGCGAGGCCGAAGGCCGAGCTGCATTCAGCATGCGGGTAAACTTTTCGAAGAAAGTAAGTAACAGAGGGCGAGGCCGAAGGCCGAGCTGCGTTCAGGAAAACGATAAACCTTCTCGAAGACAGTAAGTAACTATGGGCGAGGCCGAAGGCCGAGCTGCGTTCAGGAAGAGGATGACCTGTTCGAAGAAAGTAAGTAACAGAGGGCGAGGCCGAAGGCCGAGCTTCGTTCAGGAAGACAATAAACCTTTTCGAAGACAGTAAGTAACTATGGGCGAGGCCGAAGGCCGAGCTGCATTCAGCATGCGGGTAAACTTTTCGAAGAAAGTAAGTAACAGAGGGCGAGGCCGAAGGCCGAGCTGCGTTCAGGAAAACGATAAACCTTCTCGAAGACAGTAAGTAACTATGGGCGAGGCCGAAGGCCGAGCTGCGTTCAGGAAGAGGATGATCTGTTCGAAGAAAGTAAGTAACAGAGGGCGAGGCCGAAGGCCGAGCTTCGTTCAGGAAGACGATAAACCTTTTCGAAGACAGTAAGTAACTATAGGCGAGGCCGAAGGCCGTGCTGCGTTCAGGAAGACGATAAATTCTCGAAGACAGTAAGTAACTATGGGCAAGGCCGAAGGCCGAGATGTGTTCAGGAAGAGGATAAACCTTTTCGAAGAAAGTAAGTAACAAAGAAGTTACTTTCTTCGAGAAGATTTATGGTCTTCCTGATCGCAGCTCGGCCTTCGGACTCGCCCTCGGTTACTTACATTCTTCGGAAAGGTTATCCTCTTCCCGAACGCAACTCGGCCTTCGGCCTCGCCCTTTGTTACTTACTTCTTAAAGATGGTTTATCCTCTTCCTGAACGCAGCTCGGCCTTCGGCCTCGCCCATAGTTACTTACTATCTTCGAAAAGGTTTATCGTCTTCCTGAACGCAGCTCGGCCTTCGGCCTCGCCCTCTCTTACTTGCTTTCTTAGAAAATGTTATCCTCTTACTGAACGCAGCTCGGCCTTCGGCCTCGCCCATAGTTACTTACTGTCTTCGAGAAGGTTCAGTTTTCCTGAACGCAGCTCGGCCTTCGGCCTCGCCCTCTGTTACTTACTTTCTTCGGAAAGTTTACACTCATCCTGAACGAAGCTCGGCCTTCGGCCTCGCCCATAGTTACTTACTTTCTTCGAAAAGGTTATCCTCTTCCTGAACGCAGCTCGGCCTTCGGCCTCGCCCTTTGTTACTTACTTTCTTATAGATGGTTTGTCCTCTTCCTGAACGCAGCTCGGCCTTCGGCCTCGCCCATAGTTACTTACTGTCTTCGAGAAGGTTTATCGTCTTCCTGAACGCAACTCCGCCTTCGGCCTCAAAAAGTTACTCACTTTCTTCGAGATGGTTTATCTTTTACCTGAACCCAGCTCGCCCTTAGTTACTTACTTTCTTCCTTTGAAATACAAATTTCACGCGAGCGAAGCCGCGGGCAAAAGCTAGTATCTAATAAACGTATGTTTTTACTTTTTTGTTTTAATTCGTAGTTTTGTGTAAAAAGAATTAAAACTACATAGTTTGGAAATGAAATTAAATAAAAATATACTTTTTCCCGTTATGTGGTATACCTACACCCTGAATAGAATTCTTTGTTCTTTGGTTCAATACTTACAACCTCAGTAAGGCCAGCGAGGCGACCCATATTCGATACCGTCCCGTCCCCCCGAGCGTATATTGTACATAGAATTTAAATAACTAGACGAGACATGAATAATTATTGCGTTTCCTTAATTTAACACCGCTATATAAAAAATAACCATAACCTATTTTTAATAATCTAATAAGCAAAAAAGTACTTCCGATAATAGGTGTTTTTATGTGATCTTAAAAAAAAATTATCATAACCTATTTTAATAACATAACTATTTCTAAAAAAAATTGTAAAAAAAACCCACGACCATGAGATCAAAAAATCTACAGATCTCACACTACGCGTAATAATGTAATTTAGAAATAAAGCACACGATAAAAATTGATAAATTTGTTTATTCAATGAAAAGAAACGATCGATCTTAAAAACGATTGACTATATGTCGTCCGAATTGTCATACATAGTTAATAGGAATTCATTCTTTATCGTACTGACGATAAAGTGAACGGAGCTCAAACTGACCTCGCGCGTAAGGGACCCGCTACCGCCTACAGTTTTTGTCCGCCCGCCTCATAAGATAGCTTAAACTATAGCTTAATTCAATCCCGAAATTATTTTTTTTTCGTTTGAATAGCGAGCTTAAAAAAAGTTATTGGGAAATTTTCGATCCAAGTCGGCGATTTTTTTTTTTTGCAAATTTTGGACGGCAGACGCACATTTTGACATTGGCCCATCCGCGTACCTCTCATATGTGCGAAACTGCAGGCAAATGTCACATTTTCATAAATCGGGACACTATACTCACGAAAAGATAAACAATGTTAAAAAAATTCAAATTGTGTGCACACCGACCAAATGTCCGTAAGAATGTAACACCACCTGTGCAAAGGCAACACTGTTTATCATGGCATCGATTTCTCTGGCCAGTCTCACAGCGCCTCGTGCACGATAAATTAGTCGTTCCGATGTGCCTTCGTTTGCCGTCATCACTTTACGAGGCTATCAAAATATACTAACTTAGAAAAGGAAGATATTTGTATGTTCAGGTATATATTATAATATACAGGTTGTTCGGCACATCGACCGACAATTTTTTTTTGCAGGTAAGTGGGGTCATTTGCAACGTTTGACCCATGATACCTTTTCTCAGATGTCACGTGGTATCGAGATACGATTTTTTTCTTTTTTTTTTAATTACCAAAATCCCAGCTTTAAACCCTTATCCTCTACCAGATCCTCTACCAGATCCCATACCAGTCACCCTTCAGCCAGACGAGATGTTGTGGATGAAAAGAGGGGAAGACTTGTGTCTGAACTCGAACAAACGCTTCGGTCTATTTCCACATGGGGCCGTAGTAATTTGGTCGTGTTCAACGCTTCAAAAACACAAGTTTGCATGTTCAGTGCGAAGAGAGCGGCGTTCACACCAGCACGTTCCTTCCAAGGCACGTCGCTTAAATTAAGCGACCACCTCGGGGTCCTCGGAGTCGAACTGTCGCACGACCTAAACTACCGGCGCCATATCGAGGGCAAGGTCAAGCTGGCCTCTAAACAGCTAGGCGTACTCAATAAGGTGCGAAGGTACTTCATGCCTGGCCAAAGGCTGCTTCTGTATAAATCGCAGATTAGGTCCTGCTTGGAGTACTGCTCGCACCCGTGGGATGACTCAGCCAAATACTAGCTTGCGCCTTTGGACTCGATCCAGAGTCGAGTCGTGCGACTAGTGGATGACCCCGACGTGTCCCGCGATCTAGAATCGCTGCAACTTCGTAGGGGTGTCGGCGCCCTAAGCGTCTTCTATCGCTTATTCTACGGGGAGTACTCGGAGGAGCTGTTTAACGCGATTCCGCCGTCCCCTTTCCGGACAGACGGAGGTGCCGTACAACGCGCACTGGGCAGGGATTGCATTCCTATACGCTAGACTTACCGCGGATGCGTACCAATCTGTTCTGCAGATTCTTCCTCCACAGAACCGGTAAACTCTGGAACGCTCTCCCTGCCCGCATATTTCCCTCAAGAGAGGCGTGAATGGGCACCTGTCCGGCCGGCATGGCATTCGCAGCCCCCGCATGCGTCGGAATGCCCATGGGCGTCGCTAGACACCTTATGCGTGGCTAGGAGCCACATGTCGTGCTTACTATAAAAAAAACTCTTTTGTTTATGATTGTATCAGCACGAAATAAAATTTATTGAATTTTACGATGTATCCTTGTTCTAGAAAAAAACATGATTCGATAAAGTTAATACCATGAAAAAATCTTATGACCTCCCAAAGTTTCGAGAACGAGTAAAAATACGACATAAACTTAATTTCTTAATTCATTGAAAAAAAAACTGAACGCAATTGATGGCTTCATTTTCTTTTAAAAAGTTCGCTAGTTTACGCCCTTTCCAACGGTATACCACATACCATACAAATAATTTACTATGTGGTCAAAATTAGGGAACTGAACAGAACGGCAACACGGGCACTTATCGGTGGTCCTTTCCCGTATTGAGAGCGTTTTCGGGAGCATTTTCAAATTTAGAACATGTCACTGGTCGCGCGGGCACTTTGTTCAATTCTCCAATGTTAGACTATTGCAAATAAATTATCCCTAATCCTAAAATTATTTCTACAGTGGCACAGATCTTGAGTAGAAAAGTTAATAGAAAGGAAAATGTTTAAACTATGCCAAATGAGTTTGGATTGATGCTTCGTTTACATTAGTTAGTACGGGAACCCGAGGCGTAGAGAGTGCTCTTAATGCCTTTCAGCTCGAGAAGAGATTGCCAGTTGTATATCAATACAAATAATAAATCTGTAAGGGATGGTCACATTACTTTGTTTTAGAGTTACTGATTTTGTAGACTCTATGTATGATAATAAAATAAAATTGGCGATTTTTAGAAATGTTTTCTGTATACAAGATGTTTCAGGATAGGCTTGAGAAACTTCGGGAATAGAAAGTGCTCATTATCAGAAGAAAAAAATTGTTCATACCAATCGAAATTCCTTTTTTTTTTCATACAAAAATTTAAAATTGGTATAAAAACTCGATGGACAGTGAGTTTGGGGAGATTTAGCAAAAGTGCTGTAGGTTTAGGGAGTGCAATAACCTAGTCCAATCCCCTTTTCTCTTTTGATGTCATTAAAATTTAAGCGTTTGGAATTCACCTACACGCAGTTCAATTCTACTAGGTGAAACATGTAAGTTAGTCAATTTATTTTTATTTAATAAAGGTGGACGTTAACCGTCCACCAAATCTCGATTAAACGATTTTCACCAAAAAGTACTATAAAATGACCGAATCTGGGAAAATGTTTCAGAGCTTTTCCTCTTCAAATATGGACCGCTTTCTAACCCTGAAGTTACAAAACCCTACGTAACTATGTATGTAACTATGTTCCTCCATAATTCTTAAACCGAACATCCGAATTCTATGAAACTTTGTACAAGCACATTTAATCATTTATTGAATTGATTTACGTTTTGTTTATAGACGTCCAGAAATACCAGCCTTTCGGCTACAAAATCCAGACGTCTACAACCTGCACTCTTGCGAGTACAGTGATCATGTATGCCAGATCGAGGCCCCATAGCTGCTCTGTCGAACATCCGTTCTTCCGAAAAAATCCCATGGGAAACACAGGCTGCGACCTTTCCCCAGCCGATCCGAGCCACCGCCCGTCCACCCGAAGGAACCCCCGACCGAAGTCGAGAGCCGGGGGTGAAGCCTTCACTGCCACTGGGGTCAACACCCTATCCAACCGCAACCTGTGCCCAGGGCCTCAGCGTTTTGTACTAGCCTAAAGGCTTTTGTTTTCACCAGCTATGTATATTCGTGGAAGTGCATATGACCACCACCTAATGTGTACCGGGGAAGCACATTTAACTATACGAGACACAGGACAGTCTAAATAAAATTCAGTTCCGGTTACGCTAAGATGTGGCTCTCAATACAAACCGAAATGTTCCTCTCGCCGAAATAAAGATGCGGTAGCGGACTTATTTATGTACTTTCTTCGTTTTAAATATGAATTTCACGCGAGCGAAGCCGCGGGCAAAAGCTAGTACGTTTATATAATTCTTTGGCGGAATGTCCTACAAAACGGATCAGGCTTAATTTGCCGACCGTCTTTCATCGCTGGCTGTATAATTTGAAAGAGGATTCAATTAAGCTGAAGTGTTTTAGTATCAATTCAATGGATTGCGGGCTCGGGGATAGCGAACGGACTCGGGATTGTCAGTGATAATTTTCTGCTGGAAATTGAGTTTTCGAGATTTTCGGATGTATTTGTACGACTTTTATTAGAGGTAGGGTGTTAAGTTCGCATTTTCACTATTGTTTAAAGAGATTTAAAAATAAAAAACCGGGCAAGTGCGAGTCGGACTCGCTCACCGAGGTCGCCGTACCATCACGTAAATTGTCGGTTTTTATGGGTTTTTAAATTACCGTGGTTGCTAGACATTATTTTTAAATCAAAACAGCTTTACTCCCGGTTCTTCCCGAGCACGACGTTTCGGGCCAAGCGTATGGCCCATCTTCATAACTCTTCGTTAGCTTATCTCATAGTCTACGAGAGCTTGTATTGCGGAAAATTATTCCCCATTGCAAAAAGGTACATAATTTAAATACTTAACGCTTTTTGATACCTGCCTCTGACACCAGAGGTGAAGATAATTTTAGATAAATTCGACGAGAAGTGGCCCGAATTGAGGGGCAGAAATGAACCAACGACCTTGGGGGTTCTATCGCACCTTTTTAACGACGTTTGCGATAATTAGCGCAATTTAGCTGTTAAATTTCCCGACCTTATTAGGAAATTGGCGAGAGAACTATGATATTTTCGGTTTATGGAATCTTTATTAATTAGTTTTATTATTTTATTGTGTATTTTGACATTTATTTGCGTACAAGTAAGTAAATATTTGTATGGAAAAAGTTTCAGCACCTCTAGCGGGCCACTTGGTACCTAAATTTCCATACAAATACTTAATTAAGCCCGTTACTTGTAGTCAACGAAATCAATACTAATAATAATTCTGTAAGGGATGGTCATGGAGTAAGTTACTTTGTTTTATGAAATATTGCGTTTGTAGAATCTATGTATGATACTAAAACAAAATTGATGGTTTTTAGAAATATTTATGTATGTATATATTCCTCCATAACTCTTAAACTGATCATCCGAAAGTACAAGCACATTAATTATCTAAACGTGACACAGGATAGGCTAAATAAAATTTAGTTCCGGTTAAGCTAAGATGTGGCTCTCATACAAACCGAATTGTTCCGCGCGCCGAAATAAAGGTACGGTAGCGGGCTTACTTACTTTCTTCTTTTCAAATACGAATTTCACGTGAGCGAAGCCGCGGGTAAAAGTTAGTCTAAAATAATGTTTTTACTAATACTATCGTGTTGCGGTTACAAAGTACAGTAAATACTCGTATATTTATAAACTAGCTGTGCCCGCGGCTCCGCCCGCACTCATATTTGACTTCTCTGCTAACCTCATAAGCCATTTAGCGTGATAGTAAGTAGCCTATAGTTGATGGGAAGAATCATGCTATCAGTAGATTTTTTTTTATTAAAATCGGTTCAGTGGTTCTCGAGTTATAAGCGGACAGACAGACAGACAGAAAGCAGACGTTGGATTTTATTAAAGGTAAGGAATAAGGAATAAGGAATAAGGAATAAGGAATAAGGAATAAGGAAGGATATAAGGATATAAGGAAGGATAGGTTATAGCGAAAAGATGGAAACTCAATCAGGGAGTGAAAATTATTTGTTAGGAATAAACGAACGAGATAAATGGAAAATGAATATGTGAACTTAAAACACTAAAAAGATTAAGAAGATCAATAGTTTAGGTACTAGGCGATAACTAGAGAGTGAGGATGTTGGCGATGACCTCCTAGTCTGAGTTGTTCCGGAAGGAAGAGCTGTCAACAGGTAGAAGGTAGTGGTGCCATTGGCGAAGTCAGATGAAGAGCTGCCAGCAGGTGGAAGGTGGTAATGGTGCCGATGGTCTAGTCGGATGAAGAGCGGCCAGCAGGTGGAAGGTGGTAGTGGTGCCGATGGTCAAGTCGACTAGCATCAGTCCGACAGGCTGGAACCCGAACTTGAGGCAGTACAGCCCCCGGCACGCATTGCTGATCTGCAGGCCAGCTTACTCCTCTTGCATATTGATCAATCAATTACATATTCTTGACGAATTGATAAGTTCAGCAATTTGTATTACTCTTTGTTCGACACTTGACAGTCATGACAGGAGAGATCAACTGACGTTCCATACGTTTTTTTTACATTTTTCAAATTTCACAAACCAACCATAGTAAATATAAAAGTATGTTTCTTACAAGGTTTGTGCCGTGTGGGGCCGGTAAAAAAGCCCCACTGCATCTCTCTCCGTGTATGTCGTAAAAGGCGACTAAGCTTATGAATGACTCGCTTCATATATTACTACAAGCTGTGCCCGCGGCTCCGCCCGCTCTCATATTTCACTTCACTGCTAACCTCATAAGCCATTTAGCGTGATAGTAAGTAGCCTATAGTTGATGGGAAGAATCAAGCTATCCGTAGAATTTTGTTTTATTAAAATCGGTTCAGTGGTTCTCGAGTTATAAGCGGACAGACAGACACTCAGACATACAGAAAGCAGACGTTGGATTTTATTATAGGTAAGGAATAAGGAATTATAGGTAAGGAATAAGGAAAGGAAGGAAGGAAGGAAGTGGTAGGGTTTAACCCGCTCGGGTTGGTACCAGCGCACTGAATGAAAGGTCGGTCGAAACGGCTATGCAAACAGTTTGTGTTTTCCGTCCAGTTTAGTGTAGCCGACACGACCGAAGGGAAGCACTGACGTGGCACCGAGTTATGGGCTGTTATGGGCCTGTGTTATGGGCTGACATCTCGGATGTTGTAGGCGATGTAGCAAACTGTGTCAGTTTCCATAAAAACAAAGGTAAGTATTTATAAAAATTTTAAACTACGAGTATTTTTAAACTAAATTTATCAGTATAATAATGACTAAGTGATAAGGACAAGAAGCCGTGCTAAAGGGCGACAGGTTAGCCACCTATGATCACCTTGGCACAGTCCTTGCACCGAGTCACGCAGCAGGTGGGTCTTCGTGCCTTACTTACTGCTTGATATAGTTATCATGTCCGAATACTTTTCTAAACGTGGTTGGCGGTGTTGTGCTGTAATTTAAAAGAGTACTTGCGACACAACAAGGGATTGCATCCCTGTACGCTTGACTTACCGTGGATGCGTACCAATCGGTTCTGCAGATATTTCCACGATAGAACTGGTAAACTCTGGAACGCTCTCCGTGCCCACATATTCCCCCCCCCCCCCCCCCCCCCCCCCCCAAATATAGTCTCGGATCCTTCAAGAATGGCGTGAATGGCCATGTCAGGCCGGCATGGCATTCGCAACCCCCGCGTACGACCGAATGTCCATGGGCGTCGTTAGAAACATTATGGGTGGCTCGGCACCACATGTCGCGCTTTCTATAAAAAAAACAACACCGATTACTCTGCTTAGCCCGATTGTCGGGATACAGCGGTATGTATGTAGATTCAAGTATCAAGTATCTTAATATTTTTATTATAATTTTTTTTATTATTTTATATCCTTTATTTCACATATTGAAAATTTTACATTAATTTTATATATATTATACAAAAAAGTAATAAAAATACACAACATTAATATAAAAATTCAATACGGTAATACCGCCGGCGGCGGGAAACAAGCCTCCAAGCACGCCGGCGGGTGCAGGCCGTGGCTACGGAGCTCTCCGGGACGACGCGAGGCAAGCTACGAGCGATAGGTGGTGGTACTAGACACGTAGGCCACCACCACCCCCATCTCGGAGAGCTCCGTATCCGCCGGACTGCACGGCGACGTCGTCGCGCAGGTCTGTTAAACGTCGTCATCTTCGCGCGCGCGTCGCCTCATGGGTGCACTACACCACCGGTAGCGGGGGCACTAGACGGGACGCGAGGTCCCGATGGCCCCAAGCTGGCCGGTGGTGGACGCCGCCCTCACCGTAGTTCTTGTGGCTCGGCCGACGTCAACACTCCATCTTAGTCGTCGATGAAATGCACCGACGGCGTGGAGCTGGGTGGTAGGATGTGCGTGTAGTGGTGCGAGAAGAATGGCGGCTCTCGTATTGGACGACCCGGGCGCGGGGAGGCCGGGCGACGCGGTGGGCGGAGGCAGTGCTGCTGCGGGCGGGCGGTGGCGGCGGCGGCGTCGAAGTCGAGCGCGGCGGCGGCCGGCCTTCGCCGCAGAGCCTGCTCTCCATCACGCGCGTCGCGTCCCGGGTGGTCTGCAGCCGCTTCTGTCGCCAGGCATGTCGAGCTGGTGGAGTACCGGGGACACCGAGCGGCGGCGGTGGTGATGCCGGCACGGTGCCTCCAACCGTGCGGGTCGCTGCGCCGCTGGAGAAGAGTCCGCGCGTGGCGGAACCTCGGTTTGTTCGTCCCAGGCAAAAACTTTTAAAAGAAATTTTCTAGAGAAAAATTTTCCGACATGTCGGTTTGACAGCTCTTTTTCTTCTTATTTTATTTTAATTTTGTTTTATTATTATTTGACAATACTACGTTGTAGTATGTATACTTATTACTAACATTATTGAGTTGATACAAATGACGTATCAAAAATTTGACAAAGGCTCTTTACACCTGATCCACTAAATTAAGTCCTTGCAGTCAGAACTTCAAAAACAAAACAAAAATCTGTTTTTGATCTTGCTCTCAAGCTGTATTTTCAATCGACTGTAGGCGGTGTTATTATGTGGATAGTCACTAAATGCTTGTAAAAATTATTATGAAAAAAAAACCCTGCGAAGTTTCTTACCGGTTCTTCTTCGTGGGTGTAATCGAATCGGATAGAACAAATTGTGACTAATTCGAGTACAGTCATGCTGTCTAATGAATGCTTAATAAACAATATACAACAATATACAATTGTAGATACATACAGCCGGGAAGACTGGAGGAAAATTGGAGATGCGTATGTCCAGCAGTGGACACGCATACACGCTGACTGACTGACTGACGTGCTAACTCACTGACTGACCGACCGACCGACCGACCGACCGACCGACCGACCGACCGACCGACCGACCGACCGACCGACCGACCGACCGACCGACCGACCGACCGACCGACCGACCGACCGACCGACCGACCGACCGACCGACCGACCGACCGACCGACCGACCGACCGACCGACCGACCGACCGACCGACCGACCGACCGACCGACCGACCGACCGACCGACCGACCGACCGACCGACCGACCGACCGACCGACCGACCGACCGACCGACCGACCGACCGACCGACCGACCGACCGACCGACCGACCGACCGACCGACCGACCGACCGACCGACCGACCGACCGACCGACCGACCGACCGACCGACCGACCGACCGACCGACCGACCGACCGACCGACCGACCGACCGACCGACCGACCGACCGACCGACCGACCGACCGACCGACCGACCGACCGACCGACCGACCGACCGACCGACCGACCGACCGACCGACCGACCGACCGACCGACCGACCGACCGACCGACCGACCGACCGACCGACCGACCGACCGACCGACCGACCGACCGACCGACCGACCGACCGACCGACCGACCGACCGACCGACCGACCGACCGACCGACCGACCGACCGACCGACCGACCGACCGACCGACCGACCGACCGACCGACCGACCGACCGACCGACCGACCGACCGACCGACTGACTGGGTGCCACGTCAGGGTGTCATTCGATTTCATTATTCTTCAATTTAGAGAAGTAATGAAATGGCCACGTCATTCACTTAGTCTAAATTATCTTTCGTGCCTCCCACCTTCTTGTTCCTCAGTAATGTATTAATTATGAGGAATGAATGCTTCGCAGGGAAAGAATGTTTAATGGCGCTTCACAAAGAAATATAATAGAAATGATATTGTCACAGATTGCACACAATTTTCTAGATAAAATTCCAGTCGCGAAGCAGGAAGAATTTCTTGCGCGACTGCAATATTTAGCTCGCACGCAAGTGACAGAGAACCCCATACTACGAAATTCTTCCTTTTTAGGTTTTCGTATCCCGTACGGAAGCCTATTACTAAGCGTCCGCCGTCCGTCCGTCCGTCTGTCCGAGGGCTGTATCTCTTGAACCGTAACAGGTAGCCCGTTGAAATTTTCACAGAACATGTGTTACTATGGCGGATATAACAACAAATAATAAAAAAAAAGAAAATGTTAAAAATTAAGGGCGGCTCCCATACAAAAAACGTACGAAAAATCGATTAGTCACGCTACTGAATAATAGATCGCGCCACAGGCTTTTATACATTTAATTGTTAAAAGACAAAAGATAGCCGCTCAATTGCCAACGACCTCATTGAGGCTTCTCTCGGATCGTCCTACATATCTTTGAAATTAAAATTCGAAGACCATGCCACCTGACTGAGCGGATAGGCGGATATTATTGATAGCGGATACTGAAACCTCCTTGCGCGAGTAAAACTCGCACTTGACAGATTTTTTTATTGCTTCCGAACTGGGTGGCTCTACCGGAGTTCGAAGACTCAGGCGCAGGCAATTTCACCGCCGAGGAGGTGCCATTCCGGCTTGGAGGTGGACTAATGTCGTTGGGGAAAGGCTATTAACCCGCGATTTGAATATCTGTGGATTGTAGGAGTGGGGAAAGATATTCCCTGGGAGCCCGTTCCACACCCTTGCAGTGCGGCACAAGAACGATTTAGAGAATCGTGCAGTTCGAAAAACGTTGAAATGTAGCACGTTGAAATGTTCACAGAATAATAATTATGCGTTATTATGGCCGATATAACAACAAATAATAAAAATAAGAAAAAGTAAAAAAATTGCGGTGGTTCCTATAGAATAAACCAAAAAGTGCATGCGCGCGCGCCATCTACCGAATAGAGTGTGAAGCATTTTAACTAATCATGAATTTTAACTAATTTGAAAATATGAAGCATTTCATAAAACATGCCATAGGTGGCGTGGGTGGCGCTGACCATGACATGGCGATACGGAACCCTCGGTGCGCGAGTTCGACTCGCACTTGACCGTTTTTCTTTTTTATTATTTTAACCAGGTGTATTGATTTTGGAAATGGCACAGCACACTTGATGTGCACATTATCGAGATATGTTGGGCGTGAAAAAATACATAGGTAAATGCTGGCATATAAAAACTATTTATTTAAAGTTGCTCTGTGGAACTGGCATCCCTTATTCCCGCCACCCGTCCTATCCGACTCGTCGCAGAGAGACTCAGCGCCCTTTTGTTGTTGACATGGGTCTTTTGAGAACCCATCGGTTCTCTAAATCGTTTCTTTATCGCACCGCTAGGGTGTGGAACTGTCGGCGAGTGTGTTTCCCGAATCATTTAACCTGGGTGTCTTTAAACGTCTTATTAACGGGCTAGACAGACACCCAAGCAATAGTCCACAAATCTTCTGTCATGACACCTAACTGAGCTTGGTTTCGCGAGGACAGGTGATTTTGGCTCTGTCAACTGCACCATTGGTCTCTTGGCACAGCCAACCATGCTGGTTTATATATAAACATATTAAAATTTTGCTGCAAATAAACCAAGGAATCTACGGTTGATTTTCATTTCGTTGATTTCATCGTCACCATTTGCAATGAAATATCACCTATACATATCACACACGCTAAATCCCGACAATCGGGGTAAGCAGAGTAATCGGTGTTGTGCTGCAAGAACTCTGGTAAATTACAACACAACACCGACCACCACGTTTCGCAAAGTACTCGAACCAGATTCAATCGATCAAGCAGCAAGTAAGGCACGGAGACCCACCTGCTGCATGACTCGGTGGAAGTACCGTGCCAAGGTGAGAGGTGGCGAGCCTGTCGCCCTTTAGCATGGCATCTTGTCCTTATCCCTTATTCGCCTTTTACGCCATGCATGGGGAGAGATGCAGTGGAGCTATTCTTTTTAAGTACCGGCCCCACACGGTCCTTATCAGCTACTTAACCATTACTCAACGAATTTATGATCTCTCCACCTTTTTGGTTTCTTTGACACCCACTAGGGGACAGGTGAATTTGAGGAAATATTTAAGAAGGAAGATATTAAGAGAGAATAAATTAATTTTTTGTAGCATTACCTGTGATTATGTAAAGTAGAATTAGTCAAGCGCGCACTGGGAGACTGTTCCGTTTTCATTATGAATCTTCAATGTAATGAAAATATTATTTTTCATTGTAACATTTATCATATTTTTACAAGCAGTGTAGATATTTTCAAAGTTACATACTTAAACACATACCATCACGCCGTGTTCGGGCAACCGGGGTAAGCAGAGTATTCAGTGTTGTGCTGCATGAACAGTTGTGTGTCTCCTCTAGTTCAGTATAGTCAACAATTCAAAGGGGAGTCACTGGTATATTATGGCACCAAAATTTTTGGAGGTAATTATTTTGTTGTCATGGAAACTAACACGCTTGGCTTGATCACCTACAACATACGCGATGTCAGCTCATCATAACACCTTGGTGAACTAGGTGACATGTCAGTGCTTCCCTTTTGGACGTGCCGGCTACACTCAACTGGGCGGAAAACACGAACTATTTACACAGCCGTTTCGAACGACTTTTCCTTCCATGCGGTGCTATCAACCTGGGCGTCCCTGGGCTGTTCAAACCCTACTACCTAGTGAAGTAAGAAGGGAAGGGACCTACAGTTTTACGTAGAATCCCCCAGTCCTCGCACTTTATTAATAGAAATATTCATTAATTTGGGTTATAAACGCTGTTTTATGTTATTTATACCTAACATTTTTTTTTATGGAAACTAACACAGTTGGCCACATCACCTCCAGCCAGTAGCGGGCCCCTCATACAAGCCAAAAAGCCCGGCTTGCCCTAGGTCAATCAAACAAAGGTCGAAAGCAAATCGAAAACGAAAACAGTCGATAGTGCTTCAATTTAATTTTAAATATCGCGCCACGTGCCATTCGCGCGCGCCCGAGGTCTCGACGATGCGACGCGGCGACTCGTCGTTCGTTCGTATCATTCGGAATTGCTCGTGAACTCTCGCCTCGATGCGATGGATGAATCAGTCAATACGAGCGTACATTAGTCATCTCGCTTGTTCCCGCTGTTATTCTAGCATCATTTTATTGCCTTCTCGTTCTCGAGTACCATACATTTTTTAGCCTAAAGCATCCATAGTGGTATAATAATATATGAGTATGTATAGCGATTAGTATGAGGAAATATGCTAAGAATAATTCGTTCCGTAGTGCGAAAGCGTACTCAGTATTAGTGCTATCTCAGTTTTTCAATAGAAGAACGACAAAGACGTGTCTACTGATGTCTAATGTAGGCGTAGAAGTTTGAAGTGATGGATCGTACGTTCGCGAGGATGTTCGTTACTAATTAAAGAAATAATAATCTTTGGTTAGTTAGTTATATCCATGGTGGGTGGCGGCGGCGGCGGGCGGGACGTCGGCTCTCTCTTCGTTCTCTCTCTGGCATGCTATATGTATGATATGTGTTGATAAGTCACAATAATTCTGTCAACCATAATATGCCTCCAGTGTGCTATTGATAATTATCAACAAGAGTCTTCATAGTAACTGCACTGCACTGCAGTTGGTTTGCATAGATTTTTTAATTACCATTTTCTATAAAATTGTGATACAAGCATGTTTATTTCATTTACTGACTGACAGGACAGTCTTATATTATATTTTGTTTGAAATATTTGGCTTCGGCTTGCTCTACGATCAGACCCTAGGCCCGCCACTGCCTCCAGCATCCGTGATGTCAGCCCATAACACCGGGTGAGCTAGGTGCCATGTCGTGATGTGTTGTGATGCGATGGCTGGCCCTGGCGTGATGCTCGTGAACGGGTGCTGTTTGTGGAGACTGGCCTGCTCCAACTGCCTCCAACATGTTATATGAATGGTTTACGATAATAGAAAATAGCGGGCTTACATACTTTCTTCTTTTAAATACGAATGTCATGCGAGCGAAGCCCCGGGCAAAAGCTGATCAAGCAGATTAAATATAAATTTGTTTTTTTTTTATGTAAAACAACATGGGTGGTTGTGTCGAGAGACCAATGGTACAGTCGACAGAGCCAAAAACCCCTCTCCTCGCGAAACCACGCTGAGTGAGGCGCCATGCCAGCAGATTTGCGGACTGTTGCTAGGCTGTCTAGCCCGTTGATACGACGTTTGAAGACACCTAGGTTAAAGGATTCGGGAAACACACTCGCCGGGAGACAGTTCCACACCCTAGCGGCGCGACAAAGAAACGATTTTGAGAACCGATGGGTTCTCAAAAGCCCAATGTCAACGACAAAAGGGTGCTCAGTTTCTCTGTGGCGAGTGCTGCGAAGATAGGTTGGATGGCAAGGAATAAGGGAAGCAAATTCCTCCGAGCAGCGTGCACGATAGTACCTGTAGAACAGACTGAGTGACCCTACAAATCGACTGTGTCAGTTTCCAGATCATCAATCAATAAAGGCTGTCATACAAACCTAATTGTTCCGCGCGCCGAAATGAAGGTACGTTAGTGGGCTTACTTAGGTACTTTCTTCTTTTTAAATACGAATTTCACGCGAGCAAAGCCGCGGGCGAAAGCTAGTTTAAAATAAAATCTCAAAATCAAGCCTTAGTTTAAATACATCGATTAAAAATCCGTATTCAAGTTAATACCTTCTCCAAAGCATTCCGCGCCTCGACTCCACTCGCGTTGCAGGCCGTTTCAAATTAAACGCTAGTGAAATTCGCCTCTTTTTTTCCGCTTCACTCAACGACCACTAAGCATAGAGACCACATATCATCGACGTGGCGAATGAAACGCGCTGCCGCTGAGCTTTTCTTGTTTGGGGATCACCCTTATTAGGTTTCCGTATCCCTTACGGAAGCCTATTCCTAAGCCTACACCGTCTGTCCGTCCGTCCGTCCTTCCGTCTGTCTGTCCGAGGGATGTATCTCTTGAACCGTAATAGGTAGCCGGTTGAAATTTTCATATAATATGCGTTGCTATGGCGGATATAACAACAAATAATAAAAAAAAGAAAATGTTAAAAGTTAAGGGGAGCTCCCATACAACAAACGTACAATAAAATAGATTAGTCACACTATTGAATAATAGATGGCGCCACAGGCTTTTATACATTGCAATGTTGAAAGACAAAAGATAGGCGGATAATAGCGGATAGATATTCTTGAATATTAACTTTTTCGAAATTTGAAAAAACTCCGAAATTAAATAAGCAGCTCAACGATTTAGCCAGAATTATCCTGAGAACATTGAGGCAGAGTTCCCAGATGAGATGGTTCTTTTCAAGCATTTCTTGTGACAGCTAGAACATTTCAAGGCTCCTGAGCATTTCCTGCGACACAATCCTACAAACTCATATTTTTAAATATGGCGCAGTCAACATCACAACTCGCAACAAGACAACTCAAGGTAAAAAATTTAAATATATTTAGGAGTAAATTTTTTTTTTTTTTTTTTGTAATCCGGTATGGGTGGCTGAGTCGGAGGGGGCCTCGAATTTCTACAGCCTAGGGGCCTCCACAAAGTTTAATCCGGCACTGCGCCTTGTAATATCCCTAGGTTCAGTGATCTGTGGCGCCGCTATACCAAAATTAAATTCTTCGCTCGTACGCCACAGCTGTGACCCTGTACGAAACTCGACACGGCGGCCAAAGTTACTTTGAAGCATTCTTCCGGGGTGCCGGAAGCCATGTGAATAATTTTAATTTATTTTTTATACATCACATATTCGCAAAAATGAAATTGAGTGATGCGTGCAGTTATTAAAAAAAATGTGCAGCACAACACCGATTACTCTGATCACCCCGATCGTCGGTACACAGCGTGTGGTGTGTATGTATATGTATGTAACTGTCAAATTGTATATTAATAAAGAAATTTGAATTTGAGTTTTGACACTTTTGAGGCAATGTCTTAAGACGAATTCTCCAGCATTTTGTAGCACCCGTTCGGATACTGTAGCAATTCCGAACGTGTTATATACGGTTAAACGATTACTAAGTCTGCGGCAGACTGGCTGGTGTGCGACCATAGAGCTACGAACTGCGGTGCTACAGAAGTGGCAATCCAGCTGTTATATCGTGCGCTTTTTTTTCTTTTTTTTTTATTGACAGCGCGACATAATATGGCACCGAGCCACCCATAAGGTGTCTAACGACCCCCATGGACATTCTGTCGTATGCGGGGGTTGCGAATGCCATGCCGGCATGACAGGTGCCCATTCACGCCCCTCTTGAAGGACCCGAGACTGAACTTGGGGGGAAATATGTGGGCAGGGAGAGCGTTCCAGACTTTACCGGTTCTATAGAGGAAAGATCTGCAGAATTGATTGGTACGCATCCGCGGTAAGTCCAGCGTATAGGGATCAATCCCTGCCCAGTGCGCGTGGTACGAAGGTGGAAAGGGGACGCCGGGATCGCATTAAATAGCTCCTCCTTAGGGCGCCGACATCCCTACGAAGTTGCAGCGGTTCTAGATCGCGTTTGTATTGTATATTAATAAAGAAATTTGAATTTGAGATTTGACACTTTTGAGGCATTTTCCTAAGACGAATTCTCCAGCATTTTGTAGCACCCGTTAGGATACTGTAGCAATTCCGAACGTGTTATATACGGTTAAACGATTACCAAGTCTGCGGCAGACTGGCTGGTGTGCGACCATAGAGCTACGAACTGCGGTGCTACAGAAGTGGCAAGCCAGCTGTTATAACGTGCGCTTGTCCGTGGCATTGTCTTTTTAACCCCCAACCCAAAAATAGGGGTGTTATAAGTTTAACGTGTGTGTGTATGTTTTTTCTCTACTTCTTATAAAATAAAATAAAAAATGATACGTCCCTCTATATGTATGTTTGAAGTAAACTCCGAAGCCACTGAACAGATTTTGATTCGGTTTGCACCAATGAAAAGAGTAGTTCTTGAGGATCACTATAACCTGCCATCACGCTAAATAGCCTCAGGGCCGAGCAGTATCAAAGAAAGTGTAGTATGAACGGAATTTAGTATCAAAGTAGTAATAGATGGCGTTAGCAGTTCTGGCGCCACAGGTAGATTGCATGGCAGATAGACCAAAGATATAAGGATATGGTTGTTTGATAGGTGTGGTATAGCGAATCTACGGAACCCTCCGTTCAAAGGTGATTTAAGACCCTGCGTGGCAGTTTGTTTCGACCGACACAATGATTAGCTGGCTGAAATCACGTCAGCAAAAATAGTTGCAGTGTAAACAAAGAAAATTTTACATTTCTCCATTCTATGATAGAATTTTTCTTTGTCACATCTGTGTGGTAGTGCTGTGTTAGTTCTCTGACTAAAGCAATTTGCCGCGAACTAACAGTTTTCACATCTTTTACAAATTGTACAACTTCCAAAGAAGTAATAAATAGGAATGTTTATCGATTTCTGAAACTCTCACATGCAGCTGGGGACAATTTTATGGAACTTGTGTGTTTTAGGCCCGAGTGCACAAACACAGACTTAAATAACTCTCAAGTTAAGCGTCCACCTGTCCGGATCGCACGCAGGACACGCAACGGATCAAACGGATTCGTTTGTGGTAGTGCGTCCACCTGATCCTCAGCAACCGGATTGCCGACGCGGCGGCCATTTGCAAACGGATTTTTAACATTAGCATACGAATTTTCCTAGCGAGCCGAGTGCCGAATGCAATGATGGTCGGCCGGCGGGGCGGCGCTGGCGGTGCGTTCATCTGCCGGCAATCCGTATTACGTCATCGGCACGCATCGCAAAAGTTGCCTATCCGAGCAACGGCGTCGGCAACGCCGACGGTCCGGCGCGTGCGGTGCAGAAGATGCGGATAGGTGGATGCATTTGTATGAATTCCTATACAAAAATACTAAAAATAGTTTGATGCGATCCGTCCGGTCCGGGACTAGCCTTAAAGGCCCGTTAAATAACAACAGCTATGCGCCGTTTTAGGCCGGTATAGGCCCTCCGGCGCGCGACACGTTATATCCGTAGCTCGATAAATTTTCTCTATTGAAGTTTCTTCTCTATCTTTTAACGTTAAGAAGACAGAGATGACAATACATTACAACAGACAGCTGACGCTATTCACTAGCTCTGCATTTTAGATGCCAATTTGCATTTTCTTAAATGTCAGTTAGAAAGCTAAATGGGCGAACACACATACTTAACTTTAAGTCAGTTTAGGATTCTAATGACAGTATTTCACCTTTCAACTGACTATTATCGTGTCTTTAAGATGGGCATAAGTGGACTTACTGGTTACTTAATTACTTGTTAAGTGTGTGTTGGTGCAATCCGCCCTAAATCTGTTTAAATCGGCCGCTTTATACATTAATATATACACAAGGACAAGGTGCCGTGCTAAAGGGCGACAGGGTAGCAACCTCTCACCTTAGCACGGTCCTTCCACCGAGTCATGCAGCAGGTGGATCTTCGTGCCTTACTTACTGCTTGATAGTTATCTTGTCCTAATACATTGCTAAGCGTGGTGTTCGGTGTTGTGCTGTAATTTACAAAAGTACTTGCAGCACAACACCGATTACTCTACTTACCCCGATTGTCGGGATATAGCGTATGGTATATATGTATATAATAATGTTTTAATCTTATGTAATTTGTGTTAGAGAATATGGTTAGTTTAAAAAAAAAAGTTTAAATTTAACTGTGTTTTTTATTAAACATGACATTGCTGGCTACGCCCTACTCCAGTTTTACGTGGAATCCGAAGCACGGTCAGCCTCAACAGTCGAACGGTCACACACCCAGGTTCTGACCGCGCCCGGGTGTATTTAATATTCACGATCGTAGGTCAATTCATTGCGCCACCGATAAGGTCGTGATACATTTCATCATATAAAAATATCCTCACTCCTCACATACTACTACATATTTCGGGAGTGGATGGATGAGAAGAGCGGAAGACCGCGTGTGGTGGCGTGCCTTGGGAGAGGCCTATGTCCAGCAGTGGACCGATACAGGCTGATGATGATGATGACTACATATTTTCATCTTTATCTAGCGTAATATAAGGAAATGACCGAATTTCAGAGTTACCTTTCTTCAATACTAAAAAACATCCAACAGGCTATATACTTGTTGCTAAGTTGGCTTCTTGCCACAAATAAAACCTCCCTGGACATAAATATTCCGACAGGGCATTATCGTAAATTGGATACATTTTATCTTGTTACCATAAAGATAAGATAAGATAAGATAAGATAAACGTTTATTTTGCATAATAACTAACTTAACCTATTTACATTTTATATACAATTCTTAATTTATGCAAAATTGGCCAATCGGCTCAGCGTGTGCCAGGGCAGGACAGTCCTATCCTGGCGCTGTTTTTCAGCCGTTGCCATGTGTGTGAGGGTGTGTGTGTGTGTGTGTGTGTGTGTGTTAGGGTGCGTGTGCGAGTGTGTGTGTGTGTGTGTTTGCGAGAGGTCCTTTTCAGTGTGTCTACCTGGTAAATATTTCTTTTCTTTAAACTTTGCCATCTCTCTGCAGATTCAGGAGCATCTTCCTGCATGCAAATTTAAATGTTGGGAGACCTGGTATTTGACTGAGACTTGGTATTAATGGTATTATTAATAAATTGGTTGACGTGCATTCAATTAAGAACACACAGAATAAATGAAATTAAAGTAAACTTAAAAAGAATAGTCCCAATGCATCTCTCCCTGTGCACGTCATAAAAGGCGACTGAGGGATAAGGACACGATGCAGTGCACAAGGGCGACAGGCTAGCCACCTGTCACCTTGGCACGGTACTTCCACCGAGTCATGCAGCAGGTGGGCCTTCGTGCCTACTTGCTGATTGATCTATTGAATCTAGTTCGAATACTTTGCGAAGCGTGGTGGTCGGTGTTGTGCTGTAATTTACCAGAGTACATGCAGCACAACACCGATTACTCTGCCTACCCCGATTGTCAGGATTGATTCAGCGTGTGTGATATGTATGTATTATTAATAAAAAAACACATATTTTTTATAACATTTCGACCTATTGTCGTCGTCAGATATTTTTTTTTACATATTAGGTACCTATAAGAACATAGTCCGTAACCTGCTGGATGGATAGGTAGGTCAGTCATCCGTCACATATTACATAATACTGTATACTTCTCGTCTATCCTGTTATCATCTCCTCTCACAGCTATCGACTATGTATTATTTTTTTTAATCCTTTTCTTTTTGTTACTCTGTTTCGCAACTGTCTTTATTAATTGTTTGTTAATGTATAGTTCGTAAAATATAGCTTGATACGCGTGACAGATGTCATCGAGAACACCTCGCATGAAGTTCCGTATTTTTTTACAGTAAAATGCACGCAATACAACGTCATACTTTGTTGAAATGTCACTCTGACATCTGTCACGCATACAAGGAAATGTCACTCTGACAGCTGTCACGCGTATCAAGCTATATTTTACGAACTATAATAACTTTTATTTGTACTGCCTTTATCATGTTCAATGTGTGCCAGAGGGAAGCGTAGTGGGGACATGTTATATTGTATACTCTTGGTTTCTCTTTTGTCATAATCTATGTGCTACATGTCTCTGTTTTTTCTCTTTAATAAATAAAATGAAATAAAATATGTAAGTATAATTTGAACAAATAGTTGAACATGTTGGAACTAATGAATCTCAAGCGTATACATCCTTGACAAGTTGATACCCTTTCTAGTCATATATCTCCATGTACCGGATGAAATTACACTACATTTTACGTGGAAACGCCTGCAAGCAGAGGCGTATTTCGTGTGGTCCGTGGACCAGATAAACGCCTTTCCTTTGCCAGAACGAGTGGGTTCGAAATTCGACTGAGTGCACCGTTTTCTCTTTTTTAGGGTTCCGTATCCATATGGACGTGTTTTTTTTTTAAAGAAAGCGCGACATGTGGCGCCGAGCCACCCATAAGGCATCTAACGACGCCCATGGGCATACGGTCGTACGCGGGGGTTGCGAATGCCATGCCGCCCTGACAGCTGCCTATTCACGCCTCTCTTGAAGGACCCGAGACGGTACTTGGGGGGAAATATGTGGGCAGGGAGTGTTACTAAGACTACGCGATTCGTTTGCCTGTCTGTCCGTCCATCCTAAGGCTGTTATATTTTTTGAACCGTAATAAGCCGGATGAAATTTTCACAGAATATTTTGTTATTATGGCGGGTATCGTAACAAATAATAAAAAACCGGCCAAGTGCGAGTTGAACTCGCGCACTGAGGGTTCCGTATCGCCATGTCTTGGTCAGCGCCACTCACGCCATCTATGACGCGTTTTATGAAATGCTTCATATTAGTTAAAATTCATGATTAGTTAAATTGCTTCATACTGTTTTCGGTAGATGGCGCGCATACACTTTTTATTTTCTTGTATGGGGACCCCTTAAACTTTTTACTTTTTCCTATTTTTATTATTTGTTGTTATATCGGCCATAATAAATAACACATACCTATTCTGTGAAAATTTCAACGGATTACCTATTACGGTTCAACAGATACAGCCCTCGGACAGACAGACGGACAGACAGACAGACAGATGGCATAGGCTTAGTAATAGGGTCCCGTACGATGGATACGGAACCTTAAAAAAACCTGTTAAGTTACGGAAACCTAAATACCTATAGCTATAACAGAATGGATGAATAATTTTCCACGAATACGAACCATGGAGGAATTTGTGACAAAGAAAATGAACTCACAATTCGGAAAAAGAACGGGATTTGTGCGCGCCGATAGGTCAGATATCCGGTATGCGTTGCACTTGGGCAGTATAAAGTCACTATTACGGAGGAAAATACAAGTCGAAGATTCTTGTATCGCTAGATCCAAAGTTAATTTCCTGAAGTGCAATCTAAAAGCAGAATCTTGTGTCTAGGATAAACATCGTACCGTGTGGGGTCGGTACCTAAAAGAATAGCCCCACTGCATCTCTCCCCGTCGCATGTCGTAAAAGTCGACTAAGGGATCGTCAGCCTCGGCAGCTCAGTGGTGCGGTCAGTTATTGGATGGGTGACCGCCCGACCGTTGGAGGCTGACCGTGGTTCGGATTCCACGTTAAACTGTAGGTCCCTTCCCTTCTTATCTTACTAGGTGGTAGGGTTTATCCCGGCCGGGTTGGTACCACTGCACTGAGCGAAACGTCGGTGGAAACGGCTATGTAAATAGTTCGTGTTTTCCGTCCAGTTCAGTGTAGCCGGCGCGAAATGAAGGGAAGCACTGACGTGACAGCTAGTTCACCCGGTGTTATGGGCTGACATCACGGATGTTGTAGGTGATGTAGCCAACCGTATTAGCTTCCATAAAAAAAAAAACATACGACCTGTTATTTGTGGTGAAACTGCTTCTGTGTTTTAGCGTTTTTAGTTTATACCTATATAGCGTCGCCTGGGTTAGTACCACCGTGCTGGATGTAAGATGGCCGCATAGCAGCCTCGGCTGTGTTCTCTAGTCCAGTATAGCCAGCAATCCAAAGGGAAGTCTCCGGTATGGCACCTGCCTTCTCGGAGGTGATATTGGCTGGTCAGAGGATATGCTTTGGCCCCTGATCTATACAGATTAAAAAAAACATAGAACCGACTTAAAATTAAAAAAAAAGGTTTAAAAACATTGCTCCGACTTAAAAAAACCACTAGAACTTAAAAGTGTTCAATAATATTTTTGATTCATATTCGGACCCTTGAGTTGAAGGCGGTACAAAAGCACACCCGAAAATTGATAGATGGACCCCTTTTGTGCTTTTGTACCGCCTTCAATCTTCTTTTTTTGAAGAAGTGGATTAAAAAAAGGTATGCTAGTTCCTCAGAGCAGCGGCCATGATAGTATCTCCTTGTAGAACAGACCGAGCGAACTCACAAAACGTCGACTGTCTGAATACAGTGTGAATGTATAGTATATGAGAATGTATGAATAGTTACATTACTATTTCCCCATAAAACCTTACACATCTCTAGGAAGCCGAAGTAGTTCGCATTTATAGCTTTGTTGTTCTGTCTGGCAAGTGGTGACGTCATCGCTTCAGAGGTCACAGAATTGGGTCGCTCCTGGATCCATAGTGGAGAGCAAAGACCAGAAATATTATGGCCGGATGGGCCACCAAAAGCGCTATATCGGTATTCACTCGCCGTTCGATCACGGGCGCTGATCTGAGAAACTAGCATACGTTATTCACTGCCACGCATCCTATCTCCGCAGCACTCGCCGCAGAGAGACTCAGGCGCCCCTTTGATTTTGGGATTGGGCTTTTGAGAACCCATGGATTATCTAAATCGCTTCTTTTTCGTGCCGTTGGAGTGTGAAACTGTCTTCCGGCGAGCCATTTTACTGAATCATTTAATCCGTATTAACAGGCTAGACAGTCCAGCAACAATATTCACCCGCCACTAACCCGAGTGCAGCAGCCTTGTGGCCATAGCACCCGCACTGTGTCGCGAATTCATCATGGAACAGTCATTTGGAAGTCGTTGCACGCAGGGAGGCCCGCTGTCGGGACACCACCAATTTGGCCCCGATGACGCGCATTGACTGCGGTCCAGCCCCCCCTTGGAAGGACTCATAAAGGCGTTTTGAGCCCCCCTGGAGTGCACCGACTCCGAGTATTGTCCCCGTCTACGCCTTGCGTCTGTCAGTCTGCGTCCCATTTGGGAGAAAATGTTACAAAGAGCAACTTGTCGCCCCGATCCTCACGTCCTGAATCGCCCCGGGGCGTCTGCGTTCGTTAGTAGGTCTTTCCGGCTCTCTTGGTCATCTAACAGACCAGCAACAGTCAGCAAATCTGCTCGCATGGCGCCTCACTGGGCATGGTTTCGGCAGCTGGAACTTGGATCTGCACTTTATTTTAAATCGAACAGTTCCACTCACGGTTCCACTCCAAGCTATGTAGCTCGACGTTTTGGGCCAAGCGTATGGCCCATCTTCATGAACACTCTGCATCTGTCTATGGCTCTGCACTATTGGTCCCTCGGAACAGCCACACATGTTAGTTCAACTTAAAAAAAAACTGGCACAAAAAAATTCAGATAAATGCTCGCATATTTCCCGCCTAACAGACATTGATGCTTGTCGCGCCTCCGGTGCCCCCCAAATGGGCGTTTTGCCGGCAATGTTACGTGTTCCTCTATATGTGACTGTTTTATTTTATTTTATTTTATTTGGAAAAACCAAAAGCTCTATAACTGATTTTACAATGATATTATATACCGTGTCGGGCCGGTACTTAAAAAGAATAGCCCCACTGCATCTCTCCCCATGCATGTCGTAAAAGGCGACCAAGGAATAAGGACAAGATTCCGCGCTAAAGGGCGACAGGTTCGCCATCTCTCACCTTGGCACGGTACTTCCACCGAGTCATGCATCAGGTGGGTCTCGTGCCTTACTTGCTGCTTGATCTATTGTATCTTGTTCGAATACTTTGCGAAACGTGGTGTTCAGTGTTGTGCTGAATTTACCAGAGTTCTTGCAGCACAACACCTGCTTACCCCGATTATCGGGATTCAGCGTATGTGATATGTATGTATGTATGTATGTATTATATATTATATATTATTTTAAACAAATTTATTGCATTTAGAAATAGATCAATATCGCTGAACTAAACAGACTTTGTATTTGTTTTATTCAGTGTTTATTTGGTAGACATGGTATCGCCAAAATTCCTACCAACAACCAATGAGAGCGAGCGATCTCGACACACCCTGCTATAAGCGGGATTCTCCGCAACAATGCAGCGACACAGAAAGATGCTTGGTAGTCAATCTAGCCATTACTTTCAGATCTGCGGTGAGGTGGCTTCCTGAGAAATTGAAAGGCGATGCGGTGTGCACTTTTCGACCGATCGCCCTCGGGCAAAATAAGGGTGTCCACAGAGCAGCGATCAGCGGCCGTCTACCCGCAACCGGCCGCCCCTGGGGTTTCCTGCTCTCTGCGGATGGACTCCATGGAGGGCATCGTTGTATTCTTAAGACGATACCCATAGCTGGCTGCTTTGCTTAGAAAAGGCGGTGTTTTTTTTTATTTAAAAAAATGTATGGTAATAAAATTTAAAAATCTACAACAAAGAGTTCTGCGCTTGTGGTTTAGTTATTTATCAGTGAAATAAAAATTTCGTTTTATTCATTCACTTTTGCGTCAGATGAAAAATGATTTAATTTAGATTTTTTTCATCTGATGTCTCAATTAAATATTGTTAATGTGTGTTCTTTATGGCGAAATAAATATCTGAATCTTAATCTGTTAAATCACTTGAAATATGGCTATGGTTAGGATAATACGATGTGATGTTTGCCTAGTAACTCGCCCTAAGTAGTCCAACGCCCACGTACTCTTTTCACACTATGCACAAACGCCTCGTCAGCTCTCTTCATCACTCATTCGTTTCTGCCTGGAGCATTTGAGCTATGATGCAGAGTTTGATAAATAATCTCTTACTGCAGATTCTGTAGGGCTTGTAACTGTGGAGAATCACAGTCATCGTCGCGGACCGATACAGGTTTCGGAATACATCGATGTAAGTGCGCCATTTTCGTACGTTCATATTATGTATTTTAGTTTTGATTTATATTAATTTTACTCTTACTGGTGAAGCAGTTAGGAAAACTGCTTATGGAGTCGTCCGGAGACCGCCGCCGCGCCAGAGCGTTCCTAACTCAAAAGATAAGCTTGGCCATTCAGCGGGGGAACGCTGCTTCGGTTCATGGGACCGCTTTAATGTATAAAGCGGCCGATATCGGCCGCTCCGTAGGAGAAGGGTCCTTCCCGATGGAGGAGTTATTTATTTTAATTTAGTTATACTTTGATTTTAATCTGTTGTTTTTTCCATTTTTAATTCATGTTTTTAATAAATAAATGACAGTACTCTTAGTTAATTTTAATAACTTATAGGCAATGATATTTTAAGAAAGATACGTTTTCTATACGACATTCGGTGCTCACACACGGCAAGAACTTGAAACGTTGACAGAAAGAACTATAAAGTGATGCACCGACTCGAATAGTCTTATTCCAATTATTATGGGAGGGAATTCAAGTTATGTGGCGGTTGGTATAACTGATAACTACTTAGGAAGGACGACGCACGTCTGAACGCGTGCGTAGTTGGTGCGCGACTAACTTCAAACAGGACTGTGGTATTGTATTTAATGTGCCGCTTTGGGAGCTCGAATAACCTATCTACCTCCTTTTTAACATATAATATCATTGCTTATAGGTATATTTTTTTAGTATTGTAATCATGTTTAATATTTTATAATTCCGGCTCGTCTGCCCCTGGACGGCTTTTATTATTTATTTATAAAAAAAAAATTAGGTTTAGATTTACATTTTTAAGATAGGTAGCTTAAGTTATCATCACCTAGTGTTTGTTAGTATATAATATGTAGGTTTATATTTTAAGTTATTGAATCTTTCTCCATAAATCTGTTATTTCTATTAAATTTGTCATTAAATTAAAATAGAAACTAAAACTACCTATCAAATTAAAATTACCTAAACTAAAACAAAACAATCAATCTTTAAAAATAATTAGCCACACGAGAGACTACCACGATCCGGGTTGACTTACCGCCAGAGCCATAGAGCAATTCCCTCAACGGCCTCAGTTATTGAATTCATAGTTTTTTTAGATTAATATGGGGGCTTCATTTTTCAGACAGACTGACGCTGAGGTGTAGTCCGACGGCGCCCACGGGCATTCGGATATTTACGGGGGCTGCGAATACCATGTCGGCCGGCTAGGTGCACCTTCATTATTATGGTTGAAGGATCCCAGACTGTACATTAGAGGAAAGGATGCAGGTTAGTTTGAAAGTTTGGTACCGATAATAAAAATATATATTACTTAAATATTATTATTATACGAACTGTACGCCTTACCCGAATTACAATAAGGGCATAACTCCCTCAGGGCGGATCTTGTAGTACCTATTATAAGAAGCGTTGATACAGATGTAAACACAATTTGTATCTTTCACTTTGAAATGTGATCTGAATACTAAAATGATTAATGCTGTGAACACAAAGGGATAGCTGAATAAAGGAACTGGCAGCCGAGTGGAAAATTACAAATTTAAAAAACCCCCGACCCTTAAAAAGTCAAAAATAATTTTCGTTTACTCACTTAAAGGAGTCGGTAGACCGCTAAGTAAATTCCCGCGCAGCTCGGAGTTATTATATTTTATTTACTTAGCGGTCCCCCGACTCCTTTAAGTGAGTAAACGAAAATTATTTTTGACTTTTTAAGGGTCGGGGGTTTTTTAAATTTGTAATTTAACTTTTATTTAAAGCTTTTTTAAAAAAACCGCATGAAAATCGGTCCACTTTTTAACATAATTAATTTTTTTATTACTTAATTACTTGATTACTTGATTACAAACATAGCTAAGAACCATCCCGATTAAACAAGCTTCCTAATAAAAAAAACCGCATCCAAATCGGTCCGTCCGTTTGGGAGCTACGATGCCACAGACAGACACACACACACACACACACACACACACACACACACGTCAAACTTATAACACCCCTCCGTTTTTTTCGTCGGGGGTTAATAAAAATACGACTTGGTCATGAGGTTATTAATGTCCAATAGACTACTCTCTGATTTCGCTAATCATAAGATTAATTCTCGAAAATGCTCATCATCATCAGCCTGTATCGGCCCACTGCTGGACATAGGCCTCTCCCAGTCTCCCTAAGTCACGCCACCACACGCGGTCTACCGCTCTTCTCATCCATCCACTCCCGACTACCGAAATTGCTCAATCTATTTTTTTTATGTAAACTGACACTATTGGCTACGTCACCTACCACATCATCAGTGATGTGATGTCAGCCCATAACACCGGGTGATCTAGGTGCCATGTCAGCGCTTCCCTTCATTTCATGTCGGCTAACACTGAACTGGGACGGAAAACGCGAAGTATTTACATGGCCATTTCGACCGACGTTTCGTTCAGTGCGGTGGTATCAACCCGGGCGGAATAAACGCTACCACCTAGTAAGGTAAGAAGGAAAGGGACCTACAGTTTTAAGTGGAATCTGAACCACACTGTCAGCCTCCAACGGTCAAGCGGTCACCCATACAAGTGCTGACCGCGCTCAGGATTTCTTAACAACAGTCGACCGACCGCACCACTGAGCTACCGTCCAGTTCAGTCAGTTCAGTCGACATGAAATGAAGAGTAGCACTGACTTGTCACCTAGCTCTCCCTGTGTTATGGGGTGACATCACGGATGTTGTAGGTGATGGAAGCCAACCCTGTCAGTTTAGACAAAAAATAAAAAGAGGCGCCAGAGGTGTGTCAGGATCTTGGCGCGCGGAGATCCGTTGTCTCTGCCTACCCCACTGTGAAACAGGCGTGACGCTATGTATTTTTTTTTATTTTTTTTTTTATGGAAACCGACACGGTTGGCTACATCACCTACAACGTCCGTGATGTCAGCCCATAACACCGGGTGAACTAGGTGCCATGTCAGTGCTTCCCCCTTTGATCGTGCCGGCTACACTGAACTGGTCGGAAAACACAAACTATTTACATAGCCGTTTCGACCGACGGTTCATTGAGTGCGGTGGTACCAACCCGGGCGGGTTAAACCCTACCACCAAGTAAGATTAGGAGGGAAGGGACCTACAGTTTTACGAGGAATCCGAACCTCGGTCAGCCTCCAACGGTCAGCGGTCACCCATCCAAGTACTGTCCGCACCCAGCGTTGCTTAACATTCAATAGCGACAGTTGACTGTCTGCACCACTGAGCTATCGAGGCTGACAAAAATCGAGGCTGTATGCATGTATACAACATTTATCAAACTGTCATACATAACTTCTTACGGTGAACAAGCCTACGTGCCGACCGAGCATTTTAACAGAATATTTTTCGTGTTATCCGGATGAAACCGGATAAAGCGAATATGCATATAAATTACTACATTAGGCTCCGTGAAGTAACCGCGGTTAAGGCTATACCAATTTTACCCAGTTACCCTTTTTAGGTTCAGTATCCCGTACGAAAGCCTATTACTAAGCCTACGCCGTCTGTCTGTCTGTCCGTCCGTTTGTCTGTCTGTTTGTGATGTCGCTCTGTCCGAGGGCTGTATCTCTTGAACCGTAATAGGTAGCCCGTTGAAATGTTCACAGAATATGTGTTATTATGGCCGATATAACAACAAATAATAAAAATAAGAAAAAGTAAAACATTCACTGGGGTTCCCACATAGAAGAAACCAAAAAGTGTATGCGCGCGCGCCATCTACCGAATAGAGTGTGAAGCATTTTAATTAATCATGCATGACATTTAACTATTCTGAAGCATTTCATAACACGCCATAGATGGCGTGAGTGGCGCTAACCATGACATGGCGATACGGAACCCTCGGTGCGCGAGTTCGACTCGCACTTGACCGTTTTTTTTTTCAAGGTTAGACGGATAAACTGAATAAAAGGGCTGTATAGTATAGTAACTATAAGTAATGTCGGCTTATTGTTGAGTTTTATAAAAATTTAAAATGCAAATTTTTACCGTTTTATGGTGTTTAGCGTAACACGATAATGCGTTTGTATTGCTGATCGTTTTCTTTGTAAATTACAAAATACATGCATACGCTAAACGGCCACAGGCTAGCCACCTCTCGCTCTTTTTTATTTTCTTATGTAATCTGGTATAGGTGGCTGAATCGGAGGGGCCAAAACACATGCTCCGACCAGCCAATATCACCTCCGAGAAGGTAGGTGCCATACCGGAGACTTCCCTTTGGATTGCTGGCTATACTGGACTAGAGAACACAGCCGAGGCTGCTATGCGGCCATCTTACATCCAGTACGGTGGTACCAAACCAGTCGGCTACAATTTGAGCCTACCACCTAGTAAGGGGCAAGGGAAGGAACCTACAGTTTTACACCGGTTCCGAACGGTGAAGAAGCACATAGGTTTTTCCGTCAGAAAAAACTGAATGGTACACGGCGCCAGCGGGATTCGAACCGCGGATCTCTCGCAAGAGAAGCCGACGCCCAGACCACTCGGCCACCCGTCGCATAACTGTTAAAGTTCACACTGAGAAATTTTTACTTAACTGTTTAGTAAAGTCGTTTTTACGCAAATTTGGTACGTACTAAATAAAGTTACCTAAACCGGTTTAGTTGCGGCAACTAACCACAATTTAGTAAAACCCTCTTTTGTAACTAACTAACGAAGTAATAGCTACTATTTACAAAATTAATTGTTCACTAAATCGTTTGGCTACACGTGACCAAACGTGAGCTATTTTTTTGCCGAAACTAATTCAGCTTTACACTACAAATCTATTTAGCTGTTATGCAACAAACAGTTTTTCTTTAAAAACAGTTAAGTAGGAAGCAACCAAACTGATTTACTAAACTCGGTTTAGTTGTGTTAACTGCTAGTTTTGTAGTCACCACAGCAACTAAAGTGTTTTGTAACTTAGTACACAAAATTTAGTTACTAACTGACTAACCGTCATTAAATACACTTGTAGATATTTTCGTACGTGTTTCGAAAAGATAAATAACTTATACTAATGGGCAAAACATTTCGTTGTAGTCTTATGAATAAACAATTTTTATAAATATAAGTACTGAAATAATTTTGTGTTTTCTTTTTTGTTTTTATACAGCATGGTGTATTGGAATATGTACAGATTGAGACGGAGCGTTAAAAATGTTTAACTTCACTTTCAAAGATTTCAAACAATTAAAAAAAAATATATATATATTTTTAGTTATTTTTAGGACCAGGTCTCGTGAGGTATACTCAACCAAGTATATTATATAAAAACATCGACTGTTTTGCTCTTAAAACATAAAAAAAATACAATTAAATTGCAAAATAAACTCTTTTGCACACAATTTGAGAGAGTAAAATAAAACAGTAAAACAACGAAAATACAGAGTGCGCAAGGGCGGACTTTATTTTTTTATTTTTATTTATTTATTAGAAAACAGACAGCCTAATGACAAACAGATAATGCATAAATTGTACATACATTGACGTCTGGCCATTTTTTGTTTCCCTGATTAGGCTATAGTTTAGTGGGACTTATCGCTACAAGTTGCTTCTTCCAGTGAACATTTGAGTCCATAAAGTCCATGATTTACGTTTTCAGAGAACGAACTTAAAAACATTTTAATCAACAAATTCTTTAGAAAATTTCTTTACCTATTTTAAATTAACACTCCACTATACATGTATATCTAAGTATAGTTGTAAGTGACACCAGCCAATCGAGTGTCGTAATTAAATTGATAAAAGAAAAAAAATTGTCTGCCTTATTATTTTTTATCTCAGGAACAAGATTGTAGATCAGATTTTGCTTTTACAAGGCTTCTCATCTGCCCTTTGATCACTAATTCATTTTTAGGTAATTTAATTTGCTATTCCTTTTTACATATTTTTTCGTTTATAAATAATAATTACTAACAAACGAATATTATGTTTAATCTAAATGTGAGTACTGTGTTGGGCAGGTACTTAAAAATAATAGGCCCACTGCATCTCTCCTCGTGCATGTCGTAAAAGGCGACTAAGGAATAGCGACAAGGGGCCGTGCTAAAGGGCGATTGGATAGCCACCTCACCTTGGTACGGTTCTTCCACCGAGTCATGTAGCAGGTGGGTTTCGTGCCTGAATTGCTGCTTGATAGTTATCTTGTCCGAATACTTTGCTAATACGCGGTGGTCGGTGTTGTGCTGTAATTTACAAAAGTACTTGCAGCGCAACACCGACAGCTCTGTTTACCCTGATTGTTGGGATACAGCGTGTGGTTGAGCAAAAGGCATCTTTAACTTGAAAAAAGTTATGAACATTTTAAATTACAGTACTATAAATTTTATAATATTATGGATTTTCTTCTTTTTACCCTTACTAGTCAAATATCTCAAGGTTGACTGGAAGACATCTCTGTTAGTCCGCCTTTGCACCTCACGTAAATGTTGTTTTAATTTTATTTTTGTTTTTATGTTTTTTCTTTTTGTTGTTTTTGTTTTTTGTATTGTTTTTTGTTACATTGTTTCTTTAAGACGAGACTAAAGTTAACTTTATCCATACAATATGTTCGTTTAGGCTTTTTTTTTTAAGTAATCCGGTATGGGTGGCTGAGTTGGAGGGGCCAAAGCGCATGCTCCGACCAGCCAATATCACCTCCGAGAAGGTAGGTGCCATACCGGAGACTTCCCTGGATTGCTGGCTACACTGGACTAGAGGAGAACGCAACCGAGGCTGCTATGCGGCCATCTTACATCCAGTACGGTGGTATCAACCCAGTCGGCTACAAATTGAGCCTACCTAGTAAGGGGCAAGGGAAGAATTTTACCGCTATTACACATTATAGCAATATTTTGGGTTACGCGCTATACTAAAATCGACTCACCTTTTGTCGACGACGCGACGTTTCGTCCAACACTCTGGGGACATACAAAATCGTCTTTCGGAATTTATGTTTTCTAGCCGCCCTAAACCTTATCCCATTTTTTTACCAATTTTTTTTGTCGTCTTAAGGACAGTCCAATCTACGTTCCCGTCATTTTTTTTGTTTAGATGAAATATACCTACAAGATCGGGGCTAAAAATTTGTATTTCGACCGAAAAAAAATTATGTTTTTTATTTTTTGATGTCATGAAGTTCATTAAGCTTTATCGAGTCATCACTTTAGGTATTCAAAAAATAAAAAGACAGGAACGTAGATTCGACTATCCTTATTACAACAAAAAAATGATTGTAAACATCGGATAAGGTTTAGGGGGGTAAAAAAACATAAATTCCGAAAGACGATTTTGTATGGAGAAAGTTACCCTCCGTCTCGTCTTATAATATATTTTAAAATAAGCATTTTTAAATAATAAAAAAATATATTAGTTTTTCTAATAACGAGCCTTTTCCATTGAGAAGTCATATTGAAAAAAAAAAACAAATTTTTAACTTTATGCTTTGTCCCCCAAAAATGTGTTATTGGTTCATCAAACTCTATACAGGATGTTTCAGGATAGGCTTGAGAAACTTCAGGAGTAGAAAAATTCAAAATTGTAATAAAAACTCAATGGACAGTGAGTCTGGGGAGATTGACAACAGTGTTGTCTAGGTCTAGGGAATGCGTTCAGTCCCCTTTTTCTTTTGATGTCATTAAACTTTAAGTTTTTGGAAATTACCTACATGCAGTTCAATTATACTAGTGCATGCAGGTTAGTAATTTTATTTTTATTTAATAATTTATTATAGGCGGACGTCAACCGTCCACCAAATCTCGATAAAACGATTTTCACCAAAAATTACTATAAAATGAACGAATCTGGGAAAAAGTTTCAGATCTTTTCGTCTTCAAATATGGACCCCTTTCGAACCATTAAGTTACCAAAACCTATCCTGAAACACCCTGTATATGTACCAAATTGCAACTTTTTTCGTCCAGTAGTTTCGAAGAAAATAAGCTGTGACAGGCGGACAGACAGACAGACAGACAAAAGAGTGATACCATAAGCGTTCCGATTTGTTTCCTTCTTTTAGATACGGAACCCTAAAAATCATAATTATACATACACATTTAAATTGTTTTGATTTTATTCGATACTACTTGTTACGTGACCTTTTTTTTTATGTAATCCGGTATGGATGGCTGAGTCGGAGGGGCCAAAGCGCATGCTCCGACCAGCCAATATCACCTCCTAGAAGGTAGGTGCCATACCGGAGACCTGTGTACACGCGTGAATCCGATACCATGCTCTTTTTTAACTAAGGGTTGTGTCATCTTCACTTTCATTCGCACCCCATTCTGTACATATTCCACCACATAAGACTCTATATGCATAGATACAAAATTATCTCGAAGAGCTAATACATACCTCTTACATAAGACCTGCAAGCGTTGTCACACCGAGGCGCGTCACAAAAATCCCTTCAACGTGACACTAACACACTAACAATAATTCGTTGATACTATAAAAGGCAAAACTTTCTACGTTCAAAAACACTAACAATTTTTTTTGTTTTAACATCAACAGGTTTTTATCTATTTATTTAGGTTAAGAAGCAGTTTGAAAAAGGAAGAAATTTTTAAAGGATTGAATTTTGTTAAGGTATTTTTTTTTTATTTTTTTTTTATTGAAGACAAAAGATTTGAAAGATCGAACGCCGGTACGAACGGCCAGCTCCCGCGGCTTCGAGGCATACACTGAAGGCTCTGTGGGTAATGCCGCGAAGCCAGGCGGCGTAATAGTGCCGAGGCAAGCGGACTGTTTAATTCTGCGCTGACATTTGTGAAATTTAACTATATTTTATATCACTTTGATTATTTAATAAATCGACTCGACTGTAATTAAATTAAAATAGAAACTAAAACTACCTATCAAATTAAAATTACCTAAACTAAAACAAAACAAACAAACTTTAAAAATAAATTAGCCACTCGAGAGACTACCACGATCCGGGTTGACCAACCGCCAGAGTCATAGAGCAATTCCCTCAACGGCCTCAGTTCGCTAGATAAAAAAATTCATCCAAAGAGGTCGACGAGGGGAAAGTTCCCATGACACTAGCGGCGTTACCTCGCTGCACCGCCAAGCTGATTCGTTGCAGCAGGTACGCCCGGGCCCGGCAGTCACCCGAGGATCTGCAGAGTCGTGATCCTAAATCGTGCACAAGAATTTTGCCCTCCTCGCAGATGGGACCCATGGTCTCTATAGCGAAAAGGATAAAAATATAATTTTGAATGTTTGTCAATGTCTGATATTTGGAGTGAACTATATTTTGTTTATTTATATACTTTAAATATTATATTATATTAGAAAAATTTACATTCTGATCTAATATATTTAGACTTTAGTCGTCATCAGTTGTACAACGTGTCTCAAAACTCAACGTCAAGCGGGAACCAGGGAGTAGGCCAGTTTATGTCTACCCAGGGAAAAATAAGAAAAAAAAAATCGGAGTCATTTGTTTATTATGGTATGAGCATTTTTTGAAAAATATTTCGTGCAACATTTTTAGGTACTACGCCTACAAATTTGCAAATATAATTGTTAATTTATTTTTATTGGTAGCCTAAATAACTCTGCTATTGATCAGTATCCCAAATAAAACCAAAATGCCCATTAGTTTTATCACAAAAAAATATTAAGTAAAATTTCAAAAAAAGCTCATATCATAAAAAACAAATGACTCCTATTTTTTTCTTATTTTTCCCTAGGTAGCCATAAACTGGCCTACTCCCTGGTTCCCGCTTGACGTTGAGTTTTGGGACACGTTGTATATATATTTAAAACTCACATTTTTGTAATAATATTTCGACTTTAGTCATCCATCAGTTTATATATAATACATATTTCAAATTATATTTTAAATATTGAAGCACCAACCATCATACGACCGTACCGCACACTGAATGAAACGTCTCGGTCGAAACGGCTATATAAATAGTTCGTGTTTTCCGTCCAGTTTCAGTGTATCCGGCCCGACCCAAGAAAAGAACGGGCATGGCACCTAGTTCAGCCGGTGTTATGGACTGACATCGCGGATGTTGTAGGTGATGTAGCTAACCGTGACAGTTTCCATAAATATATATATATATATATATATATACCTACTCTCACCGCGATGGAACTGCTCTTCTGAGATAGGTCTGATACGGAAAAGAAAGGCAATTTTTGACGTGATGACGTCACGTCTCATAAATTGATGAACACCGGCTGCACACACGAAAAAGTGTCACGTTCCATCTGAGCCTGTGTGTGCAAACGAGAGCGCGTAACAAGCGATAGAGAGGCACAATCGGTATAGTCAAAGTTACCATGGAAACGTCTTAAGAAGTAAAACTGTCAAGATCAGACAACAGAAGTTTATTGATGGCCAGTCACAAGATGATTAATCTTTCTACTGGAAATAGAATAACTGATCTTTGCTCTATGTACTACGATTATTCCACGTCATCGCGTAAAACTATCGTCCGTAAACCGCCTTTACAGACAACCATTTTTTTTATAGTAAGCGCGTCATGTGGCGCCGAGCCACCCATAAGGTGTATAACGATGCCCATGGACATTAGGCCGCATGCGGCGGCTGCGAATGCCATGCCGGCCTGACAGGTGCCCATTCACACCTCTCTTGAAGGACCCGAGACTATACTTGAGGGGAAATATTGAAAAAATTGTAATTAAAATGACTTCTGTTCGTAGTACTAGCAGGTACTCTATGTATGCGTGGCTAGACCGCACTACGAGAGACTGGATAATTCCTCGCGTAGCGAATGTGGATACTGCATACTGTAGATTGTGGAGTGGTTGCAGAAATAATCATAGTTTCATTATTGTTAATGTACATAATATCTACTGACATAAATACATACGTACCACACGCCGTAAGCAGAGTAAACGCTGTTGTGCTGCAAGCACTCTTGTAAAGTACAGCACAACGACGTAGGGCACGAAGACCCACCTGCTGCATGAATCGGTGGGAGGACCGTGCCAAGCCGTTTTGTATTAACGTTAATATTTTAATTTACTGAAAAAATATTTATTCACTGTTACTTTAAGTATTTACTTAATTTTATGTTATGTTACTTTTGTTTGTTGAATCTGTAACTTTTTTTAAGAATTTCATGGTTTGTCTTGTTGTATTTTGTCTCATTTATACCATGTTTTGTTTGTTTGATTGACTAATCTGAGAGGCACCTTGTGTCCAAAGATGAATAAATAAATCTGAAATCTGAAATCTGAAAGGTGAGAGATGGGCCTGTCGCCCTTTAGCACGGCATCTTGTCCTTATGCCTCAGTCACTTTTGCGTCATGCACGGGGATAGATGCAGTGGGGCTATTCTTTTTAAGTACCAGCCCCACAAAGTACGTATATAAATATGTTACTTGTGTATTCCATGAATTTAATTAGTCGGTAGAAATTCCTTCAAACAAATGCAAACAAATTGTTTTACACGCTAAGATAACCTAAGGTTTGCCTAACAATAAAACCATTGCTATAGTTTTTATTGAGGCTTATCGTTATTTTCGAAAACACAAATTATTTCGATGAAAATACATAACACAAATATTTTGTGTGGCGGTACGGAACCCTCGGTGCGCGAGTGCGTCCCGCACTTGGCGGATTTTTGACGTGAATACGTCTTTAAATTTAGTTCCATAGTGGGAGCCAATCCAGAAAACTGATGATAACAAAATCGGGGGATACGGTTTGGTGTTGTAGCTTCATATCTATCATCTACATCCAAAATTTAATTACACCACTCGATAGGTAAAGGATCAAAGTATACGTACACGTATTCACGTAAAACGCACGGCCGTGTCCACGACACAGCCACACCCCGATTTTTTAATTTAGTTCGACCTATGTAATCAGAGAAATGAGATACTTTGTAGATACAAATTTTAATTTATGGATAATTATTTTCCATACACAATATTAGGGTCAACCAATATGCAAATTTAATATTTTATAGTAAGTAGTGCCCAATACATTTTTTAATATAGAAACTGACACGGTTGGCTACATCACCTACAACATCCGTGATGTCAGTCCATAACACCTCGGTGATATAGGTGACATGTCAGCGCTTCCCTTCAGTCGTTCCGGCTACGCTGAACTGGACTGAAAACACGAACTATTTACATAACCGTTTCGACCAATTTTTCATTCAGTGCGGTGGTACCAAACCGGGCGGGTCAAATCCAACCACCTAGTAAGGTAAGAAGGGAAGAGCCTATAGTTTTACCTGGAATCCGAACCACGGTCATCCTCTAACGGTCGAGCGGTAACCGATTCAAGTACTGACCGCACCCAAGATGTGCTTATGAGCACGACCGACAGTCGACCGATCGCACCACTGAGCTACCGAAAATGTTTATTATAAAATGTGTGCTTTTGTAGATTTACCTTATAAAACAAAATCCTGCTAAGTATGAAGCCATTTCGTCAAATCAAAACATTATCTTTAACATCGTCCCCTGAGAAACGTGCTATACGGCCAGTTCAATGTAGCCGACACGACCAAAGGGGTGCACTAACTTTGCACCTATTAACAGCAACAAAGTAGACGTATGAAACATGTAAAAAAAAATTAAAGCAAAACCATTTAAAGGGATTAGAATAAAACATTGTCAGAATTTTTTTGGTCAGTCTGAGGTATCGCCGAGTTTTGAGTTAGATTAAACCGTTTTGTTTCAGCCTGTTGCTTCCTCCGAGTTTCTGCGGTTTTCCTCGGAATCTCTCCGGTGACTCCATTCCAAGTGTACCATGTAATGTGTAATGAAATGTACTCCTTTTTAAAGGCGCCGCTTTCGCTGGTTGGAGGAGGATGCAACACAATCAATCAATAAAAAATTAGGTTTTTATTTTTTTATTACAAAACTACGGATCGAAACAAAAAAGTAAAAAGCTACGGATTTAGATATATATTCAACAAATAAAATATATTTTTTCCAAACCCTTGATTTGGTCACGTTGCCATAGATACGTTTTTATAACTAAATTCAGAAGCACGTTCATGATTTTTTTTCTATCGAGCGAAGTTAATCAAATGATGTTTTCAAAAAGCTATCGATCTGCGCTGATAGATGAATTTTTACATAATAAAACTGAATCTGTCAGGTAAGTAATATTGGCGGTACACTTCTTGAAATTCGAGTCAGACGCAGTCTCACATCACCTTAACTCCGGCGATGTGAAGTGCAAACCTAAAAAAAAACCTTTTGTTTCATACCTGGATGGACAAGTATGTATATGTTTAGTAGTTTACTTGCCTTTGCCTGCGGCTTCGCTCGCGTGAAATTCGTATTTCAAAAGAAGAAAGTAAGTAAGCCCGTTACATACCTATATTTCGGCGCGCGGAACAATTCTGTTTGTATGAGAGCCACATCTTAGCGTAACCGAAACTGAATTAAAATTTCATTTAGCCTATCCAGTGTCACGTATATTAATAAGTATTCTTATTATTACTAGCTTTTGCCTGTGGCTTCGCTCGCGGTACTCAGTTTAGGAGTTATCGAGGAACATACATACATACCTACAGAACATATTTCTACAATAGTCAATTTTGTGTTGGTATAGAGTCCACAAACGCAACATCTCATAAAACAAAGTAACATACTTCATGACCATCATCAACGGTACATATAAGTCGGTGCCATCATCACAGATGTATTATTAGTATTGATGGGTCGCGCGGCACCAAATGTCGCGCTTTCAATCAAAATTGAGAAAATATATCGAACCGATGACCTTTCGCTTATGTATGACTTACGCGGCAAGGCATTTATTGATCGTGCTGAACTTGGAATAGACCTACTCTTTCGACGTAAGTAACTCTGTACTTTTTGCCTGCGGCTTCGTTTTGTGGAACAAAGTCCGCAAAACCGTGCGGTGTACGGGCGATTAAAATATGAATACATTAATAGAAACTGAATAAGACAAAATACATAACATCAAGCCGATTTCCCAGTGGGATATGCAGATCCGAGATATCAGATCAGATATGGATCTCCACGCGCCACGTTCCTGACCTGACACATCTCTGCCGCCTCTTCCACTCTCATAATGTTCTTCGGATGGATCCAAAGATGTAAAAACTGTTTTATTGTCTAAACAAAAAGTATAAATCTTTATAAGACAAAGAAAAATTAAATTGGCTAAACTGTTTATTTTTTTATTTATGTGGTGCAAATGTATTGAAATAGCTGTTAAGTTTCCTTATAAAATAAAATAAAAATAAAATAAATAAAATAATAAATTATGAAACTCCCAAAAAGGTCTTACCACAGATCAGAGAAGTATTGGTTTTACACATAAATAAAGAAAACCGGTCAAGTGTGAGTCGAAATCGCGTGAAGAGGGTTGCGTACCATTCCGTTTTCAGTTAGACATTGAGGACTTAGGGTTTTTGTTTAGGTTTTCGTGTAAAATAATAAAAGAGGCCGCGTATTCCCTATTTTTTTCCAAATTTTAAACTTTATTTATTGCGGGTATATGGGAGAGGGGGGAGGGGGGGGGGGGGGGGGGGGAATAATATCTTTTAAACTGTGCATACAAACATACAAACATTCTAAAAAATATATGTACCTATTCCTTATAATAACGAACCCTTTTCACTTGGTATATTATATCACATGATTCACTTAAAAACTTTTTTTTTGCTTTCTAATTTGTCTTCAAAAAACGATATTCGTTCATAGTTCACATACGCCCGCAATTGGGTATTCAAACTCTACATATGTACCAAAAACGGACAGACATACAGAAAGACAAGCAGACACGAGAGTGATCCTATAAGGGTTCCTTGTTTTCCTTCTTTTGAGGTACGGAACCCTAAAAATACAAAATTTATTTGAGAACTATTTTAATGTGGGCAGCGAATACCGGAGTGACAGATGCCTTTTTACGCTTCTCTTGAAAGATCCTAAGTCCACTTTATTTTTATTTTTATGGAAACTGGCACGGTTCGCTGCATCAGTGACTACATCCGTAATGTCAGCCCATAAATTGGTGAACTAGGTGCCATGTCGGTGTTTCCCTTCGGTAGTGCCGGCTACGCTGGACGGAAAAAACGAACTATTTAAATAGCCGTTTCAACCGACCTTTCATTCAGTGCGTTGGTATCAACCCGGGCGGTTCTTCACTACTGTAAGCAATTTATAAGAACGCTTTCAAACTGGAACGCAACGCAAGCTTGGGACTCGCACAAAACTGAGGTCCGAAACTCGTGAAACTACTTTCGGAGTTTCTGCACAACAAAACGCCCAGTCCCTGTCATTTTAAAACGGACGCTAGCCGCAAAATACGGCGCGGAAATTTTCTACTTTACATTTTAGACTAGGGGTTTATGAAGCGTTCCCTCATCTTACTATGTGGTAGGTGCTAAACGGCGGGTGGCCGAGCGGTTTGGGAATCGGCTGCTCATGCGAGAGGTCCGAGGTTCGAATCCGGTCGGCGTGTAACGATGAGTTTTTTCTGGCAAAAAAAATATTAAATTACACCTGCTGCTTCACCGTTCGGAACCGGTGTAAAACTGTAGGTCCCTTCCCTTGCCCCTTACTAACTCGCCAGGTGGGACGACGACATCAAGTACGTCGGCGGAAAACTGTGGCTCCTTACCGCCGAAGGCCGGGAGGACTGGAGGAATATTAGAGAGGTTAGTTTATTTGTATAGATTAGTCCCGCGACTCCTTTAAGTAACTAAACGGAAATTATTTTTGACTTTTTAGGGTTCCGTATCCGGTACGGGACCCTATTACTAAGCCTATGCCGTCTGTCTGTCTGTCTGTCTGTCTGTCCGTCCGTCCGTCCGTCCGTCCGTCCGAGGGCTGTATCTCTTGAACTACGGCCCTCGGACGGACGGTAGGTAGCCTGATGAAATTTTCACAAGATATGTGTTATTATGGCCGATATAACAACAAATAATAAAAATAAGAAAAAGTAAAAAATTCACGGGGGTTCCCATAGAAGAAACCAAAAAGTGTATGCGCGCGCGCAATCTACCGAATAGAGCATGAAGCATTTTAACTAATCATGACATTTAACTAATATGAAGCATTTCATAACACGCCATCTAGATGGCGTGAGTGGCACTAGCCATGACATGGCAATACGGAACCCTCGGTGCGCGAGTTCGACTCGCACTTGGCCGGTTTTTAATGACTGATTGACTATCTGTCAAAACCTATATGACATAACAAAAAACTACCACCTCTTGCATCCTATCGAAGATGGCCTCGCTTGTGGGAAAGCGTTAAGAGCCGAGCGCGTTTTCATCAAAACGAGTTCTCATTACACTGTAACATGGAAATTAATATCTAGAGGCGTCATGCACTTGTAGAGAAATACACCAGAACAGAGACCGTTGGAGGCAGACCGTGGTTCGGATTCCACGTTAAACTGTAGGTCCCTACCCTTCTTACCTTACTAGGTGGTAGGGTTTATCCAGGCCGGGTTGATACCACCGCACTGAACGAAACGTCGTCGCTTGAAACGGCTATGTAATAGTTCGTGTTTTCCGTCCAGTTCAGTGTAGCCGACATGAAATGAAGGGAAGCACTGACATGGCACCTAGTTCACCCGGTGTTATGGGCTGACATCACGGATGTTGTAGGTGATGTAGCCAACCGTGTCAGATATTCCATAAACAATAAAAAATATTTAAAAAAAGGCATAACTTATGGACTCATGTATCTATATAAAAACTGGCCAAGTTCGAGTCGGACTCGCGCACCGAGGTTTCCGCAACGCCACGTCGATTTTTATTATATTTATTTACTAATTTTCATGTCGCCCTTTAGCACGGCACCTTTTTTTTTTTTTTTATGGAAACTGACACGGTTGGCTTACATCACCTACAACATCCATGATGTCAGCCCATAACACCGGGTGAACTTGGTGCCACGTCAGTGCCTCCCCTCGGTCGTGCCGGCTACACTGAACTGGACAGAAAACACAAACTATTTACATAGCCGTTTCGACCGACCTATCATTCAGTGCGGTGGTACCAACCCGGGCGGGTTAAACCCTACCACCTAGTAATATAAGAAGGGAGTCATATCCCTTAGTCGCCTTTTACGACATACACGGGGAGAGATGCAGTGGGGCTATTCTTTTAAAGTACCGGCCCCATGCGGTACAAGTATACATACTTGTATACATACATACATACTTGTCAAGTATACATATATATGCTTTTTGAAGTATTTATGTAGTATTCGTATGTAGTTCATCATACATGTTTCTTTAATGTCTAACACATTGCCACAAACTATTCTTGTTCGCCTGCATGTAATTCTCCCACATCCCAAAGGTTAGTTAGAATAGAATGCCTCGCGGCATTAAGCTCGGCTGTTGTACCTAATTTTTATTAATGTAATTTATTGTTATGCCGTTTACACTGTATTAACTAAATTCAATATATTTTCAGGAACAATAACAGATATAACAATTTACAAGTAAAAAATATTAAATATACATACATATCACACACGCACGACAATCGGGGTAAGCAGAGTAATCGGTGTTGTGCTGCAAGAACTCTGTCAAATTACAGCACAACACCGACCACCACGTTTCGCAAAGTATTCGAACAAGATTCAATCGATCAAGCAGCAAGTAAGGCACGAAGACCCACCTGCTGCATGACTCGGTGGAAGTACCGTGCCAAGGTGAGAGGTGGCGATCCAGTCGCCCTTTAGCACGGCAACTTGTCCTTATCCCTTAGTCGCCTTTTACGACATGCACGGGGAGAGATGCAGTGGGGCTATTCTTTTTAAGTACCGGGCCCACACTATATCTCTATAACTAATATAATATCTCTATAACTAAAATACTGTAATTAAATTAATAGAAACTAATACTACCTATCAAATTAAAATTACCTAAACTAAAATAATAAATTAGTTGATGTTCAATAAAGAATATATTCATACATGCATACATTATTTGCTGCGGGGAGCTGTACGTGCTAGGCCGGCTACTGGTTATGCAACATCAGGATACAGATATTCCTATACGAAGATAATATCTATTTTTTCTAAAGTCTCTTCTCTTAGATTTCTAAAAAATATAACTTTTTCTTTTAGATCCTGCTGAAAAATACTGCCAAAAATTCAAACAGGTCCGATCAAATGATTTAACATCTTATCACAGCGCAGTAAGGTTCAAATTGACTCGCTTCTTTCTCAGAGCTAAACCAATAAGCCGTCTAAAGTATTATGCACCTTATGGCGACGCAGTACAGTTCATATTGCTTCCTCCTTATTTAATCCGTGATGTGTATCACGAGGGCAGATCCGTGTGAGGCCAAAATAGAAATAATATCAAGAGAGCAGGCGCTGGGGAATACAACGAAAAATCACGAACTGCTGATGGCGATATAGACTCTTCGTGAAATAGAAGAGAGAGAATGTGGGAAGCTTAAGACTGCGGTACTACAGCGTGAGGCACAATTTGCAAAATTTGCCACATTTTCTTTTCGGTTTTTTGTTCAACGAATTTCAAAAATATATATATTAAAAAATCCTGTCTAAAAGTTGACCATATTTAAAAGTTGGTGACGGATTTTTATTTTTATTTATGTCAATTAATATGTGAAAAAAAAATCACAAACGTACTACTAAATGGTCCTAAATACTCCGAAATGCTCTCTTTGTTTCGAAATTGCAGCTTTGTAAAACATTATTTTGAGTTTATACTAATTGCAGATGGTGTAATGTATGATTCCTTTGACAGATTTGGATATTCGCGTAATGTAAATTGGTTTAACAAACTTTGAACAAATACTATAAAACAAGCGAACGCTTCGCTATTCAAAATGCGCCATATCAGTGCGCATTTTGATGCTGTAGTACCGCGCTCTTAAACGTGCGTTTAGAAGGGGACCTACCTCAAAAATAAACTGTTTTATAAAAACATTGAACCGACTTCCCTAAAAAGTAATAAATAATATTTTGATCTTGAGTTGAATATATGAGTAGAAGGCGGTACAAAAGCACAAAAGGGTCCATCTCTATAAATTTTCAGGTGTGCTTTTGTACCGCCTTCTACTCAAGATCAAAATAATATTGTTGACGGGAAGTAGGTGATTAAAAAATTTCCTTAGTGTGAAAGTATTCATCCCTTAATTTCCCACTCTTAGGGGTGGTATTTTTAAAAAAAATTATGAATATCAAATCTCAACTTTATAGGTTTCCGTACCCCTTACGGAAGCCTACTACTAAGCCTGCAACGTCTGTCTGTCTATCTGTCTGTCTGTCCGTCCGTCCTACTGCTGTATCTTTGAAACAGTAATAGCTGGCCGGTTGAAATTTTCACAGAAATTTTCACAGATTATTTTGTCAGCCTCACTGGTGCTATCAGTCGACTGTTGTTAAGCACACCTGACTGGGCACGGTCAGTACTTGAATGGGTGATCGCTCGCATAGTAGGAAATAATCAATAAATTCACCTTTATTCCTTGGAGATATGTGACGCTTTCAAACGATTTTTGATAATCTTGAGATTATAAAAGAAAACCGGCCAAATGCGAGTCGAACTCGCGCACCGAGGGTTCCGTATCGCCATGTCATGGTCAGCGCCACTCACGCCATCTATGTATTAGTTGAAATACTTCATATTCTTTTCGGTAGATGGCGCGCATACAATTGAATTTTTTATTTTTTCTAATTTTTAATATTTCTTGTTATATCGGCCATAATAACACATATTCTGTGAAAATTTTAACGGGCTATCTATTACGGTTCAAGAGATACAGCCCTCGGACAGATGGACAGACGGCGTAGGTTTAGTAATAGGGTCCCGTACGACGGATACGGAACCCTAAAAATCTGAAGCTAATCCTACTTGCCGCAATCCGTGCACTGATTTTATTGTAACACAAGCTGTGCCCGCGGCTCCGCCCGTTCTCATATTTCACATCACTGCTAACCTCATAAGCTATTTAGCGTGATAGTAAGTAGCCTATAGTTGATGGGAAGAATCAAGCTATCCGTAGAATTTTGTTTTATTAAAATCGGTTTAGTGGATCTCGAGTTATAAGCGGACAGACAGACACTCAGACACTCAGACAGAAAGCAGACGTTGGATTTTATTATAGGTATATATATATATATATAAGGAAGGAAGGAAGGATAAGGAAGGAAGGATATCTTCTAAATCTCCCGCTTCAATATTTTTGTTACACAAAATATCGAGAGTTGCCACGATTTGATTTAGAACTCCCGATAACTTGTTCTGAAAAAGAAAATGGTCACGATGTGTGCGTTGTAATTTATTGTAACGATATTTTAAAATTATGTTGGAAATGTTTCGCACGCTTAGTGCCGAATGCACCAACGCCCACTTAAGTATCTCTAAAGGTCCGTCTTCTCTGAAGTGTCTTTTTTTATTTTTATTTTTTTATGGAAACTGACACGGTTGGCTACATCCGATGTCAGCCCACAACACCGGGTGAACTAAGTGCCATGTAAGTGCTTCCCTTCATTTCATGTCGGCTACACTGAACTGGACGGAAAACACGAACTATTTACATAGCCGTTTCGACCGACGTTTCACTCAATGCGGTGGTACCAACCCGGGCGGGATAATCCCTACCACCTAGTAAGGTAAGAAGGGAAGGGACCTACAGTTTAACGTGGAATCCGAACCACGGTCAGGCTCCAACGGTCGAGCGGCCACCCATCCAAGTACTGCCGCGTTCAGGGTTGCTTAATAACAATCGACCAACCGCATCATTGTGCTTCCGAGGCTGATCTTCTGTATCTGTCATCGTTTAGAGATAGAGATGACACTACATTGTTAAAAAATAACGCATTAATAGTTCCTAAAACAATTTTTTTGACAGATGACGCTAAGCATTCGCTCTGCATATCAGATGTCAATTTCACTTTTCTTAAGTGCCAATTAGAAAGTTATATGGCCGAACCCCTTCGAACACTCAGACTAAACATGCAGCCAGCTTAGGATTCTACTGAAAGCCTTTCAGCTTTGGCGCAACTAACCTTTATCGTGTCTTTTAAGTTGGCCATAAGTAGACTTATTGGTTAACTCACTTACTTGTTAAGTCTGTGTTGGCGAAATCACTTACGTGATGCGTCGGCTTCCCTTGCTAGAGCTCCGAGGTTTGAATCCGATCGGCGTGTACGTACAATGAGTTTTTTTTTTCTGATTTGATAATTTTACATAGGTGCATATTATGATACATTTAGGAGGTCCAATGTTGTTGACTAGAAGAAATTGCCTAAAGCAATAAGTCCGCCCTTGGATACATTAAATTGCATTTACCTTGCAACACTTGATTTATGTACTTATTTATTTATTTTTATTTACAGCGCGACATATGGCGCCGAGCCACCCATAAGGTGTCGTGATCGACGTCTATGGACATTCGGTCGTATGCGGGGGTTGCGAATGTCATGCCGGCCTGACAGGTGCCCATTCACACCCCTCTTGAAGGATCCGGGACTGTACTTGGGCGGGAATATTTATGAGCAGTGAGAGCGTTCCGAGTTTACCGGTTCTGTAGCCGGATCAGCAGAATCGATTGGTACGCATCCGCGGTAAGTCCAGCTTGTAGGGATGTAATTCCTGCGCAGTGCGTGTGGTGCGGAGGTGGAAAAGGACGGCGGGATCGCTTTTAACAGCTCCTCCGCGCACTCTCCGTGAAATAAGCGATAGAATACACTCGGAAATGACGGATAATCCTTTATGGAAATGGCATGGCGACGGCATTATCTTATCCATCACTTACACACCACTTACCGAATGTGTAATTGCGCCCTTACGCCAACTAATTAAGGATTCTGATTGCGAAACTGTTTCATATTTTTGTTTTGGCTGAAAGTAAATTCTTCCTTAGGCATTTTCGTCACGTCTTTTAAGTCGGAGTTTCTGGAACCGTAATTATTCGTTCAGGATAATTTCATTGTGGCTTCAAGTTCAGCTTAATTCGGTGGGTAAATATTTTTAAATACTTTTGAGTCCGTTGGATCTACGTTGGAATTTTCTTTGTCACAAATATAATATTGACATAAGAAAATTGGCGTGAGGTAGGACTTCAATATTTAAAATGTTTAGTTAAGTCAAAGATTTTGCAAGCACTATTATTTAACTTAACCTGTAGATTTCTACAGGTTAAGTTTTAAAGGATATAGCGAAATGATTTCTTCTGTAGCTTAGTGGTGCGGTCGGCCGACTGTCGGTCGGATCATAAGCACAATTGGGCGCGGTCAGTGGATGGATGGGTGACCGCTGACCGTGGTTCGGATTCCACGTAATACTCTAGGTCCCTTCCCTTTTTACCTTATTAGGTGGTAGGGTTTAACCCGCTCGGGTTGCTACCACCGGACTGAATGAAAGGTCGGTTGAAACGGATATTTAAATAGTTCGTGTTTTCCATCCAGTTCAGTGTAGCCGGCACGACCGAAGGGAAGCACTGACATGGCACCTAGTTAACCAAGGTGTTATGGGCTACATCACCTACTACATCCGTGATGTCATCACGGATGTATTAGGTGATGTAGCCAATCGTGACGTTTCATTCAGTGCGGTGGTACAAACGCGGGCGGGATAAACCGATAAACCCTACCACCTAGTAAGGTAAAAAGGGAAGGGACCTACAGTTTTACGTGGAATCCAAGCCACGGTCAGCCTCCAACGGTCGAGCGGTCAACCATCCAAACACTGACCGCGCTCAGTGTTGCTTAACAACAGTCGACTGACCGCACCACTGAGCTACCGAGGCTGACATTTAGGACCTACAGGCTGTGACATAAAGACGCACGGATGAACGGACGGACACCCCTGCAAGCTTCGCTGGAGGAACCCTTAAATTTATTAGAATTTAAATTGTTTATTTTGTTTAAGCTTTTACGTACGTATACTGATGAGTACCATTTTAAATTGTACTAGATTTTACGCAGTGAGTATTAGGTAAATAATTAATATAACTTACCAGTGTGATGTCCGATTGTATCTCCCGATTATAAATGTTTCAAGAACTTACCTGAAAAGAAAAATTCAAACAATACATTTAATCATCACTGAAAAACCTGTGCCCATAAGAGTTTGTTGCCTTGTTTGTAGGTGAGGGTGCGTTCAAACATCGAGATACACGATACTAGCTGGAGGAGCAACAGATCAAACAGTCTTTTCTGAATTTATAAAAAAAAATCGATAAAAATTCATTTTGGTAGAGCTCAATAGCTCCTTTATGTGTGTTTTTACAGAATTCACATCAAACAATATTCAGTATTATTAAAAAAATATTGAATGTTGGCGACCGCGTCAAATCCCTTACCCCTTACTAGGTGGTAGGCTCAAATTGTAGCCAACTGGGTTGATACCACCGTACAGGATGTAAGATGTCCGCATAGCAGCCTCGGTTGTATTCTCCTCTAGTCCAGTATATAGCCAGCAATCCAGGGAAGCCTCCGGTATGGCACCTACCTTCTCGGAGGTGATATTGGCTAGTCAGAGGATGTGCTTTGGCCCCTCTGACTCAGTCACCCATACCGGATTACATAAAAAATTAAAATCGTATTTTGTTCCTAAGTTTTCAGGTTGAGATCGCGGCATGATCATTGATCACCTACGTTTGGCTATCCTGCTCTTATGGAATGGATACAAGATCGCATCAAAGAGTATTTTGTTTGAAATTATAATTTAAAAAACACTGATTTATGAAATGAAAGGGTACATTTGTTATTTTATCATCATAATCTACTCGCCAAAACAAATATATTAGCAAAAAAAATCATCTTTCTATGATTTTTAGTTTTCAAGACACATATTTTTGCTAATTTCTCGAAACTAGGATCACGACACAAAATACTTTTTTTTTAATGGAAACTGACACGGTTGGCTACATCACCAACATCCGTGATGTCAGCCCATAACACCGGGTGAACTAGGTGCCATGTCAGTGCTTCCTTTCAGTCGTGCCGGCTACACTGAACTGGATAGAAAACACAAACTATTTACATAGCCGTTTCGACCGACGTTTCATTCAGTGCGGTAGCAACCCGGGCGGGTTGAACCCTACCACCTAGTAAGGTAAGAAGGGAAGGGACCTACAGTTTACTGTTAACTCCTAAGCAATACTGTTTGATCAGTTGCTCCTCCTGAAATAGCTAGAGGATTTTTCTCCAACGGTCGCTATCTAACCGACCGATGTTCCCAGCCCACTGCCATTTGAGCTTTGCCACCCGGTGATGGTGCCCAATTTCGACTGCTTTGGCGCGTTACGGTGGACCTGAAAAAAATCTGCATTTTTCATAGGAAATTGACCAATTTATTTATCACACCATTAGTCAAATCCAATTTAAGCGCGAGCAGAGCCATGTACTCGAATAGAGCTATGGAAAAAAAACCGGCCAAGTGCGAGTCGAACTCGCGCACCGAGGGTTCCGTATCGCCATGTCATAGTCAGCGCCACTCACGCCATCTATGGATTAGATAAACTGCTTCATACTCTTTTCGGTAGATGGCGCGCATACACTTTTTAGTTTCTTGTATGGGGACCCCGTGATTTTTTTACTTTCATATTTTTATTATTTGTTGTTATATCGGCCATAATAACACATATTCTGTGAAAATTTCAACCAGGCTACCTACCTTACGGTTCCACAAATACAGCCCTCAGACAGACAGACAGACAGCGTAGGCTTAGTAATAGGGTCCCGTACGACGGATACGGAACCCTAAAAACCTTTTATATTTGTCTTTATTTCGCGAGAAGAACACTCGATATTGCCTCACTCGAAGGCAATAGAATCAGGGTTTCGTAGGTCTCTGTTAGCCGAACTCGAGACATATATTACAAGGGCTATAAATCACGGTCCCTTTTGCTGATCTCTGATTACAACGTATTAGCCGTTTGGAGTGAATAAGCCGTGTGGAGGTAGACTAGAATAGAATAGAATAGAATAGAATAGAATAGAATAGAATAGAATAGAATAGAATAGAATAGAATAGAACAAAAACACAGAGATACACAAGACAGAAGATAACATACAGAAGAGCAATAATATACAATACTTCACACAGAGACAAGAGAACCGTACAAAGGCGTACTTATCACTTTAAGTGATTTCTTCCAGTCGACCTTTGGGTGATGAGAGTAAGTATGTAAGTATATAAGGTGCTTTGTTATTCATGTCAAATGTTTCGGGAGGGTTACATACACACTCAAATAAACACGTTACGCAAAAAAAAACATGTTTTTAGCATTACTTTTCGAGTAATTTAACAAAACATGTTTGCTACCTAAACATTAACCTGTGTGTAACAGTAAGTAACTTACATTGTACGGGGTCAATGACCGTACTATGTTCAAACGCAGAACAGCTGTTTGTTATAAGTAAGTCACAAGGTCACTATGATTGGTTTTTACAGCTACTTATTTGATTTTATTTTTTTGTTAGGAGAAAAAATGCTCCTATAAACATGTTTTTTTTTCTTACGTAAAGTGTTGGTTTGAGTACGTATGTAACCCTCACGAAGTTATTGACATAATAATGAAGCACTTTATATATACAGAGTGTTTCAGGATAGGGTTTCGTAACGTCAGGGTTCGAAAGAGGTCCATATTTCAAGAGGAAAAGCACTGAAACTTTTCCCCAGATTCGGTCATTTTATATTACTTTTTAGTGAAAATCCTTTCAACGAGACTTGGTGGACGGTTAACGTCCGCCTTTATTAAATCCTATTACTTTAAGTGAGCTAAGTAGTGTATAATTGGGCTGTTTGATTCACGTCGTCAGAAACATCGAGCTGCTCAATCATAATCGCATTCGCTTCGCTCATACTCATGATTCAAACAGCTCGATCTGTCTGTCGAGGTGAAATCAAACAGCCCAATTATAAACTACGTCTGCGATGCAGGTGCAGATCGTTTGCATTGCAGAGCTCTTTGAGCGTTAAAATCGCTTTTTGATCGGTAAACTGAATGCCGGTTAAAATCGCTTTTTGATCGGTAAACTGAATGCCGATGGCAGAATGGTAATGTTTAGGTGCTAAATAGATTACAGTTTTCACAGCAATCAATATGAAGATACGATGCGATGGTTTCCCGTTTATAAATCGCTTTTTGATCGGTAAACTGAATGCCGGTTAAAATCGCTTTTTGATCGGTAAACTGAATGCCGATGGCAGAATGGTAATGTTTAGGTGCTAAATAGATTACAGTTTTCACAGCAATCGATATGAAGATACGATGCGATGGTTTCCCGTTTATAAATCGCTTTTTGATCGGTAAACTGAATGCCGGTTAAAATCGCTTTTTGATCGGTAAACTGAATGCCGATGGCAGAATGGTAATGTTTAGGTGCTAAATAGATTACAGTTTTCACAGCAATCAATATGAAGATACGATGCGATGGTTTCCCGTTTATAAATCGCTTTTTGATCGGTAAACTGAATGCCGGTTAAAATCGCTTTTTGATCGGTAAACTGAATGCCGATGGCAGAATGGTAATGTTTAGGTGCTAAATAGATTACAGTTTTCACAGCAACCGATATGAAGATACGATGCGATGGTTTCCCGTTTATAAATCGCTTTTTGATCGGTAAACTGAATGCCGGTTAAAATCGCTTTTTGATCGGTAAACTGAATGCCGATGGCAGAATGGTAATGTTTAGGTGCTAAATAGATTACAGTTTTCACAGCAATCAAGAAGATACGATGCGATGGTTTCCCGTTTATAAATCGCTTTTTGATCGGTAAACTGAATGCCGGTTAAAATCGCTTTTTGATCGGTAAACTGAATGCCGATGGCAGAATGGTAATGTTTAGGTGCTAAATAGATTACAGTTTTCACAGCAATCGATATGAAGATACGATGCGATGGTTTCCCGTTTATAAAAGAGCCATTCACAATATCGCGTTCGATTCTTATGACTGCTGTAGGTAGAATGGCGATCGTTTGAGTCCAGCTCCATTTTTATAATGTTTGAGATATAAACCATGTCCTATAGCGATGGATTCCATGGCGCTATTATGACGATGTGCTTCTTTCAAATCTTCTCTAGCTATTTTGTAATCATTCACGGCTTTAGCGATTCCAGCAGCCCCTCCAGCCAAGCTGCCTAAAGCAGATAGGCCTGCAAAAATTGGTATAAGCGGTAATATACCACCTGTTTTTGGAATTGGTATTACTCTAGGCAATGGAATGCATGCATTCCTCGGAATAATCTTTTTTGCAAAAGCAAGCGCCCGACGAATAACAGTTTTATTGCTTTTGGATTTAATTTTTCCTAATTTAGTCTTAATTTTTTTTATCGCTGTCTTAAACGTTTTTATTTTTTTCTTTACACCGGCCCCCGCTTTCACTTTCGCCTTCATAATATTTTTCACCAGCCATGAAGCGATTTTTTCTCCTCTCCCTGCATCAGCACACTTTGAACGTTTCCCCGCTCTATCCATCAATTTTAAATCAGCTATACGTCTAACGCCCAAATTTTTTGATTTCATATATTCTATATCGTGTTCTCGACAGTAATCGTCCAATTGATTAACCCCCGTATCACCTCGCTGCAGTCTTTTATTTAAACGTGTCCCCGGGCCGCAATAATTATAGCCAGGCAGATGAATTTCAAAAGGTAAATTATTTATCAATGTATCGACTATTCCCTCCCCTTTCATCACTTAACATCAAATGAAGGTTTTAGCAAGCGTTTCAAGTTTTTTATAACTAATTATACCTTGTTATCAGCATCTATCCAGCTATTTTCAGACGCGGGAAGACCCAGCCATTTTACAAACACTTTTCCCCCATTTCTTTTTAAAACTTTTTCAACCAGGTAAATATCTGGATATCTTGTTTTCATCAGTTCTTGCTCATAAAAACATCCTGATATAATTTGGCCGTGCATATCGCTTAATATATACGAGGCAGGCCTCACTGTTTTTATTTTAGCTATTTTAAACAGTTCAGTTGACCAATTCGGATTATATCCCTTGGCAAAAGCTCCTTTGTATTTGCTTATACGGACATGATCACCTATTTTAAATTTCGGGGGTAGCAGCGCGTTTGCATATTTTTTTCTACTTTTTTCAATATTTGCATGAACAGCAGCCGTGTTATAATTACTCACATTTGCAGGTTTAAAACGCGTGGTGCTGTGCACTGTATTATTGTAATTAGTCATTATATTTGCAAGTGGTTTTCCAACCCATTTATAGTTACCATGATTTTATAATTTCCTCTTTGATGGATTTATTTTTATTAATATTTATCATGATAATTGTTATAAAAATTAAAAGACAACCTATTACCATTAAAATTTAAGTATTAATGAGCTTTGACTCTTCCCTCGAGACATTTTAAAGATTTTATTCGCTGGAAAGATATTCATCAAAATTTTTTCTATACCGCCCATTACTCTTTTCACAATCCTTATTAATTACCAAGAAATTATAGGGCTCACTCCAAATTCTCGCCGCAATATGACGGAAATCATTAAACGACATATCGCTATTAACATGCTCATCGTAAACATGTTTCAGATTTACATCATCCTGCCGAAAAAGTATAATCAAATTAGCATTATCCCTCACAAGCTGCTTCGGTATCTTCGAGTATGTTTGAGTCAAGTAAAAACAGTCGATAAATGCATGTCTTCCCATCGAAAAGAAATCGCGAATATTATCCTGCTTTTCACACGCAATATCGTCAAAAATAAAAAAGTTAAATTACAAATTTAAAAAACCCCCGACCCTTAAAAAGCAAAAAATAATTTCCGTTTACTTACTTAAAGGAGTCGGGAGACCGCTAAGTAAATTCCCGCGCAGCTCTGAGTTTTATATTTTATTTACTTAGCGGTCCCCCGACTCCTTTAAGTAAGTAAACGGAAATTATTTTTTGCTTTTTAAGGGTCGGGGGTTTTTTAAATTTGTAATTTAACTTTTATTTCAAGCTTTTTAAAAGAAACCGCATGAAAATCGGTCCACTTTTTAAGATAATAATTTTTTTTATTACTTAATTACTTGATTACTTGATTACAAACATAGCTAAGAACCATCCCGATTAAACAAGCTTCCTAATAAAAAAAACCGCATCCAAATCGGTCCATCCGTTTGGGAGCTACGATGCCACAGACAGACACACACACACACACACACACACACACACACGTCAAACTTATAACACCCCTCCGTTTTTTGCGTCGGGGGTTAAAAATGGAATCCGGCAATGTTTCCAGGAGTGATATAACTTTTTCATTATCATTAAATTTTTCAAATCTTACTTCAGGTATATTTTCGAAAACGAAGGTATATTTTCGAAAGGAAAAGGTATTTCGGTTGGAATATTGTTTTTGAGTAAAGATAAATGTTTCTATATTTTAACCCATTCTCGTGTAATAAGAGTGCTAAAATCAGGTTTGTTTTCCCGGAATTACTGGCTCCGCATACTAAAGATCTTATACTATTCGGTAGAAGACTGCAATGCCTCGGCGCTGAATTTTCACTTTCACCTCAGCGATAAGCGAAATTTAAATCTAATAATATAGGTTGTTTTACAAATTTCATGACCGCTATACTCCTAATATAATTCCTTACTCAGCTGCTGAATGCGCATATATGATTATCTTCAGCAAAGCCACCCCCTTTTATAAATTCCGGCTGTATGAAAAAAAAAAACGTTTTACATGCAATATAATCTAAAAAAGGGATGTATGCCTAATTAACGCTTTACTATGCGCGAATTTGACATCCGCAATGCTTTCAGCGATGCGTGTCTAGCAAGCTCGTGCACACCACTGTAGGTACTAATCGATGAAAAATAAAAAAAATTCATGTTGCGACAGGCTTAACTTGAAATATTTTTCGATAGCACGAATTTGACATCTGCAATGATTTCAGCGAAACGTGTCTAGCAAGCTCGCCCATGTATCTGCAGGTACTCGATGAAAAAAAAAACATGTTAGAACAGGTTTTACTTGAAATATTGATGAAATTATCATGGCTGCAGCGATGCGAACTCCTCCGCTCTCGCGGCACTTCAGCTTTACATTTCGAATACTTCACACGCCTGCATCATGTCGGTAAGCCTCATATTATAATAATAACAACTATTTCCATGTTTCACTATGGTGATAAAGGAAGAATAAATAAATAAATAAATAATAACTATTTTCATGTTTTCCAGCATTACATCAAATCAGCATTACATAAAATAATGTTTAATTGTTTTTTTCAGATTCGCGATCAGGAAGCCATGACATATCGCGATGCAAGTTCAAAACCTCTCATACTTCAAACTTATAATGATATTTTAAAAAACGAGCGGAGCGCCGGATGTCTCAAGAGTTATGGGATAGACGAAACAGGCGTTTTCAAAAATGCGAGCCAGTCCACTAGTCAAGGACGGGGAAAAAAGAAGATGCAAGCTGCCGTTAAACAACAGCCGTCATCATACATAATAACACCGCAGCAGGCTCGGGGACACCATCTAATAAAAATTCAGATGTATGATTTAGTAGGGAGCGAAGCTTCTGAAGTTCTAACAGTGCAGTCTCAGTACGTGGTTGTTGAAAGCGGTTATAATGAAATTATGGATTTAACTCAAAATATTTTAAGAAAGATATCCCGAGAATGTACATTTTCCACGCTGTAGTGTTAGCATAATATCGTAAGGTTTATTGTTTATTTTTATTTTTATAAATAAATTAAACATGAAATTTAAAGAATAAATAAATGTATATGTAAGCTACTTCTTGAGTTTTAATTTCCCAGCAAATTTACGATTTAAATTCAAGTAAAAAAAAAACATTATGCATAAATCTATTCTCATTTGAAAGTAGTCATATTACGAGAATAATTTTGTATTTACATAATATTAATAATATAATAATACGCTTTACACCGCTTAATATGCGGCGAGGATGGGTTTACCGCCTTAGTAAATTTTTCCCAGCCAACATACATTATGCTCAATAAATATATGTGCAATAACATGCATATATGCACATACCGCATGCAGTATCTCTACAGGCTTTTTTTTATTGACAGACAGGCATACAGGCAGGCAGGCAGTGAGGTGTTTTTTGTAAGCACTCCTTTATTCCTTTTAATGTGCGGAACCCTAAAATTTCATATAGAGCGGTCGCATAGATGTATTTTTACGAATTAACACCGCCGCCGGGCATTGAAGTTTCGAATTTCACTCGCCGCGCCACAGCGCCTTGCTTTGTACAAAGCCGCCTGCGAAGCAATATTATTTCAATTCCCGTGAAAATGCTGATTCGCCTGACTGCATTATTCTGTAAAGACATGCTCACACACGGTTTTGATGATGAAATATGGAAGACGGGCGGATCGTTGCATACAAACATTGTATTTACTGTAAGATTTCAGTCCCTATGTGAATCTGGCTTTATGCGTTGGTTTTTGTATAAATTTGACGTCGCGCTAGTACCGGGCATCATTCAGTTGAGCAGTAAGCAGTAAGTACAAGTGCCTAGTGAAAAGTGGAAAGTGAACAAGTAAGTGCCTGCCCCGCCTTCGCCGAGACTCAAGGAACTCGACTGGTAAGTTTTATCTCTTCATAACTAGGGCAATTTTTACTTGTTATTCTCAGACTCTTTGCACTGTTTTTAATTGAAAAAATACTTTGAAATTTCAAATAAAACACTTGATCAATTCCCGTCTGTTTTCCAATTTTTAAGCATCACAATTTCAAATACTTGTAAAAATTTCATGCATGTTTAAACTCTGCTCTGTCTCATGTTTTTAAGCGATGTAATGATTGATTGACTCTTGCGCTCGTTCAAATACTTGAAAATTTTCTTTTCTTTGAAACTTTGTAAATAATTATGCTATAAAACTTGTCCTCCCCGCTTGTTTCAGATCGGAGCGTCGGAGAGAAATCAAGCGGTCTCGAGAAATCCTTCAGCACGGCGCTGTGCACAGCAGATACAGTCATGTAAGTAAGTAGAAGTATTTTACAATATCTAGAAAACATTATCTTTTTCTTCAACGCCGCGCATGTTTTGAAGTGAACTCACGTAACTGTCACGCTCAGCATTTCCGCCGCGCAGTCCTACGGACAGCTTTTTTTATCCTAAACCACTGCAGCTATTATTTCTTCTTTACAGGAGCAAGAAAGCCAGCCTGCCTAGCCTCTTATCTTCCGATGAGGACGTTGCAGCACCGTCGTCTCTGATACCTGACCGGAAGAAAAAGAGAACTCCAGCTGCCCGGCCGTCAGCGTCTAGCAAGAAATCGCGATCCAATCCTCTCCCAAGTTCTACACACTCGTCCGGCGAGGAAGACATCGTGCGGCCCTCGAAGAAGCGCTCCCCATCGCATGGTGAGGTTGCTAATAACAAGCTTGCGTATCAGCTATTCGGTACCGATAGCGAGGATGGCGGTGAGAAACAGGAGCGACCAAAAATATTGCTCGCTAATTCTTTAAGCCGTCGGTCATCGTGCGGATACTCGAAGCATGAGCTGACTGTTAAGGACGGCGAATACTATGTAGAATTAAAAATTTACAACTCGAAAGACATTGCTATGGTGAGGCCTGCCGACCGCTGGAGGCATGCCCTCATAACGCTGCGCGAGAATTTAGCCGAAAATTCCACTGGGTGGTCCCACCTGCAGTCGTTTGTAAAAGAAGAGAAAAAATTTTATGATAAGAAGCAGTAATTAAGAAATTTATAATATTGAGGAAGCAGTTTAGGGATTACTTTTAATAATGTACTGTGAAAAATGTAATGTTAGCGTTCACAAATCCTATTTTCATGCTCATAAGAGAAGCAATTTACATAAAACGAATAGTCTATTGAGCACCGAATTTGGTAATGTGAGACTGATCGCGTCAGCTTTTAAAAAAAGAGTATGCAGTTACCGTATACAACCATCGCAAAAACTTATCACGCCTGAGGCATTCTTGAAGCAAGTAAAATCAGAAGTAAAAACTCTTATAGAAATACACTTAGAGAAGCATACATCGCTTAAAGTAAATTTGGAATTCTTTGCTCATTTTACTCTACCTCAAAACGATGAAACCGAGTTGAAATCATTTAATACGCGGTATGAGGCTATACTGAGAGGTACTAACATCGCGATATTTTACAAGCATGCTGTAGAACGTTTAATTCACAAAAGTTCTGAATTTGAACATCGAGATAGCGGATGGACACTTAAAAATGTTGCGTACCTTGAGCTAAACATTAATAGATATAATCCTTTGAGGGCTGGATCGTACATTCCCTTGCCGCCAGCTCTTCGACGCAATAAAAGTTGTTTAAATATTCAAAATAGCGATAAATACTGCTTTGCGTGGTGTATCACAGCGCATTTACATCCTGCTTCCAGAAACCCACACAGAGTTAATTCATATCCGCACTTTTCCACAGTGCTTAACACATATAATCTAAATTTCCCGCCCAGTTTTGAAGATATAACATTTTTTGAAAATAGCAATCCATGCATTAGCGTGAATGTGTACGGGTTAGCCTCAAATTCTAATGTAAACGGGCCTCTATACAGGACTCAAAACAGAAAATACAATCATATAAATTTATTGTTCATACAGAAGGGCGGGAAGTCGCATTACTGCCTGATCACAAATCTCGGTCTTTTGGTTCAAAAACAAATATCAAAGCATCATGGGAAATCCTTTCTTTGTGAAGATTGCTTGCTTACTTTTACCAGTGAAAATAAATTTAATGGGCATGACTGCTCTCGAGTGCGAACCATATTGCCCGCAAAAGACACTTTCTTAGAATTTCATAATTGGGAAAAAATGCAGAGAGTTCCATTCGTTATTTACGCTGACTTTGAAAGTATACTGAAGCCGTGTTTAGACGAGAGTCGGGATACAGAAAAGACATGTTATGCTACAATACACGAGCCTAGTTGTTTTGCATTTTATATATGCTCAGCTTTAAAACCTGAATTAAATAAACTAGTCCAGTATCGAGGGCGCGATTGCGTGAAAAAATTCGTGAAAATGCTTACAAAAGAAGTTCTTCAACTTGACGGTATATTACATACAGCCACGCCTATGAAGACCTTGAACTCAGAGCAGGAAAAGCTTTTAGCGGAAGCAGAAAAATGTCATATATGCGGGGGTTATTTATTCGGTGACATAGTAGCGGATCATGATCATATGACTGGGGAGCTAAGAGGCCCAGCTCATTCGAGCTGCAATTTATCATTTAAAAAATGCTCGTTTGTACCTGTATTCTTCCATAATTTGACTGGTTACGACAGCCATTTATTTATCAAAGAGTTAGGCAGCACGCCAGGTGTTATAAAAATTATACCTAAAAATAAAGAAAATTATATATCATTTACTAAATACATCCCTCTAAGCAAAGATCATTTCGCGCAGATAAAATTTGTTGATTCGTTCAAATTTTTAAATTCTAGTCTTGAAAAACTCGCTCAGAGTCTTAACGATACAGATTTTACACATTTGAAGTCGTTCTTTCCCGAGCGCGAACTTTTCAACTTGATACGCCGTAAAGGAGTGTTCCCATACGACTATGTTGATTCCTGGGGTAAATATGATGAAATCGAGTTACCGTTAAAAGATAGTTTTTACAACGCGCTCACTTCGGCTGATATATCGCAAAGCGATTATGAGCATGCTGTAAATGTTTGGAGACAATTTAGAGTTAAAAGTTTGGGTCAATATACAGAACTTTACTTAAAAAGCGATGTTCTGTTATTGTGCGATATATTTGAAAACTTTAGGAATATGAGCTTAAAACATTACAAGCTCGATCCGGCTTATTATGTAACCTCGCCGGGGCTGAGCTGGGATGCGATGCTACTTCACACTAAAGTCAAACTTGAATTGATCTCTGATATAGAGATTTATCAATTTTTCGAGAAAGGTGTTCGAGGAGGATTGGCTCAGGTCTCTTTGCGATATTGCAAACCTAATAACAAGTATCTGCCTGATCATGACGAGTCATTACCCTCAAGTTTTTGCATATATCTCGATTCAAATAACTTATATGGCTTTTCCATGATGAGGAAAATGCCGGTGTCCCAATTTTCATTTTTAACCGCTAATGAAATCGCGAGCTTGGACATTCGCTCGGTCCCCGATAACAGCGACATTGGCTATGTTTTGGAGGTTGATTTGAAATACCCGTCATATTTGCACGACGATCATTCGGATTTACCTTTCGCGCCTGAAAAACTTACACCGCCTGGCGGCGCTAACTCGAAACTCATAGCAAGTTTATATCACAAACATAACTATGTTATTCATTACATCCACTTAAAGACATGTCTGAATAATGGTTTGATATTGAAAAAAGTGCATAGAGCACTCGTTTTCAAGCAGGATGACTTTCTGAAAAAGTATATTGAACTTAACACTTCTTTGCGCACGGTTGCCAAGTCAGAATTTGAAAAGGATAATTTTAAAAAAATGAATAACGCTATCTTCGGAAAAACAATCGAAAACAAACGTAAGCAAGCTAATGTGAAATTAGTGAACTCGTGGAGAGACGATCGTAATATAACGAACAAGATTTTAAGCGCTGAAAAACTCCTATGCATGCCTAACTTCAAAAGCATTTCGATATTTTCAGAAAATCTAGCAGCGGTTCAATTGCATCCTGAAGAAATTGTTTTGGACAGGCCAATTTACATCGGTTTTACCGTATTAGAACTTTCGAAAGCCCATCTATACAATTTTCATTACTCTGTAATGAAGCGAAAGTTCAGTAAAAATATAAAATTATGTTATACTGATACGGACAGTTTACTTTACCATGTGTTTACTGATGACATATACAGAGATATAAAAGACGATATTTCAAATTTTGATACAAGCAACTTTGCCTGCAATAATATTTACGGTATACCTAGAGTAAATATGAAAGTTCCCGGTCTCTTCAAAGACGAAATGGGAGGTGTGGTTATATCAGAGTTCATAGGACTTCGCGCTAAACTGTACTGCATAAAAACATCGGATTCATCTATAAAGAAAGCAAAAGGTATATCCGGATCTGTTACCAAGCAATTACGCAGCGATGAATACAAACACGCTCTTGACAGCGGCGCGATAGTTCGGCGTAAAATGCATACTATTCGATCGGTTAATCACAATGTATTCACACAGACAATCTTTAAATCGGTGCTCGATAGATCTGATGATAAGCGGCGATTGTTGAAAAGAAGCTATAATACTTTGCCATGGGGGCATTATAAATTGTAATTGCGTCTTAAAAATAATTAATTTACGTGTTTGCGTGTTTGATCTGCTGTTTTTTTATACTTTTTATAAGCTAAGTACTTGCCCTATGAAGGCATTATAATTGTAACCGTATCTTATAATTAATCCAAGTGTTTTTATGATGCTGTTCATGTAATAGAATAAATAAAATATTCTTGTTTGCTAATGAACATGTTTTATTTTAATTAGACCTCCATTACTATACGTGTTCATGATATAAAACTTGACAAAAATATAGCCTCCTACGAGAATTTCAGGGAAATAGGAAAGATTTCATAATATAGTCTGGTTGTGGAGGGCTTGATGAATTTCCTGCTTGATGGGGTATTTGAGTATGTATGTACAATAGCTCGCATGCAAACGATAAAGAGATTCATTACATGAAATTTAATAGTGCTCCACGGGCGGGTGGGCTTTAGACAAAGCGAGAATTGCTTGAAATACTTAGAATATAAAAAAATATTGCATACAATATTTTATAAAGCATGCATGCCTTACTTACAGCGTCTCTAAAAAAAAAAAATTGCAAACATTTATAATCGCTATATGCAGCTCATCGGCATTCAGTCTTATCAATAAATGAATATCAGCAGGTAAATTGAGTTTTATCGATTTGAAGTTAACAGAATTTAACCTCGACTTTATTCAAATAATCAGCATAGTTGCCCGCAGCGATACAGTAGAATTGGGTTATCTAATTCACCTCGGCAGAAACATCTTGGTGTTCAGGATAATGAGCATGAGCGAAGCGATGCGAGTTAGACTGAACGGCATGATGTTTGTCGAGGTGAATTAGATAGCCCAATTCTACACTACTGAGCTAAACTTGTATCCTTCCTTATCCTTACCTATAATAAAATCCAACGTCTGCGTTCTGTCTGTCGGAGCCGCGGGCACAGCTTGTGTATATATATACACAAGCTGTGCCCGCGGCTCCGCTCGCTCTCATATTTCACTTCACTGCTAACCTCATAAGCCATTTAGCGTGATAGTAAGTAGCCTATAGTTGATGGGAAGAATCAAGCTATCCGTAGAATTTTGTTTTATTAAAATCGGTTCAGTGGTTCTCGAGTTATAAGCGGACAGACAGACACTCAGACAGACAGAAAGCAGACGTTGGATTTTATTATAGGTAAGGATAAGGAAGGAAGGACTAGCTGTGCCCGCGGCTCCGCCCGCTCTTATATTTCACTTCACTGCTAACCTCATAAGCTATTTATCGTGATAGTAAGTAGCCTATAGTTGATGGGAAGAATCAAGCTATCCGTAGAATTATGTTTTATTAAAATCGGTTCAGTGGTTCTCGAGTTATAAGCGGACAGACAGACATACACTCAGACACTCAGACAGAAAGCAGACGTTGGATTTTATTATAGGTAAAAGGAATAAGGAATATGTTTCTCGGAAACGGCTCTAACGATTTGAATGAAATTTAATATTTAGATAATGTTATTTTTTTAAGTTTATCTAGATAGGCGTAGACGCCGAGCGAAGCTCGGTCGCCCAGGTACTAAAAATTAAATGATTAATAATGGAATTGAACTGCATGTAGCTACCTAAATTCTCTCCATATGGAACCCTAAAAAGGTGTAGGCAGTAGCAAGAGCTCTGTTGGCTGCAGCTGTCTGTTGCAGTTCAGCGTAGCCACCACGATCAAAGTACTACAATACATGGTACCTAGACAAAGGTGAAAAGGGCCGACATCGAGGGTCTATGAGGTGATGTAACAACCACAAAAGCGTGAATGTGTATTAAGTATTGTGCACAAAGGAAAATCAACAGTCAGCCTTTATGGATGACCACGGATACGCTTTGTACGAGAATATGCGGGTGATAGCGCATATATGCTCACTCTCGCTTGGGACACCATACGTTCTCTTTTCCCAGGACGTAAATTATAATTTTAAAATTCGAATTGTGAATGCCCGTTTTTGATAGAGAGAAAATAATTTATTGCTACAAGCACATTTCACATAGATAAGCATCTTATAACATCTAAAAGGTGGGCTTATCCTTACAGTGAGTCCTTCCAGTCAACCTAAGAACTTTTGAGAGTCGATTATTATAAGGAAATATAAGTAAATAGTAGCAAAATCCTTGAATGTGAGAATTGATTATCAATTATAATAATGTAATTTTTTTTTATTAAAATACTTATTAGTAAAATAATACATGTAAGTACCTACGTAATAGTTAAATAAAATCTATATTGGTGTGAATACTTATAAATTACTAAATAATATAAAATACAATATACAAAGAAATATACATCTCTTTTCTTTATTTTACGCCCTATGTGACTAGCAGATGTTTATTGATGAATTAATTTATATTTATTCTTTATTGAGCACCAATTAAAAATGCCAAATTGAAATAGGCGAGCTGAATGCCATAGGGCATTAAAATTCGGGCTAACCATGGGATGTGGGATGAGAGGTGGCACAAATACAGTGCGACAGTTTCTGATACGTCTGGTTTATGAATATAACATTAATTACTATAATTTACTTATTATCATTTATAACGACAAGAAAGAACTTGTATAAATTTGCACACATTTTGATATTTTGACATTTTTTTATTTACATAATTCTCTGAATATTTTTAAATAGGGAATGAGTTTCTATACGTACTGATGTATCATCATATTTATTATATCATAGTTAATTTAGACAACGTGTCCCAAAACTCAACGTCAAGCGGGAACCAGGGAGTAGGCCAGTTTATGACTAGCCAGAGAAAAATAACAAAAAAAATCATTCAAGAGTCATTTGTTTTTTATGACATTAGCATTTTTTGAAAAACGTTAACAAATTGACATTTTAGGTACTACGACTACAAATTTGCAAATATAATTATACAAGTTTTTATATTGGAAACCTAAATAACTCTGCTATTGAGAACTATCCCAAATGAAACCAGAAAGCCTGTAGTTTTACAAAACAAAAAAATATTCACTTCAATTTTTTTCTAAAAAAATAAATGACTCAGATTTTTTTTTCTTGTTTTTCTCTGGGTGGTCATAAACTGGCCTACTCCCTGATTCCCGCTTGAAGTTGAGTTTTGGGACACGTTGTATGTAAAAACAATTTATACATGTAATTCGACGAGTAATTCTATTTGGTGAGCCGAGTAGAGGAGGTATATTACGTAATTTTCAAGAGCACGAGGGCCCAGAATGCGATGGTGGAGGTGCGGTCGATCTACCACAAACATCATAATATTTTAATTACTGTTAGACTTAGTCAACTAAAATAATGATCACTGACGTGTAGGGTAGAGTCGGTGGGTTTGACTTGACAGCGCGGGAGTGGCAGTCGAGCTTAACCTAAAAGGAGAGCGTGAGGATGTCTGAAACTGTGAACTAAATAAAGGCAGAGCTATACTAAACAAAGTTTTACAGCGAGCTCGAGAGAATAATGTAAAGTTCAACCCAGACAAGTTACAGTACATATCAGATGAGGTTAAATTTTATGGCTATATATTTAGCAAAGAGGGTATGAGAGCAGACCCAGAAAGAGTTAAGGCCATATCAGAACTAGAATCGCCAAAAAACAAAAAAGAATTGCAAAAACTATTAGGTGTAGTGAACTTTTTAAGAGATTTTGTACCTAACATGTCTGAGTTGACTGCGCATCTCCGTAAGTTGCTGAGAAAGGAATCAGAGTGGCTTTGGTCTCAAACGCATGAGGAGATCCTCACTAAATTGAAAATTATAATCGCAAACAAGACAATACTAGCGTCCTTTAATCCACATAAACTAATAGAAATTCACTGTGATGCATCACAATATGCAGTGGGATGCGCGCTTTTTCAAGAGGGTAGGCTAATAGCTTGTGCTTCACGATCAATGACAGACACGGAATCCAACTATGCTCAAATTGAACATGAAATGTTGTCAGTCACATTTGCGTGTAAAAAATTTCACAATTTTATCTATGGACACAGAATCAAAATATTCAACGATCATCAGCCTTTAGAATCAATTGCTAAAAAAAGTATTGATCAAATAAAAAACAACCGTCTCAGAAGGTTACGGCTCAAACTATTAATATATGATTTCCAACTCATTTACTTACCTGGTAGTAAAATGTACCTTGCTGATCTCCTCAGTAGGAACTGTCTACGCCGACAGGAGCCCGAAGACATTCAGATGCAGGACATTGTTCATACTGTTTGTGTAAATTCTCTAACCGTGTCAAGCAAAGAACTGGATAAGCTACGAGAGGAAACAAACAAGGATGGCTCATTGAGTTGTGTGTTGCGGTGGTATCAGTCGGGCTGGCCGACACGGTGCACTGCCGGCGGGGAGACCGCTCACTATTTTAAGCTAAAAAATTACATCACAGTTGAAAAGGGCCTAGTGTTTATCAATAATTGCTTGATTATACCGTATTTACTAAGACACTCATATTTAAACTTACTGCATGAAACTCACCTGGGTGCTAAGAAAATGAAAAAGGTTGCAAAAAGTATTGTGTATTGGCCAGGTATTAGCTCTGATATTGAATCACACACGAACAATTGTCAAATCTGTCTAAAGTACAGTAGATCAAAAATTGCTGAACCATTAAAAAGCCATGATATACCAAATATTCCTTTTTACAAAATAGCTGTTGATATTGCCACACTTGAGTCTCAGGATTATTTGGTCCTAATTGATTACTATTCACGGTGGTTAGAAATTGTACCAGTCAACAAGAAAAACAGTGCAACAATTATTTGCGAATTGAAAAAAATTTTCTGTAGGTTCGGGATACCAAGTGTCGTTATAGCCGACAACATGCCTTTCGACAGCAAAGAAATGAAAGAATTTTCCGCATCTTGGAACTTTACAATTCAAACCTCGAGCCCTCACTATGCTCAAAGCAATGGTTTGGCGGAGAAGGCAGTTGGTATTGCGAAGCAGATGTTGAGGAAGGCCGGTGAGAAACAGCAAGATCTAGAGTTGTACCTTCTAAACTATAGGAACTCACCTGTAGCCCAGTTAGATTACTCTCCTACTCAGTTACTAATGTGTAAATCACTCAGGTCCAAATTACCTATGAATAGCAATAATTTGCGACACATCAAAGTTGATGAAAAAATACATAATAAAATGTTAGAAAATCAAAACAAACAAAAAGTGTTGTATGATAAAAACACCATAAATGAACAGATATATCAAGTAGGAGAGAAAGTGATGGTGCAAGATGTTAGGACACGACTTTGGGAACCAGGAGTAGTAAAAAATATATTAGCTGCACCTCGCTCGTATATAGTACAGTTAATTAAAAATTTGAAAATGTATCGAAGAAATTCTCACTTTATTAAAAAGCTACAGAAAGATGATGACGTAATAGTTGACAAGAGGGGGGAAGAAAGGAGCTCAAGTGCTGAGACTCCTCAGATGCCGAGCTCTCTGTGTGCATCACCTCAGGCTCCGAGGGGGCCATCAGTACTCCGGCCACAACCTGTGCTTACCTCACCTGGCACACCTGTTAGACGATCTAATAGAATTGTTAGGCCGCCGATGCGGTTAAACCTGTAAACTTTTGTAGTAGGTATCTAGATTGTTATTTATATCTCATATGTTTGTAATAATTAATAGCCAGTAGACTACCTAGCTTAGGTCCATAGCAGAGTTAAGTGTGTATTGTTTGCCAATGTTTATATTTCTTTAGTTATACATTAGTGAGAGAAGGGGCATGTTAGACTTAGTCAACTAAAATAATGATCACTGACGTGTAGGGTAGAGTCGGTGGGTTTGACTTGACAGCGCGGGAGTGGCAGTCGAGCTTAACCTAAAAGGAGAGCGTGAGGATGTCTGAAACTGTGAACTAAATAAAATATAAAACACGACGTTTTGGTAGCATTCATTGTGCCTATCCATGATACAACCAAACAATTACTATATTGTTTACAAATAAAAAAAAATAACACACTCATAAAGACAATTAAAGACTCATAGAGTACACTACGTACATTATTTGGCCTCTTTTTTATATCTGAGTCATCTGTCCCGAATTTATGAAATGTCATCACTCATGGTCACCCTATGTGTCATAAATTCCGCCGTCGGATGCGTTCGCTGAACTGTGTGAATTGAAAACCGCGAACGCTGCATTTTAAAATACTGAATGCTTTATGCTTTCTGTATATCAATATTCCAGTACGATTAACATTTTTAATAGTCAAAGGCCGGATTTGTTGAGTGCATTTTGAAATGACTTCACCGACAGACACGTTTTATGGAAATTGTTAACGACTTAAATTTTTAACGATTTAAAACGACACTTTTTTGGAAACTGTCATGGTTGGCTAATGCCTACATCACCTACAACATCCGTGATGTCAGCCCATAACACCGGGTGAACTAGGTGCAATGTCAGTGCTTCCCTTCATTTCATTCCGGCTACAACTGAACTGGACGGAAAACATGAACTATTTACCTTGCCATTTCGACCGACGTTTCATTTAGTGCGTTGGTACCAACCCGGGCGAGTTGAACCCTACCACCTAGTAATGTTAGGGTTAAGAAGTGAAGAAGGGAAAGGACTTACAGTTTTACGTGCAATCCGAACCACGGTCAGCCTCCAACGGTCGAGCGGTCACCCATGCAAGTATTGACCGCGCTCAGGGTTGCTTAACCATTAATGGCGACAGTGGACTGTCTGCACCACTGAGCTATCGAGGCTGACATTGATTTGATTTGATTTGAACGAAAACAATTTTTTTTTATGGAAACTGACATTGTTGGCTCATGTAGCCAACCTTCAAACCCACCGTCAGCCCATTACACCTCGTCCCTGCCAGAACCAGGTGCCATGCGAACGTTCGTGCCGAAATGACACCTACACGAATAACTAAAGAAAACTCAACATACCGCAAAAGATTCTGAATCGGTACGAAAGCTGTACCTACGTCTACGGTCAGAGGCGGCGCAAGGCGTGGGCGACGTGGGCGACCGCCCGCGGCCTCGCGGCCCGAGGGGCCTCGCGCCTCGAAAGTTCAAGCAGGGTTGATTCATTAAAAATATTCAGCTAGACCTATTAAAAGCACCCAAAATAAAAGCAAACCACACTGCAAAGGTGTGGAACGGGCTCCCAGGAAATATCTTCCCCCACTCCTACAATACATTAGTCCACCTCCAAGCCGGACTGGCACCTCCTCGGGGGTGAAATTGGCTCCGCCTGAGGTTGCGACCTCGGACAGAGCCACCCAGATCGGTAGCAATAAAAAAAAAAATAAATAAATAAATAAATAAAAGAAAAAAAAGAGACCCCGAGTAAACATGTTTAGACTTAATCAAAGGCAAACTAAAGCATACTATAAAGCCTTTATCAGACACAAGATGAGAACGCAAGACAGAGGAAGTGAAGGCTGTATTATTGAAATTTGATTATGTTTACTTTTTATTATTACCCGACTACGGCGAAGCAAAAAGGAGGGTTATGTGTTTGACCGGTATGTATGTATGTATGTATGTATGTATGTTCATCTGTTCCCTCATAACTTTTAAACTACTTATCACAATTTGACAAATGAGGTATCGTTGAAAGCGTCTTGATCGTCCGCTGGTTATAGGCTATGTGACGTCACACAAAATTGACTATGGCGCCCTCTAGATGACAAAAAGTCATGATCTAAAAAAAATTTTTTTTGTAATGATGCCGTGTTGGGTATCAAATGTAAGGGCTTAATTAGCACATTTCAAAAATATATAAATTGTTAGCTATTGCTTTCGGATTTGCTTGCATGCACCCGATAATTGGGAATAATTTCTAAATAAAATAAAATCAGGCCTCATTCCATACATATATACATACATATCACACACGCTGAATCCCGACAATCGGGGTAAGCAGAGTAATCGGTGTTGTGCTGCAAGAACTCTTGTCAATTACAGCACAACACCGACCACCACGTTTCGCAAAGGATTCGAACAAGATTAAATCGATCAAGCAGCAAGTATGGCACGAAGACCCACCTGCTGCATGACTCGGTGGAAGTACCGTGCCATGGTGAGAGGTGGCGATCCTGTCGCCCTTTACCACGGCATCTTGTCCTTATCCCTTAGTCGCCTTTTACGACATGCATGGGGAGAGATGCAGTGGGGATATTCTTTTTAAGTATCGACCCCACACGGTACGCGGCCTCATTCCAAACCTACCCGAAATACATCCTACTTAAAACCATCTTAATATTATAAACGCGAAAGTTTGTAAATGAGTTGCGTTCAGAAAGACGATAAACCTACTCAAAGAAAATAAGTAACTAAGGGCGAGGCAGAAGGCCGAGCTGCGTTCAGGAAGAAGATAAACCTTCTTAAAGACAGTTAGTAACTGAGAGCGAGGCCGAAGGCCGAGCTGCGTTCGGGAAGACTATAAACCTTCTCGAAGAAAGTAAGTAATAAAGGGCGAGGCCGAGGGCCGAGCTGCGTTCAGGAAGACGATAAAGTTTTTTGGAGACAGTAAGTAACTATGGGCGAGGCCGAAGGCCGATCTGCGTTCAGGAAGAGGATAAACCATCTTTAAGAAAGTAAGTAACCAAGGGCGAGGCCGAAGGCCGAGCTGCGTTCGGGAAACCTAAACATTCTCAAAGAAAGTAAGTAACAACAGGCGAGGCCGAAGGCCGAGCTGCGTTCAGGAAGAGGATAACCTTTTTTGAAGACAGTAAGTAACTATGGGCGAGGCCGAAGGCCGAGCTGCGTTCAGGAAGAGGATAAACCATCTTTAAGAAAGTAAGCAACAAAGGGCGAGGCCGAAGGCCGAGCTGCGTTCAGGAAGAGGATAACCTTTTCGAAGAAAGTAAGTAACAGAGGGCGAGTCAGAAGATCGAGCTGCGTTCAGGAAGACCATAATCATCTCGAAGAAAGTAACTTCTTAGCTACTTATTTCGAAAAGGATTATCCTCTTCCTGAACGCATCTCGCCCTTCGGCCTCGCCCATAGTTACTTACTGTCTACGAGAAGGTTTATAGTCTTCCCGAACGCAGCTCGGCCTTCGGCCTCTCCCTTAGTTACTTACAGTTTACGAGAAGGTTTATAGTCTTCCCGAACGCAGCTCGGTCTTCGGCCTCGCCCTTTTTTAATTACTTTCTTAAAGATGGTTTATCCTCTTCATGTACGCAGCTCGGCCTTCGGCCTCTCCCATATATTTACTGTCTTCGAGAAAGTTTATCATCTTCCTGAACGCAGCTCGGCCTTCGGCCTCGCCCTTTGTTACTTACTTTCTTCGAGAAGGTTTATAGTCTTCCCGAACAAAGCTCGGCCTTCGGCCTCGCCCTCAGTTACTTACTTTCTTAAAGATGGTTTATCCTCTTCCTGAACGCAGCTCGGCCTTCGGCCTCGCCCATGGTTACTTACTGTCTTCGGGAAGGTTTATAGTCTTCCCGAACGCAGCTCGGCCTTCGGCCTGGCCCTCAGTTACTTACTTTCTTAAAGATGGTTTATCCTCTTCCTGAACGCAGCTCGGCCTTCGGCCTCGCCCATGGTTACTTACTGTCTTCGGGAAGGTTTATAGTCTTCCCGAACGCAGCTCGGTCTTCGGCCTCGCCCTTTTTTAATTACTTTCTTAAAGATGGTTTATCCTCTTCATGAACGCAGCTCGGCCTTCGGCCTCTCCCATATACTTACTGTCTTCGAGAAAGTTTATCATCTTCCTGAACGCAGCTCGGCCTTCGGCCTCGCCCTTTGTTACTTACTTTCTTCGAGAAGGTTTATAGTCTTCCCGAACAAAGCTCGGCCTTCGGCCTCGCCCTCAGTTACTTACTTTCTTAAAGATAGTTTATCCTCTTCCTGAACGCAGCTCGGCCTTCGGCCTCGCCCATAGTTACTTACTGTCTTCGAAAAAGTTTATCGTCTTCCTGAACGGAGCTCGGCCTTCGGCCTCGCCCTTTGTTACTTACTTTCTTCGAGAAGGTTTATAGTCTTCCCGAACAAAGCTCGGCCTTCGGCCTCGCCCTCAGTTACTTACTTTCTTAAAGATGGTTTATCCTCTTCCTGAACGCAGCTCGGCCTTCGGCCTCGCCCATGGTTACTTACTGTCTTCGGGAAGGTTTATAGTCTTCCCGATCGCAGCTCGGCCTTCGGCCTGGCCCTCAGTTACTTACTTTCTTAAAGATGGTTTATCCTCTTCCTGAACGCAGCTCGGCCTTCGGCCTCGCCCATGGTTACTTACTGTCTTCGGGAAGGTTTATAGTCTTCCCGAACGCAGCTCGGCCTTCGGCCTGGCCCTCAGTTACTTACTTTCTTAAAGATGGTTTATCCTCTTCCTGAACGCAGCTCGGCCTTCGGCCTCGCACATGGTTACTTACTGTCTTCGGGAAGGTTTATAGTCTTCCCGAACGCAGCTCGGCCTTCGGCCTCGCCCTCAGTTACTTACTTTCTTAAAGATGGTTTATCCTTTTCCTGAACGCAGCTCGGCCTTCGGCCTCGCCCATGGTTACTTACTGTCTTCGGGAAGGTTTATAGTCTTCCCGAACGCAGCTCGGCCTTCGGCCTCGCCCTCAGTTACTTACTTTCTTAAATATGGTTCATCCTCTTCCTGAGCGCCGCTCGGCCTTCGGCCTCGCCCATAGTTGCTTACTTTCTTCGAGAAAGTTTGTCGTCTTCCTGAACGCAGCTCGGCCTTCGGCCTCGCCCTTTGTTACTTACTTTCTTCGAGTCGGTTTATCGTTTACCTGAACCCAGCTTGCCCTTATGGACTATGGTATACATGTTAAAATTATAAAACAGTAAAACCTAAACAAACAACATGTAAAACGGCTCTGCAAATACTTTATCACGAAGTTATATCCCCAAAATAATTAAAATAAAAAATAAGTTCAAAAACTAAAACCCGACTACTGAAAAATCACGCTCTAAAAAGTATGAAACAAGAAAATGTTCTCATCTGAAATTGTTATGTACAAATTATTCAATATTTTATCGTCTATTAAATAAACAACTTACACGTAATATATTTTAATGTATTTAATAAATATGCATAGTGTTGTTCAGAGGATAGCCGTGGTCGTATGCCACCTACCCTATAGGGCAAAGTGGCATACGACCATGGCTATCCTCTGAACCACACTATGAATATTTATTAAATACATTAAAATATATTACGTGTAAGTTGTTTATTTAATAGACGATAAAATATTGAATAGTTTGTACATAACAATTTCAGATGAGAACATTTTCTTGTTTCATACTTTTTAGAGCGTGATTTTTCAGTAGTCGGGTTTTATCGACCAAAGGTATGCAGGTATGCTGACAAAAATGTTTGATTTGATCGGTACACCGGAAATCCATTTCAACAGTCCATAAAAGCCACCTCTAGTGCCATCAGAGAGGGCTCCGCAAAATATATCTTGCCCACATCAAATTTAGGTCTTGCCCCGCCACTGTCTAATGTCATCGAATCCACTGTCACTCGCAACAGAAATCGAGACTCCTTCCACTCGACTACGCTCGGCTTACACTCAGTTTCAGACACCGGGCGCCCTCAATCAGGATCAATTCTGTACAAAAACTGTACCATTAAGTCGACGCTGAGCCATTGACCGTTCGCTAAAAAGCGATAGGTCGACTATCATCTTAGTCGACGGTTAGGTTGACCGTCGATATTGACTGCCCCTTACTAGGTGGTAGGCTAAAATTGTAGACGACTGGGTTTGTACCACCGTACTGGATGTAAGATGGCCGCATAGCAGCCTCGGTTGTGTTCTCCTCTAGTCCAGTATAGCCAGCAATCCAGGGAAGTCTCCGGTATGGCACCTACCTTCTCGGAGGTGATATTGGCTGGTCAGAGCATGCGCTTTGGCCCCTCTGACTCAGCCACCCATACCGGATTACATAAAATGTTTGCCATTGGTCCCTCGGCTGCTTTTATTTTAAAAAATCGGATTTCGCAGATGTGACAGACTTATATTTACAATTTCGTCTTCGTGTCTCACACACACACATACGCACGCACGCACGCACGTAAGTAGTGTATAATTGGGCTGTTTGATTCACCTCGTCAGAAACATCGAGCTGCTCAATCATAATCGCATTCGCTTCGCTCATACTCATGATTCAAACAGCTCGATCTGTCTGTCGAGGTGAAATCAAACAGCCCAATTATAAACTACGTCTGCGATGCAGGTGCAGATCGTTTGCATTGCAGAGCTCTTTGAGCGTTAAAATCGCTTTTTGATCGGTAAACTGAATGCCGGTTAAAATCGCTTTTTGATCGGTAAACTGAATGCCGATGGCAGAATGGTAATGTTTAGGTGCTAAATAGATTACAGTTTTCACAGCAATCAATATGAAGATACGATGCGATGGTTTCCCGTTTATAAATCGCTTTTTGATCGGTAAACTGAATGCCGGTTAAAATCGCTTTTTGATCGGTAAACTGAATGCCGATGGCAGAATGGTAATGTTTAGGTGCTAAATAGATTACAGTTTTCACAGCAATCGATATGAAGATACGATGCGATGGTTTCCCGTTTATAAATCGCTTTTTGATCGGTAAACTGAATGCCGGTTAAAATCGCTTTTTGATCGGTAAACTGAATGCCGATGGCAGAATGGTAATGTTTAGGTGCTAAATAGATTACAGTTTTCACAGCAATCAATATGAAGATACGATGCGATGGTTTCCCGTTTATAAATCGCTTTTTGATCGGTAAACTGAATGCCGGGTAAAATCGCTTTTTGATCGGTAAACTGAATGCCGATGGCAGAATGGTAATGTTTAGGTGCTAAATAGATTACAGTTTTCACAGCAATCGATATGAAGATACGATGCGATGGTTTCCCGTTTATAAATCGCTTTTTGATCGGTAAACTGAATGCCGGTTAAAATCGCTTTTTGATCGGTAAACTGAATGCCGATGGCAGAATGGTAATGTTTAGGTGCTAAATAGATTACAGTTTTCACAGCAATCAATATGAAGATACGATGCGATGGTTTCCCGTTTATAAATCGCTTTTTGATCGGTAAACTGAATGCCGGTTAAAATCGCTTTTTGATCGGTAAACTGAATGCCGATGGCAGAATGGTAATGTTTAGGTGCTAAATAGATTACAGTTTTCACAGCAATCGATATGAAGATACGATGCGATGGTTTCCCGTTTATAAAAGAGCCATTCACAATATCGCATTCGATTCTTATGACTGCTGTAGGTAGAATGGCGATCGTTTGAGTCCAGCTCCATTTTTATAATGTTTGAGATATAAACCATGTCCTATAGCGATGGATTCCATGGCGCTATTATGACGATGTGCTTCTTTCAAATCTTCTCTAGCTATTTTGTAATCATTCACGGCTTTAGCGATTCCAGCAGCCCCTCCAGCCAAGCTGCCTAAAGCAGATAGGCCTGCAAAAATTGGTATAAGCGGTAATATACCACCTGTTTTTGGAATTGGTATTACTCTAGGCAATGGAATGCATGCATTCCTCGGAATAATCTTTTTTGCAAAAGCAAGCGCCCGACGAATAACAGTTTTATTGCTTTTGGATTTAATTTTTCCTAATTTAGTCTTAATTTTTTTTATCGCTGTCTTAAACGTTTTTATTTTTTTCTTTACACCGGCCCCCGCTTTCACTTTCGCCTTCATAATATTTTTCACCAGCCATGAAGCGATTTTTTCTCCTCTCCCTGCATCAGCACACTTTGAACGTTTCCCCGCTCTATCCATCAATTTTAAATCAGCTATACGTCTAACGCCCAAATTTTTTGATTTCATATATTCTATATCGTGTTCTCGACAGTAATCGTCCAATTGATTAACCCCCGTATCACCTCGCTGCAGTCTTTTATTTAAACGTGTCCCCGGGCCGCAATAATTATAGCCAGGCAGATGAATTTCAAAAGGTAAATTATTTATCAATGTATCGACTATTCCCTCCCCTTTCATCACTTAACATCAAATGAAGGTTTTAGCAAGCGTTTCAAGTTTTTTATAACTAATTATACCTTGTTATCAGCATCTATCCAGCTATTTTCAGACGCGGGAAGACCCAGCCATTTTACAAACACTTTTCCCCCATTTCTTTTTAAAACTTTTTCAACCAGGTAAATATCTGGATATCTTGTTTTCATCAGTTCTTGCTCATAAAAACATCCTGATATAATTTGGCCGTGCATATCGCTTAATATATGTATACGAGGCAGGCCTCATTGTTTTTATTTTAGCTATTTTAAACAGTTCAGTTGACCAATTCGGATTATATCCCTTGGCAAAAGCTCCTTTGTATTTGCTTATACGGACATGATCACCGATTTTAAATTTCGGGGGTAGCAGCGCGTTTGCATATTTTTTTCTACTTTTTTCAATATTTGCATGAACAGCAGCCGCGTTATAATTACTCACATTTGCAGGTTTAAAACGCGTGGTGCTGTGCACTGTATTATTGTAATTAGTCATTATATTTGCAAGTGGTTTTCCAACCCATTTATAGTTACCATGATTTTATAATTTCCTCTTTGATGGATTTATTTTTATTAATATTTATCATGATAATTGTTATAAAAATTAAAAGACAACCTATTACCATTAAAATTTAAGTATTAATGAGCTTTGACTCTTCCCTCGAGACATTTTAAAGATTTTATTCGCTGGAAAGATATTCATCAAAATTTTTTCTATACCGCCCATTACTCTTTTCACAATCCTTATTAATTACCAAGAAATTATAGGGCTCACTCCAAATTCTCGCCGCAATATGACGGAAATCATTAAACGACATATCGCTATTAACATGCTCATCGTAAACATGTTTCAGATTTACATCATCCTGCCGAAAAAGTATAATCAAATTAGCATTATCCCTCACAAGCTGCTTCGGTATCTTCGAGTATGTTTGAGTCAAGTAAAAACAGTCGATAAATGCATGTCTTCCCATCGAAAAGAAATCGCGAATATTATCCTGCTTTTCACACGCAATATCGTCAAAAATAAAAATGGAATCCGGCAATGTTTCCAGGAGTGATATAACTTTTTCATTATCATTAAATTTTTCAAAACTTACTTCAGGTATATTTTCGAAAACTTTGCTAAGGAAAAGGTATTTCGGTTGGAATATTGTTTTTGAGTAAAGATAAATGTTTCTATATTTTAACCCATTCTCGTGTAATAAGAGTGCTAAAATCAGGTTTGTTTTCCCGGAATTACTGGCTCCGCATACTAAAGATCTTATACTATTCGGTAGAAGACTGCAATGCCTCGGCGCTGAATTTTCACTTTCACCGCAGCGATAAGCGAAATTTAAATCTAATAATATAGGTTGTTTTACAAATTTCATGACCGCTATACTCCTAATATAATTCCTTACTCAGCTGCTGAATGCGCATATATGATTATCTTCAGCAAAGCCACCCCCTTTTATAAATTCCGGCTGTATGAAAAAAAAACGTTTTACATGCAATATAATCTAAAAAAGGGATGTATGCCTAATTAACGCTTTACTATGCGCGAATTTGACATCCGCAATGCTTTCAGCGATGCGTGTCTAGCAAGCTCGTGCACACCACTGTAGGTACTAATCGATGAAAAATAAAAAAAATTCATGTTGCGACAGGCTTAACTTGAAATATTTTTCGATAGCACGAATTTGACATCTGCAATGATTTCAGCGAAACGTGTCTAGCAAGCTCGCCCATGTATCTGCAGGTGCTACTCGATGAAAAAAAAACATGTTAGAACAGGTTTTACTTGAAATATTGATGAAATTATCATGGCTGCAGCGATGCGAACTCCTCCGCTCTCGCGGCACTTCAGCTTTACATTTCGAATACTTCACACGCCTGCATCATGTCGGTAAGCCTCATATTATAATAATAACAACTATTTCCATGTTTCACTATGGTGATAAAGGAAGAATAAATAAATAAATAAATAATAACTATTTTCATGTTTTCCAGCATTACATCAAATCAGCATTACATAAAATAATGTTTAATTGTTTTTTTCAGATTCGCGATCAGGAAGCCATGACATATCGCGATGCAAGTTCAAAACCTCTCATACTTCAAACTTATAATGATATTTTAAAAAACGAGCGGAGCGCCGGATGTCTCAAGAGTTATGGGATAGACGAAACAGGCGTTTTCAAAAATGCGAGCCAGTCCACTAGTCAAGGACGGGGAAAAAAGAAGATGCAAGCTGCCGTTAAACAACAGCCGTCATCATACATAATAACACCGCAGCAGGTTCGGGGACACCATCTAATAAAAATTCAGATGTATGATTTAGTAGGGAGCGAAGCTTCTGAAGTTCTAACAGTGCAGTCTCAGTACGTGGTTGTTGAAAGCGGTTATAATGAAATTATGGATTTAACTCAAAATATTTTAAGAAAGATATCCCGAGAATGTACATTTTCCACGCTGTAGTGTTAGCATAATATCGTAAGGTTTATTGTTTATTTTTATTTTTATAAATAAATTAAACATGAAATTTAAAGAATAAATAAATGTATATGTAAGCTACTTCTTGAGTTTTAATTTCCCAGCAAATTTACGATTTAAATTCAAGTAAAAAAAAAAACATTATGCATAAATCTATTCTCATTTGAAAGTAGTCATATTACGAGAATAATTTTGTATTTACATAATATTAATAATATAATAATACGCTTTACACCGCTTAATATGCGGCGAGGATGGGTTTACCGCCTTAGTAAATTTTTCCCAGCCAACATACATTATGCTCAATAAATATATGTGCAATAACATGCATATATGCACATACCGCATGCAGTATCTCTACAGGCTTTTTTTTATTGACAGACAGGCATACAGGCAGGCAGGCAGTGAGGTGTTTTTTGTAAGCACTCCTTTATTCCTTTTAATGTGCGGAACCCTAAAATTTCATATAGAGCGGTCGCATAGATGTATTTTTACGAATTAACACCGCCGCCGGGCATTGAAGTTTCGAATTTCACTCGCCGCGCCACAGCGCCTTGCTTTGTACAAAGCCGCCTGCGAAGCAATATTATTTCAATTCCCGTGAAAATGCTGATTCGCCTGACTGCATTATTCTGTAAAGACATGCTCACACACGGTTTTGATGATGAAATATGGAAGACGGGCGGATCGTTGCATACAAACATTGTATTTACTGTAAGATTTCAGTCCCTATGTGAATCTGGCTTTATGCGTTGGTTTTTGTATAAATTTGACGTCGCGCTAGTACCGGGCATCATTCAGTTGAGCAGTAAGCAGTAAGTACAAGTGCCTAGTGAAAAGTAGAAAGTGAACAAGTAAGTGCCTGCCCCGCCTTCGCCGAGACTCAAGGAACTCGACTGGTAAGTTTTATCTCTTCATAACTAGGGCAATTTTTACTTGTTATTCTCAGACTCTTTGCACTGTTTTTAATTGAAAAAATACTTTGAAATTTCAAATAAAACACTTGATCAATTCCCGTCTGTTTTCCAATTTTTAAGCATCACAATTTCAAATACTTGTAAAAATTTCATGCATGTTTAAACTCTGCTCTGTCTCATGTTTTTAAGCGATGTAATGATTGATTGACTCTTGCGCTCGTTCAAATACTTGCAAATTTTCTTTTCTTTGAAACTTTGTAAATAATTATGCTATAAAACTTGTCCTCCCCGCTTGTTTCAGATCGGAGCGTCGGAGAGAAATCAAGCGGTCTCGAGAAATCCTTCAGCACGGCGCTGTGCACAGCAGATACAGTCATGTAAGTAAGTAGAAGTATTTTACAATATCTAGAAAACATTATCTTTTTCTTCAACGCCGCGCATGTTTTGAAGTGAACTCACGTAACTGTCACGCTCAGCATTTCCGCCGCGCAGTCCTACGGACAGCTTTTTTTATTCTAAACCACTGCAGCTATTATTTCTTCTTTACAGGAGCAAGAAAGCCAGCCTGCCTAGCCTCTTATCTTCCGATGAGGACGTTGCAGCACCGTCGTCTCTGATACCTGACCGGAAGAAAAAGAGAACTCCAGCTGCCCGGCCGTCAGCGTCTAGCAAGAAATCGCGATCCAATCCTCTCCCAAGTTCTACACACTCGTCCGGCGAGGAAGACATCGTGCGGCCCTCGAAGAAGCGCTCCCCATCGCATGGTGAGGTTGCTAATAACAAGCTTGCGTATCAGCTATTCGGTACCGATAGCGAGGATGGCGGTGAGAAACAGGAGCGACCAAAAATATTGCTCGCTAATTCTTTAAGCCGTCGGTCATCGTGCGGATACTCGAAGCATGAGCTGACTGTTAAGGACGGCGAATACTATGTAGAATTAAAAATTTACAACTCGAAAGACATTGCTATGGTGAGGCCTGCCGACCGCTGGAGGCATGCCCTCATAACGCTGCGCGAGAATTTAGCCGAAAATTCCACTGGGTGGTCCCACCTGCAGTCGTTTGTAAAAGAAGAGAAAAAATTTTATGATAAGAAGCAGTAATTAAGAAATTTATAATATTGAGGAAGCAGTTTAGGGATTACTTTTAATAATGTACTGTGAAAAATGTAATGTTAGCGTTCACAAATCCTATTTTCATGCTCATAAGAGAAGCAATTTACATAAAACGAATAGTCTATTGAGCACCGAATTTGGTAATGTGAGACTGATCGCGTCAGCTTTTAAAAAAAGAGTATGCAGTTACCGTATACAACCATCGCAAAAACTTATCACGCCTGAGGCATTCTTGAAGCAAGTAAAATCAGAAGTAAAAACTCTTATAGAAATACACTTAGAGAAGCATACATCGCTTAAAGTAAATTTGGAATTCTTTGCTCATTTTACTCTACCTCAAAACGATGAAACCGAGTTGAAATCATTTAATACGCGGTATGAGGCTATACTGAGAGGTACTAACATCGCGATATTTTACAAGCATGCTGTAGAACGTTTAATTCACAAAAGTTCTGAATTTGAACATCGAGATAGCGGATGGACACTTAAAAATGTTGCGTACCTTGAGCTAAACATTAATAGATATAATCCTTTGAGGGCTGGATCGTACATTCCCTTGCCGCCAGCTCTTCGACGCAATAAAAGTTGTTTAAATATTCAAAATAGCGATAAATACTGCTTTGCGTGGTGTATCACAGCGCATTTACATCCTGCTTCCAGAAACCCACACAGAGTTAATTCATATCCGCACTTTTCCACAGTGCTTAACACATATAATCTAAATTTCCCGCCCAGTTTTGAAGATATAACATTTTTTGAAAATAGCAATCCATTCATTAGCGTGAATGTGTACGGGTTAGCCTCAAATTCTAATGTAAACGGGCCTCTATACAGGACTCAAAACAGAAAATACAATCATATAAATTTATTGTTCATACAGAAGGGCGGGAAGTCGCATTACTGCCTGATCACAAATCTCGGTCTTTTGGTTCAAAAACAAATATCAAAGCATCATGGGAAATCCTTTCTTTGTGAAGATTGCTTGCTTACTTTTACCAGTGAAAATAAATTTAATGGGCATGACTGCTCTCGAGTGCGAACCATATTGCCCGCAAAAGACACTTTCTTAGAATTTCATAATTGGGAAAAAATGCAGAGAGTTCCATTCGTTATTTACGCTGACTTTGAAAGTGTACTGAAGCCGTGTTTAGACGAGAGTCGGGATACAGAAAAGACATGTTATGCTACAATACACGAGCCTAGTTGTTTTGCATTTTATATATGCTCAGCTTTAAAACCTGAATTAAATAAACTAGTCCAGTATCGAGGGCGCGATTGCGTGAAAAAATTCGTGAAAATGCTTACAAAAGAAGTTCTTCAACTTGACGGTATATTACATACAGCCACGCCTATGAAGACCTTGAACTCAGAGCAGGAAAAGCTTTTAGCGGAAGCAGAAAAATGTCATATATGCGGGGATTATTTATTCGGTGACATAGTAGCGGATCATGATCATATGACTGGGGAGCTAAGAGGCCCAGCTCATTCGAGCTGCAATTTATCATTTAAAAAATGCTCGTTTGTACCTGTATTCTTCCATAATTTGACTGGTTACGACAGCCATTTATTTATCAAAGAGTTAGGCAGCACGCCAGGTGTTATAAAAATTATACCTAAAAATAAAGAAAATTATATATCATTTACTAAATACATCCCTCTAAGCAAAGATCATTTCGCGCAGATAAAATTTGTTGATTCGTTCAAATTTTTAAATTCTAGTCTTGAAAAACTCGCTCAGAGTCTTAACGATACAGATTTTACACATTTGAAGTCGTTCTTTCCCGAGCGCGAACTTTTCAACTTGATACGCCGTAAAGGAGTGTTCCCATACGACTATGTTGATTCCTGGGGTAAATATGATGAAATCGAGTTACCGTTAAAAGATAGTTTTTACAACGCGCTCACTTCGGCTGATATATCGCAAAGCGATTATGAGCATGCTGTAAATGTTTGGAGACAATTTAGAGTTAAAAGTTTGGGTCAATATACAGAACTTTACTTAAAAAGCGATGTTCTGTTATTGTGCGATATATTTGAAAACTTTAGGAATATGAGCTTAAAACATTACAAGCTCGATCCGGCTTATTATGTAACCTCGCCGGGGCTGAGCTGGGATGCGATGCTACTTCACACTAAAGTCAAACTTGAATTGATCTCTGATATAGAGATTTATCAATTTTTCGAGAAAGGTGTTCGAGGAGGATTGGCTCAGGTCTCTTTGCGATATTGTAAACCTAATAACAAGTATCTGCCTGATCATGACGAGTCATTACCCTCAAGTTTTTGCATATATCTCGATTCAAATAACTTATATGGCTTTTCCATGATGAGGAAAATGCCGGTGTCCCAATTTTCATTTTTAACCGCTAATGAAATCGCGAGCTTGGACATTCGCTCGGTCCCCGATAACAGCGACATTGGCTATGTTTTGGAGGTTGATTTGAAATACCCGTCATATTTGCACGACGATCATTCGGATTTACCTTTCGCGCCTGAAAAACTTACACCGCCTGGCGGCGCTAACTCGAAACTCATAGCAAGTTTATATCACAAACATAACTATGTTATTCATTACATCCACTTAAAGACATGTCTGAATAATGGTTTGATATTGAAAAAAGTGCATAGAGCACTCGTTTTCAAGCAGGATGACTTTCTGAAAAAGTATATTGAACTTAACACTTCTTTGCGCACGGTTGCCAAGTCAGAATTTGAAAAGGATAATTTTAAAAAAATGAATAACGCTATCTTCGGAAAAACAATCGAAAACAAACGTAAGCAAGCTAATGTGAAATTAGTGAACTCGTGGAGAGACGATCGTAATATAACGAACAAGATTTTAAGCGCTGAAAAACTCGTATGCATGCCTAACTTCAAAAGAATTTCGATATTTTCAGAAAATCTAGCAGCGGTTCAATTGCATCCTGAAGAAATTGTTTTGGACAGGCCAATTTACATCGGTTTTACCGTATTAGAACTTTCGAAAGCCCATCTATACAATTTTCATTACTCTGTAATGAAGCGAAAGTTCAGTAAAAATATAAAATTATGTTATACTGATACGGACAGTTTACTTTACCATGTGTTTACTGATGACATATACAGAGATATAAAAGACGATATTTCAAATTTTGATACAAGCAACTTTGCCTGCAATAATATTTACGGTATACCTAGAGTAAATATGAAAGTTCCCGGTCTCTTCAAAGACGAAATGGGAGGTGTGGTTATATCAGAGTTCATAGGACTTCGCGCTAAACTGTACTGCATAAAAACATCGGATTCATCTATAAAGAAAGCAAAAGGTATATCCGGATCTGTTACCAAGCAATTACGCAGCGATGAATACAAACACGCTCTTGACAGCGGCGCGATAGTTCGGCGTAAAATGCATACTATTCGATCGGTTAATCACAATGTATTCACACAGGAAATCTTTAAATCGGTGCTCGATAGATCTGATGATAAGCGGCGATTGTTGAAAAGAAGCTATAATACTTTGCCATGGGGGCATTATAAATTGTAATTGCGTCTTAAAAATAATTAATTTACGTGTTTGCGTGTTTGATCTGCTGTTTTTTTATATTTTTTATAAGCTAAGTACTTGCCCTATGAAGGCATTATAATTGTAACCGTATCTTATAATTAATCCAAGTGTTTTTATGATGCTGTTCATGTAATAGAATAAATAAAATATTCTTGTTTGCTAATAAACATGTTTTATTTTAATTAGACCTCCATTACTATACGTGTTCATGATATAAAACTTGGCAAAAATATAGCCTCCTACGAGAATTTCAGGGAAATAGGAAAGATTTCATAATATAGTCTGGTTGTGGAGGGCTTGATGAATTTCCTGCTTGATGGGGTATTTGAGTATGTATGTACAATAGCTCGCATGCAAACGATAAAGAGATTCATTACATGAAATTTAATAGTGCTCCACGGGCGGGTGGGCTTTAGACAAAGCGAGAATTGCTTGAAATACTTAGAATATAAAAAAATATTGCATACAATATTTTATAAAGCATGCATGCCTTACTTACAGCGTCTCTAAAAAAAAAAAAATTGCAAACATTTATAATCGCTATATGCAGCTCATCGGCATTCAGTCTTATCAATACATGAATATCAGCAGGTAAATTGAGTTTTATCGATTTGAAGTTAACAGAATTTAACCTCGACTTTATTCAAATAATCAGCATAGTTGCCCGCAGCGATACAGTAGAATTGGGTTATCTAATTCACCTCGGCAGAAACATCTTGGTGTTCAGGATAATGAGCATGAGCGAAGCGATGCGAGTTAGACTGAACGGCATGATGTTTGTCGAGGTGAATTAGATAGCCCAATTCTACACTACTCACGTACGCACACACATACACTGAGAAATATGTTATGATAGTGACTACTAAACATCAGTTTAGATTTTACTATGCTACGCTAATCGGTTATCTCTAACTAAAGTTAAAATTAAAACAAAAAACAACTTTTGTTTCTTACCTGGATGGACAAGTATGTATGTATGTATATTTATTTGTATATAATATTCTATAATATTTAGTAATGTATATGTATTAACACATGTATGGCTTATATTTTACTAGCTTGTACTTATATGTATTGTTAATAAGTATTCTTATTATTATTTTATCTTCAATTCTCACGCTCAACTCTTTTGCTACTACCTACTTACATTCCACTATATTATCGAATCTCAAACATCCGAAGGGTGACTGTAAGAAATCTCTGTAAGGGATAAGTCCGCCTTTGCACCTTATGTAAATTGTCTAATGTATTTGTTACTGTTTAATGTTTACTGGAGCAATCAAGAATTTTCTATCTATCTATCTAAAGTTTAGTAATCACCATCATAACATTTTTCTCAGTGTACACACACACAAACAAATACACCCACACACACACACACACACACCCTCGCACACACCAAAGACTCAGATTCATCTCCTTTAAAATTCTTCGAGCGTCAATATTTTCGTCATATGGTACGACTCCCGCGCATGGCAGCCATCCCGCGCGCTGCTAATAGCTACAAGGGAGTCTACTCCAACGCGGCGATACGTCTTCTTGACAGCGGCATGCCCGGGTCCCTAACCGTCCTATCTTGTGTAGATATAAACAGTGTGGACTGGGAAATATTGCATTATGCAATATTGCCGCCTTTTGCAGTGGAGAAAGTGTGAACTATAGTTTGTGATACATAAAAACCGGCCAAGTTCGAGTCGAACTCGCGCACCGAGGGTTCCTTACCGCCCTGTCATGGTCAGCGCTGCTTCATAATGTTTTCGGTAGATGACGTGCATACAATTTATAGTTCCTTGTATGGGGACCCCTGTGATTTTTTTTATTTTTAACTTAATTTTTATTATTTGTTGCTAAATCGGCCATAACACATATTCTGTGAAAATTTCAACAGGCTACCTATTACGGTTCAAGAGATACAGCCCTCGAACAGACAGACAGGCAGACAGCGTAGGCTTGGTAATAGGGTCCCGTACCGGATACGGAACCCTAAAAAAGAAGCAACAAACTGCAATGAAATTTAATCCGCTGTAGTGAGTGCAGCGTAATGCGACGTATTGCAGTGGAATAAATTATTTTTTTTATGGAAACTGAGCCGGTTGGCTACATCACCTACAACATCCGTGATGTCAGCCCATAACACCGGCTCAACTAGGTTCCATGTCAGTGCTTCCCTTCATTTCATATCTTGATTGACAATAATTACATGATGCAATGCAATATCTTGCAACGTAAGGAGACTCTGCGGTAACACAATACCCGTCCTTAACCACATGTGGACATTTAGAACTATCTCAAAATATCGATAAAAAAAAATTGTATCAAGCTCCCACTTGGCCGTTTTTTTATTCGCCAGGAACATCTGTTGCCAGATCGCTATAAATCAAGTGTGTAAGAATTGTGCGTAGTTCCACCGTAAGGACGATTCGATGTGAAACAAAGCGTAAGGGAGGAGAATGAAAAAAAGATTTATCTGCCTTGTAAGCATTGATCAACCACACCCACCACAGTTTGGTATAGCGGCGGCACAAATACTGGTGCACATAAAATGAGACGGCTCGTCTAATTTTTAGGGTTCCGTATCCGGTACGGGACCCTCTTACTAAGCCTGCGCCGTCTGTCTGTCTGTGTATCTGTCTGTCTGCCTGTCCGTGCGTCCGTCTGTCCAAGGGCTGTATCTCTTGAAACGTAATAGGTAGCCCGTTGAAATATTTACAAAAAATGTGTTATTGTGGCCGATATAACAACAAATAATAAAAATAAGAAAAAGTAAAAAATTCACGGAGGTTCCCATAGAAGAAACCAAAAAGTGTATGCGCGCGCGCCATCTACCGAATAGATTATAAAGCGTCACATTAACTAATATGAAGCATTTCATAACACGCCATATAGATGACGTGAGTAGCACTAGCCGTGACATGGCGATACGGGACACTCGGTGCGCGAGTTCGACTCGCACTTGGTCGGTTTTTTTTAATTGAAACCTAAAATTAATATAATGATGGTCGGCCCCTAGAGAGAGAAACCTCCGGACTATACGCGCAGTGTCGAGCAGGCTTGCCTTCTGGATCTGGCCCTTGACCCAACCACTCAGCGAGAGCTTCTTAAGGTGGTCGTCGAGGCTCTTCGCTATCAGCCCATGCGCCGAAACAACTATGGGCACAACGATCGTCGAGTCGACGGGCCACATTTTGGTAACCTCGTGCTGCACATCCAGATACTTATTATAATTTTTTTTTTTAACGAATTTCTTTATCCCACGTTACACTCACACACACACACTTGGCGAATGAGAGCTGTTATCTCGGCCATAATAACACATATTTTGTGAAAATTTCAACGGGCTACCTATTAAGGTTCAATAGATACAGCCCTCGGACGGACGGACAGACAGACAGACAGTCAGACGGCGTAGGCTTAGTAATAGGGTCCCGTACGACGAATACAGGACCCTAAAAATATATTAAAACGGACGAATTTTTGCAAAGAAGAATGAAAGTAATTAAGTTGACCAGAAAATAATGAAAGAACGAGAAAAGTAATATTCATCATGACCTTGCTGTTTATAAAGGTCTATAAATATACCACGGGTAAATATAATAAGTATTGAAGTGAAAAACTGAAAAGATTATGAAAATGATTATAAATTACTTGGTTCCATTTTCGTCCTTTATACTCGTATATAAAGTAAAAACGTACAGACCGACAGTTATACAGGGATTATTATGGTTTTGTAGGGTACTGTGTAAGGCCGGTACTTTTTTTTATTTATTTTTTTATGTTAACCAGCATATGTGGCTGTGCCGAGAGACCAATGGTGCAGTCGACAGAGCCAAAATCACCTCTCCTCGCGAAACCACGCTCAGTTAGGTGCCATTCAAGCAGATTTGCGGACTGTTGCTAGGCTGTCTAGCCCGTTAATACGGCGCTTGAAGACACGCAGAAATACACTCGCCGGAAGACAGTTCCACACTCTAGCGGTACGACAAAGAAACGATTTAGAGAACCGATGGGTTCTCAAAAGCCCAATGTCAACAACAAAAGGGTGCTGAGTCTTTGCGACGAGTCATGCGATAGGACAGGATAACCCCACTGCGTCTCTCCCCGTGCATGCCGTAAAAGGCAACTAAAGGATAAGGACGAGATGCCGTGCTAAAGGGCGACAGGCTTGCCACCTCTCACCTGGCACCACCCATCAGCCGGCTAGACAGTTCCGGAATTAATGCGATTACGTGACTATTTCCGATGGTTTTGTTCCGTGGGTCCGAGGTTCGAATCCGGTCGGCGTATACCAATGAGTTTTTTCTGACGAAAAAATGTACGTGCATACCCTACACCTGCTGCTTCACCGTTCGGAACCGGTGTAAAACTGTAGGTCCCTTCCCTTGCCCCTTGCCTAGGTGGTAGGCTCAAATTGTAGCCGACTGGATTAATACCACCGTACTGGATGTAAGATGGCCGCATAGCAGCCTCGGTTGTGTTCTCCTCTAGTTCACTATAGCAAGCAATTCAAAGGGAAGTCTCCGGTATGGCACCTACCTTCTCGGAGGTGATATTGGCTGATCGGAGCATGTGCTTTGGCCTCTCCGACTCAGCCACACATACCGGATTACATAAAAAAAATACATAAACATAAACAGGCATACATTGTAACGATCCAAATTAAGATTTCATAATGTACCTACTAAAGCAGGCCTCACGCACTCTATGTACTTGCGCGCGCTAACTACCTACCGCCCGACGGGCCGCCGGCGGTCTTTTTCAGTGAAAATTCGTCAGCCGCGCGAAGTATACATAGACGCTCGCCCACGCAACTGCGCGCAGCTGCAAAGCAATAACCACTTTACACTCGATCCTTAAGGTACATTTTCGCACGCAGCAATTGGCGATGTGAAACAGTAGGCTATTAAAGCCCGAAGGTAGGAACATTTTCTATGGAGTGATTTATCTGTTACGAAGTAACTATTAAGTAATCTGTGACTAAAGGTTAAAACGATCCTTTTAACTATTAACCTCATCTCCGCTTGGTTAAAAGCTGTAAATTTAAAGCCTGAATAGAGGTATTAAATATTTTTCAATATATAAATGGTCAACCACCCCTAAACCGACGATAAAGGCATGCTTATATGAGCCAGAGGCGAAACACAAATACGTACCTTTACTAAAAATTCCGACTACACCGTCTGCAAATGTGTACGGTCAGCTAGGTCGAAGTTTACACGAAAAAAGAAAATAAAACACCGGCCAAGTGCGAGTCGAACTCGCGCACCGAGGGTTCCGTATCGCCATGTCATGGTCAGCGCCACTCACGCCATCTGTGGCGTGTTTTATGAAATGTTTCATATTAGTTAAAATTCATGATTAGTTAAAATTCTTCATACTGTTTCGTAATGCTTCGGTAGACGGCGCGCGTTTCAATTAAAAAAAAACGGCTAAGTGCGAGTCGAACTCGCGCACCGAGGGTCCCGTATCGCCATGTCACGGCTAGTGCTACTCACGCCATCTAGATGGCGTGTTATGAAATGCTTCATATTAATTAGTTAATGTCACGCTTTATAATCTATTCGGTAGATGGCGCGCGCGCATACACTTTTTGGTTTCTTCTATGGGAACCCCCGTGAATTTTTTACTTTTTCTTATTTTTATTATTTGTTGTTATATCGGTCATAATAACACATATTCTGTGAAAATTTCAACGGGCTACCTATTACGGTTCAAGAGATACAGCCCTGAGACAGACAGACGGACAGGCAGACAGACAGACAGACAGACAGACGGCGTAGGCTTAGTAATAGTTTCCCGTACTACGAATACGGAACCCTAAAAATACTAAAAACTCGGATATTTTGAAATTCTGAATGATTTTAAACTTAAAGTTACGTAAGTACCTGATAAAGAACCTAAGAAATTACATCTAAAAATTATAAATTGCTTTTCTATCTACAGATTTTTCTGCCCACCGTACCATATGACGTCACGGTCGCAGTCAGGTTTATTTTTGTTGAATATTTCAGTACGTAATTACGACATCTTTGCAGAGCAGCGTCGGGCCGGCTTTCAGAGCCACCAGGTGGGTTACTTACTTCCGACCTTACATAATCTGTAGTTATGCCGTGGCATTCTCGTCATAGCTATGTAGGTGTTAGAAAATTTAACAGACTTGATACGGTATGTGCCATGTCATGTCATAGTGCTTGCGTTAGGTTGTGCCGACTACACTGAACTGGACGGAAAACACGAACTATTTACATAGCCTTTTCGACCGACATTTCATTCAGTGCGGTGGTAGATACTAACCCGGGTGGGCTAAACCCTACCACCTAGTAAGGTAAGAAGGGTTACTACAGTTTTATGTGGAATTCGAACCACGGTCAGCATTCAACGGTTGCCGGCCGCAACATTGAGCTACCGAGGCTGACAGCTGCTAGCCTATTGATATGACGTTTGAAGACCTCCATGTTAAATGAGGTGTGAATGGGCATCTGTCAGGCCGGCGGCATGGCGTTCGCAACCCCCGCATACGACCGAATATCCATGGGCGTCGTTATACACCTTATGGGTGGGCCGACGCCATATGTCGCGCTTTCAATAAAAAGATTCCACTCCCTAGCGGTGGGACAAAGGAACGTTTTTGAGAAACTATTTATTCTCAAAAGCTCAATATCGACAAGAAAACTGTGTAACGTCTCTGCGACAACGAGATAAGACGGATGATAGGGTGTAAGGGATGCTAGCTCCATCGAGCAGCGTCCGATATTACCACAGAGCATCAAATACCTACCGCCCGCGCCCCCTACTAGAGGCGCCCTAAGCGATGATATTTGAAACCCAATAACCGTACGCTGAGCTTCTAGCGCTTCGTATGTGTGTGTGTGTGCTAGTATCAACACTACACACAAAGAGGAGCAAGTTAGGCACACGCACAAAACAAATGCACACGCACAACACACATATGTAAGTCATAGACCACGCCCACAGGCTTCAACGGCTTTGTAGAGAAATCGCGCTCAGGGCGCCTCTAGTAGGGGCGGGCGCGCGCATTTATGCTCTGTGGATATTACCCGTAAAACATACTAAGCGAACAGCGAACTCACAAAACCTCTTCGGTGATTCCTAGGACAGCGCTACCGTGCTACCGAGGCTGACAAACGTCTACTAAATCCAAGCTAGAGTGACAAAACAGCATTATTCACCCCCAAAACACAGCTTGCAGAATTCTAGATACGCTCGCAAACGTTTGCGAGCGTTCGCAAACATTCGCAAATCTTCGCCGGCGCACGTCTGCAAACAATTAAGGCACCATGCGCGACCGAGATTAGGGTGTATCGCGAATTGGGACCGGGTACTCAATTCGTCGGGTTAGCCTTTAGTATGTGGGGAAGTATAAACACGGATAGATACAGAGCGATTATGTATGTAAAATAATTAAACATTATAAGGGCCCCTACACTTATGTACGGGTGTGAAAGTTGGGCATGGCATACGAATATGGCATATGGCATGAAAGCAGGATAGATGCTGTGGAAATGCGAGTTACAATGAAAGATAGATTGAGAAACAGTGTACTGCGAGAGCGCTGTGGGTTGAGAAAGGAATGCTTCGGTGGTTCGGTCATGTTGGAAGAATGGGTGATAGGAGACTAACGAAAGAAATTTATGAAGCAAATGTGAGCGGAAGAGTCGGGAAGGGTCGCCCTAGACGAACGTATCTGGACCAGATCGGGCATGTGCTCAAAAAGGGTCAAGTGCGTAGTACCCGTAACCGACGAGCATGCATGAAGAACATTATGGGAGTGGAAGAGGCGGCAGAGGTGTGTCAGGATCGTGGCACGTGGAGGTCCGTTGTCTCTGCCTACCCCACCGGGAAACAGGCGTGACGCTATGTATGTATGTATGTATAAAAGGGACATCTCGATTCTTGCGTTCGACTCTTTTGCTACTAATATTTTATATTTATATGTTCGTACTAAGCAGATACTCGCTTTATGTATATTTTTATTAGAAAAATGCAACGCGAAAATCATTGGAAAAAATACATCCCGGCCAGGATTCGAACCTGGGTCTTTGGCTTGAGCCGCCAACGCGATAACCAACCACGCCACCGGACCGTTACGTGTTATCTCCAAATTTTCGCTCTCTTGCACGTTCATGATGATGTCGCTTGTGATTGTTGCTTGTTCTTTTGCTACTGCCTACTTACATTCCACTAATTCATTTTCATAAAATATAAAAAAGTAATAAACTAAAGAATGAAACCTACCTTTTAACCAAAAAAAGATGCGTTTTCAAATGTTCCTAGAACACTTGCGGCATTACTCCGCTGGATGGCAAGGCTTACCCCTTGAATGTTCTTTGTTTTGTATTTTATTATCTTTTTTAATGGGTATATTTTTGACTTAGTATTTTTAATTTTTTGCTTAGATATAGTATGTTAAATTTAACATAATGAAAACTTAGTATGTAAGTTATATTTAAAAAAAGCTCTGTAAGGTTTCTTACCCGGTTCTTCCATAGAGATTGCACTACTGAACGGGACATCATAAAAAATGATGACGAACCATACTGAATATGCATATGTCTCAATGAAATATTGTTATTGTTGTGTGTTCTTTATGGCGAAATAAATATCTGAATCTGAATCTGAATGAAGGTAGGCCCTTGATTGCGGGACAAGTTGCGTCTACCAGCAGAGGGCAAAGACACTTCAAGAAGCTTTTGGCTTCACTGCTCGACGGACCAAGGTTTCAACCGCAAACGCAATAAATTCGAAATCTTGATTTATATTTCTATATTATGTTGCGTTTGCGGTTGAACACAAAAACATTGACATTGGTTCTACCAGTAGGACTACGCAGTAGGATCACGGGCAACAAAGGATGGCATCTTGATCACCAACAGTGAGGCCACCAGGATCCCCAAGCCCGATCCCCTAGGGGATCCCTGTGAACTCATCAGTTCATCAGGATCCCCTATAGGTAAAAGTAAGTTAAGTCGCTTTCACATTGAATAAGGTGTTATGGGCTGACTTCACGGATGTTATAAATGTGTATAGCCAACCGTGTAATATTTAATGTGCATTTGGTTTTAACTACTCGATATAGATAAATTAACTTTAATGTTGCTTGTTAAATGAGCCCTAAAGAACTCGATTTGTGTGTTGTGCTATTTTTTACCCTTGTTTGTCCTTTCAAAACGACCATGAGATCGAAAAATATCTCTAATACCCTACGTTTACGGTTCAGATTAGTTTGGCGGGTATCTTAATTTGTTTAAAGATGCTACAACCGTTTTCAAACGGGGGTTTTTTCCCGAAGTCATCTCACGGAGGTCGACCTGCGTTTTTCATTTTCGCGAAAAAAAAAAAAATGGAGCCCATTTGCTTCCACAAGTACGGTCCCTTTTCAACGTTGATGTTGGTGGCAGAAAATTGTATTTTTCGAAGCTTCATGCTTGCGGTTTCGCTCGCAAAAAAGTCAATTGCCTCATCGTTATAAACGACAAAATAACTTATACAGACTTTATTACGAAATTTCTAAAACGTTTAAGAATGTTTAAGAATGGCCCCACTGCATCTCTCCCCGTGCATGTCGTAAAGGGCGACTAAGGGATAAGGCACGTTGCCGTGCTAAAGGGCGACAGGCTAGCCACCTCTCACCTTTTTTTTTTTTTTATTGAAACTGACACGGTTGGCTACATCACCTACAACATCCGTGATGTCAGCCCATAACACCGGGTGAACTTGGTGCCACGTCAGTGCTTCCCTTCGGTCGTGCCGGCTACACTGAACTGAACGGAAAACACAAACTATTTACATAGCCGTTTCGACCGACCTTTCATTCAGTGCGGTGATACCAACCCGGGCGGGTTAAACCCTACCACCTAGTAATATAAGAAGGGAGTCATATCCCTTAGTCGCCTTTTACGACATACACGGGGAGAGATGCAGTGGGGCTATTCTTTTGAAGTACCGGCACCACACGGTACCGTGGCACGGTCCTTCCAAAGAGTCATGCAGCAGGTGGGTCTTCGTGCCTTACTTGCTGCTTGATGTAGTTATCTTGTCCGAATACTTTGCTAAATGTGGTGGTCGGTGTTGCGCTGTAATTTACAAGAGTTCTTGCAGCACAACACCGATTACTCGGTTCACAAATTCGTTCAACGAGCTATGGAAATAGCCATTTCTCTGATCGATTATCTAAATCCGTAATGACAAACCAAGGTTGTCGAAATACAATCGGGTAAACGAGTAATCGGTGTTGTGCTGCAAGTACTATTGTAAATTACAGCACAACGCCGAACACCACATTTAGCAAAGAATTAGGACAAGATAACTAGGTACATCAAGTAGCAAAGTAAGGCACGAAGACCCACCTGCTACAAAACACGCTGGAAGGACCGTGCCAAGGTTAGAGGTGGTTAACCTGTCGCCCTTATGCACAGCATCTTGTCCTTATCGCTTAATCGTCTTTTACGACATGCACGGGGTGAGATTTTTTTTTTATGAAAACTGACACTGTTGGCTACATCACCTACAACATCCTTGATGTCAGCCCATAACACCGGGTGAACTTGGTGCCACGTCAGTGCTTCCCTTCGGTCGTGCTGGCTACACTGAACTGAACGGAAAACACGAACTATTTACATAGCCGTTATAACTTTTTATTTAGTGTGGTGGTATAAACCCGGGCGGGTTAAACCCTAAGTACCACCTAGTAATATTGTCTAAAAAAAAAAAAGTCGCGGGACACCGCAGGGTCACACTCACCAGTCGCATAATATGTAATTTACATGAGGGGCAAAGGCGGACAAACAGCTCCTCCGAGCACTCGCCATGGAATAGGCGATAGAACACACTTAGGGCGCTGATATCCCTACGAAGTTTCAGTGGTTCTTACAACAGAAACAAATTATATTATTGTCACTTTGAAAAAACAAAAGGAAAAGCTATATAACAAAAAACATCTCGCTATTGTAGCATTTTTAACCGACTTCCAAAAAAGGAGGAGGTTCTCAATTCGTCTGTATGTTTTTTTTTTTTTATTTTTTTTTTTTTGTATATTTGTTACGCGATTTCTCCGTCAATTGAGGGCCGATTTAGAAAATTCTTTTTTTGTTAGCTAGGTCATACTTCCGAGGTGGTCCCATTTCAATTTTATCGAAATTGGTTCAGTGGTTTTCGAAAAATCAGCATAATAGGTGTGTGGTTACCTTCAGCAAAACTTGTGATGTGGTCGTTTTCGGCAATTTTCAGTTTGATAAATTAGTATGGTGTGTGGTTACCTTCAGCAAAACTTTTGTGATGTGGACTTATTCAGCAATTTGCAGTCTGACACATATGGCGAATAATTCTGTACCACTTCAATCGATTTCGATTATTCGATTTCGATTATTCTTTTTTATGTATAATATTACTAAAAAGAATGAAATAAAAACTGTTTTAAAAAATATTAAACCGATTTCCAAAAAACAAAAAAAAAAGAACTAAAAAGTATTAAATACCTAATATTTTGAAATTTTCTCTGTCCTGTTGAAATACATGAATCGATATACTAGTGATACATATTCGGACCCTTGTTTCATGAATATTCTAAATTTGAAATTTTTTATCTTTTCCGACCGGCCAGGTGCGCTTAATTTATTATGGTACGAGTACCATCGAGCTGGTCTGATGATGGAGACAGAAGGTGGCCATAGGAACTCCTAAACTACACATGATAAACCCATCGTGTTTGGGCTCGTTGCATTTGTCTTCACGAGCAATTTACTTTAGACCTAAGAGATTCTCAATTCGACGGTATGTTTTCTTTTTTTGGATGTTTGTTACGCGATTACTCCGTCAATTGTGGGCCGATTTTGAAAATTCTTTTTTTTTTTTATTTGGAAGGGGATAACCCTGAGGTTGTTGAAGTGAAAACTTCTTTAGCGGCGCTTGGAACTTTTTTAGGTGGGTAAAAAATGTATAATTCGCGACATCGCGTCAGCGTCATTTTTAAAATGAAACCTTAAGTCATTGCATTAAGGGTTAAGTTAGAGTGGCACGGGATCTGCCGGCCCCCCCCCTGAGTGCAACTGTTAAGTAGGGTTCGGTAACACGTTTATGTCTGTCCATTCTACTAAGTTTTGTAATTCTACTAAGCCCTCCGACGGTTATTTATAATAAAAGTAGGGTTCCGTAACAAATGTATGTCTGTCCGTTCTACTAAATTTCACAATTTTCAACCAAGGTCCTCCGACGGTTATTTTATAATAAAAGTAGGGTTCCGTAACACGTTTATGTCTGGCCATTCTACTAAGTTCTGCAACATCACCTACAACGTCCGTGATGTCAGCCCATAACACCGGGTAAACTAAGTGCCATGTCAGTGCTTCCCCCTTTGATCGTGCTGACTACACTGAACTGGTCGGAAAACACAAACTATTTACATAGCCGTTTCGACCGACGTTTAATTCAGTGCGGTGGTACCAACCCGGGCAGGTTAAACCCTACCACCAAGTAAGATTAGGAGGGAAGGGACTTACAGTTTTACGAGGAATCCGAACCTCGGTCAGCCTCCAACGGTCAGCGGTCACACATCCAAGTACTGACCGCACCCAGCGTTGCTTAACATTCAATAGCGACAGTTGACTGTCTGCACCACTGAGCTATCGAAGCTGACGTGGTCCTATTTTAATTGGGTCAAGATCGGATTGGAAAGCGAGGCGATTCCGCCGAGTACATTAATAGCAAAAAATTACTAAAAAAACTGTGAAATAAAAAAAAAGTTTTAAAAAACATAAAACCGACTTCCTAAAAAAAGTAAAACTAAAAAACTATTTAAAATAAAAATATAAAAACCGCCTTCAAAAATATATGAAATAAAAACCTAAAAAAAAAAAACGAACCCTAGAGTTGAAGGCGGTGCTAAAGCAAGCAAAAATGATGCATGAAAGAAAACATGAGTGGATGATAATATCCTTTGTGATTTGTGTAGCCTTTTTAGCACCGCCTTCAACTCTAGGGTTCGTTTTTTTTTTTAGGTTTTTATTTCATATATTTTTGAAGGCGGTTTTTATATTTTTATTTTAAATAGTTTTTTAGTTTTACTTTTTTTAGGAAGTCGGTTTTATGTTTTTTAAAACTTTTTTTAACACTAGCAGACTTAAAATCTGATAAGTAACAAAATGCCAAGGTACTCGTATTCGAGAACAAAAGCGTAATTTCTTCAGAAACGTCTCTCGCCTCGCCACAGAACATAGAAACGAGTAGAAATCCCCAATTGGCCGGTACCCGGGGTTGTCTCCACGGATCCCGGGATCAGATTCAATTGAAAACTGATCACGCCGATTTGTATCCACCTTCGATCATAAAAAATATTTTTTTCGTCTACGGTATCCACTGATACCGGGATCCGTTTCCATTGAAAAACGATCAGTTTCCAAAATGAATATATTTTATTTGTTGTAGCCACCGATACCGGGATCAGTGGTTAAAAACATTAATTCGTTTTTCAATGGAAACGGATTCCGGTATCAGTGGATACAAATCGGCGTGATCAGTTTCCAATTCAATCTGATCCCGGGAACCGTGGAGACAACCCTCGGTACCCGTGTGTGTAAAACAAAGTAAGCGTAGTTCCGCGCACATTAGTCGCCTGTCTTTACTGACCTTCCAGATGAAAAAATCTTAACTTGGACTTTTGTGGCTTACAGTAAATTATGCCGCCTACAGACTGGTACGTACTTTACTTTCTTCGAGAAGGTTTATCGTCTTCCTGAACGCAGTTCAGCCTTCGGCCTCGCCCTTTGTTACTTACTTTCTTCGAGAAGGTTTATACATATATCGTTTATTGTTTATTGTATAATTTCATCCATAGGTAGGTAACCTACGCTTGGATATTTCGGAAATTCCGCCAGTTCTAAATTCAATGCGAAGAAGAACTGACAAAAAAAAATTCGCAAGTTACAATGTTTTGTTAGTACCCTATAAGTATAGTAATACATACATACATACATAACACACGCTGTATCCCAACAATCAGGGTAAGCAGAGTAATCGGTGTTGTCCTATAAGGACTCTGGTAAATTACAGCACAACACTGACCACCACGTTTAGCACAGTATACGGACAAGACAACTATCAAGCAGCAAGCAAGACACGAAGAACCCACCTGCTGCATGACTAGGTGGAAGGACTAACTTATATAAGAAGAAGTATAGTAACTTGCAAATAATTTGGAAATGAATATTACAAACAATGGAAATTTCCACTTGCACCCCCTGCCGAGACGCCCTGGGGGTTTCACGGATACTTTATATTCCACCTGAACCCCCTGAGGGTCCAAGGATATTTCCTATTCTTTTATTCCACCTGGACCCCCTGGGGGGTCCACGCATACTTTCTATTCCACCTGAACCCTCTGGGGGTCCACGGAAACTATGTGTTCCACCTGGACCACCAGAACATAAAATAACTAAGAGGAAGGAAATGAGTAGGTACTACCTATCTCTATGGTTTTTCATGCTCTGTGAGTCTCGCAGCCCGGGGTAAAGGTACGTAGTTGTGAAACTGTGCTGAAAAGAGCTAACAATGCCTCATACAAAGTTTTCATTTTGCCGTACGCCTGGCGATAGTACGGACTGCCGCAGTGCATTTAATTTGTAAGTAGATGAAATAATTTTGTTTTGTTTGTTTTCGTTTCAACTTGCAGTAGTAAATTTCTTTGTTGTTACTTAATTCTTCCAGCTTGGCTTCGGCCTCGCCCTCAATTACTTAATTTCTTCGAGAAGGTTTAATAGTCTTCCTGAACGCAGCTCGGCCTTCGGCCTCGCCCTGAGTTACTTACTTTCTTCGAGAAAGTTTATCGTCTTCCTGAACGAAGCTCGGCCTTCGGCCTCGCCCTCAGTTACTTACTTTCTTCGAGAAGGTTTATCGTCTTCCTGAACGCAGTTCGGCCTTCGGCCTCGCCCTTCGTTACTTACTTTCTTCGAGAAAGTTTATCGTCTTCCTGAACGCAGCTCGGCATTCGGCCTTGCCCTCAGTTACTTACTTTCTTCGAGAAGGTTTATTTTCTTCCAGAATGGAGCTCAGCCTGAAGCCTCGCCGCCGTTAGTTACTTACTTTAGTTGAGAAGGTTTATAGTTTACCTTAACGCAGATCGGCCTTAGCCTCTGGCAAAAGCTAGTTTGAAATATTTGTCTCAGCTCTCATGTCACCTTAATCATATTTATCGTAATTAAACGAACCAGTGCATGCGGTACTAGCACGTGTACGATGTCATGAAATTTTAGATTAAACTTGTCCGCACGCCTAGCGAACACACAACAGTTTGTTTTACACGCGTATACAATGTTTAAATAGTATATTTTATATACAACGTGTCCCAAAACTCAACGTCAAGCGGGAACCAGGGAGTAGGCCAGTTTATGACTAGCCAGGGAAGAATAAGAAAAAAAAATCCGAGTCATTTGTTTTTTATGATATGAGCATTTTTTTAAAAACGTTGAAAATTGGCGGGCCGCCCGCCGGAGGTCTAATTCAGTGGAAATTCGTCAGCCACGCGAAGCATACCTACACGCTCGCCCACGCAACTGCGCGCAGCTGCAAAGCAATAATGCACTTTACACTCTATCGTTTAGGTACATTTTCGCACGCAGCGATTGGCGATGTGAAACCGTAGGCTATTAAAGCCGAAGGTATGGAACTTTTTCTATGGAGTGATTTATCTGTTACGAAGTAACTATTAAGTAATCTGTGACCACACGCTGTATCCCAACAATCGGGGTAAGTAGAGTAATCGGTGTTTTGCTGCAAGTACTCTTGTAAATTACAACACAACACCGACCACTACGTTTAGCATTGTATTATGACAAAATAATTATCAAGCAGCAAGTAAGGCACGAAGACCCACCTGTTGCATATAAGTCGGTGGAAGGACCGAGCCAAGGTGAGAGGTGGCTAGCCTGTCGCCCTTTAGCACGGCACCTTATCATTATCCCTTTTAATCGCGTTTTACGACACGCACGAGGGAGATGGCAGTGGGGATATTATTTTTAAGTTTTGTTCTCGCTCTCTCTTTCTAAAGTAAAACGAATTTATTTTCTTAATTAAAAAAAAAATTCAACAATACCTTATTTATTATACAGTTCAGCGAGGTTAAGTCCTACTAAATAATTCAAAAGAAATATTTTACCCTGAGGACGAACCAGATGTAATACATAATTCATTGTGGCAACATTTTGATTCGAGATTTCAAAGTAAAGTGAACATGGCGGGACCGGCACATGAAAGAACCAAGGAATAGGATTTTGGCAGACTTCCTGGCTCCATCCTAGCTCCTTTGGCCCCTTTCGGCAGACTTCGAAGAAGGCAACGCATCTTCTCTATACTAAGTTATTAACCCTAACCTAATGTTGAGGCGGTGCATGTCGTTTTTGTTATGCCGGTCCTTCACATGTGCACGAATACGCGAGCCCGCATTGTGTAGGACGACTCGTTTGTGATGTGACGTTTATAATCAGCTGATCGCGCAGGCAGGCCAAAATCCGATTCCTTAGGTCTTTCATGTGCCGGTCCGGAACATGGCTCACTTTACTATTTACCTTTTGCCCGTAACTTCGCTTATAGCGATATTTTTTCTTATATTATACAGGGTTTTCGGCACATCGACCGACATATTTTTTAACATTGAAAATGTCTTTTGGTTCGTGTTCCAGTATAGGCCCCGATTTCACGAAAAAGTGCGATCCCCTTATATCTCGGAGAGTTGTGAAGATACGATATTCAAAAAAGGTTCGAAAGACGCGTATTCATGAGAGCTGTAAGGTGCAAAAAGAATTATTTGAGAAAGTAAAAAAGAAAAAAGTTATGGTCGAAATAGTGAAAAAAATTAATTTTTTTCCGAATTTTTGATTTTGGCGCTTGATATTTTGGAAACGAAGAATGATATAAAAAAATTGACAAAAGCTCCTCTGGACAATTTAGTCAGCTACAATTTGAGTCTAAAACAAAGACGATTGGGTTAAGGGTTTGGCCTGTAGCTCAACCTTTTTGAAAAAATAAATTCACAGATTTCATGCCACGACTATTGAGCACATTGGAAATGAATCTAGGGAATTCGAAAAAATATTGTCGCTGAGCGACACGAGAAAGTCGGGATAAGGAAAAGGTTAGTTGGGGTCTGATGATGGAGCCGGAATGAAGCCATAGGAACTCCTAAACTACATATGATAAATCGACCGTGTTTGGTCTCGTTGGATTTGTCTTCGCAAGTACTCTAGTCATATGTTATTTCCAGGGTCCTGATGATGGAGCCGGAAGGAAGCCATAGGAACTCCTAAACTACACATGATAAATCCACCATATTTGGGCTCGTTGGATATAGGAATATAGAAGATGGTTAGAAGATGCGTCGCGTAGCGACGCATCTTCTAACCTAACCTTTAAACCCTTGTAACTTTAAACCCTTGTAACTTTTTGTTTATGATTTTATCAGCACGAAATAAAATTTATTGAATTTTACGATGTATCCTCGTTCTCGAAAAAATATTATTTCATGAAGTTAATACCATAAAAAGTCTTATGATCTCCCAAAGTCCCGAGACCGAGTAAAAATATGACAGAATCTTAATTTCCTAACTCATTAAAAAAAACTAACCGCAATTTGATAGCTTCATTTTCTTTTAAAAAGTTCGCTAGTTTATGCCCTTTCCAACGGTATACCACATGTCATACAATTAATTCAATATGTAGTCAAAATTAGGCACAGAGACAGAACAGAACGACAAAATTAGGGATAATTCGCAAGAGTGCCCGCGCGACCGGTACATACTTATTCTAAATTTGAAAATGCTCCCGAAAAAGCTCTCAATACGGGAAGCGAGTGCCCCGTGTTGCATTCTGTTCTGTCTCTGTGCCTAATTTTGACCACATAGTGAATTATTTGTATGACATGTGGTATACCGTTGGAAAGGGCGTAAACTAGCGAACTTTTTAAAAGAAAATGAAGCGCTCAATTGCTGTCGGTTTTTTTTTTTTTGCAAAAGTTAGTAAGGAATATAACTATGTTAAACTATAATATACTACATATAAGTTCGTATTGTGGGGTGTGGCCGATTATTTCTGAACTTGTGGAAAGTGATACGGTTGGCTACATCACCATGCCATTCAGTCGTGCCGGCTACACCGAACCGGACGGAAAACACGGACGTAGAATCAATGAAGGCGGCGCTTAGGACGTTACGTATATTTTGCTCTTTATTAGTTGGCATATAGCGATATTATGGTCCAATGGGGCCGGAGCTAGACAGGGCACCTATAAATAGGGTTACCATAGCGAAATTTGGAAAATGCGGTCAAAAAGCCGGACATTTAAAAAAAAAGACCGAACATTTTTCTTACAAAACGAAGTAATAAATCTTACGCGCAGCTTACATTTTACAGGGAATGCGCGATTAGTTTAGCAAACCAAAGAGAAGTCTCTGATATGGCACCTACCTTCTTGAAGGTGATATTGGCTGGTCGGAGCATGTGCATTGACTCCTCTGACTCAACTACCCTTACCGGATTACATAAAAGAAAATTAAGATTTGAGAAGGATTTAATACTTATGTTTTATTATTAAGTAGTTTAATGCGAAAAATAAACATTCAATCCAAATGTTTCCATAACCCGGACAAATTATAATGCCGGATAGATTCCGGATGAAAGACCAAAAGTGTGTACTTATCCGGACTTAGTAACCCTTCCTTTAAATAAGACCTAAGGATAGTTGGCCCATTTGCCCCATTTAGAAATTTGGGTAGTCCTGACACAAATGCGGACATTTAAAAAAACGTTGGCATTTTAGTCACAAAATGAAATAATAAATTTCACGCTGAGCTCACGTTTTGTAGGGAATGTGCGATTTGTTTAATAAACATAGACGAAAGATTTAATATAAATTTTTATTATTAAGTAATTAAATGCGAAAATTAAATGGATTCCAAATTTTTCCATCTAAGTCCATAATCCGAAAAAATTTAAAAGCCGGACAGATTCCGGACGTAAGGCCGAAAGTGCGGACAAGTCCGGACCTATCCCGAAGACGGGTGGTAACCCTACCTATAAATAAGGCCTTATCATAGTTGCCCCATTTGCCCCGCTTCAAAATTTTGAAAGTGCTGACAAAAAGCTGGACATAAAAAAAACTCCGGACATTTTAGTCAAAAAAAAATCACACGCTCAGATCACGTTTGACGGGGAATGTGCGATTAGTTTAATGAAGATTGAAGAAGGATTTAATACTTATTTTTTATTATTAAGTAATTTAATGCGAAAATTAAACATTCTTTCCAAAATTTTCCATCCTTTAAGTAATCCCGACAAATGATTAAAAATCCGGACAGATTCCGGACGAAAGGCCAAAAAGTGCGGCCATGTCCAGACCTGTCACGACGGATGGTAACCCTACCTTAAAATAAGGCCTCAGCATAGTTGCCCCGTATCGTCGCTAGGTGGCGTTCGCCCGGTCAGACGGATTGGACACGTAACGAATTTATCGCGTTCGATATTGCACGCTCAACGGACATATTCGGGCAGTGACGTCACGGAGAGTGGCTATGACCGCAGAGCGTTTGATTTGGTTAGAGGAGACAGGGAGGCGTGGTTGGCGCGCCGCAAGTAAGTATCGCTAGACTTACCTACTTGAAATTGAATGAAAATATACTTCATTGCACAGTGCACACAAAGCTGTGATAAAAGGTGGAATTAAAGCCTAAAGGCATTCTCTATCAAGCCACGCCTGGGATTGTATATAGGTCAGGTTGATGGGGTACCGCGAAATTAAATGAAAAACAATTAAAATAATAATAATATATATCGTTCGGAGGTTTCTCTCTTTGGGACCCGACCATCGGTAGCCTGGGTTCGCCCCACCGCGCCGCCGCCGGTGGTGGAAATTCCATTTTTTTAAGGTTAATTTTGTATATGTTTTTAATGATAGGTTTTTAATATGTACAAAATTTGAAAAATATATTATATTACTTTTAGGTTTTAATTTAAAAAAAATGTAAAATTTATATAAAAATAAATGTGGAAATAAACGAATAATAATCGCTTCCGTGCACTGGCTACGCTTCGGCGACCTCTTGGAAACCTAGGGGTTTGTCTGTGCAATACAAGACAAAGTTGTCAAGGCCAACAATTACAGGAGATTCAATATGAAGGATGGCATCATTGACATCTGCCTGCCACAAACCTGGCGAATCCCTCAGATATGTAATCTCCGGTTGTTCGCAACTTGCCAGCTCCGAGTATTTGCACAGGCACAACCTAGTAGCCAGGATCATCCATCAGCAACTTGCTCAACCTTGGTCGGAGCATGTTCTTTGGCCCCTCCGACTCAGCCACTCATACCGGATTATAATTATATAAAAAAAAACCGTGACAATCTCTTTCCTGTTGAGCGCAGCCTCGCCAGATCCGAAAGATCGGAATACGTAATTGGGCCAAAGTTTTACAATAAAAAAATAAACCGCGACATTAAAAATTCCGAATCATTCAACAGTTTTATTGGCAGACGAAATGCTTTCTGCTGGAGATGGCGTACTTATTCTGTCGAAGGATGTACTTGAATAGTCCTGAAAGACCTGGAGCTTTATTCTATACCTACGAACTTCACCTACATTGATTTTTGTTATCTACATTTCTAGAACACCTAGTTACATAGCGTACCTAACCTACTAACTAATGTAATGTAGGTAGGCACAAGTTTACCCGCCGGGCGTTCCATCCAATCGATGCGTTCCAAAATTTCGACTCCAGCGACATCTCTTAGTTCACATGGCAACGAGTTCGCACAGCAGGTCCGCCTGTATTTGTGTTAACTTACGTTAGTGTTTGATTACGTTAATAGATGGCGCTGTTTTAAAATGTAGAATTTGTTTTATTTAAAGGAACGGGTTCGTATCTAAGAACGACGATGAAATGGTTACCTTGTTATATTTGTAGATGGCGTGTGAATTATTTTGAGATTAGATAGGTAGGTACTTGGAGAAATTTAGGCTGCTGAAAACAAAGAGATACATGATACGTCATTGGCTGAAAATTCGTAATTCTCGCGGTTTAGTATACACATAAATTGTATGATGACAAACACGCACAAATTATTGTTTAACGAAATCATCTTGATAAATTTATTTTAAATTGTTGCAATACCGCAGTGCTAAAAGACTCTAAAATAAATATTTTCAAACTGAAAAGTTACCATTTTGAAAGAAGTTTAAAAACCAAAGTCGGTCAGTCAGTCTGTCAGGCATCATGCAAACGTTCACTGCTCGACATGTGCCTCTTCAATTTGCGTTCATTCCTTCCACGCCTTCAGCGGTACGGAACCACTAATTTCGGCCGACGTACTTAATGCCGTCTTCCCACCTGGCGGGTGGTGCACCCTCACTCCATTTTTGAGTCCAAGGCCTCCAGTAAAGGGAACGGTTAATCCAAAGGCCGTTATCTCGTCGGCTGATGTGCGCAGTCCACTGTCACCTGAGCTTAGCCAGCACTGCCACCACCAGTGGCTCGCAGAGCTCTAAGAAACACATTGCACATACCACACGCTGTAACGGGACACTCGGGGTAAGCAGAGTAATCGCTGTTGTGCTGCAATTACTTGTAAATTACAGCACAACACCGACCACAACGCGTTAAAAGGTATTCGGACAAGATAACAAGATCAAGCAGCAAGTAAGGCACGATCCTTCCACCTGCTGCACGACTCGGTGGAAGGATCGTGCCAAGGTGAGAGGTGGCTATCCCATCGCCTTTTAGCACGGCATCTTTTTTTTTATGTAATCCGGTATGGGTGGCTGAGTCGGAGGGGCCAAAGCGCACGCTCCTACTATTCAATATCACCTCCGAGAAGGTAGGTGCCATACCGGAGACTTCCCTGGATTGCTGGCTATACTGGACTAGAAGAGAACACAACCGAGGCTGCTATGCGGCCATCTTACACCCAGTACGGTGGTATCAACCCAGTCGGCTACAATTTATATATCATCTTGTTATATTCCCTTAGAACTTTTACGACAGGCACGGGGAGAGATGCAGTGGGGATATTCTTTTTAAGTAGGTGCCGTTCCTCCACGGTACGGTATATTCGAAGAAATATTTTTTTTATTATTCAGAAAATCTGCAGCTTAGCATGAGTAATTATTTTCGCCAATTACAGATTTTCCTTAAAAGTTAATCTATACTAGGTATATAATTTTTTATATAGTAAATAATGATCAATGACGTCATAACATCAAATTGTTTATTGTTTATTGTATAATTTCATCCATAGGTAGGTAACCTACGCTTGGATATGTCGAAAATTCCGCCAGTTCTAAATTCAAATTCGAAGAAGAACTGACATACAAACTTCGCAAGTCACAATGTTTTGTTAGGAAATGAGGAACACAGCAGACTCACCCCAGGGTCTTGGTGCTGATGAGAGGTGTCTTGAGGTTCAGGAAACCGTTGAGTCTGGACTTCTTCTCTCCCGCTCCGTCCATGCTGGATTGCTCGACTCTGAAACCGCATGCCATAACTCTTTGTAATTTTTTGTTTTGTTTTATGGAAACTGACACAGTTAGCTACATCACCTACAACATCCGTACCGCGTAAACTAGGTGCCATGTCAGTGCATTTCATAAACTTGTGCTAATTGTTGTTGATTTGACTTGATATATTTAAAGTATTAACATTGACGATGGCACTATACACCAAATATAGGTAATGTAAATAGGCAGAGTGGTCAGATTCTTGAGTACTCATAGTATGGGTTAAAATTATTTTAAGTTACTATAATATAATATGTACCTACTTATATATATACGGTACTAACAAAATATTGTGACTTGCGAAGTTTGTTTGTCAGTTCTTCTTCGCATTTGAATTTAGAACTGGCGGAATTTTCGACATGTCCAAGCGTAGGTTACCTACCTAATGGATGAAATTATATAAGAATAAACATTTATTATGTCAGTAAAATTTTTGAAGCGAAGTTTTTATAACGCGTGTTAGGAATGGGGGGGACCTAACTCAGAAAAAGTGAAACGTCACGAAAGTGCGTACGGATGTTGCAACGCTCCTCGTTGGCTGGACAGCGCGTATTGTTGCCCTGAGCGCCATTTATGAGAGTCTTTTGAAGTTGAATAATTGTATATGTAAGTTGAATATGAATATCGCATAGTTATTTCGTTCAATTCGTTATCGTGGTCGAAATTAAATTTAATAATTTGAATTTATAATAATAAAAAAAAAATATTGCCTGAAAAGTCAAACCATTGCTGTTGCTTTTATTTAGAGGTTTTGTTATTTTCGAAAGCACAATTATTTTGGTAAACACATAATACAAATATATTGCGTGGTGGTACGGAACCTCGGTTGACTAGTCCGACTGGCACTTGGCGGTTTTTTTTTAAACTGACGCGGTTGGCTACTTCCCCTACAGCATCCGTAATGTCAGCCGATAACACCGTGGTGAACTAGGTGCCATGTCGTGCTTCCCTTTGGGTGCCAACTTTGCTGAAATGACCGCAGTGTATTTGAAAAACAGGAGCCCTACCAGCGCCTTGGATGGAAAACACTCACTATTTACATAGCCGTTTCGACCGACCTTTCATTTAGTGCGGTGGTACCAACCCGGTCGGGTTATACCCTACCACGTAGTAAGGTAAGAACGGGACCTATACCTAGTTTTACAATCCGAAATCGAATCATCAAATCAGTATTGAGTCGCAATTTTTCCTCGCTTCGCACATGACTTTCACTGCTCACCCCCTTGGAGAAGTACCGTGATGGAGTTCGGCATTGCGAATCGACCCAGAATTTCACATGAGTGAAGCCACAGGCTAAAAGCTAGTACCACATAAGAACTCCTTTATTGTATAATCATACTGACTCATCCCTCAAACCCAAATTACATTTACGAAAATAGGTACCGTCGCGAAAATGTATAACTATAAATTTAAATTAATCGATTCTCAAACATCCGAAGGTTGACTATCTGTAAGAGATAAGTCCGTCTTTGTATATCGTGTAAATGTTATCAAATCAAGTCAAATAATAAATATGTTTATTATTCAGCCACAGACAGACATTAAACACACTTTGTACATTAGAAAATACATGACTCATCCATCATGCATGGCCAATAATACATTTACATATAGACATAAACTGTACCGCGAGATCAAGGTAATTTGATGAGCTAGAGAAAGCGCGACATGTGGCGCCGAGCCACCCATAAGTTGTCTAACGACGCCCATGGATATTCTGTCGTACGCGGGGGTTGCGAATGCCATGCCGGCCTGACAGGTGTCTATTAACGCCTCTCTTGAAGAACCCGAGACTATACATGGGGGGAAATATGTGGAGAGCGTTCCAGAGTTTACCAGTTCTGTGGATAAAAGATCTGCAGAACCGATTGGTACGGATCCGCTGTAAGTTCAGAGTATACGGATACAATCCCTACTCAGCGGAGTATTTTTTGTATTGCATAAAATTGTAATACAATATACACACAAATTAAAATAAATTACACGATTTTTTTATTAGTTTAATCGTCGCGAAAGTATTTTCGCTGTTTTATTAAATATAAATTCGGCCTTATACAGATGGGGTAAAAGTTACAAGTCACGGCCACTCCCCTTCGCATTTGGGCCACTTTCTACGCTCCCGCGGAAGCTCGGATAGTATATAAATGCTTTGTATTGTCTGTATGTCACGGGGAATAAAGGTTGTCCTTTGTTTTAAATTTCCTACCGAAAAAATAATAATTGGCCCGCAGGACTGATACCACTGTCGAAAAGCGGTCAAGTGCGAGTCGAAACAGCGTACAGAGGGTTCCGTAGCATTCCGTTTTCCGTGAGAACTTTAGAACTTAAGGATTTTTGTTTAGGTTTTCCTGTAAACTAAGTATCGAGGGCTTACTTCAAGAATGCATTAAGTCAGAAAAAGTAGTTTTGAGATAATCAAGATTTAAAGTTTACAAAATAAAAATAAAAAAATGTACTTATATTTACAATATCAGTATTATGTACCGAGATTTATTATCTATCGAGGTTAAAAATGTTATTAAAGAAAAAAATTATATGTTAACACAATACCACGTTTTATTCAAAAGTGTAGGAGAAGGTACTGACTTAGTGTATTTTGTTTGATGATAAATTTTGCAGTAAAATAAAAATACTGTGTTAAGTCTTATAGTCATTTAATGAAAAAGACAGTTGTTGTTGGTGCTTTGGTTTGGGGTTGGCTCTAGGCCTGCAAACTAGTCCCGCTTGGTTGGGGACCTTGTGAAAAACCCCGCGATCTCCAGCTACCCCAGCCAGGCTATGTCATGGAATGCGTTTCATGGAAGAAAGCCACAATTCGACTGGGGCGTCTGCAGACCGCTGCAACGGAAGATGGAGAACGGAGTACGTCCCTTCGTTGGTTGTCAAACACACTGCACTCCAACAAAACATGCTCGGTCATTTCATTCGTCGCCAAACATCCCCTGCACGGTGGACTATCCGTATTACCCACGGTGTGTAGATGTTTATTTAGTGAGCAGTGGCCGCTCATAAGACCAACGGCTATTCTCAGCTTAGCCCGGGCCAGATTGATAAGCTTCAGAGCCAGCCTTCGGTCTGGTTTAGGAAGAGCAGCTCTCGACTGTCTGTACTCTACGAGGCCCTTCCATCTGTCCCTGTGTTTCCGTGATGTCGACGCGTCGTGATTATCACGGGTTCCGCTCCTTTGGGTATAGTTCTGGAGCCTCTTCGGGCGACGTCATCAGAACTGTCATTTCTGTCGTCATCGTTGTGGCCACTGGAGGATCACCTTGTTATTATTACCTGAAACCTTCTCCAGGGCCTCATGACATTGAAGTACCAGGCCTGAGGTACACCTCTTGCTCTTCAGTGACATAAGAGTCGCTGCGCTGTCTGAGAGTATCTCTGTACTCTCTGTACTCGCCGAGCATGTTTTGTTGTAGTGCAGTATGCTTGACATACGCCCATCTCAGTCCCAGCGGTTGCCGCTTGTAGCACCCCGATTACTTCCATTTGGAAAACTGTTGAGTGTGCACCAAGTCGTACTGATCTATTAATGTTCAGCTCCCATGAGAAAATGCCCGCACCGGTCCAACTGCTTGTCCGTGACCCGTCTGTGAAGATTCTTAGTTCCGTCTCACTAGATGGGCCGGGGGTTGGTCCTTAATAAGGGTAGTTCACTGCACACAGTGTGCAGAACACTTGTGTGCTTTACCGATTCGTCCCCTTTTCATAATCCTAGTACCTTGAGTCTGAAGCGGACGCCGCTGCCTCCTGTTTGACACATAGGTCCAGCGTTGAGACAGAGTATGGCTTCAGTGGTGGCCGTGGGTTTAGCGCATACAATCCGTAATATCCTTGGAGGTAAGCCTCTGCAGCTTCTCTAATTGCATCGTTGATTAAAAAGACAGTTTTACGGGCAGTATTAGAATTTTTCAGTGAATTACAATGATGGTTGCTACTAAACTAGTTGTGTTGATCTTCTTCTATCAATCACGATTACCAGAGTGAAAACGCTTCCTTCATTTTGCTAAAAAAAAACTTTTTTAACTAGATAACCTCAAATTACAATAGCTCACTAACAAATTCACTCAGCGAATGCTTGAGGTGTCATCCACGATTCAGTATTGCAAGTACACAATTCTAATTTATGTCGATTTAATGCATCGGCCAGTGTAGTTGTTAACAACAACCACTTCAAGTAATATCGCCAAGAATACATTAAGTCCGACTTAGTGCTTTTCGCAGTACGTTTTTGACGACGTTTCTAAAAATCGCATCTTCGTAAATGCACTAAGTGACTTAATATCTTTTTGAAAATGATTTCGTTAAGTCCCAGTAAGCCAAAACCGCAACATGAAATGCATTAAGTCACTTAATGCTTTGTTGTAGAATAGTATTCTACCACGAATTATCGAAATTGTATTTTTGAAATAACACTAAGTAGACTTAATGCATTCCAGAAGAATAACTTTTTGCGATTCACATAAAAAACCTTTACAGTAAGGCACTAAATTGTACTTAGTGTATTTACGTTGACTATCATTTCAACAATAGTCAGAACTTAGTGCCATTCTATTCTAATCATGTCATTTAGTGCTTTTTGCTTGTACAAAGTAGTGATATTATGACTTAATGCTATAGCTATCTTTGGATCTCGTCAGTGTACGACTTAGTGTGTTTTTGAAGAATGTAGCGCAAAAAATTATGAACAAAACTGTATAATTAAGTCAAAATCGAATTTTTTTGACTTAGTGCATTCTTGAAGTAAGCCCTCGGTATAATGATATCAGCCTCGGTAGCTCAGTAGTACTGTCGGTCGACTGTTGTTAAGCAACGTTGAGCGGAGTCAGTACTTGGATGGGTGACCGCTCGACGGTTGGAGGCTGACCGTGGTTCGGATTCCACGTTAAACTATAGGTTCCTTCCCTACCTTACAAGGTGGTAGGGTTGATCTCGGCCGGGTGCTATCACCACCGCACTGAGCGAAACGTCGTCGATCGAAACGGCTATGTAAATAGTTCGTGTTTTCCGTCCAGTTCAGTGTAGCTGACATGAAATGAAGGGAAGCACTGACATGGCGCCTAGTTCACCCGGTGTTATGGGCTGACATCACGAATTTTGTAGGTGAGGTAGCCAACCGTGTCAGTTTCCATGAAAAAAAATTTAAAAATTAAAAATGTACGGTCTCGCACGGAACCCTAAAAATCATAAAAATGCGTCAAAATTACTTAAAAACGTATTGAACGTGAGTATTGTTTTGAATAATAATAAAAAAATATATTCCTTGATATCTAGGTCGTTAGCCTTACTTTACTTATCTTTTAGTTTCAATTCAGATAGATAGATAGATCAGTGCTGATTGCTGAAATGTTAGTGGAAGTTGTACCTACATTCATACGGAATGCGTGAGCCGATCGACGACGACGAAACGGACGTAGCGTCGTGATGTGAGTGCAACAGAGTAAACGATACTGCTCTGCTGGATGGGTCGTGCCGTGCTGCGTTGCGTTTCGCCACAGCAGCAGCATCGTTTGGCTCCTATGGGCTCCTGGTACTTTCATGCGAGCAGTTACTCGGCAGTCATTTTTTAGCACGAGTTTTTTTAGTTTTGTTATATAACTGTTATAAGTTATGTGGGTAGAAGAAATGATCTTTATATATTATGTGATGCCAGCAAATATTGAAAGAGGTGTTTGCCCGTCATTGGGTCCACACTATAACTTTAAATACGTTGTACTTATACATAATTGAATGTAAATGTGTCCGACCTGTTGGTGAACCTTAAATAAATAAATAAATAAATAAATAAATTCGTAGTTTTGCATTATATAATAAAAACATAATTTTCGCTTATGCCACAAATTTCCAACTCCTAAAGCGGCGTGTCGTTACCCTGCCGGCACCAGCGTAATTCGTATAGTGCTTGCTTACCTTGTATGGATCCTCGACCTTACTGGATGGTATATTGTTACCATCACACTTATAGGTACGTAGCAAATGCCTTCAGAAATGTCTCACACAACTGTCGCAAAGTCTTAACGCCGTGGCAAATGGACTCGAACGAAGAGCTCAATTGGATTGAAAGGGCATCAACTCGCTGAGTAATCTAATTTGTGTGTGGACGCTAGATCTTTGTGTGTGTTCTATCGTCTGTACCGCGGAGAGTGTTCCAAGGAGCTGCACGATGCGATCCCTCCATCCCCATTCTACCATCGTTCCACGCGCAACAGTTTGGGAATGCATACACACACTGTCGACATCCCGCCACTTAGGACAAATCTATCCTGTAAATCCTTTATTTACAGGGTTGCCAACATGTGGATTTTTTTTAATGTAAACCAGCATGGGTGGCTGTGCCGAGAGACCAATGGTGCAGTCGACAGAGCCAAAATCACCTCTCCTCGCGAAACCACGCTCAGTTAGGTGCCATGCCAGCAGATTTGCGGACTGCTGCTAGGCTGTCTAGCCCGTTAATACGACGCTTGAAGACACCCAGGTTAAAGTATTCAGGAAATGCACTCGCCGGAAGACAGTCCCACACTCAGCGGTGTCGGTTCTCAAAAGCCCAATGTCAACAACAAAAGGGTGCTGAGTCTCTCTGAGTCGAGTCGAGGCGAAGTAAGAAGTCTGCATTTACAGATTATGTTGGACATGAAGTAAACTGTGTACATTTAAACATTTTGTTGGGCACGGAGTAAGCAGTGTGCATTTACAGATTATGTTGGACATAAAGTAAGCAGTGTGCATTTACAGATTATGTTGGGCATGAAGTAAGCAGTGTACATTTAAACATTTTGTTGGGCACGAAGGAAGCAGTGTGCATTTACAGATTATGTTGGGCATGAAGTAAACAGTGTGCATTTACAGATTATGTTGGGCATGAAGTAAACTGTGTACATTTAAACATTTTGTTGGACATAAAGTAAGCAGTGTGCATTTACAGATTATGTTGGGCATGAAGTAAGCAGTGTACATTTACAGATTATGTTGGGCATGAAGTAAGCAGTGTACATTTAAACATTTTGTTGGGCATGAAGGAAGCAGTGTGCATTTACAGATTATGTTGGACATAAAGTAAGCAGTGTGCATTTACAGATTATGTTGGGCATGAAGTAAGCAGTGTACATTTAAACATTTTGTTGGGCATGAAGGAAGCAGTGTGCATTTACAGATTATGTTGGACATAAAGTAAGCAGTGTGCATTTACAGATTATGTTGGGCATGAAGTAAACTGTGTACATTTAAACATTTTGTTGGACATAAAGTAAGCAGTGTGCATTTACAGATTATGTTGGGCATGAAGTAAGCAGTGTGCATTTACAGATTATGTTGGGCATGAAGTAAGCAGTGTACATTTAAACATTTTGTTGGGCATGAAGGAAGCAGTGTGCATTTACAGATTATGTTGGACATAAAGTAAGCAGTGTGCATTTACAGATTATGTTGGGCATGAAGTAAACTGTGTACATTTAAACATTTTGTTGGACATAAAGTAAGCAGTGTGCATTTACAGATTATGTTGGGCATGAAGTAAGCAGTGTACATTTAAACATTTTGTTGGGCATGAAGGAAGCAGTGTGCATTTACAGATTATGTTGGACATAAAGTAAGCAGTGTGCATTTACAGATTATGTTGGGCATGAAGTAAGCAGTGTACATTTAAACATTTTGTTGGGCATGAAGGAAGCAGTGTGCATTTACAGATTATGTTGGACATAAAGTAAGCAGTGTGCATTTACAGATTATGTTGGGCATGAAGTAAGCAGTGTACATTTAAACATTTTGTTGGGCATGAAGGAAGCAGTGTGCATTTACAGATTATGTTGGACATAAAGTAAGCAGTGTACATTTACAGATTATGTTGGACATGAAGTAAACTGTGTACATTTAAACATTTTGTTGGGCATGAAGGAAGCAGTGTGCATTTACAGATTATGTTGGACATAAAGTAAGCAGTGTGCATTTACAGATTATGTTGGACATGAAGTAAACTGTGTACATTTAAACATTTTGTTGGGCATGAAGGAAGCAGTGTGCATTTACAGATTATGTTGGACATAAAGTAAGCAGTGTGCATTTACAGATTATGTTGGGCATGAAGTAAGCAGTGTACATTTAAACATTTTGTTGGGCATGAAGGAAGCAGTGTGCATTTACAGATTATGTTGGACATAAAGTAAGCAGTGTGCATTTACAGATTATGTTGGGCATGAAGTAAGCAGTGTACATTTAAACATTTTGTTGGGCATGAAGGAAGCAGTGTGCATTTACAGATTATGTTGGACATAAAGTAAGCAGTGTGCATTTACAGATTATGTTGGGCATGAAGTAAGCAGTGTACATTTAAACATTTTGTTGGGCATGAAGGAAGCAGTGTGCATTTACAGATTATGTTGGACATAAAGTAAGCAGTGTGCATTTACAGATTATGTTGGGCATGAAGTAAGCAGTGTACATTTAAACATTTTGTTGGGCATGAAGGAAGCAGTGTGCATTTACAGATTATGTTGGACATAAAGTAAGCAGTGTGCATTTACAGATTATGTTGGGCATGAAGTAAGCAGTGTACATTTAAACATTTTGTTGGGCATGAAGGAAGCAGTGTGCATTTACAGATTATGTTGGACATAAAGTAAGCAGTGTGCATTTACAGATTATGTTGGGCATGAAGTAAGCAGTGTACATTTAAACATTTTGTTGGGCATGAAGGAAGCAGTGTGCATTTACAGATTATGTTGGACATAAAGTAAGCAGTGTGCATTTACAGATTATGTTGGGCATGAAGTAAGCAGTGTACATTTAAACATTTTGTTGGGCATGAAGGAAGCAGTGTGCATTTACAGATTATGTTGGACATAAAGTAAGCAGTGTGCATTTACAGATTATGTTGGGCATGAAGTAAGCAGTGTACATTTAAACATTTTGTTGGGCATGAAGGAAGCAGTGTGCATTTACAGATTATGTTGGACATAAAGTAAGCAGTGTGCATTTACAGATTATGTTGGGCATGAAGTAAGCAGTGTACATTTAAACATTTTGTTGGGCATGAAGGAAGCAGTGTGCATTTACAGATTATGTTGGACATAAAGTAAGCAGTGTGCATTTACAGATTATGTTGGGCATGAAGTAAGCAGTGTACATTTAAACATTTTGTTGGGCATGAAGGAAGCAGTGTGCATTTACAGATTATGTTGGACATAAAGTAAGCAGTGTGCATTTACAGATTATGTTGGGCATGAAGTAAGCAGTGTACATTTAAACATTTTGTTGGGCATGAAGGAAGCAGTGTGCATTTACAGATTATGTTGGACATAAAGTAAGCAGTGTGCATTTACAGATTATGTTGGGCATGAAGTAAGCAGTGTACATTTAAACATTTTGTTGGGCATGAAGGAAGCAGTGTGCATTTACAGATTATGTTGGACATAAAGTAAGCAGTGTGCATTTACAGATTATGTTGGGCATGAAGTAAGCAGTGCACATTTAAACATTTTGTTGGGCATGAAGGAAGCAGTGTGCATTTACAGATTATGTTGGACATAAAGTAAGCAGTGTGCATTTACAGATTATGTTGGGCATGAAGTAAGCAGTGTACATTTAAACATTTTGTTGGGCATGAAGGAAGCAGTGTGCATTTACAGATTATGTTGGACATGAAGTAAACTGTGTACATTTAAACATTTTGTTGGGCACGAAGGAAGCAGTGTGCATTTACAGATTATGTTGGACATGAAGTAAACTGTGTACATCTAAACATTTTGTTGGGCACGAAGGAAGCAGTGTGCATTTACAGATTATGTTGGACATGAAGTAAACTGTGTACATCTAAACATTTTGTTGGGCACGAAGGAAGCAGTGTGCATTTACAGATTATGTTGGACATGAAGTAAACTGTGTACATTTAAACATTTTGTTGGGCACGAAGGAAGCAGTGTGCATTTACAGATTATGTTGGACATGAAGTAAACTGTGTACATTCAAACATTTTGTTGGGCACGAAGGAAGCAGTGTGCATTTACAGATTATGTTGGACATGAAGTAAACTGTGTACATCTAAACATTTTGTTGGGCACGAAGGAAGCAGTGTGCATTTACAGATTATGTTGGACATGAAGTAAACTGTGTACATCTAAACATTTTGTTGGGCACGAAGGAAGCAGTGTGCATTTACAGATTATGTTGGACATGAAGTAAACTGTGTACATTTAAACATTTTGTTGGGCACGAAGGAAGCAGTGTGCATTTACAGATTATGTTGGACATGAAGTAAACTGTGTACATCTAAACATTTTGTTGGGCACGAAGGAAGCAGTGTGCATTTACAGATTATGTTGGACATGAAGTAAACTGTGTACATCTAAACATTTTGTTGGGCACGAAGGAAGCAGTGTGCATTTACAGATTATGTTGGACATGAAGTAAACTGTGTACATTTAAACATTTTGTTGGGCACGAAGGAAGCAGTGTGCATTTACAGATTATGTTGGGCATGAAGTAAGCAGTGCACATTTAAACATTTTGTTGGGCATGAAGGAAGCAGTGTGCATTTACAGATTATGTTGGACATAAAGTAAACAGTGTGCATTTACAGATTATGTTGGGCATGAAGTAAGCAGTGTACATTTAAACATTTTGTTGGGCATGAAGGAAGCAGTGTGCATTTACAGATTATGTTGGACATGAAGTAAACTGTGTACATTTAAACATTTTGTTGGGCACGAAGGAAGCAGTGTGCATTTACAGATTATGTTGGACATGAAGTAAACTGTGTACATCTAAACATTTTGTTGGGCACGAAGGAAGCAGTGTGCATTTACAGATTATGTTGGACATGAAGTAAACTGTGTACATCTAAACATTTTGTTGGGCACGAAGGAAGCAGTGTGCATTTACAGATTATGTTGGACATGAAGTAAACTGTGTACATTTAAACATTTTGTTGGGCACGAAGGAAGCAGTGTGCATTTACAGATTATGTTGGACATGAAGTAAACTGTGTACATTTAAACATTTTGTTGGGCACGAAGGAAGCAGTGTGCATTTACAGATTATGTTGGACATGAAGTAAACTGTGTACATCTAAACATTTTGTTGGGCACGAAGGAAGCAGTGTGCATTTACAGATTATGTTGGACATGAAGTAAACTGTGTACATCTAAACATTTTGTTGGGCACGAAGGAAGCAGTGTGCATTTACAGATTATGTTGGACATGAAGTAAACTGTGTACATTTAAACATTTTGTTGGGCACGAAGGAAGCAGTGTGCATTTACAGATTATGTTGGACATGAAGTAAACTGTGTACATTTAAACATTTTGTTGGGCACGAAGGAAGCAGTGTGCATTTACAGATTATGTTGGACATGAAGTAAACTGTGTACATCTAAACATTTTGTTGGGCACGAAGGAAGCAGTGTGCATTTACAGATTATGTTGGACATGAAGTAAACTGTGTACATCTAAACATTTTGTTGGGCACGAAGGAAGCAGTGTGCATTTACAGATTATGTTGGACATGAAGTAAACTGTGTACATTTAAACATTTTGTTGGGCACGAAGGAAGCAGTGTGCATTTACAGATTATGTTGGACATGAAGTAAACTGTGTACATTTAAACATTTTGTTGGGCACGAAGGAAGCAGTGTGCATTTACAGATTATGTTGGACATGAAGTAAACTGTGTACATTTAAACATTTTGTTGGGCATGAAGGAAGCAGTGTGCATTTACAGATTATGTTGGGCATGAAGTAAGCAGTGTACATTTAAACATTTTGTTGGGCATGAAGGAAGCAGTGTGCATTTACAGATTATGTTGGACATGAAGTAAACTGTGTACATTTAAACATTTTGTTGGGCACGAAGGAAGCAGTGTGCATTTACAGATTATGTTGGACATGAAGTAAACTGTGTACATCTAAACATTTTGTTGGGCACGAAGGAAGCAGTGTGCATTTACAGATTATGTTGGACATGAAGTAAACTGTGTACATTTAAACATTTTGTTGGGCACGAAGGAAGCAGTGTGCATTTACAGATTATGTTGGACATGAAGTAAACTGTGTACATTTAAACATTTTGTTGGGCACGAAGGAAGCAGTGTGCATTTACAGATTATGTTGGACATGAAGTAAACTGTGTACATTTAAACATTTTGTTGGGCACGAAGGAAGCAGTGTGCATTTACAGATTATGTTCGGCAAGAAGTAAGCAGTGTGCATTTACAGATTATGTTGGATATGAAGTAAACTGTGTACATTTAAACATTTTGTTGGGCACGAAGTAAGCAGTGTGCATTTACAAATCATGTTGAGCGCGTAGTAAGCTGTTTACATTTACAGATTATGTTGGGCACGAAGTAAGCAGTGTGTATTTTCAGGTTATGTTGGGCACGAAGTAAGCAGTGTGCATTTCCAGGTTATATTGGGCACGAAGTAAGCAGTGTGTATTTCCAGGTTATATTGGGTACGAAGTAAGCAGTGTGCATTTCCAGGTTATGTTCGGCACGAAGTAAGCAGTATGCATTTCCAGGTTATGTTGGGCAAGAAGTAAGCAGTGTGCATTTACAGATTATGTTGGACATGGAGTAAGCAGTGTGCCTTTATAGATTATCTTAGACATGAAGTAAACTGTGTACATTTTAGCATTTTTTTGGGCACGAAGTAAGCAGTGTGCATTTCCAGGTTATGTTGGGCACGAAGTAAGCAGTGTGTATTTCCAGGTTATGTTGGGCACGAAGTAAGCGGTGTGCATTTCCAGGTTACGTTGGGCACGAAGTAAGCAGTGTGCATTTCAAGGTTATGTTGGGCACGAAGTAAGCAGTTTGCATTTCAAGGTTATGTTACGCACGAGTTGTACGCAATGTGAGACAATAGCCGGTCTGTCGTGTTACGCTCTGCGTAACAAAGGGATGAGTCGGAACATTACGAAGTTTTCTCGCTAAGAGCTTCGAGAATATGCTTATTATAGTTTCCTCTTGGATATTTTCAGCTTTCAACACTTTCAGACCTTCGTGAAAGTACTTATTGGAATTTCTCGATCGTATAATGTGTACAGATGTCGACAGGAGTGGAAATACAGAATGAAGAACTTTGTCGAAAGTTCAAATTTGTTTGTTTTCAGTTGTCAGTTGTTGTCTGCCTCGATAGCTCAGTGGCGCAGACAGTCGACTATTCCTATTGATTGTTAAGCAACGCTGGGCGCGGTCAGTACTTGAATGGGTGACCGCTCGACCGTTGGAGGCTGACCGTGGTTCGGATTCCACGTTAAACTGTAGGACCCTTCCCTTCTTACCTTACAAGGTGGTAGGGTTCGACCCGCCCGGATTGGTACCACCGCACTGAGCGAAACGTCGTCGGTTTTTTTGTCAAGATCGGATTGGAAATCGAGCACATTAGTAAAAAATTACATTAATAGCAAATAAAAATTACTAAAAAAACTGTGAAATAAAAAACTATTTAAAAAAATATAAAAACCGCCTTCAAAAATGTATGAAATAAAAAAATAAAAAATCGAACCCTAGAGTTGAAGGCGGTGGTGCTAAAGCAAGCAAAAATAACCGACCGCCTTCAACTCTAGGGTTCGATTTTTTATTTTTTTATTTCATACATTTTTGAAGGCGGTTTTTATATTTTTTTAAATAGTTTTATATTTCTTCATTGGAGAAAATGCAAAGTCGAAAATGAAGAGAAAAATTCGTCCCGACCAGGAATCGAACCTGGAACTCCGGCTTCAGCTGCCAGCGCGTTACCAATTCCGGTACCGGGCCGCCGACGTAATTCTTCAAATTTTCGAACCGTTGCTTGCCTTTTTCTAGTAGGTATGTCTGAACGCAGAAATATGCGACATACCTACTATTCTATATCTATTATAAGTATTTATGTAGTATTCGTTTGTAGTTTATAGTTTGTAGCTATACAGTTTAATGCTTTGCCACCAACTATTATTTTTCGCCTGCATATACTTCGCCCACATCCCAAAGGTTAGTTAGAACAGAATACCTGACTGCATTAAGCTTGGTTATTGTGACTAATTTATATAAATTGATGTTCAATAAAGAATTTATACATACACACATGTTCTGAACACATGTCCGCACACTCTTTTCCGTTAATTTTATTCCCTGCACTTTATTGAGTGCGTTCGATTCTGCACTCTTTATTTTTTCGACTGTATTCCGTGAACTATATTCCATGCACTATACAGGTTGTTTCAGAGTAGGGCTTCGTAATTTCAGGGTTCGAAAGGGGTCCATATTTGAAGACGAAAAGCTGTGAAACTTTTTCCCAGATTCGGTCATTTTATAGTATTTTTTGGTAAAAATCATTTCATCGAGCTTTGGTGGACGGTTAACATCCGCCTTTATTAAATAAAAACAAAATGACCAACTTACATGCTTACCTAGTAGAATTGAACTGCATGTAGGTAAATTCCACTGCATGTAGGTAAATTCCACTGAAGCACTGACATGGCACCTAGTTCACCCGGTGTTATGGGCTGACATCATGGACGTTGTAGGTGATGTAGCCAACCGTGTCAGTTTCCATAAAAAAAAATCCAAAAACTTAAATTTGAATGACACGAAAAGGAAAAGGGGACTGGACTAGGTCATTGAACTCCCTAGACCTAGACAGCATTGTTGCCAAATCTCCCCATACTCACTGTCCATCGAGTTTTTATTACAATTTAAAATTTTTGTATGAACAAAAAATACGGAATTTCGATTTGAGTGATAAGGATTTTTTTCTTCTAATAATGAGTACTTTCCATTCCTGAAGTTTCTCAAACCTATCCTGAAACATCCTGTACATATATTATGCTCTCTGCGCTCCAAATTCTTTTGTGTCTTTACGTTATTACCTTACTTCTGAAAAAGTAACAGAGCGTGTGAAGCAACGTGCGAGCGTGTTATTTATTTCCCTCCGAAAACTTTTATTTTCTTCCGAAAACGCTGGATATTTCCGTTCCGTTTTCCTCCAGTGAGAAATGATTAAAAACACGCTAGTGGATGGCTACTGGCCGAGAGCCAAAAAGGCGCCTGTTGTTCGAATCCGTTTCAATCTTACCTTAGGTGTAGTTTTCGCTTGGTATACTCTTTAGGTAATATGCACTATTATAGTATTTTGATAAAATGGCGGACGGACACTTTATAAGCTCATTGATTCCAATCCTGACCATACGAAGGTGGCTTAGACCCCTCTACGATATCGTGTAAGACCATTTACGATGTGTCGTAGAGCTCGCTACGACGTGGCGTAGAGCACAATGCTACTTCACGTAGCACCTCTACTGTGTGCCATGCCATAACCCACTCTTCATCGCATCGTAGACCACTCTACGATAGCGCGTAAGACCATTTACGATGTGTCGTAGAGCTCGCTACGACGCGGCGTAGGCCCGTCTAAGACGTGGCGTAGAGCACAATGCTACTTCACGTAGCACTTCTACTGTGTGCCAAAACCCACTCTTCGTCGCGTCGTCGTAGACCACTCTACGATATCACGTAGGCCCATTTACGATGTGTCGTAGAACTCGCTACGATTTGGAGTAGGCCCGTCTACGACATGGCGTAGAGCACAATGCTACTTCACGTAGCACTTCTACTCTGTGCCAAAACCCACTCTTCGTCACGTCGTAGACCACTCTACGATATCGCGTAGGCCCATTTACGATGTGTCGTAGAACTCGCTACGATTTAGCGTAGACCCGTCTACCACATGGCGTAGAGCACAATGCTACTTCACGTAGCACTTCTACTGTATGCCAAAACCCACTATTCGTCGCGTAGTAGACCACTGTACGATCCAGCTTAGACACTCTAAGATGTAGCGTAACCTATTCTACGTTGCGGCGTAGACCACTAAACGATCCGGCGTAGACCACTCTACGATCCGGCGTAGACCAATCTACAATGCGGCGTAGACCACTCTACGATGCGGCATAGAACACTCTACATGCGGCCTAGACCACTCTACATGCGGCGTATACCACTCTACATGGGGCGTAGACCACTCTACACGCGGCGTAGACCACTCTACACGCAGCGTAGACCACTCTACACGCGGCGTAGACCACTCTACATGCGGCGTAGACCACTCTACATGCGGCGTAGACCACTCTACACTCGGCGTAGACCACTCTACGATGCGGCGTAGACAACTCTACGATGCGGCGCAGACCACTCTACGATGCGGGGTAGACCACTCTACATGCGGCGTAGACCACTCTACGATGCGGCGTAGACCACTCTACGAAATTCGGCGTAAGCCAATCTACGATGCGGCATAAGCTACTCTACGATACGGCGTAAGCCACTCTACGATGCGGCGTAGACTCGCCTACGACTTCGATCGATTGGAGGTGTCCTCAAAATAGAAGAAGGGGTCCAATCTGGACCGGGTAATCCTTCTCTTACCTTACTAGGTGGTAAGGGTTAAGAGGTCCGGATTAGACCCCTTCTTACATTTTTTTCTGCTTCTTCTTTGTCTTCACTGAAAAAAGGTCAGTCGAAACAACTATGACAATATTATTGTAGGTCTTTTACGTTCAGTTCAGTGTAGACGGCATGACCAAAATTTTGTCATGCCGTCCATTTAATGGAAACACTGACATGGCGCCTAGCTCACCAGTGTAATAATTAGTTAAATGTATGTAATCATATTTTGTTCAATGAAAAAACCTCTCTACGATTCATCTTAGAAAACCTTACCCACCGAACTATACAGGCTGTTTTAGGATAGGTTTGACAAAATTCAGGAATATAAAGTACCTTATTATTAGAAGAAAAAAATCGTTATCACTCAAATCGAAATTCCGTATTATTTTTTCATACAAAAAATTTAATTTGTAATAAAAACTCGATCGACAGTGTTATTTGGCTGTATAGGTCTAGGGAGGTCTAGTGCAATGACCTAGTCCAGTCCCTACATGACGATATTTTTTTATGTAATCCGGTCTTCTAATTATATGTCTGAGTCAGAGGGGCCAAAGCACAGGCTCCGACCAGCCAATATCACCTCCGAGAAGGTAGGTGCCATACCGGAGACTTCCCTGGATTGATGGCTATACTGGACTAGAGGAGAACACAACCGAGTCTGCTATGCGGCCATCTTACTGCACGGTGGTATCAACCCAGTCGGCTACACTTAGAGCCAACCGCATAGTAAGGGGCAAGGGAAGGGACCTACAGTTTTACACTGGTAACAAACGGTGAAGCAGCAGGTGTAGGTATGCACTAAATTTTTTTCGTGACCTCCTACGATGTCATATATATTTATACCCATCAACACACGCACGAGGTTATGTACTTAGACGGGAAAATCGTAAAACTTACCGATTTCCGAAGGCAGTAAAGTAATGAAGCGACGTGCGTGCCGTGACCAACCCTGTTATGACAGAGTAAGTCGTATTGGGAAAGTTTGATAACAAAATATAATATCGATTTATAGGCACATAAATATGAATATATGCCTACTTGCATTAGGGACAACTCTAATATATTTCAGTATATTCGCCATTTTATAGAAGTTAATCGGCACTTCAGTAGATGCTCCAGTGTATAGAAGTTAATCTGCACTTCAGTAGATTCTTCAGTGTACATAAGTTAATCAGCACTTCAGTAGATTCTCCAGTGCACAGAAGTTAATCAGCACTTCAGTAGATTCTTCAGTGTACATAAGTTAATAATCTGCTCTTCAGTACATTCTCCAGTGTACATAAGTTAATCAGCACTTCAGTAGATTCTCCAGTGCACAGAAGTTAATCAGCACTTCAGTAGATTCTTCAGTGTACATAAGTTAATAATCTGCTCTTCAGTACATTCTCCAGTGTACATAAGTTAATCAGCACTTCAGTAGATTCTCCAGTGCACAGAAGTTAATCAGCACTTCAGTAGATTCTTCAGTGTACATAAGTTAATAATCTGCTCTTCAGTACATTCTCCAGTGTATATAAGTTAATCAGCACTTCAGTAGATTATCCAGTGCACAGAAGTTAATCAGCACTTCAGTAGATTCTTCAGTGTACATAAGTTAATAATCTGCTCTTCAGTACATTCTCCAGTGTATATAAGTTAATCAGCACTTCAGTAGATTATCCAGTGCACAGAAGTTAATCAGTACTTCAGTGGTTTCTTCAGTGTACATAAGTTAATAATCCGCTCTTCAGTACATTCTCCAGTGTATATAAATTAATCAGCACTTCAGTAGATTATCCAGTGCACAGAAGTTAATCAGTACTTCAGTGGATTCATCAGTGTACATAAGTTAATAATCTGCTCTTCAGTACATTCTCCAGTGTATATAAGTTAATCAGCACTTCAGTAGATTCTCCAGTGTATTAAAGTTAATCGGCACTTCAGTAGATTATCCAGTGCACAGAAGTTAATCAGCACTTCAGTAGATTCTTCAGTGTACATAAGTTAATAATCTGCTCTTCAGTACATTCTCCAGTGTATATAAGTTAATCAGCACTTCAGTAGATTCTCCAGTGTATTAAAGTTAATCAGCACTTCAGTAGATTCTCCAGTGTATATTACTTAATCAGCACTTCAGTAGATTCTCCAGTGCATAGAAGTTAATCAGCACTTCATTAAATTCTCCAAGGTAAGAAGGTAACCAACTCTGCAGTAGATAGACAGCCTAAATGCGCCCGATTCGAATAGTAAAAACTACTTTTAAATCGGATAAGCCGTTTTCTAGTTAACCTCTTACAGACATTCAGATTTTGCCGTTTATAACAGTAGAGAAGAGAAGATGTAGGCATGTGCCGAACCCAAAGGCACCCTAGAGAGTCTACTGGCGATTGTGTTTCGGATGAAAAAAAGTTCTACGTGCCAGTACCTCGCATGTGGACCCGAGGGTCCACAAAGCGGCCTGTTGGTTCGATTCCAAGTATTGCGAGAACGTATACGTAGAATCGATAAAACCCGTAATGACCATGGTATTGCACCGTGTGGGGTCGGTACTTAAAAAGAATAGCCCCACTGCATCTCTCCCCGTCGCATGTCGTAAAAGTCGACTAAGGGATAAGAAAATTCGTCAGCCTCGGTAGGTCAGTGGCGCGGTTGGTTAGTCAACTGTTATTAAGCAACGCTGAGCGCGGTCACTGATTGGATGGGTGACCGCTCGACCGTTGGAGGCTGACCGTGGTTCGGATTCCACGTTAAACTGTAGGTCCCTTCCCTTCTTACCTTACTAGGTGGTAGGGTTTATCCCGGCCGGGTTGGTACCACCGCACTGAACGAAACGTCGGTCGAAACGGCTATGTAAATAGTTCGTGTTTTCCGTCCAGTTTAGTGTAGCCGACATGAAATGAAGGGAAGCACTGACATGGCACCTAGTTCACCCTGTGTTATGGGCTGACATCACGGATGTTGTAGGTGATGTAGCTAAGCGTGTCAGGTTCCATAAAAAAAAAAAAAAATACGAAATGCGACCAAAAAAAAAGTACTCGACATTGACAAGAAATTTCGCAAGCCGAAGTGGCAGTGGGCTGGGCGCATTTGTCGCAAACCCGATAAACGCTCAGATAGACGTGTGCTCGAATAAAGGCCTATCAAACTTGCGCAAAAGCAGTTGTTTCGTACCGCTAAAGGCCGGGAGGACTGGAGGAAAATTGGAGAGGCGTATGTCCAGCAGTGGACGTTTGCACGCTGACTGACTGACTAACTATTAAACTTACGGCACAAGCTTTCTTGCTTGCACCCACGGATTTTTTTACTTTATTTTATAGTAATGGTATACACATCCATAATCCATCACATAACAGCGACATGTGGCGCCGAGCCCCTCATAAGGTATCTAACGACGCCCATGAAAATTGGGTAGTAAGCGAGTGTTGCGAATGCCATGCCGGCCTGACAGGTCCCTACGCACGCTTCTCTTGAAGGACCCGAGACTTTCCTTGGGGGGAAATAATATGTGGGCAGGGAGAACGGTACAGAGTTTACCAGTTCTGTGGAGGAAAGATTTGTGCTTTGCTTAACTTGTATGGGATCTTATGTTATTTATATTTTATTACAATTAAATGTATTAATGAATGAATGGTCGTGTCAGTTAGACTGAATCGAATGAAAAACGCTAACAATTTTCGAAACTGTTCCGACCGATTTTTGTCTATTGCGGTGGTATAAATGCCTACTTTATTACTACATTCTTTCGTCGAGCTATACTTGGAATCGAACAGCAGATTCTTGATCAGCTGAAAAGCAACATACTTTTTGCCTGTCTAGATCGGACCCAACATGTGCGTACATAATATATGCTTATATGTATATAAAAAGGTTTTTACCCATCTACGGCAAAATGAACAGATTACATAGAAATATGTATAACAAAATGTAATTTAAAAAATTGGTTGTCTGTAAAGTTGGTTTACGGACGATAGTTTTACGTCATGATGTCATAAAGTAAATCAGTTCCGGCGGATATGCACCATGTAAAATTAATTTAAGTACATGATAAAGATGTGATAATATAAGATGTGATGACTATTAATTTTTGTTTAATTTATAATTAAAAACCTACATAACGCCATCTACATGTTCAACGTTGCAACAATTACCTAACTGCTAAATCAAGTATACCGCTGGCTGAAGTATTTCATTTAATATTGACGCTAGATGTGGACGCTAGATGTCGCTCCATGTTGTATGTCCACATCGTCAGTCCAGTGCTAAACTCGCCAATCTGCAAATTCCAAATTTTTCAGGAGAAGCAAAAAACTACTAAATTTGTTCTGTCAAATCGAACTTTTATCACACAAAGTCCAAAATTACAATGAACCTACCTTGGGCAAACCTTTACTTAATTGCATACTCAAATATAGTTCAATACAACTGTGAGAGCTGGTAATGCAAGTTTTTTACTTGACCAGTGTGGATGTGTTTTCTGATAGTACGAAACTGACAAAGGCATAATAGTCTAAATGCCACTTTGACTAGTTGACCACAGTTAAATTTATTAAAATTAGGAAAAAAGTGACACTGCTATAGTAGCCTAAATGGTAGTTTGGTTGGTATAGCACAGTAAACATAAATTCAATTTTAAGATTTTTTTGCGTAAAGTACTATAACTGGCAGTTATGATGATTTGGGTTGGTAGGTTTTGTATAAAAATAAAACAAACACAATGCATTTTGTATTAAGTTGTGTACTTAAAGATAAACAGAATGCCAAAATGAATATAAAACAGTATCAAACATTATAAAAGAAAACTAAAGTTATCATTTTCTTCTTTAGTCTTCAGCGATATCTGGCTCTGCTAGAGCATGCTAGAGCATCTCGCACATTTTCCCCAGAAGGGAAGTTATGGTAGAAGTCGTGATGGATTCTTGAGATCTGCATTTCATTGCAGAATTTTAGCAAATTTGCTTTCTTTGCCGCAATTTTTATCCTTTCTATACACGCTCTTTTAGGATAGTGCTCTTCGCCTGTGTTTCCCCTCTTCTTCTTAACAACGAGCTTACGGAACGGCTTTTTTTAATGAAAAATGCGTTCGGTTCACCAATGCCACTTATGTCAATTTTTGGCTCCTGGTAGACCGTTCAGGGTTTGTCCTTTTGGCAGGCATGGACATTTTCTTGCGTTTTCTGCCATGCGCTCGATGCTGACTCCGATTCATGTTCTGCAAAATAATAAAAATAAACAAATGTTTAACAAAGTTCGAGGCTTGTCCACATTTGGCAGGTCATAGCACGATCGTCGTTGTAAACATTAGATTAATATCCGTGTTGTCAGGACCTCCTCTATCTGTATAGCAATATCTTTGAACTGAAGAAGCAGGAAGCAAGAACAAACTGATATCCGATGGTGCTAGAGGCATATGCACCGTGTGATTGATTTTCGTTCTAGATTTCTTTATTTACTAGATGAAAATAGCAGGGGAATTCTATGAGTCGCATCGCAACTAGGCGAGGAGCCGTCAAAAATGCACGATTGGGCGGCAAATCTATAAGTTTCGCCCACAAAACGTGGATTTTTGGCAACTCCTTCTCGATTGCGTGCGTTCGTGACCCGTAGAATCTAAGAGCAGTAACTTCCGTTGGAACACCTTTCAATTGTTCATGAAGGTGACGCAAAAGTAAGCAAAACTCTTTTCTCCCAAAGCAAGACAGAGCGAAAACTACGTCTTGTCTTGCTTTGCCATCAGGAGCCCTATGAACTGTACCGTTTGCTCAGTAACAGGCCCCGAAGGTAGTGCTTTCCCAGAGCACTGACGTACAGTCCAGTAATATAGTAGAAAATTACCACTTACCTCGAAAACTTGATGACCGTCTGTCTGTTACAACTAATACCACTATGCACTATTCACTTACTTTTAACTTCCCTTGCAAATCGCTTTTCACTGTATTTGGAGAATCTCCAATGTTAAAACCACGATCATTAAGTATGCAGACAAATTAATTAATTTGTACCAACGACAATAAACTATACCGGTAATGAATGACATATATTTTTAACCCCCGACGCAAAAAGAGGGGTGTTATAAGTTTAACGTGTGTGTGTGTGTGTGTGTAGCTCCCAAACGGGTGGACTAATTTGGATGCGGTTTTTTATTAGAGAGCTGATTTAATCGGGATGGTTCTTAGCTATGTTTGTAATCTAGTAATTAAGTAATCAAAAGATTTATTCTCTTAATAAGTATCGGTCCACTCTGGATGCGGTTTTTTTTAAAAGCTTGAAATAAAAGTTTAATTACAAATTATTGCCAAAATTAAGTGTAGCGAAAGCACCACTTAGGTTATCGTGTCTCGCACGGGGCCAATGCAAGCCAAATAAACAGCATTTTAAAAAAGATATCGTGCTTTTCACAATGGATGACAAACGAAACTGGCACATATTCATTTATATTATTGTAGTGTAAGTGGTAAATTAAAATATATAGAGCTTTCTGGCTGTGGTGAACTCGATCAACTACCACATTGACGAGTTGAACACTGTTGAGAATCCTACTATGTGAACATCAGCAACAATACGAAACCAGCCACTGTGGTAGATTGGAGATTTTCCAATGTGTATAATTCAAACTTGGAATAATTTAAACATGGCAAATAAACCTATCTACCAGATTGGCTTTATGAGCATTGTGACATCTAGGCTTATTATTTATGTGTGTGTATGGTAAATTCGATAATGTGTACTTTTGCTAGTTTAGCAAAGTCGGAAATAGAGTTTTCTGTAGATTGGACTTAGTCCCACATAGCTAGAGCCAAAACTTCAATAGATACACTTACCAGTCTTTGCCACAGCATGTAACTCATATATACCAATAATTTTGCATCAAAAAGTGAAAATCGCCAAATTGACAGATTGGCGACTTTTCCATTGTGCAGACGACATACTGTTGAGAAAATTTGCAGCGATAAGTACACGGTCGATAGCCTGCGTGGATAACACGTCTGGTCAGTGATGGTGGCAGGGACCGCGGGTTCGAGGCTCGCAAAAGACGGAGAAATATATTTTGTATTTTCTACTATTGTATATGCCTCTCTATCGCGCTCTCGCTTGCACAAACAGGTTTAGATGGAACGTTACACTTCTTCGTGCGTGCAGCCGGTGTTCATCAATTTATAAGACGTGACATCATCACGTCAAAAATTTAAAAATATATTATTAGTATTGATTGATGATATTACTCGTATTCTATTTTATTTATATTTGGAATAGTGCGACACCGGTACTTCAAAAGAATATCCACACTGCACCTCTCCCCGTGCATGTCGTAAAAGGCGACTAAGGGATGAAGACAAGATGCAGTGCATAAGGGCGACAGACTAGCTACCTCTCACCTTGGCACGGTCCTTCCGCCGAATTATGTAGCGTGTGGGTATTGGTGCCTTACTTGGTGCTTGACAGTTATATTGTAATTTACAAGAGTTCTTGCAGCACAACACCGACCACTCTGCTCACTCCGATTGTCGAGATACAGCGTGTGGTACCTATGTGTGTATACAATATTTGGCTAAATTGGTTTTTGTGGAAAACAATTGTGACTAAAAATATGTATTTTTTTCATTTTTTCTATGTATAAGTCGAGGCGACACCAAAGCACCAAACATTTTCGTCAAAATTCAATAATCCAGTAACATAGTGTGGTAATATTCCCAAAGGGTAGTTCCACTTAATAAATAATGCAACCAAGCTGAAAGGGTGCAGACTGACTCAATTTGAGGGTTCCCTAAATTTCATTATGTTACCTTATGTATTGGCCCCATATGATGTAGCGACGTAGAAGCATTATGAGCTAAGGGTCCATTGCGGCAACACATTTTTTTTTTTTTTTTTTTATGGATACTGACACCGTTGGCTTACATCACCTACAACATCCATGATGTCAGCCCATAACACCGGGTGAACTTGGTGCCACGTCAGTGCCTCCCCTCGGTCGTGCCGGCTACACTAAACTGGACGGAAAACACAAACTATTTACATAGCCGTTTCGACCGACCTTTCATTCAGTGCGGTGGTACCAACCCGGGCGGGTTAAACCCTACCACCTAGTAATATAAGAAGGGAGTCATATCCCTTAGTCGCCTTTTACGACATACACGGGGAGAGATGCAGTGGGGATATTCTTTTAAAGTACCGGCCCCACACGGTACATACTTAACAATTTTTCACTGAGAAAATTTTTATTACTAAACTGTTTAGTAAATTACATATTATACAAACTTCAACTTTTTTTTTCAGTTTAGTAAAGTCGTTTTTACTCATATTTGGTACGTACTAAATAAAGTTACCTAAAAACCGGTTTAGTTGCGGCAACTAACCACAATTAAGTTAAACCCTCTTTTTAACGAAATAACTAAATAATAGCTACTATTTTTCAAAATTAATTGTTCACTGAATTGTTTGGCTAAACGACGTGACCAAACGTGAGCTATTTTGCCTCTACTAGTTCAGCTATACATTACAAATCTAGATAGAAATAGATAGAAATACTTTATTGCTCCAAAACATTTAACAGTAACAAACGATAAGTAATTTACATGAGGGGCAAAGGCGGACTTATCCCTTACAGGGATTTCTCCCAGTCAACCTTTGGATGTTTGAGAGTCGTATGTTGTGAGATATAAGTAGGTAGTAGCAAAAGACTTGAGTGTGGGAATGTAAAATATAATATATGGAAAATAACTATGATAAACTATAATATACTTGCACTACATAATATAAGTACATACCAGTTTAAACGTAGAAATGGCAAATTATAAATTAAATTAAATACATAAAACTATAAATTAAATACATATGTATTAAAGATTATATAATACATAATACCTAAATATATACATACATACATACTTGTCCATTCAGAATTAAAGGATTTTTTAACTATTGACTTCACATTGACGGAGATAGTACAACTTTAAGTGTTTTTTGAATAACGGAAGCGACTTGCAGTGCCGTATACAGTGAGGTAGTTGATTCCACAGACGAGCTGCGTGCACAGAAAATGAGTTTGTGTAAAATCCTGTTTTATGAGTGGAAATGGCTAAGATATTGTCATCACTTGAACGAAGCGTGACACCGTGGGAAGATAAGTATTGAAAACGTGAAGATAGGTACTCGGGAGCAGAAGGGTTGTTGATACAAGAATAAAGGAGTCCAAGGATGTGGGAATTTCTGCGGAGACGGATTGGGAGCCACTTGAGACGTCTGCGGTATTCAGAAACATGGTCGTACTTACGTAGACCGAAAATGAAGCGTATACACATGTTTTGCAGACGCTCAAGCTTGTCCAGAAGTTCCTCAGTAACGTCCAGGCAACATACATCTGCATAATCAAGGATGGGGAGAAGCAGCGATTGTGCTAGAATTGTCTTTGTGGAGGTCGGAAGAAGGTTCTGCAGCCGCCTTAGGGAGTGCGCCGCAGCATAGACTTTTCGACTGACCTCATTGACCTGAGCCTGCCAAGATAGCGTATCATCCATAAGGATTCCGAGGTTTTTGACAACCCTTGTGTATGGTATGGCAGTACCGTTGTACATAATCTCAGGCAAGGAGGCACGATCAATCCTCGATAGTAGTCGAGGACTTCCGGCAATCATTGCCTGAGACTTATTTGGATTCACGATGAGTCCAAAGGATCTGGTCCAGCCAAAAATGGTGGCCAAATCAGCATTGATCACATCAATGATTCCAGCAATGTCGTCAATACTACCTGCCAGATATAGTTGTAAGTCATCGGCATACAAGTGGTAGAGAGAAACTAAGAGTTTGGTGACAAAATTTATAAAGATTGCGAAGAGTAGAGGAGATAACACGCCTCCTTGTGGAACACCAGCAGTTAGATCGTACCATTCAGAAAAGTCATTGTCAATTCTAACACGTTGCTGGCGACCACGAAGGTACGAGTCAAACCAATCTATTACCTCCGGAGATAAGTTAAGAGACCTCAGCATTTCCACCATGATGTCAAAGTCAACTGCGTTGAAGGCGTTACTAAAATCAAGCAACACGATAACAGTGAGATCTTTGTTTTCCATACTTAGACGGATATCATCAGTGACTTTGACAAGTGCAGTAACAGTACTGTGAGAAGGTCGAAATCCAGATTGCATTGGATTGAAAAGGTTGTTTTGAGAAAGGAAGCCAGATAATTGCTGGTGTACAATGCGTTCAAGGATTTTTGAGAGGACTGGTAATATTGAGATAGGACGGTACTGACTAAAGGAGACAGGATTGGATGTTTTGGGCAGAGGAATGACAAAAGCCTTTTTCCAGATGCTAGGGAACGAGCTTGTTACCAGAGAGTGATTGAGGATATAGGTGATGATAGGTAACAGCTCGTCCAGTACTGGCGCCAACATATCAAGGCTTAAATCGTCAGCTCCAACTGCCTTGGTGGAAATGGAGAGAATGATCTTCTTAACTTCACAGTCGGTAACAGGGTTGAAGGCGAACGGGTTGAACTCGGGTATCGGCAGCTGTGACAGCTGAAGGAGAGTGTTAGATTTTACGATAGCATCCATGGTGACCGGTGGAGTTGTGAAATGAGCATTCAGTGCATTCATGTCTATGTTTGGTTTTGTTGGATTAGCCTGCTTACCGATTCCGAGTGTTTTAAGATATTTCCAGCAATGTGCCGGAGAACAATTTTCGACGTTAGAGCGTATGTGGCGTTGTTGAGCATCTCTACACATCCTCGTACACCGATTCCTTAGTAGCTTATATTTACTAAGACTCAATGGAATTATCACTTCTGTGTTTTACTTTCGCACGGTCTCGTCTAGCCATCATGGCTTTGATTTCGTCACTCAGCCAGGGTGCAGGTAAGTGTTTTAAGCGACACTGACGTATAGGAGCATGCACATCAAAGATTTGTGTGACTTTGACATTAAACTCTTCAACCATCTCATCGATGGAAGAGCCATTAAGGACAGTCGACCAGTCGGCACCGCGAACATCCTCCCTAAGAAGCTCCAAGTTTATACCTTTGAAGTTTCGCTGCATTAACACCTTCTTTGCTGCCTTTGGAGGTCGAACCTTATAAGACAGGTAGATTAAGTCGTGGTGTGAGAATCCAGGTGCGGGAAATTGTCCATGTGTACTAACATGGGTCGTGGAAGAAGTTAATATTAGGTCCAGCAAAGAAGGTACGCAGTTTGGAAAATGGTGGGTAGCGTTCAGCGGAAGAATGTGCATATTGACTGAGGAAATTAGGGACTTGAGCTTTTTGGATCGGTGATCATCTTTAAGAAGACATGTATTAAAATCACCCATGATGATAGTGTGAGAAAACTGTGGGGAATAGATTTCAAGAAACTGTTCGAAGTAGGAGAAATAGTTTATGTTCATATTTGGACTGTAATACACACCGAGCAGAACTTTCGTGTGATGAAGAGATAGCTCAAGAAAAATGAACTCCGGAGATTCGGAGTAAAGAGTGGGAGACTGAGAGATAATGGAATAAGCGATATTGCTCCTAAGGTATAACGCTACGCCACCGTAACCTTTACCCGTTCTGTCGTTACGAATAAGGTGAAAACCTGGCAATGAGTAAGAGGTGGAGGGTAAAGAAGGTTTGAGAAATGTCTCAGAAACTAGAATAGCATGTATATGTTTGCCTGAAAACGTTCTGAGGAGGTCGGGATAATGAGAGGGAATACTCTGTGCATTTATATGCACAAAGTTAAAGTTCCTTGGATGTTGTGAAAAAACTGTACTCAGTTTTTCATCCAAGGGAGAATCGTCAAGGGAGAAAGTGCTGCAGTCACTAAAAAATTCTTCTGAAGTAGATGAAATAGAGAAAAATGAATCATTATCGTCATCTGTTGTGGACATTAGTATACAATATATAATATATATATTTATATAACCTATATAATATAATAAATAAAGTACAATGAATTATGATACTGAAATAAATATAAATTTAGGTCAACAGTGCGCTTTCAAACATCCGCCAGTAGCCTGTACACTAAAATAAAAATCTATTTAGCTGTTATGAAACAAACAGTTTTTCTTAACAAACAGTTAAGTAGGAAGCAACCAAACTGATTTACTAAACCCGGTTTAGTTGTCGTAACTGCTAGTTTTGTAGTCACCACAGCAACTAAACTGTCTTGCAACATATTACACAAAATTTAGTTACTTACTGAGTAACCGTTTTTTCAGTGATAAAGGCCCGTTAACTAAGTATCTAGTTTTTATCAACTTTCGAACATCAAAAGTTTGACTGGAAGAATTATCTGTAAGGTTGCACATTTCATTTTTTATTTTTTAAGTAATCCGGTATATTTTGCTGAGTCGGAGGGGCCAAAGCACATGCTCCGACCAGCCAATATCACCTCCGAGAAGGTACGTGCCATACCGGAGAGTTCCCTGGATTTCTGGCTATACTGGACTAGAGGATAACACAGGATAACACGAAGCTTCTATGCGGCCATCTTACATCCAGTACGGTTGTAGCAACCCAGTCGTCTACAATTTGAGCCTACCACCTAGTAAGGGGCAAGAAAAGGCACATACATATATATTTCCAATTTATCTATCTTCATTTAATGCCATATAAATAAAATAACATATATTTAAACAGGTTAATTTAAAAAAAAAATGTGATTTAGGTGTCAAATTCGATAAAAAAACCCTTATTGAAAAATGTGTGATTTAAATTCGGAGAAAGGCTGAATTATATTTTCGTACGTAAAACTTTTTTTTTTTTTATTGAAACTGACACGGTTGGCTACATCACCTACAACATCCGTGATGTCAGCCCATAACACCGGGTGAACTTGGTGCCACGTCAGTGCTTCCCTTCGGTCGTGCCGGCTACACTGAACTGGACACGAAACACAAACTATTTACATAGCCGTTTCGACCGACCTTTCATTCAGTGCGGTGGTACCAACCCGGGCGGGTTAAACCCTACCACCTAGTAATATAAGAAGGGAGTCATATCCCTTAGTCGCCTTTTACGGCATACACGGGGAGAGATGCAGTGGGGCTATTTTTTTAAAGTACCGGCCCCACACGGTACTTTAACGCGAGCAAAGCCACGGCCAACAGTAACCGTAAGCGTTTAGTAACCGTTGCTGGAATTACGCTTCTCCAATTCTCACGCCAGTGGCGGACATCTATCTATTAGCTTTTGCCCGCGGCTTCGCTCGCGTGAAATTCGAATTGAAAAAGAAGAAAGTAAGTAAGCCCGTTAACGCACCTTATTTCGGCGCGCGGAAAAATTCGGTTGGTATGAGAGCCACATCTTAGCGTAACCGGAACTTAATTTTATTTAGCCTATCCTGTGTCATGTGTAGTTAAATGTGCTTATACTAAGTTTCATTGAATTCGGATGATCGGTTTAAGAGTTATGGAGGAACATACATACATACAGAAAATATTTCTAAAAATCGTCCAATTTTCTTTTAGCATCATACATAGAGCCTACAAAATGCAAAGTAACTTCCTCCATCCTCCTTCCTTCTTCCTCATGAGCCACCCATAAGGTGTCTAACGACGCCCAATGGATATTCGATCGTTCGATGTTATTATTAGTATTGAAGATAAATGACATTTCGAAATTGTGCAACACACTAATAGCTTACCGTGACAAGTCTAACACAGTCTGCGCAGCCTAATTATTCACAAAAACACTTCACACAGCATAGCATTCGGAGCTCTATTACCACCGAATAAAGTGCATTTTACATAGACAGCCCCAACAATGCAGTCGTTCTAGCTCACACTGACACAATTCAAATTTAGAACGCACCACGGAAAACACACCACAGACGAGAGAGCAAAGCGGGCGATAAATTACGTAAAGTTAGAGAGTACGCTGGTATTTTACGTGACGTAACGTAATGTAGGAAGGAAAGAACCATGAAGTTCGAAGTTCAGCGGTAGACTACGGACGAATTTCCACGCCGCTCGTTTCCGAAATGGACTGGCCTTTAGCGTGCGATTACATTGGTTGCTGATCGAAGAAAACCATATACATTCATACCACACGCGCTGTATCCCGACAATCAGGGTAAGCAGAGTAATCGGTATTGTGCTGCAAGAACTCTTGTAAATTGCAACACAACATCGACCACCACGTTTAGCAAAGTATTCGGACAAGATAACTATCAAGCAGCAAGTAAGGCACAAAGACCCACCTACTGCAAGACTCGCTGGAAGGATCCAGCCAAGGTGAGAGGTGGCAGGCCTGTCGCCCTTTAGCACGGCATCTCGTCCTTATTCCTTAGTCGCCTTTTACGACATGCACGGGGAGAGACGCAGAGGGGCTATTCTTTTTAAGTACCGGCCCCACACGGTACAGTGTTTCTTTATTACATAATGTAAATAATATAAATTTAAAAAAATATAACCAAATATTGGTATAAAAAGTATTAATTTGTTTTATATAATAAAACCCGACTACGAAATATTAAAGAAATAACAAAGAAAATTTATCAAGATTTAAGGAAAATGCTGTAGTCGGGCGTGCAGAAGAATCCGAATTAAAAATTGATTATTTTAGACGGCCCAACAGAGACTAGTGTAAACTCAACCTAAAACAGGTTGTGCAGAGCCTCCGCTTAAGACGCACAGAAAAATATAACCTATTCCACATAGCAATAAGGGTCAAAATTTGTCAAAAAATTACAATGTTATTTTAGGAAAAAGAACAATGGGAATTTGGCCTCTATTGCAAATGGAATAGATTCCTAGTCTCTGGCAAATTGTCCGAGTTTGGTAGCCGCATTCAGACACAACATTTTGAACGATATAAAGATCTAGATATTATCTATGCCTGCAGTGGGTATTAATAATATGTGACAACCAAACAAACTTGATCTGTGAAACTAGATATTTTATGTCCTGACATTATTGGATAAATCACCTTTTTTAAGGGTTCCTCATATATATTCTTTAAATGTAAATAGTTTGTGTTTTCCGTCCAGTTCAGTGTAGCCGGCACGACCTAAAGGAGGCACTGACGTGGCACCAAGTTCACCCGGTGTTATGGGCTGACATCACGGATGTTGTAGGTGATGTAGCCAACCGTGTCAGTTTCCATAAAAAAAAAATTTACAAGTATGTGTGTATGTACGTGCACTGACGTGTGCTTCCCTTCGGTCGTGCCGGCTACACTGAACTGGACGGAAAATACAAACCATTTACATACCGGTTTCGACGGACCTTTCATTCATTCAGTGCGGTGGTACCAACCCGGGCCGGTTAAACCCTACCACCTGGTAGTATTATAAGAAGGGATTCATAATACCTTAGTCGCCTTTTACGACATACACGGGGAGAGATGCTGTGGGGCCATTCTTTTAAAGTACCGGCCCCACACGGTACATACATGCAGTTATGAAAATATAAATATCAACTATCAAGACTTGTTCGGCGAGGGAAAGGCTGTGACGTCACAGCACTGCAGTCCAGCATACAACCTACCGCTCGCTACCTGCCGATGGAGCCATGAACCGCGCGCGACTGAATCTTGCTTCTCAAATCAAAACAAACGAGCAGCTCGCACAACATTTTATGGCTTAGTGAAGGGAGATTCCCTTCACTAAGCCATAAAACTTTATTATGCGAACTGTACGTTTGTTTTGATTTGAGTATAGTTATAGTTTAATGCCTCCGTCTGTCTGTATGTCTGACTGTGTCTACTTAACTGTGTGTTCTTTTATTCTTTATTCTTTATTCATCATTCGTATGGTAGAACACAACGATTGAATTTGTCCCGTTTAGTTTTTACAATCCGGTTCGATTACACCCACAAAGAAGAGCCGGCAAGAAATTTCGCAGGGTTATTTTCTTAACGTCTTCGATTACAATACATTGTGACTAGCTACACAATAGACACCGCTTACAGTGTTAAGATACAGTTTGAGAGCTAAAATAACTGTAAATTATTTAAGCTTGATAATAAGCTGTCTGTGACATCGTAGCTCCCAAACGGATGGCCCGATTTAGGTGAGATTTTTTTTATTAGAAAGCTGGTTAAACCGGGATGGTTCTTAGCCATGTTTGATGAAGATCAGGTCAGCCGATTCGAAGATCATCGACACTTTTCCTAATTGGTGAAGCTATATCTTCTGTAAAATGGAAATTATTACATTTTGCAGCAGATTATTCGTCGCCTTTAAGTAAATAAAGTGAAATTATTAAAAAACTAATTTGTGTACTGTAACCTAACTTAACCTAACCTAACCTACCTAATAAAATTATAACAAGTTCAAATTTCGACTCTTAAATTCGAGGTTCGAATCCGGTCGGCGTGTACCGATGAGTTCTTTTTGACGAAAAAAATTATGTGCATACCTACACCTGCTGCTTCACCGTTCGGAACCGGTGTAAAACTGTAGGTCCCTTCCCGTGCCCATTACTAGGTGGTAGGCTCAAATTGTAGCCGACTGGGTTGGTACCACCGTACTGGATGTAAGATGGCCGCATAGCAGCCTCGGCTGTGTTCTCCTCTAATCCAGTAGAGCCAGCAATCCAGGAAAGTCTCCGGTATGGCGCCTACCTTCTCGGAGGTGATATTGACTGGTCGAAGCATGCGCTTTGACCCCTCCGACTCAGCCACCCATACCAGATTACATAAAAAAAAAACCTCAAAAAAATTTGAGCTTAGTTAATCAAAGGCGTCGGGAGACAGATAGGTAAAAAATATAACTCAGTTATTTATTAACTTGAAGGTTTTTGATGTGATTTTTTTTTTAATTTGTAATGAACTTTTTTTGTACCACTACTAACACGGCTGTGCCAAATCTCGTGTTTCGGCTGAACGATGGGTTCTTCAAAAACATTTACCAAATCCAAAAGGGTTAGCAGGTGTACCCTATATCTTAATGGACTCCGATCCGGCGAGTGAATAAAATCTATATATGAAAAGATTCATGAAATTACGGATGAAAGCCTTTTCTATTCAATTTCGTGAGCACCCCCGAGAGTTTGCCTTCGAAATAGCTTTTGAAGGGACACTTTAAAAACGCTTTGGTCCTTTATCTTAATTTTCCGATTTTTTTTTTATACACGGTGTTGCAACCCCAACCGTAAAAACCGAAAGGGGGTGATTCTGTACGTGAAATAGAACAACTTTTCTTCTTCGACTTTTAAATTTGAAGAAAAAAAAATTTTTTTTTCTCCATACATTTTGAGAATAGGTATTTAAAATTTGTATGAAAAAAAAAATTTTTTTTGTTTCAAAAATTTTTTTTTCGCTACAGAAGTTGTTTAGTTTCACATATAGAATCAGCCCCTTATTTAAAAATATTACGGGGGAAACTGCAACACCGTGTATAATCCGGTATAGGTAAAAATATGTCAGCATCCCCGTCCATTTTGAGGATTTCATTTTAGAATTTCACCTCTTTTTACCCCACTGAGCGAAGCAAAAAGGAGGAACAGAGAATTTTTAGGGTTCCGTACCTCATAAAAGGAAAAATATACGGAATCCTTATAGCATCATTCGCCACTTCAATGACACTTTTTTTTTTATACGAAATATTTTTTTAATGCATAGTTTAAAAGACATAAAAAAATTACGAAAATCGAGCACCTGTCAGGTCGGCATCGCATTCGCAACCCCCGCATGCGACCGAATGTCCATGGGCGTCGTTAGACACCTTATGGGTTGCTCAGCGCGACATATCGCGTTTACTATATAAAAAAGCCTAAGGTTGCACTCCGGGAGTGCCGGCAGAAGTGAAAACTTAAACATCAACGTTGTGCATTTTTGAATATTTTGGAATGGTTAGGGAGGGAATAATTTCGCACGAATTGTTTTATTTATCAGTATAAAAGTACTATCATTTATGTGGTAAAATACAATATTCATTTATTGCCCTATCGTAGACAAACATGACAATTTATATTACATAAAAAATTTTACACTGCAGAACTATTATAATTATTTTACATCAAAAAGTTAATTTCTCGGAAAAATCAACTTTCATCCATAATTTCAACGAATCTTACGCTTTTTCGATCAGGCTACGGATCTGACGCGAGTTTATCATTTTTTACCGATCTAAAAAAAGTGCCAAGCGCCGCTAAAGAAGTTTTCACTTCAAAAATGTGTTTTATTTCATCTTTGTATACCTACTTATCTTTCAGCTCCTAGGCTAGTTGATGCGATTCAATGATTTTAACTTCTCCGTGATGAACAATACAATTTTCATACAGTCCGCATACTGTGGCTTCATTAGTATCTAACAATAAAGCCACCGATTGGCTTCTGGCGCCGAACGACAGACAGACAAGACAATCTGCGAATCAGATGTGTTTGCGTAGAGAGGCGACAAACAAGGGAAAAAATCACGGCCTCGTCGTGGAAATTTATGGATTTGTTTGCCAAGTTCACACAGAGCAGTGAAAGGAAATATGTTTGTTTGTATTATTAACATAGACTTTTATGTACACATTTAATTTAACATTAACTATAATTTATTATTCAGTACATATTCACATCCAACCTGAAAATATGTAGGTACCTTTATTATTTCCACAACTATAAATATAAACTAAAACTACCTAAATTAAAATTACCTAAACTTAAAACAAACAACATAAAAACTAAAACTACCTAAATTAAAATTACCTAAAACTAAAACTATAAAAGAAATAATAATAAATAAATAAATAAATATATAAAAACCTTAACGGGAAATCCCCGAAGATGCTACACGATCACCTTGCCGACAGCAACTAAAAGTAAAAAATCTCGTCCATCGCTGCCGCTGTGGGAAAGGTGCCCATGACACTGGCCGAGTTCCCCCTCACAATGGCAAGGCCGATTCTTTGTGTGAGGTAGGAACCGGCACGGCTATCTCCTGAAATTTCCCGCAAAAGTTCTCCCAATTCTCTCACTAAATTTTTTGCTTCGGCACACCAGGGCCCCATTGTTTCAACTGCGAAAGCTGTAAATATATAATTTTGAATTAATTTAATTTAATTTAATTTAATTTATAATTTGTAATTTATACTTTTAATTAACTAGTACGTACTTTTATGTAGGTAATATATTATAGTTTATGATAGTCATTTTCCTTATATTATATTTTACATTCCCACAACTCAAGTTTTTTGCTACTACCTACTTATATCTCACAACATACCACTCTCAAACATCCAAAGGTTGACTGGGAGAAATCCCTCTAAGGGATAAGTCCGCCTTTGCCCCTCGTGTAAATTACTTATCGTTGGTTACTGTTAAATGTTTTCAAGTAATAAAGTATTTTTATCTATCTATTAATACATACATACATATCACACACGCTGAATCCCGACAATCGGGGTAAGCAGAGTAATCGGTGTTGTGCTGCAAGAACTCTGGTAAATTACAGCACAACACCGACCACCACGTTTCGCAAAGTATCCGAACAAGATTCAATCGATCAAGCAGCAAGTAAGACACGAAGACCCACCTGCTGCATGACTCGGTGGAAGTACCGTGCCAAGGTGAGAGGTGGCGAGCCCGTCGCCCTTTAGCACGGCATCTTGTCCTTATCCCTTAGTCACCTTTTACGACATGCACGGGGAGAGATGCAGTGGGGCTATTCTTTTTAAGTACCGGGCCCACACGGTACCTTTTAAGCACGCGGCACGATATCTATTAAGTATTGTTTATTTAACACCTTCGCAGCCCTGAACAGCCCAAGCGGCGGTGGACTGGGCACTTCAGCCGAAGAGACGATGAGCGTTGGAGTAGCCGTGTCCTGCACTGGAGGCCGTGAACTGGGAAACGGTCCACGTTGCGGGAAGACCGGCCGCCGAGTGGGACGACGACATCAATTACGTCGGCGGAGAGCAGTGGTTCTGTACCGCTGAAGGATAGGAGGAATGGAGGAAAATCGGAGAGACGCATGTCCAGCAGTGGACGCATACACGCTGAACACAAATACATTTAAATTAGGTAAAGTAAGTAAGCTTATTAGTAGTAGGTAAGCTTATTGCCGTGAGGCATTCTATTCTAGCCAACATTGGAATGTGGGAGAAGTACGCGCAGGTGAACAAGATTATAATGTAATTGTGGCTATGTTTGAAACTCCTTTTGCCGATGGAGCGGCCGATATCGGCCGCTTTATACATTAAATAAAATATATCGTAGACAAACTGATCAATACTAATAATACATCTGTAAGGTAAGCTCATGGAATAAGTTACTTTGTTTTATTAGATACTGAGTTTGTAAACTCTATGTATGATAATAAAACTAAGAAATCTTTTCTGTATGTATGTATGTTCCTCTATAACTCTTAAACTGATCATCCGAATTCAACGAAACTTAGTACATGCAAATTTAACTATACGGGACACAGGATTCAGTTCCGATTACGCTAAGATGTGGCTCTCATACAAACCGAATTGTTCCGCGCGCCGACATAATGTTACGGTAGCGGGCTTACTTACTTTCTTCTTTTTAAATACCTACGAATTTCACCCGAGCGAAGCCGTGGGCAAAAGCTAGTATGATAATAAATGATCGCACCCGCGCTAAGTCCAGCGTGTAGGGATGCAAACCCTGCCCAGTGCGCGTGGTGCGGAGGTGGAAAATTTAAAATGACGTCATTAGAATCCTAAGCTGACTTAAAATTAATACGTCTGGGTATTCGCCTTTTCTTTGGGTGCTCTGTACGTTTTATGGTACTGTCAAAATTTCTTATCTGTCATCGAAGTCTCGCTGAATAACAAAAGTTAAATTTTCTCTTTGTCTATCTGAGGCCTGAGGAAGTTTCTCGTCTGAATCTTCTAAATCTATGCGAACTGGTTCTATTATTATCATTTAAGTGGTAGGTAGTTTTACTGAAATTTTAATAGAAAATTTGAAAGGAATGAAATTATTAATTAAATACTGTTTTATACCAATATTTGGTTTTAGTTATTTTTAATATTTATATTATGTACATTAGTAATAAAAAGGACACATATTTTTCATGATATTTCGACCTGTTGTCGTTGTCAGACAATTTTTTTCATATGTATGAAAGTTTAATACCTATGTCACATGATGTTCTAGATGTATTTATTCAGAAATATTTTAAATATATAAATGCATAGCTTCACCGTTGTTTCCCAATGGTATTAGGGATAGACGGGCTTACAGCTTAAAATTTCTTTCAGTCAACCTAGATTTGAATAATGTATTTAAAGAAAGGTCAATTGTTGAAGTAGGTAGGACTGTAGGAGAATATGACTTGAAATTTGACTAAGTAATGTCTTTATGTAACATGACATTGTTGGCTATCACCTACCACACCCGTGATGTGAGCCCATCAGGCCTTGTTACTGCCGGAATTAGGTGCCATTTCAGTGCTTCCCTTTGCTCGGTCAGCTCCGTTGAACTGGGCGTAAAATTTTCATAGCCGCTTCACTAGAACTTTCCTTCGACCTTCATTCAGTGCGGTGGTGGTACCAATGCCAAACTTAGTAGAGATGTTCTAACTCAAAATGGCTCGTCCCCTCCACCTCATATGTACACGTGGCGTCTTAACCAATGGCTCTGTTGTTCGAATTATTAGCCGATTATATGGGCCACATTTACATGTGCGTTTTTTTAACTTTGTGTAACTACACAACTGCACATGTATGTAAGTATGTATTTATTTACTAATTATTGTATTGTATAAGTATATATTTAGGTATTTTAATATATGTATATATAATACGCAGGAACAAGTACTATGTATACTTATATATTATATATTGTAATCATGTATGTATGTTTATTCATACCTATTTATTTAGTTACTATTCTCTCACATTATCTGTGCGCCTACTTATACACATTTACCACATCCCAAAGGTTTGCTCTAACATAATGCAGATCTGCATTCAGCCGACCTTTTTGTACCTTATTTTATCGAAAAATAGTGTACAATAAAAAATAAATACAAAATACAAATACACTAACATTATTAAAGCCAAATCGTTGTGGAGGGGGCGAGCCACTTTGAGTTAGAACATCTCTAAGGTTTTTGTATTTTATATGTATGTGCATTTGTGTATGTATGTGTATGTGTATTTGTGTATGTGTATGTGTATTTGTATTTGTATTTGTGTATGTGTATTTGATGTGTATGTATGTATGTGTTGTGTATGTGTATTTGTATTTTTGTATGTGTATGTATGTACGTGTTGTGTATGTGTATTTGTTTATGTGTAAATTGTGTAAGTGTATTTGTATCTGTTTGTGTATTTGTTGTGTACGTGTATTCATAGTATACTAGCTTTTGCCCGCGGTTTCGCTCGCGTGAAATTCGTATTTAAAAAGAAGAAAGTATGTAAGCCCGCTACCGTACCTTTATTTCGGCGCGCGGAACAATTCGGTCTGTATAAGAGCCACATCTTAGCGTAACCGGAAATGAATTTTATTTAGCCTATCCTGTGTCGCGTATAGTTAAATGTGTTTGTACTAAGTTTAATCGAATTCGGATAATCGGTTTAGGAGTTATGGAGGAACATACATAGAGAAAAGCTTTCTAAAATCGTCAATTTCGTATAGTATCTACAAACTGAAGATTCAGTCTACAAACTCAATATTTCATAAAACAAAGTAACGTACTCCATCGCCATCCCAAAGATTTATTATTAGTATTTATTAAGGTAATGGAAGGGAAGTTCAGTTTGAACTGAATCCAAACCTTGGATCGAACTCGGGAAGAGACCATGCACGCCAATAAGAATCACCGAACTCACGATCTTCCGCTTGCTAAGCTAGGTTTACCACTTGGCCATGATCCGACTCAGAGTTAGGAAAAAACCGACCAAGTGCAAGTCGAACTCGCGCACCGAGGGTTCCGTATCGCCATGTCATGGTCGCGCCACTGACGTCATCTATGGCGTGTTTATGAAATGCTTCAAATTAGTTCAAATTCACGATTAGTTAAAATGCTTCATACTCTTATCGGTAGATGGCGCGCGCGTATACTTTTTAGTTTCTTCTATGGGAACCCAGTGATTATTTAACTTTTTCATATTTTTATTATTTGTTGTTATATCGGCCATAATAAAACATATTCTGTGAAAATTTCAACGGGCTACCTATTACGGTTCAAGAGGTACAGCTCTCGGACAGACGGACGGACGGACAGACAGACGGCGTAGGCTTAGTAATAGGGTCCCGTACCGGATACGGAACCCTAATAATATGCATAGGAATATTCTTTCCCAGTCTCATTTGCATTGATTCCGAATGTAGCAGAACTAAAAATCGAAAAGATTCCGTCTGCGATGACGTCACAAAGAGAGCCCTCCCCAGTTAGAAGCAGCGGATCAGACAAATTGGAACCTCGTGCCAACATTCAGAAGTCCGAACCCCTATATTGGGGTGGAAGAGACGATGGTAGTCTTTGATACATCACAGATGTTGGGTGTGGACATGGAAGTCGTACCGCTTACCGAATTTTTCTTGGTATGGTCTTCACCTGGTACCAGGACGCTCCTCTTCTCTCGCACTAGGACTCTTGAAGGACCACGCAACACTCCAGTGGAGTGGTTGCGACACTCAAAACCGTGGTGAAAAAATTATTGATAAAAGTGTGGTGCTCTCCCGTTAGTTTTCTTCCGGCCGTGATACAAGCATGTGCAGGTAGGAGGCAAAAAAAAGGGGGAAAAGAATGGCAAGGAAAATAATATACTTACAAAATGAATTTGTGTTACTACCTACAATTCTGCGGGCCTGCCATAACATTATGGATGCATTCCATACTGAACAACAGATTGTTTTTTATGTAATCCGACATGGGTGGCTGAGTCAGAGGGGCCAAAGCGCATGATCCGACCAACCAATGTCACCTCCGAGAAGGTAAGTGCCATACCGGAGACTTCCCTGGATTGCTGGCTATACTGGACTAGAGGAGAACACAGCCGAGGCTGCTATGCGGCCATCTTACATCCAGTACGGTGGTACCAACCCAGTCGGGTACAATTTGAGCCTACCACCTAGTAATGGGCAATGGAAGGGACCTACAGTTTTACACCGGTTCTGAACAGTGAAGCAGCAGGTGTAGGTATGCGCGACATGGAAAGCGCGACATGTGGCATCGTTACACTTCGAGTAGGTGACTTACGATGCCCATGGACATAGCCGACTATCATTGTCTCCCTCTACGGAGACCAAGCCATGCTGCATCGTCATAGCCCCACTGCGACGTTGCTATCGCTTACTCGCTCTCGCTTGCCTACCGATGACAGGAGCGAGAGAGAAACATGAAATCGCTCACCCTTCATCGGGCGACCGTCGCAATCTTCATGTTTCTCTCTCACTCCTGTCATCGGTAGGCAAGCGAGAGCGAGTAAGCGATAGCAACGTCGCAGTGGGGCTATGACGATGAAGCATGGCTTGTCTCCGTAGAGGGAGACAATGATAGTCGGCTCTGCCATGGACATTCTGTGATGCACGGGGATTGCGAATGCCATGCCGGCCTGACAGGAGCCTTTTCACGCCCGTTTTGAAAAACCCCAGGCTGTACCCCAGATTGAGTCGATTTTCGTTTTTTAACCCCGACGCAAACCGAGGGGTGTTATACGTTTAACGTGTGTGTGTGTATGTGTGTAGGGTGTGGCTGCCAGTGGCATCGTAGCTACCAAACGGATGGACAGATTTGGATGCGGGGTTTTTTTTTAAAAAGCTGGTTTAATCGGGATGGTTCTTAGCTATGTTTGTAATCAATTAATTGAGTAATAAAAAAAATCATTATCTTAAAAAACTTGACTGATTTGAATGCGAATTTTTTTTAAAAAGCTTGAAATAAAAGTTTAATTACAAAATTTTAAAAATCGCCGACCCTTAAACATTCAAAAATAATTTCCGTTTACTTATTTAAAGAAGTCGGGGGATAAACCCTACCACCTAGTAAGTTTTAACGTAATATCTTGTGCATTGGCTCATTGACTAATCCTTAATAGTCCATTCTAAAGAGCACTGCATACAGTGTCTATCAGAGGAATCCGACGACGCCTCATGATTTTGAAATCGTTAAGTAGTTTAGGTTCTGTGATGGAACAAACGAACCTCCATAAATACATACACGCCGTAAGGAAGAAATGAACTACTTCGCTTACTTCTCACTTATTTCACTTATTACAAGGGGAGTGCTCGGAGGAGCTGTTTAACGCGATTGTACCGTCCCCTTTCCACCTCCGTACAACGCGCACTGGGCAGCGATTGCATCCCTATACGCTGGACTTACCGCGGATGCGTACCAATCTAGTCCAGTATAGCGACCAATCCAGGGAAGTCTTCGGTATGGCACCTACCTTCTCAGAGGTGATATTTGCTGGTCAGAGCATGTGCTTTGGCCCCTCCGACTCAGCCAGCCATACCGGATTACATAAAAAAGGGTTGCCAACATGTGGAATGCACTCCCACCTGCATCCTTTCCTCCAATGTACAGTATGGGGTCCTTCAAACATATTAATAATGTGAATATAATGAATACCATGTCGGACGGCTAATCATGGCCGACATGGTATTCGCAGCCCCTGTAAATATTCGAATACCCGTGGGCTCCGTCGGACTACACCTCTGCGTTAGTATGGTGAGTGCCATATGTCCTGCTTTCCATAAAAAAGAATCAAATCAAATCAAAATTATGTTTATTGCCTTTTAAAATTTTGCAAAAGGTACAACTTAACGCCGTAGGCGTTCTTCTCCAGCCAACCTTTGGGTTATCATGAATGAGTGTGGAGTGGCAGAGAACAAATAAGAATGATGTAGATAAATTCAACAAATTATACAACATAAATATAAATAAATAGATAAAGATATATAGATACATACAAATATACACGAATAAAAGTACCAAGAAGCCTTTTGTCAGCCTCGTTAGCTCAGTGGTGCAGACAGTCAACTGTCGCTATTGAATGTTAAGCAACGCTGGGTGCGGTCAGTACTTGGATGGGTGACCGCTGACCGTTGGAGGCTGACCGAGGTTCGGATTCCTCGTAAAACTGTAGGTCCCTTCCCTCCTAATCTTACTTGGTGGTAGGGTTTAACCCGCCCGGGTTGGTACCACCGCACTGAATGAAACGTCGGTCTAAACGGCTATGTAAATAGTTTGTGTTTTCCGAACAGTTCAGTGTAGCCAGCACTGACATGGCACCTAGTTCACCCGGTCTTATGGGCTGACATCACGGACGTTGTAGGTGATGTAGCCAACCGTGTCAGTTTCCATAAAAAAAAAAAAACAAAAAAAAAGTATGTCTCAAGTCTTACGAGTACATTGACATTGCTCTGTGCGCTCATCAATGGTAGATTCGTTACGTTTTTTGATTCTTTTGTTATCCTCTTCAAATTTATCATAACGACCAATCGAAGTGGAATAATCGAATATTCATTCATGTTTTTTATCTACTGATTCATTCAAATCTGGAAATAAATTAATCCGTCTGGAGTTACGAGTATATCTGTTCTGAGGTCAAATCTTCGAAACTGAATATCATTTGATAAATTGTATTAAATTTGTACGACTGCAGCAGGGCTTCCTTTTAAGTCAAGTTGTTTAAAACCCCCATTAAAACTATTCAAAGCTGAAATCCTATATTTATTCTTTCAAAGAACTCGCCGCGTTACACTTTTCCATTCGCTCGAACCAGTATTGGAAACACTTATTCCACTCCGAAGTTGGGTTTGTCCGTAGACGTATATTATTTTCTCTATGGGTTTGTCAAAATCGCCGATTGCTTCAATCGCTTCTTCTGGTTTTGGCCACAAATACTTTGCTTGATATATGGGAAGGTGAAGAAATCGCTAGATCTCAAGTCATAGCTGCATGTCCAGCGGTGGACACATAAGCGCTGAATGACTATGTGTCTGGTTTATTTTTTTTTATAGGCAGCCGGCGCGGGTGTCTGTGCCCAATACTTCAACGGAAGATCAGACACAGCCAATAACACTATTCCTCGCGAAACCACGCTCAGAGAGGCGCCATGCCGGCTATGAGGCGGACAAAAAGGTTGTCGTCTAATTTATTGACACGCCTTTTGAAGATTCCCAGGTTATAGGTGGTGGGGAACACACTCACCGGAAGACCGTTCCATATTTTCGCCGTTCGACACAGGAAAGATTTCGAAAAACGATGTGTTCTTAGTAGTTGGGTGTCAACAACATATGGATGTTCCGAGCGAGTCCGGCGGGTGTGGCGGAGACGGATGGGGGCTGGAGGGATGAGAGAAGCCAATTCATCAGAGCAACGTCGATGGTAGTACCTATAGAACAGGCTAAGAGAACCGATTGTTCGCCTGTGGCCCAATGATTCAAGTCCTTCCGTGAGCTCGGGATCACCAATTAGACGGATAGCGCGGCGCTAGATAGAGTCCAAGGACGCCAATAAGTAAAGAGGGCATCCACCCCACAGATGGCTACAGTACTCCATCACCGGGCGAACTTGCGCTTTATATAGCATAAGGAGCTGCGCCGGTGAGAAGAACCGTCTGCTGCGGTAGAGGACGCCTAATTTCCTAGAGGCAAGTGTGGCTTTGGACTCTATGAAACCCCTAAAACCCACATCCTTGGTCAATTCCACGCCCAGGAGGGCCAATTTGTCATTGTTAGGTATGGCCGTACCCTGGAACGTAGCTTGGAAGGGAAACCGGTCGGCCTTGGTAGAGAAGGCGAATGCTTGAGTTTTGCTGACGTTGAAATCAACAAGGTTCTCGCGGCCCCAGGAGGCTACCTTAACGAGAACATCGTCGACTCTATTAACTGTTTGACGTCGAGCATCACCAATCTCTCTAGCAGTCCAGTCTTTAGCGTAACCCTCGTCGGCGGTGCTGTCGTCTGCATAACTGTGAATGTTACCTAGGCACAGTAGGTCGTTAATAAATAACAGGAATAATGTAGGCGACAGCACCGAGCCCTGTGGAACGCCAGCGTTTATTGGGAAATCTACCGATTTTGCACCGTCAATGGTTACAAATATGGATCGGTCTCCCAAGAAGCTGGCGATCCAATTGCAGAGGGATGAGAGAATACCGTAGGCCGGAAGCTTGCTGAGGAGACCACGGTGCCAAACGCGATTAAAAGCCTTAGATATGTCTAAGGCAACTGCCAGCGACTCCCCAAAGTTGTCTAATCTCTCAGCCCACACATGCGTGACATATGCTAGAATATCTCCTGATGATCGCTGTTTACGGAAACCGTAGTGCTTGTCATCAAGGAGTTTACAAGTTTCTAGATATGTCAGAAGCTGGGTGTTAATAACCCGCTCCATAACCTTGCAGAGGAGAGAGGTTATCGCAATAGGCCGATAGTTTTTGGGGTCAGCAGAGTTGCCTTTTTTGGGCACTGGTTGGACCGCAGCCTTTCTCCAGCAAGCAGGCACGATACCGGAGGAAAAAGAGCGCCTAAAGAGACGAGTGAGGATAGGTGTCAATTCAAGTGCACACATTTTAAGCACACGCGCAGGAACGCCGTCAGAACCACTACTCTTGGAGGCGTCCAACTGACGTAGACTTTTGAAGACCGCCCTGTTATGGAATCGTACCTCACGCATCGATTTATCGCATTGAGGTAACGACGGAGGGGTAGCGCCTTGGTCGTCTAAGGTCGAGTTGGAAGCAAAAAGGCGAGCGAATATATTCGCCTTCTCCTTGGCAAGGATAGCGAGTGTTCCATCGGGGCGTTCTAGCGGGTTGTCTGTGTCTGTCTGTTCGGTTGTTCGACTCTTCGGCTATTTATGTCTGTAACATAGTCTGTCTATCTACCCTCTTACATGTTGTTTTCCTGTTTGTGTGAATGTCTGTTTTTTTTAGTAACTCTGTCTTTTTTTATGAAAATCTGTAAGAGTGACTGTACCTGGCGAGGGACCAGAGGTACCCGAAACAGTCAAATCCGCCTGACTAATTTTTATGTAAACCAACATGGGTGTGCCGAGAGACCAATGGTGCAGTCGACAGAGCCAAAATCACCCGTCCTCGCGAAACCAAGCTCAGTTTAATGCCATGACGCTTACAACCTGGGTGTATTACCCAGGTCAAAGGATTCTGGAAACACACTCGCCGGAGTGCAACAAAGAAACGATTTAGAGAACCGATATGGGTTCTCAAAAGCCCAATGTCTGCAACAAAAGGGTGTTAAGTCTCTCTGCGACGAGTCATTCGGAGATAGGACGGGTGGCAGGGAATAAGCGATGCCAATTCCACAGAGCAGCGTCCGCGATAGTATCTGTAGAACAGACTAAGCGAACTTACGAATCGTCTGTGACTCAGAGACTCCAGACCATCTGTAAGTTTCGGGTCACCAACAAGACGGATGGCTCGGCGCTGTATTGAATCCAAGGACGCAAGCAGATAATGGGGACTACCCTCCCAGATGTGACTGCAGTACTCCATCACCGGCCTAATCTGTATTTTGTACAACAGGAATAGTTGTGTCGGTGAGAAGAATCGCCGATTTCGGAAAATTATTCCCAATTTTCTGGATGCAGCTTTGGCCTTAGACTCGATTAGTTGCCGGAAACCTACGTCTTTGGAAATGGTGGTGCCAAGGAGGTCTAGGTCCTCCGAGGCAGGTACGACGCTGCATTCGAAACAAGCTTGGAAAGGAAAGGAATCGACCTTAGCAGATAATGTGTCTACATAAATGTCTGTGTATCTTCGTGTATGTATGTCCGTCTATCTTTATGACAATCTGTTTGTCTTTCCGTCTATCAGTCTTCCTAACTGTCTTTCATATTAGTTCTGTCTGCCTTTTCCGCGAGCTTCTTCATAAGTATTTCTGTCTTCCCGTTTACGTAGGTATCATTCTATTTAACTGCCTTCTGTTTGAATATTGTCTGTCTGTCCGTTTGCATAATTCAGTCAGTCAGTCAGTCAGTCAGCGTGTAAGCGTCCACTGCAGGACATACGCCTCTCCAAGTTTCCTCCAGTCCTCCCGGCCTTCAGCGGTACGGAACCACTGCTTTCCCCCGATGTACTTGATGTCGTCGTCCCACCTGGCGGGTAGTCTTCCCACACTCCGTTTTCCTGTCCACGGCCACGGTTTGCATAATTGCCTGTGTCTAATCTTCCTGTTTCATCCGTTTGCATATCTGTCTGTCTGCCTACCTGTATATCTTTAAATCTAGGAATGCTTTTAATATCCAAACAAAGCCTGCACTGTTCATTCATTTGATATATTTCATTCATTAATAAACCAATAAAAAAACAATGAACTGTCTGCCTATTCACAGGGCAGCGCTGCCTACCTGATGCCGCAGCTGGTGCCGTCCTCGTCGTCGTGGTCGCGGCGTCGCCTGCGCAGCACCCAGTACACGGCGAGCGCCAGCAGCGCCGCGCCGGCCACGCAGCACACTATGGCCGTGATGATGATGTCGCGCCGGCGCATCTTGGCCTGGAAACAATAAGACGGTCTTGTGTCAGAAACGACCGAAAAATTTTCCTACAATACGGCGCGTATATTTTTTTTTTCGAACTCTCACTTCACCAAAATGAGGAGCTGGCGAACAAAATAGGATTATTTTGATTTTGGTCTAATTTTTTTTTTTGGTGCGTGAATTTTTTAATGTGGCAACCACAAATTTCGATGAATTTATCGTTCAAAAGTGACCCTAACAGCTGTAAATCTTCGCTCAAAATGTATCGATTTTTTCATTAAAAGTCGATGATTTCTAACACCAACAGCCAATTTTGTATTAGTTTGCTTTAAAAAATGGGACTTCGGACACACATACAGACGGCGTAAGCTTAGTAATAGGGCCTGGTACGACGGATACGGAACCGTAAAAAGATTCCTACCGGTTTATGTGCTCTACGTTAAAATTATAAATAATCAAGTTTTGTTCGTCAGCTCCTCAAATGACGGAGGGACCTTTAGAAATTTTATGCATCATCGTCGTTCAAACGAGACTCAGCACCCTCTTGTTGTTGATATTGGGCTTTTGAGAACCCATCGGTTCTCTAAATCGTCTCATTGTCGCACCACTAGGGTGTGGAACTGTATCCCGGCGAGTGTGTTTCCCGAATCCTTTAACCTGGGTGTCTTCAAACGTCGTATTAACAGGCTAGACAGCCTAGCAACAGTCCGCAAATCTGCTGGCATGGCATCTAACTGAGCGTGGTTTCGCAGGGAGAGTTGTTTTAAGCTCTGTCGAATGCACCATTGGTCTCTCGGTACAGCTACCCATGTTGGTTTAAATAAAAAAATAAATAAAAAACGGGTAAAGTGTGAAATTTCAGCGCAATTACTTCCGTCCTATAATTAGGTAAAGCTGCAGTAATTTTCTCACCGGAAACTCGGTAAACCTCTCCGTTTCCAGCCGCGTTTCGGGAAAAAACGTGGTCTCACATAAATTGTGCTGCGATTACTTTGAAGGCAGTACTCGGTTTGAATTTCAAGCAGGGCTTAGGCGAGTACAGTCACCAAGAAAATACACCGAAAAGCACATACAGCCTTCACAAAATTTAATTTTTTTAAATCGAATTGTTGTTTATTGTTTGTTTAGCATCTATTGGCAGTACACTGCACTCAGATTTGTCATATTTACATCGACATGGTTGGCTTCGCCATCAGCCCATAACACCATGTTGAACTAGGTGCCATGTCAGGAGTCCCCTATGGACGTGCCGTTTAAACCGGACTGGACACTTGTCTAACACCATGTAAATGCGTTCCCACCGGTTTCGCAGATATTTCCTCTACAGAACCGATAAACTCTGGAACACTCTCCCTGCCCATAGGTATATTTCCCCCCAAGTACAGTCTCGGGTCCTTCAAGAGGGGTGTGAATAGACAAGTCTCAGGCCGGCGTGACATTCGCAACTGTACTTAAAAGTAATAGCCCCACTGCATCTCTCCCCGTGCATGTCGTAAAAGGCGGCTAAGGGATAAGGACAATGTTCCGTAGTAAAGGGCGGAAAGATAGCCGTATCTCACCTTGGCACGGTCCTTCCACCGAGTCATGCAGCAGGTGGGTCTTCGTGCCTTACTTGCTGCTTCATAGTTATCTTGTCCGAATACTTTGCTAAACGTGGTGGTCGGTGTTGTGCTGTAATTTACAAGAGAACCTGCAGCACAACTCCGATTACTCTTCTTACCCCCGATTGTCGGGATACAGCGTGCGGTATGTATGTATTACTTGTCTATTGCTGGTTTGCCGCTACCTCAGCCCGCGCTACCGCACATCGCGCCTCACGCCACACCCGCTGACGCCTAGCTCAGTAGCGTTAGTATCGCTGTCGCGTAGCCAAAGAATATAATACCGCGTAGCCACGCCCGTATTATATGTGTAATTGAGCTACCTTCCCCTCGCGCGTGTACGAATTTGTTTTTTTTTGTGTTATTTGTTTTATTACTAACATTTGTTGTGTTCAAATGCCAATACGAGTAAAAAAAGGAATAGTAATATGACTGACGTGTGCGCTAGCTTCACTAGTCATGTCACTTAATTACGTAGAATTATTATTACATGGTAGTACATATTAATTCTATGCCTGAAATACGAAGTAACGACACTTCAGTTTAACACCTGGTGTCGGGAGCATTCGTCTATCCGACTTTTTTGTCGACGGTACCGATAGCTGTTACGTCATAACCGTCAGCGGGGGCATACTGGAACCAAACGGATAATATGTCAATATTTTTACTCTATTGTAAAAGCGTTAACACGCACAAGCGTCAAACTTGGTGTAATTATAGTGCAAACTCCAAAGTAATGAAATGAAATGAAATGAAATGAAAATATACTTTATTGTACACCGTATAAAAAGGTTACAAAAGGCGAGTTTAATGCCTTGCGGCATTCTTTACGAACTAACCTTTGGGATGTGGAACAGACGTAGGGGCGGACAATGCAGTACTAAACAGGGAACAGTTGTATGAAATATAAATACACACATATACAAATTGTACAAAGATACATACAATCAATATAAATGCTTACATATACATAATTACATACAAGTAAAACAACAAAATAAAAAACCGGCCAAGTGCGAGTCGAACTCGCGCACCGAGGCTTCCGTATCGTCATGTCATGGTCAGCGCCACTCACGCCATCTATGTATTAATTCAAATGCTTCATACTCTTTTCGGTAGATGGAGCGCATACACTTTTTAGTTGCTTGTATGGGGACCCCCCGTAAATGTTTTACTTTTTCGTATTATTTGTTGTTAATAATAAGTTCAGTTAGATTTATATTAGTTAAATAGTATTGTTTTGTTTCTATGAATAAATATTTTGACACTAATAAATAAATGAGGAAAAAAGCTCTTTACAATCTTTAATTGTTATATCGGCCATACTAACTAACACATATTCTGCTAAAATTTCAACGGGCTACCTATTACGGTTCAAGAGATACAGTCCTCGCACAAATAGACGGATATAAAGACAGACAGGCAAATGGCGTAGGCTTAGTAATAGGGTCCCGTACGACGGATACGGAACCCTAATAAAAAGCGGCCAATAGCGTAGTGATACGGAACTCGATGCTCAAGTCCGACTCGCATTTGGCAGGTTTTCTGTAGCTGCGTAGTCCTGAAGACCATACACGAAACAAATTCGATTACTCGGGGCCAACGTTTCACCCTTTGTAATGATGCGATCGCTGGTTCTATGTATACCCTATATATTTCACTACCGCCACATCTTATACAGAATGCCATTAGCCGCGGCTCTGCTCAAGGTAAAATTAGAATTTTAAGAGAATAATAATAAAAAATATGTTTTGAAGTGAAAACTTCTTTAGCGGCGCTTGGCACTTTTTTTAGATGGGTAAAAAATGTTAAACCCGCGTCAGATCAGTAGTCTGATCGGAAAAGCTTAAGATTCGTTGAAATTATGGATGAAAGTTGATTTTTCTGAGAAATAAACTTTTTGATGTAAAATAATTATAATAGTTCTGTAGTGTTAAATTTGTTATGTAATATAAATTGTCATGTTTGTCTACGATAGCGCAATAAATGAATATTGTATTTTACCACATAAATGATAGTACTTTTATACTGATAAATAAAACAATTCGTGCGAAATTATTCCCTAACCATTCCAAAATATTCAAAATGCACAACATTGATGGTTAAGTTTTTTTTATGGAAACTGACACGGTTGGCTACATCACCTGCAACATCCGTGATGTCAGCCCATAACACCGGGTGAACTTGGTGCCACGTCAATGCTTCCCTTCGGTCGTGCCGGCTACACCGAACTGGACGGAAAACACAAACTATTTACGTAGCCGTTTCGACCGACCTTTCATTCAGTGCGGTGGTACCAACCCGGGCGGGTTAAACCCTACGACCTAGTAATATAAGAAGGGAGTCATATCCCTTAGTCGCCTTTTACAACATACACGGGGAGCGATGCAGTGGGGCTATTCTTTTAAAGTACCGGCCCCACACGGTACGGTATTATAATGAGGACATTTCCGTCGCACTTTTTTATGTAAACCAACATGGGTGGCTGTGTCGAGGCACCAATGGTACAGTCGACAGAGCCAAAAACCCCCCTCCTCGCGAAACCACGCTCAGTGAGGCGCCATGCCAGCAGATTTGCGGACTGTTGCTAGGCTGTCTGGCCCGTTGATACGACGTTTGAAGACACCCAGGTTAGGGCCAATTATTGCACCAAAGGCACGTTTAAATAGCTAACTTAGATTTTTCTAATAGCCCCACTGCATCTCTCCCCGTCCATGTCGTAAAAGGCGACTAAGGGATAAGGACAAGAAGCCGTGCATAAGGGCGACAGGCCAGCCACCTCTCACCTTCGCGTGTTCCTTCCACCGAGTCGTGTAGCAGGTGTATCTTCGTGCCTTACATGCTGCTTGATAGTTGTCTTCCTTCCTTACCTATAATAAAATCCAACGTCTGCTTCTGAGTGTCGTGAGTGTCTGAGTGTCTGAGTGTATGTCTGTCTGTCCGCTTATAACTCGAGAACCACTGAACCGATTTTAATAAAACAAAATTCTACGGATAGCTTGATTCTTCCTATCAACTATAGGCTACTTACTATCACGCTAAATAGCTTATGAGGTTAGCAGTGAAGTGAAATATGAGAGCGGGCGGAGCCGCGGGCACAGCTTGTGTCCTAATATTTTGCTAAACGTGATGGTCGCGGTGTTGTGCTGTAATTTACAAGAGTCCTTTCAGCACAACACCGATTACTCTGCTTACCCCGATTGTCGGGATACCTCTTGTGGTATGTATGTGAATGTCCAACACCACGAGCCCCTCGATTCTATTCAAAGGTTTTTTTTACCAGCTCGCCAGAAAAATATTACCAAATCGCGCAAGTAGGCATCAGAAAAAGGCGTCATAAATTTAACCGCGCCTCTGCGGGTAGTCGGAAATTTAATAAGAGGCCTCGTTGGCAGCGCACCAAGCGGCTAAATACGGCAATTACACCAATATAATGTTTTGGCGGTCCCCGCGGTGTGGGGGATACGCACCATCGCTCGACTGCAAGACTACAAACAAGAATCAAACCGTGCTACCCGAGCACTGATGATTGAAACACGAACCGTATGCAGATGTAAATAGGTGCGAGATTCATTCTACTCGTGCGGTGGCAGATACGTCGCGCCAACGATGAAAGTTTGCGCGAAAATCACACTAATACTTAGTGTGATTTTCGCGATATTAAATTTCACGTGTTGGAAAGATGGAAAAAAATATTTTTTTAGCTGCGATTGTAAGGACAAAATTTGTTAATAATATTTAATATTATCTATATTTCTATGAGGGTCGTGTATTGAAACAATTTATGCTTCTCAAGATAATTTAACTATAATTTAACTTTAACCAGAAAAAATAATAATAAAAATCGATCAAGATTTTGGGGTTGGGAAAACATAAACCATAAGTATAATATTATCATATTTGCGTTTAAATTAAATTTACTATTAAACCGAGTCTGGCGCGAGCGAAGCCGCGAATAAAAGCTAGTAAAGAATAAACAAAACATTAATCTGCATAGCCTATCGTATGAGTCCCGTACAGTTAAACTTGTAGGCAGAACTGTTAATAACTTCTTTGTTCAGAGCGATTTGCTCGAACAACCCGCAAATAATGTTCTGTGCAGTATTACAATGGCCAACAACGTTTTTAGGATTTCGTACCGTACAAGTACGGAAGCCTATTCGTCCGTCTGTCCGTACTAGGTACCTTTAAAATGGCTGTATAATTTCGCTAACTAGTGCAGTTAGGTCAATAAATTCGCGTGGACACCAGGAAAAGCTACTACAACAAGAAATCTGGTATCCGCGCGGATACAAGGGAAGGGACCAGGTTAAATTTGTAGGTCGCTTCCCTTCTTACATTACTAGGTGGTAGGTTTTATCCCGCCCGGCTTGCTACCACAGCACTGAATGAAACGTCGGTGGTAACGGCTATGTAAAAAGTTCGTGTTTTCCGTCCAGCTCAGTGTAGCCGACATGAAATGAAGGGAAGCCGGTGTTATGGGCTGACATCACGGATATTGTAGGTCATGTAGCCAACCGTGTCAGTTTCCATAAAAAAAAACCTAAGGTTGCACTCCGGGAGTGGCGGCAGAAGTGAAAACTTAAACATCAACGTTGTGCATTTTTATTAACCGACTTAAAGGAGGAGGTTCTATGTTCGGCTGTATGTATTTTTTTTTATGTATGTTCAGCAATATCTACCCCAATTGTGAACCGATTTCGATTTTTGTGTTCGGTTCAGTCTAGCTCCAAGGTGGTCCCATTTTTTTTTGGTCAAGATCGGATTGGAAAGCGAGGCGGAAGGCGATTCCGCCGAGTACATTAATAGCAAATAAAAATTACTAAAAAAACTGTGAAATAAAAAAGTATTTAAAAAAATATAAAAACCGCCTTCAAAAATGTATGAAATAAAGAAATAAAAATCGAACCCTAGAGTTGAAGGCGGTGGTGCTAAAGCAAGCAAAAATAACCGACCGCCTTCAACTCTAGGGTTCGATTTTTATTTTTTTATTTCATACATATTTGAAGGCGGTTTTTATATTTTTTTAAATAGTTTTTTGAATATTTTGGAATGGTTAGGGAATAATTTCGCACGAATTGTTTTATTTATCAGTATAAAAGTACTATCATTTATGTGGTAAAATACAATATTCATTTATTGCGCTATCGTAGACAAATATGACAATTTATATTACATAAAAAATTTTACACTACAGAACTATTTTACATCAAAAAGTTTATTTCTCAGAAAAATCAACTTTCATCCATAATTTCAACGAATCTTACGCTTTTTCGATCAGGCTACGGATCTGACGCGAGTTTAACATTTTTTACCCATCTAAAAAAAGTGCCAAGCGCCGCTAAAGAAGTTTCGAATCTTACGCTTTTTCGATCAGGCAACGGATCTGACGCGAGATCTGACGCGAGTTTAACATTTTTTACCCATCTAAAAAAGTGCCAAGCGCCGTTAAAGAAGTTTTCACTTCAAAAAATAATCTTTTGAACCGTAATAAGTTGTCGTTCACAAATAAGGTAATCATAATATAAAAGTGTTATTTTCACTATTTGTTGTTTTTACTCTATCATAAAAACATAGTAGTATTTACGGCAAGAAAATAAACATATATTTGATTCTTTCTTCCATCCTAGCCATCTCAACGACACGTTACCACCGGCAAAGAACCAAAATTTACATGAGTTCTGTGACAAATTCTTCCTCAGTTTTTATGTTCCTCCTCATCATCCACGCGTAAAATATATACCTATGTTTTCGTTTGTGTGCTTCTCCAAATTTTTCTAAGCGTTTATGCATTTTTATTTCTTTGGTGATCAATAAAAAACTTCCACTCTAACGTAATATCGACCAAAATATATCTGGGGGATAATTAGTTATAAAAACTTATTTGTTTTGTTTTTTAATTCACCGTAAAAATTTAATTTCAAATGCCCAGTAACATCCGGGCTTTTGAACTCTATATCCTCGAATCGTTGAACGATGATCGAATAAAGTCAAGTAAACTTGTCTATATTGTTACTCGTCAAGTTTATTTCTCAGAAAAATCAACTTTCATCCATAATTTCAACGAATCTTACGCTTTTTCGATCAGGCTACGGATCTGACGCGAGTTTAACATTTTTTACCCATCTAAAAAAAGTGCCAAGCGCCGCTAAAGACGTTTCGAATCTTACGCTTTTTCGATCAGGCAACGGATCTGACGCGAGATCTGACGCGAATTTAACATTTTTTACCCATCTAAAAAAGTGCCAAGCGCCGCTAAAGAAGTTTTCACTTCAAAAAATAATCTTTTGAACCGCAATAAGTTGTCGGTTGAAATTTTCACAAATAAGGTAATCTTAATATAAAAGTGTTATTTTCACAGTTTGTTGTTTTTACTCTATCATAAAAACGGCAACAGCAAAATACATACAAGCGTCAAACTTGGTATGATTATAGTACAAACTCATAATAAAACCGGCCGCGTTGCTAGGCTGGCTCCTAACACTTGGCCATGAGCCAAAATATGTCTAAGTGACAGGTGATAGGACATGGTGACCCTTTATTATGACAGATGATGCCAACTACAGGACTAAGTATACAGGTTGTATCAGGATAGGTTTGAGAAACTTCGGGAATAGAAAGTACTCATTATTAGAAGAAAAAAATCCTTATCACTCAAATCGAAATTACGTTGTTTTTTTGGTAATACAAAAGTTGGAAATTGTAATAAAACTCGATGGACAGTGAGACTGGAGAGTGCAGTGAACTAATTCAGTCCTCTTTTTCTTTTGAGTTCATTGAACTTTCAGTGTTTTGAAATTACCTACACTCAATTCAATTGTACTATTTATGTATGAAAACTACCATTTTTATTCATGAGTTAAGGATTTATTTTTTATTTAATAAAGGCGGACGTTAACCATCCACCAAATCTTGAAGAATAGATTTTCACCAAAAAGTACTGTAAAATGATCGAATCTGGGAAAAAGTTTCAGAGCTTTTCGTCTTCAAATGTGGGCCCCGTTCGAACCCTGAAGTTTCGAAAACCTATCCTGATACATCCTGTATAGTGTCACCTTAGGTAACATGTCAGTCAGTCAAGTAAGACCGGTGATGGAATATTGCAGTCATCTTTGGGAGGGTTCCCCTGAGTACCTTCTTTCAGACTTGGATTCTATTCGGCGACGAGCCATTCGCCTCATTGGTGACTCTGTACTCACAAACGACCTTCAACCTCTAAAGCACAGACATATCGTTGGGTCATTAGCCTGGTTTATCGGTACTATTTCAAGCGGCGGGTGGCCGAGTGGGAGGTCCGAGGCTCGAATCCGGTCGGCGTGTACCAATGAGTTTTATCTGACGAAAAAATTTACGTGCACACCTACACCTGCAGTGGGAGCACAAATGCGTCGATAAGCCTATATCGATCGATAAACATCTGTTTGCTTCGTTCGACGAAGTAGAATAGAAGAAGACGAATAGATGTTTATCGATCGTTAAAGGCTTATCGACGCATTTGTGCTCCCGCTGCTGCTGCTTCACCGTTCGGAACCGGTGTAATACTGTAGGTCCCTTCCCTTGCCCCTTACTAGGTGTTAGGCTCAAATTGTAGCCGACTGGGATGGTCCCACCGTACTGGATGTAAGATGGCCGCATAGCAGCCTCGGTTGTGTTCTCCTCTAGTCCAGTATAGCCAGCAATCCAGTGAAGTTTCCGGTATGGCACCTACCTTCTCGCAGGTGATATTGGCTGGTCAGAGCATGTGCTTTGGCCCCTCTGACTCAGCCACCAATACCGGAATAGATTTACAAAAAAAAAATTGGCGCAACGCTGCTGGTCGGTCAGAGATTCCGCTTTTCCGTATTTTAGAAATTCAATCCAGGCGTCTAATTGACACCTCCCCCACACGGAAACTCCCAGCTAACTGGCGCCCCTACACGTCAGTTACAATGTCCATTTGCATTAAAGTTGCATCGCGTCTCCCTTACTGCCGTATTGACGTCAAGCGGGGTGGGGGAGAAGCGTGTAGTATCGATCCGGGTGCATTTACACGGGCAAGTGTGCTTGAACAAGTATATAAGGCGCGTGGCAAGTGTATTTGAACGAGTGTGGGTCAAGTGGCCAGTCTTTTTTTTTATGGAAACTGACACGGTTGGCTACATCACCTACAACATCCGTGATGTCAGCCCATAACACCGGGTGAACGAGGTGCCATGTCAGTGCTTCCCTTCATTTCATGTTGGCTACACTGAACTGGACGGAAAACACGAACTATTTACATAGCCGTTTCGACCGACGGCTTCAATGCGGTGGTACCAACCCGGGCGGGCTGAACCCTACCACCTAGTAAGGTAAGAAGGGAAGGGACCTACAGTTTAACGTGAAATCCGAACCACGGTCAGCCTCTAACGGTCGAGCCGTCACCCATCCAAGTTCTGGCCGCGCTCAGCTTTGCTTAACCATCAATAGCGACAGTCGACTGTCTGCACCACTGAGCTAATTGGCTGTGCCTGGTGTTCCAACCTCGTGCACAGCGACTCAGTTCGGCAGCCATACAAACAAATTTTAACGATCATTACAAAATGTAGGTCAGGTTAGTTTGAATTTAAAACGTAGAATATCGATTTTATTCCTTATCATCCAAAGGTTTTCTTTTATGGAAAAAAAAGGTTGACTAAAAGAAATCACTTGCAAATCAAGTCCGCCTTAGTGCACTCCTGTATTTCTTGTTTCTTGTCGTGTACTGTTCTTCTTTCAATTGCGTGCAATAAAGAGGTTATATTCTATTCTATTCTATCGATAAGATATAAACTAACGAGGATACACATTATTGTACGCCAGCCCCTTCTCAGGCTGTAAATATGACAATTTGGTACCTATCTATATGTAGTATTTACGGCAAGAAAATAAACATATATTTGATTCTTTCTTCCTTCCTAGCCATCTCAACGACACGTTACCACCGGCAAAGAACCAAAATTTACAAGAGTTCTGTGACAAATTCTTCCTCAGTTTTTATGTTCCTCATCATCCACGCGTAAAATATATACCTATGTTTTCGTTTGTGTGCTTCTCCAAATTTTTCTAAGCGTTTATGCATTTTTATTTCTTTGGTGATCAATAAAAAACTTCCACTCTAACGTAATATCGACCAAAATATATCTGGGGGATAATTAGTTATAAAAACTAATTTGTTTTGTTTTTTAATTCACCGTAAAAATTTAATTTCAAATGCCCAGTAACATCCGGGCTTTTGAACTCTATATCCTCGAATCGTTGAACGATGATCGAATAAAGTCAAGTAAACTCGTCTATATTGTTACTCGTCTTCAAGCAAACTTGCTAGTGTAAGCAAGGCTGACGCTCACTCCACGAGCGTTGGTATAGTCGGTTCGTTATTATAATGCGAAGAAAGGATTTTAGTTTTATTAATTATCATCTTTTAGTATATTAAAAGTTAATTAAATATAATACTAACATTATTATGATACAGTACAGTACAATACATTGGACGACCCACATCCCAACCATTAAATAGAAAAAAATATTTAAAGTGTTAAGAATTTTAAATCAATTACATTCCTAATAATTTTATACTAATTGTTGTTAACTTGTTATATTTATGTATCAAAATTTACGATGGTTCTATACACCAGATATACATAGGTAATGTAAATAGGTAGAGTGGTCAGATTTTTGAGTATTCATGTTTATGCTGTAAATATGAATGCTCTTGTGAGCGGCAGTATGGGTTAATTATTTGTAAGTTACTATAACTTATAAAGTACTTACAAAACATTGTGACTTGCGAAGTTTATTTGACAGTATTCTTCGCATTGAATTTAGAACTGGCGGAATTTTCGACATATTCAAGCGTAGGTTACCTAATATCTATGGATGAAATTATACAATAAACAATAATCAACATACATAACCACCACGCCGCGCCAAGGTGAGAGGTGTTTACCCTGTCGCCCTTTACCACGGCACGTTGTCCCTATCCCTTAGTCGCCTTTTTCCACATGCGCGAGGAGAGATTCAGTGGGGCTATTCTTTTTAATTACCGGCCCCACAAAGTACAATATAGCATCCCTTGTTAATTAGGTGTAACTATCAAGAATATTTATTTTTAAGTAATAACTGCATCTCTTCCCGTGTATGTCGTAAAAGGCGACTAAAGGATATGACTCCCTTCTTATATTACTAGGTGGTAGGGTTTAACCCGCGTGTGGAAATGTAAAATATAATATAATGTAAAATATAATATAAGGAAAATAACTATGATAAACTATAGTCAGTCAGTCAGTCAGCGTGTAAGCGTCCACTGCTGGACATACGCCTCTCCAATTTTCCTCTAGTCCTCCCGGCCTTCAGCGGTACGGAACCATTGCTTTCCGCCGACGCACTTGATGTCGTCGTCCCACCTGGCGGGTGGTCTTCCCACACTCCGTTTTCCTGTCCACGGCCGCCAGTGTAGAACACGGTTACTCCAACGGTCGTCGTCTCTTCGGCTGCCGTGTCCAGCCCACTGCCACTTTAGCTTAGCCACCCGGTATCCAATATCGACTACTTTGGTGCGTCGGCGGATTTCCTCGTTACGCACTCGTTAGCATAATAGTTTAAAAATACTTCGCGCAGAATTACTTACGCGTTGTTTGGTTGGAAAGAAAAATGTTTTACCTATTCTTGCATAAAATGTATTATGTATTAGGTGTAGTTGTTGCGTCTGAGGAAGTCAGATGAGTTTTATAGAGGACAAGCTGTGCCCGCGGCTCCGCCCGCTCTCATATTTCACTTCACTGCTAACCTCATAAGCTATTTAGCGTGATAGTAAGTAGCCTATAGTTGATGGGAAGAATCAAGCTATCCGTAGAATTTTGTTTTATTAAAATCGGTTCAGTGGTTCTCGAGTTATAAGCGGACAGACAGACACTCAGACAGACAGAAAGCAGACGTTGGATTTTATTATAGGTAAGGAAGGAAGGAAATAAGGAAATTATAGGTAAGGATAAGGAAGCGTGTCCACAAGTTAAAAAAAACAGGTCAAGTTCGAGTTTTATTAGCGCACGGGGGGGGCTAACGTTACTCGCGTCCGTAGGAATTACCATCTAACTCCCTACACGTGCTCCCTGGGTGGTGCTAAAAGAGTAATAACGCCGAGTATCGGGCGGCGGTTGACTAACCCGACAACCACCAGCCCGCTGGTGGCAGCCGCTGGGAGCTGGGAGGAATTAAATAGCCTTCAAATCCTGGGCGGAGAAGGAAAACTCCGTTAAACACAAACCCGGGAGCCAACACTCGTCAGCCTCAGAGGGTAGCTGTTGGCTAGGAGAAGGAAACTCTGAATTAAAACCGTACAGAGGTATGGGGCCCTCTGTAGCTATAAACCCACAAAACACCTCGATGAGCGACACAAATCGAGAGAAATTACCCCAGGAGGGTACCAGCCGCGCTGGAGAATCCCTCCCTGAGCATAGCTCAGGCTGCCCCGCGTATTCTGGGGGGGGCAACTTTGTGCCACATCCACAAGAAATCTCGTCTCGCAATCCGGCTGACCACCGTCGTCTTCCAGTACCCGGGCTGGAAGGCGTGATATCTATTACCGAAGGCCACGTAGCAGTGGGCCGCCAGGCTGCTGCGTTGGCAAATGCTGCTGGGGAGCAAATGGAAATTGCAAGTACCCACTCTCTCTATGAGAGAGCGGGCACACAGACTGCCCCGTCAGTCAATGTTTCCGGCCTAAACAAGCAGGGTGCGAACACAGTTAAGATATACCCACCGAAACTAATTCAACAGACCTTCCACAGGGGCATGTTTGAGACACATACAAGAAGTCAGTCACTGAATGATCTATCAACCAACAATTTGCCAAAACCAAAGATACAATCGGTCGGGGATAAAGACTCCAATAGTGACATATCAAAGGTTTTCTGGCAAAGAACCCCTATACTGCGTAAAAGGGAACGGTCACCTGACTCACAAACTTCAAGCTCCAAAATACATAAGAAAACTCCGGATAAAACTAAACAAACAAAGGTTAATGAGCAACTGCTAAACACCAGACAGGGAACCCCAACAGTACCGATCCGAAATAGCTTCAGTGGTCTTGATGTGGACGCCGACAAACAGCAGTCCGACAGCCAAACAAATAAAGCAGCGAAAACACCAAAACCGTCTAAGCCACCACCAATAATTCTCTATGGCATTGACGACCTGAAAAAACTTTCGGACCTAATTCAGGAGGCCATAAGGGAAGGAACATACAGCTATAAAGTCATATCAAAAAACCAGCTAAGGATCACTAGCGATTCTGTAGAAACTTATAAAACACTTATTAGTCATATAAGGAGTAAAGGACTAATAGGTCATACTTTCACAAGAAAGGAAGAGAGGAGCTACAGAATAGTAATCAAACACCTGCATCACACTACACCAAAGGATGAAATAATAGAAAGTATTGCAGCAACAGGCAACACAGTCAGAGGAGAGATTGTCTGTGCCCGTAGTCGAACTACAAAAGAACCTCTCGACACCTTTTTCGTGAATCTTGAGCCCTCCATCAACAATAGGGAAGTAAAGAAGCTGGAATACATTTACAATCAAAGAGTCCAGATCGAAGATCCGAAAAAGGTGACAACAATTGCCCAGTGTATACGGTGCCAGCAGTATGGTCATACAAAGAACAACTGTATGAGGCCATATCGGTGTGTCAAGTGTGCAGGCAGCCATAAGACATCGGACTGTACAAAGAAGGACAGGAATACCCCAGCCACATGTGCTCTCTGTCTCGGAAAACACCCTGCAAACTATAAAGGATGTCAAGTTTATAGAGAAATATTGGGCAGGAAATTCCCAAAACCAACTTCAAAAACTCTAAATAGAAATCCTTTGGATGTCAACATTCAACCTCCTGGAATCAGTTCTAACTACCATGGAATGAACAACAGCTCAACTAGGCAACATATGGTCAAAGATACTTCCAATGAAACACCGGGTGCCAGACAAAATTATGCAGATGCAGTAAAGAATACCAGAGATCAGCGAGAATCTCAGCCAACCAATATACTAGAATCTCTTCTTATCAAACAATCGGAGAAAATTGACACTCTAGTACAACAAATAGGAAACTTAGTGGGCCTAATTACCGTACTCGTCGGCAAAATTCATTAACAACTTGAGAATTGCCGCATGGAACACTAATGGACTTGCAGCAAACAAGCACGAAGTGGAATTACTACTGGCTAATTACAAATTAGATATCTTGCTCTTATCCGAAACACATCTTACAGACCGAAGGGCGTTTACACTGAGGGGATACTCATGCTATCTTACTAATCATCCAGATGACACTGCCCACGGAGGAACTGCTATAATAATAAAAATCAGTATCAAACATCATGAATTGTGCGAGTACCGACATGATTACTTACAGGCAACTTCCATATCAGTTGATGACTGGCAGGGTCCACTATCTGTGTCGTCCATATACTGTCCTCCAAAACATCGCATTAATGAAGAAATGTTTACCCAATTCTTTGGTACGCTCGGCCATAGGTTCCTGGTTGGCGGTGATTGGAACGCAAAACATATACACTGGGGCTCAAGAATGACATTGACAAGAGGGCGAAATCTAAAAAGATGTATGGATAGCAACAATTTGGAAGCAGTGTCGACCGGAGAGCCAACTTACTGGCCGACTGATCCGAAGAAGACTCCAGATCTTCTTGATTTCTTTGTCTCAAAAGGTATAACCGAATTGTATCATAGCATTGAATCTTGCCTGGACAGTTCATCGGATCACACACCTATTATAATGACGCTGAGTACCATGGTTGTTATAAAGCAGAAGCCTTGCACACTCTATAACAAGAAAACTGACTGGAGTGCATTCCAGGACCACCTGGAGACGAACATAAATCTACAAATTTCCCTCAAAACATCAGATGAAGTTGAGGATGCGGTATTCACCATCACGAACGCTATCCAAGAATCCGCGTGGAAATCGACTCCCTGTCACTCAGGCAAAACAAAACCCGAAAATTACCCTTTGGAGGTTAGGGAAAAGGTTGCAGAAAAACGCAGACTAAGGCGACAGTGGCAAAATGGCAGACATCCAGTAGACAGAGTAAGACTCAACAAGGCTAAACGAGAACTCAAATCATTAATCGAGAATGTGAAAAATGAGACACTACAAAACAAACTCGAAGGACTGTCTCCGACAAGACACGATGAGCACTCCCTCTGGAAGATAGTAGAGACCTCCGGGAAGCCTCAAAAGTCTGTTCCACCTCTGAGACGAGCTGATGACACATGGGCCAGAAGTTGTAAGGAGAAGGCTGACGTGTTTGGTGATTTTCTGCAAAAGGTGTTTCAACCCAATGTCTCAAATGACAAGGCAACAGAGGCGGAGATTGACGAGTACCTACAGAGCGACCAGCAAATGTCTTTGCCACTGAAACTTACAACTCCAAGAGAAGTGGTAAGGCTGATCAGGCGGCTACAAAACAAACGGGCACCAGGACATGACTTGATTACAGCCGAAGTGCTTAAAAAACTGCCAAGGAAAGCTGTAGTATTCCTGACTGTTCTTTTCAATGCCATGCTCAGACTGCATTATTTCCCGCGACTGTGGAAAGTGTCTCAGATAATAATGATCTACAAAGATGGAAAACCACCAAACGAAGTTTCCTCCTACCGACCAATCAGCCTGCTTCCCGTCATGTCGAAAGTATTTGAAACAATTTTCCTAAGTCGTCTAAAGCCAATAATGACTGAAGAAAACATCATACCTGACCACCAATTTGGATTCCGATCCCAACATTCGACAATCGAGCAGGTACACCGTGTTGTACAAAAGGTAAGACACACATTCGAGAAAAAGGAATACTGCTCGGCGGTGTTCCTGGATATACAGCAGGCCTTTGATCGAGTCTGGCATAAAGGACTACTATATAAGATAAAGAAAACACTCCCAAACACGGTACACATGACAATAGCCTCGTATCTGGATGGGCGGTCGTTCCAAGTGAAGTTTGGAGAGGAGTACTCCCCCTTCCACGTATGCGGAGCAGGAGTTCCGCAGGGATCAGTCCTTGGCCCGGTATTGTATACCATCTACACAGCTGACTTACCGGAATCAGATAACATCCTCAGCGCAACCTATGCTGACGACACGGCATGCCTTGCAAGCAGCGTTGACCCTATACTGGCATCAAACATACTACAGAAACACCTCCACAAAGTTGATGAATGGCTAAACAAGTGGCGTATACAAGCAAGCTCATCGAAGTCCGCACACATAACTTTCACTTTGAGGCGTGGTGACTGTCCACCGGTACAGATGAAAGGCGAGACTCTACCCCACAAAACTATCGTCAAATACCTGGGTTGCCATCTGGACAGAGGACTCTACTGGAAGACACACATTCTGACAAAAAGGGATCACCTTAAGATCAAATTTAATAACATGTACTGGCTGCTTGGTGGACGATCCCGACTTTCATTGGCAAACAAACTCCTAGTATACAACCTGATTCTCAAGCCTGTTTGGACCTACGCCATAGAACTGTGGGGGTCAGCTAGCACATCCAACACGGAATTACTCCAACGCGTCCAGAACCGAATCCTGCGATGTATTAGCAAAGCCCCATGGTTCTCTCGGAATGATGAGATCCACCAATACCTAGAAGTTCCAACTGTGAAGGAGGAAATCCAGAAGCGGTCAATAAAATATAAGATCCGCCTCCAGCAGCACGTAAATACTCTGGCGGTGGGCTTATTGGACAGAACAAACGTAGTGTCGCGACTAAAGCGGCAAAATGTACCGGCCGAGCAGTTATAATCCTGCTGCACAATTAAAGTTGAAGCTGTAGTTGATGGACAGCAGCTTCCAAAAGGAAAATTACATGCAACGAATCTGATAAAGGCTATAAAGCTGATGACAGATGGAGCACGGAGAAAAAAAAAAAAAAAAAAAAAAAAATTAGCGCACGGACGGTTCCAAATCACCATGTCGTGGTCAGCGCCACTCACGCCATCTATGGCGTGTTTATGAAATGCTTCATATTATATTAGTTAGTACCTGGGCGACCGAGCTTCGCTCGGCGTCTACACCTATCTGGATAAACTTGAAAAAAATAACATTATCTAAATACAAAATTTCATCCAAACCGTTAGAGCCGTTTCCGAGAAACCAATTATAGTAAAGTTTAGCTCACTTAAAGTAATAGGATTCGCAGCAATTCGTATTTAAAAAGAAGAAAGTATGTAAGCCCGCTACCGTACCTTTATTTCGGCGGGCGGAACAATTCGGTTTGTATGAGAGCCACATCTTAGCGTAACGGGAAAAAAAAAATATTTTAAGCCTATCAGGCATGGCAATATGTTGGAGCCAATTGGAGCAGGCCAGTCTCCACAAACGGCACCCGTTCACGAGCATCAAGCCAGAGCCAGCCATCCATAAATTACGAACGACAGTCGACCGGGCGAATGATCGAGATGTAGAAAAACATTTTAATTAAACTTGATTGGAACAAACAAAACTTTGAAGTTTACTTGAAAACTCGAAACGATTTTCAAAGACATTTTCGGCATAAGACAGCTTCCATTGCTGAAATTAAATTCTGACATAGTTTCGTGTTTCGGGGCCTTACGAATCTCGGTGTTACGAATACTTAATTTCGCAGTTCCTTCGAAATGGAACTGACCAAAGAAATGATTATAAATTCTACATAAATACATACATAAAGAACCTGTATCCCGACAATCGGGTTAAGCAGAGTAGGCGGTGTTGCGCTGCAAGTACTCTTGTAAATTACAGCACAACAGCGGCCACCGCGTATAGCAATGTAATTAGCAAAGCAGCAAGTAAGGCACGAAGACACGGTGGAAGAACCGTGCCAAAGTGAGAGGTGGCTTTCCTGTCGCCCTTTAGCATGACACCTTGTCCTTATACCTTAGCCTCCTTTTGCGTCATGCAAGGGGAGAGATTCAGTGGGGCAATAATTTTTTAAGTACCGACCCCACACACTACTACAATGAGATGAGAATCATACTCGTAGAAGAGGCATAAGCTCATTTAGCAGATGTAACGTCGTAAATGGTGTGAAAGAGGAAATAACATATAAACAGCCAGTCAGTCAGCGTGTATGCATTCACTGCTGAACATACGCTTCTCCAATTGTCCTACAGTCCTCCCGAAAACAAACACACAATGTTATAAATATTTTAGTTCGTAACTTCAATTAAAACAGATTCGATAACAAATGAAACACTGGATGTTTTTTTTATATAAAAATTTAACAACTTTCAAAGCTTTTTATGAATAAAGTAAAAAAAAAACTTAATAAAATGTCGAAAAGTTATATGTATAGATATATAGAAAGTAGGTACTTTATTGTTTAAAAAATATTTTACAGAAATAAGCACAATGTGAATACAAGTATTTACATTAGGCACGCCCGAAGGGAAGCAATGACATGGCACCTAGTTCACCCGGTGTTATGGGCTGACATCACAGATTTTGTAGGTGATGTAGCCAACCGTGTCAGTTTTCATAACAAAAAAAAAAGGTGCAAAAGCGGACACATTCCTTACAGTGTTTTTCCAGTCGAACTTTGAATGTTTATGAGTCTAGTAGTGAAATGTAAGTAGGTTAGGTTCGTCACAGGCGCATCGTTGTATCTTGCGCCCGTTTTCCGGTACTACTATCGCTGCTGCTCTGACGAACTCGCTTTCCTCATCCCTCCTCCTCCTGTTCGCATTCGCCTTAACCGCCATAGTCACTGGTCTTTTTCCTTTAATGCCTGCCTAGGTCATTTTCCGCCAGTTTAGTTTTGACAAGGTTCCCGCTTTCCACCACCGCACAACGCTCAATGGGCAAGGATTGCATCCCTATACGCTGGACTTACCGCGGATGCGTACCAATCGGTTCTGCAGATCTTTCCTCCACAGAACTGGTAAACTCTGGAACGCTCTCCCTGCCCACGTATTTCCCCCCAAGTACTGTCACGGGTCTTTCAAGAGAGACGTGAATAGGTAACTGTCAGGCCGGCATGGCATTCACAACCCCGCTTATGTCCGAATGTCCATTGGCGTCGTTAGGTCTATATAAAAGATAGGTTGGAGCCTTTGGAGCTAAAAATAATTACCTATATAAACAAACTTCTCCGTCAAAGCAGTCATTATTCAAGCAGATCATTCATTATGGAAGTTCTCGCATGCAAAACTTTCAAGTTGTGTAAATATACGCCACCGCTAGCACGCCCACTCCGCTCGCTCCGCACCGGGCCACCGCAGCGGCGCTGGGTCTTGCGTCACCTTACAGGTACCCGGCAGTTTGTAAATAATGAACATCGAGCTTTAGAAGGAGACAATCCGGTTGTAGACAATGAGGAATTATATTTCACTAGAGCTATCGCTACGAAGAAAGATACAGAGAAACGGCGTCCCATCAGCCTGAGGTATGAGGTAAGGTAGCGGAGAGGCGGAGTGTAGAGCCGAGCGGTAGAGGGGAGCTTGCGCGGGGCGGGAAGCGACCGGGAGTGGGGCTAGCGGGCGGTGAGAGGGGCTCGCGCGGAGCGGGAAGCGAGCGGAGAGGGGCTAGCGGGCGGTAAACGACAACGACAGCCAAGGCTAACCCAACATGTCACAACATGTGTATTGAAATACAATCAGGCATGCGCGATGCGCGCAGGCGGTGGCACGTGCGACGAGTTCGGCTCGTCGTCGTCATCGTCTCTTCGGCTAACGTGCCCAGCCCACTGCCACTTGAGCTTAGCCACCCGGTGTCCAATATCGACTACTTTGGTGCGTCGGCGGATTGCCTCGTTACGCACCATATCACGTAGCGATATTCCCAGCATGGCTCGCTCCATTGCTCGCTGGGCAACTTTCAACCTTTGGACAACAGCGACCGTCAGAGTCCACGTTTCACACCCGTACGTCATAACCGGGAGGACACACTGGTCATATATACGGGTCTTTAAATTCTGCGGAAGGTCAGACTTCAGGACGAATTTTAGTTTTCCAAAGGCATGTATAATCCATCACACCGGTGAAAAAGACAAAGAAAGCAATGAGTCTAGCATTAGTCGCCAATGATGTGAAAAATTTACTTCGCACTGTGTTTATAAAAGCTCGGTTGACAGTATCAACTACTTGCGCCAACTGTAGGACGCAACAAAGAATCATAATATACTTTGCTAACAAAATTACGTCACTTCCTTAACGCATTTCCGCTTTATTCACAAAATTGCTGCTCACACCGAGAGCTCAAATGTTGCACATCAAAAACTGCGCATTGATAATACTAATGTGTGATTGTATAAGGTTCACTAGAATAAATGCCTTTTAAAATATGTTTAACTTATACACATATGCACAATTACGGATCCTATTCGCCTTCGCCAAACCCGCCATACTCTCGCGGAATACCCCTTTGTAGTGGACAGAAGAGTTCTTCGAACTGCACGATTCTCTAAATTGTTCTTGTGTCGCACTTAAAAGGTGTGGAACGGGCTTCCGGGGAATATATTTCCCCGCTCCTACAATCCACGGATCTTCAAATTGCGGGTTAATAGCCATTCCCCAGGGACATTAGTCCACCTCTAAGCCGGACTGGAACCTCCTCGGGGGTGAAATTGGCTGCGCCTGAGGCTTCGACCTCGGGCACAGCCACCCAGTTCGGAAGCAATAAAAAAATACGTAGATTAGTATTCATATTTACATATTACGCCAACGCTGTTTCTAAAAGGTAAACAGTAAGGGTAGGCAGAGACAACAAATCTCTACGCGTAACGGTTCTGAAACACCTTAGACCTCTTCCACACACACATACTTGTACCGTGTGGGGCCGGTACTTTAAAAGAATAGCCCCACTGCATCTCTCCCCGTGTATGTCGTAAAAGGCGGCTAAGGGATATGACTCCCTTCTTATATTACTAGGTGGTAGGGTTTAACCCGCCCGGGTTGTTACCACCGCACTGAATGAAAGGTCGGTCGAAACGGCTATGTAAATAGTTTGTGTTTTCCGTCCAGTTCAGTGTAGCCGGCACGACCGAAGGGAAGCACTGACGTGGCACCAAGTACACCCGGTGTTATGGGCTGACATAACGGATGTTGTAGGTGATTTAGCCATCCGTGTCAGATACCATAAAAAAAAAATACTTACAGTTCTATTATTTTTAATTCTTCAGAGCTGACGCAACGAAACCCTTAAACCGTGATGCTATTTTGAATTGTAAACGATATGTAAATAAGGCGCGGACAGCAGACAGAATAAAGGGCCGCTTTTTATTATTTCACTAGAAAATTATTCCGCAACCAAAGCATTCAAAGGCGCAGAACTGTTTATAAGAGAAAATTATGGAGCATGCTTAAATAAATCTAATTTTATTATAAATACTACGGAAAATGAAGGAAGTACGGATAACAAGGAAGGCTGATCAAAAATGCTGTAATCAGGATACCTGTCTATTCGACTCCTAAACGCCCGACTGCAGAATTTTTGATCAACTTTATTGTATTTTTTACTGTATGGATTTATAAAGTTTTTATTTCAATTTGACGTGAATGTTTTATTTAATAATAATTCCGTTTCAGTGTTAAACCATTAAGTGTGGTATATTTTTGAAAATCATTAATAATGTCGTCTTTTCAAGCTCTTGACAACGATTTACAACTTTATGGGGTATGAAGAAAAACACATTTTAAAGATTGAAAAGAAAGGGCGCATGATGCCGACATGAAATGAAGGGAAGCACTGACATGGCACCTAGTTCACCCAGTGTTATGGGCTGACATCACGGATGTTGTAGGTGATGTAGCCAACCGTGTCAGTTATCACAAAAAAAATTTTTTTTTGTGCACACCATTCGTATTTTCACCTTCCCGACGTGATATGGCCCTTCTATGCATGGAATTTCCATTATTTCACTGGACAGTTCTGGCGCGCTCCTTCATTGCGTATGCGCCAGCAAGCAACTAGTTTTAGTGAAGAACTAGAGAGAAGTATTAATCAATGTTCCCATTGTGCAACCTAACGTAACCTAACTAGGTGGTAGGCTCAAACTGTAGTCGACTGGGTTGGTACCACCGCACTGGACCAAATATGTCGGAATCACCTCGGTTGCCTTCCTCTAGTCCAGTACAGCTAGCAGTCCAAAGGGAAGTATGCATATGGCACCTTGTGCTTCCCTTCATTTCATGTCGGCTACACTGAACTGGGCGGAAAATACGAGCTATGTATTTACATAGCCGTTTCGACCGACGTTTCATTCAGAGCGGTGGTACCAACCCGGGCGGGATAAACCCTATTACATAGTAAGGTAAGAAGGGAAGGGACCTACCTACAGTTTAACGTGGAATCCTCACAACGGTCAGCCTCCAACGGTCGAGCTGTCACCCATCCAAGTACTGGCGACCGACCGCACCACTGAGCTGCCGAGGCTGACATGTCGTGTCTGTCTTAGGGTCTGGAGGCTGAGCTGTTGTTAAAAAGTTATTTTCTCAAAAATTGTGTAAGATATAAATTTCATAATAATTTTCATATATTTGATAGATCAACTTTACTTTTTTTTTATGTAATCCGTTATGGGTGGCTGAGTCGGAGAGGCCAAAGCACACGCTCCGACCAGCCAATATCACCTCCGAGAAGGTAGGTGCCATACCGGAGACTTCCCTGGATTGCTGGCTAAGTATACTAGACTAGAGGAGAACACAACCGAGGCTGCTATGCGGCCATCTTACATCCAGTACGGTGATACCATCCCAGTCGGCTACAATTTGAGATTTGAGCCTACCACCTAGTAAGGGGCAATCGAAGGGACCGACAGTTTTACACCGGTTCCGAACGTTGACACAGCAGGTGTAGGTATGCACGTAATTTTTTTCGTCAGAAAAAACTCATTGGTACACGCCGACCGGATTCGAACCTCGGACCTCTCGCATGAGAAGCCGATGCCCAAACCACTCGGCCACCCGCCACTTGATATATTTTTTAGAATGATTGACCTTTACAATGCGGAGTAATATCACCATGGATAACGCGCGTGACAGTCAGTCGGACGAACGGACGGACGGACGGACGGACGGAGAGATAACGGACCGATGTTATAAGCGATCCTGCCGGGCCGGCGTGACTTGCTACGGAGCCCTAAAAAACTGTTCAATAAAAAAAACCGGCCAAGTGCGAGTCGGACTCGCGCAGCGAGGTTTCCGAACCACAAAAAAAAATTGAAAATAACACGTTTCTTGTATAGGAACCCCCTTAATTTTTTACTTTTTCTATTTTTTATTATTTGTTGTTATATCGGCCATAATAACACATATTCTGTAAAAATTTCAACGAGCTACCTATTACGGTTCAAGATATATACAGTCCTCGGACAAACAGACGGACGGACGGACGGACAGACGGCGTAGGCTTAGTAATAGGCTACGGGATACGGAAACCTAATAAAAAGTTGCAAGGAAATGAAATCGGAATAAATACTTTTAGACCGAGTGTTTACAAAAGATTGATCATGGGAGACATCCAACGAAGTAATTATCAGATTGAAATTTGAAAAAAAGTTTCACCATTTAATCACTGAGGATTAAATTAATAATAATCTTATTTATCTGAAATGAGAAAAATAAAAATAGCTTATGCACTTCTTTCAAACGATTGGGCTAAAACGTAAAAAATAACTGAAAATGGAGTCAAGCAATAAATTTGTCAGCTTCGAGCTTCGTAGTGCTACGGATCGGCATTCGATCATCGAAGTTAAGCACACCCGGCGCGGTCGATCTCTGGATTTGTGGCAGTCCGACCTTTGAACCTGGCGCCTTTCGTCAACTAAGAAGGCATTTACCACTAGACCACGATTACATACATACTACCGTGTGGAGCCGATACTTAAAAAGATAGACCCACTGCATCTCTCTCCGTGCACGTCGTAAAAGGCGACAAGGACATGATGCCGCGCTAAAGTCGACAGGTTAGTCACCTTTCACTTTGGCACGGTCCTTTCACCGAGTCATGCTTTGGAACCGGTTCGATTACATCTACGAAAAGAGCCCGGAATATAATGGCCCCTCCGACTCAGCCACCCATACAGGTGACATTAAAAAAATACAGGGAAGTCCGCCTTTGCACACTCCTGTGTATTTCTTGTTTTCTTGTCGTGTACTGTTCTTCCTTCAATTTTTGTGCAATAAAGAGTTTCTATTCTATTCCATTCGATTATGTTAGTATGCGAAGCAGAGAAGTACAACGTAATCTTAAATCTAAGTACTTACCAGATCATGTATGCGGACTTCGTAATCGGTGTCCGTTAGACCGTGTGCTGTTGATCTCGCTTGCTCGTCCGGGAAACTCCTCATGGTTGAATGATTTAAAACCATTTTGATTATTTATATTATTAGATTATTCACGATAAACTTGATATTATGCCTAAACTGTTATGTGAGTTAGAGTTGAGTCCACTATAAGTTAGACACCAATTTTGTTTTTATTTTTTAATTTTTTTTTTTTATGAAATAGATATACGTGAAGAAACAGCTAAGAAGAACTTACTTTATGTTAATTTTGAGGATAAATTGCCACTGAATTATATTATATTAAAGTTAATTATATATTTTTATATTTGTTTATATTTACGTTTATGTTAGGTAATATAGTTTTTGTAGAAAATTGTTTCAAGATGAAGAAATCTTAATATTATCACTGTTTTAATTACTGTTTTAATTTTTTTTAGAAGATAAGGTCTCGTCGCAGCACTGTTTATTTATGATTTTTTTCACTTTTCACTTGATTAGTCAATAGAAGTGTAGAAATTCATGTAGCCTCTATGTATTGCTATTATATCTAACACAGTAATCATATAGTACACAGTAATCATACAGTAAAACTGTAGGTCCCTTCCCTCCTAATCTTACTTGGTGGTAGGGTTTAACCCGCCCGGGTTGGTACCACCGCACTGAATGAAACGTCGGTCAAAACGGCTATATAAATAGTTTGTGTTTTCCGACCAGTTCAGTGTAGCCGGCACGATCAAAGGGGGAAGCACTGACATGGCACCTAGTTCACCCGGGGTTATGGGCTGAAATCACGGACGTTGTAGGTGATGTAGCCAACCGTGTCAGTTTCAATAAAAAAAAAATTATATATTTTTGTTATACATATTATTATATATTTTTTATTTTATACAAATTTTATGTCTACGATACAAATATTTCAAAGTCATAATTTTATCAAAACATTAATACTAAGATTTAGATAGCAGCTCTATAAATAAATTAAATACAAATTCTAAATTGTATTCGTCCCCAATATACCTACAAAATATCCACACAATTCACATCAGAAGGCGTGTTGGAAGTCCACAAGTCTGACAGGGATAGACAGCTACCTATATTGTGTTACACGAAAGGGGGTAATTCTACACCTGAAACTGAAAAACTTAATATATTTTTTTTTTTAACTTTCTGAATTGCATACAAAAGTGCGGAAATTTCCGAAAACTCTGACCTAAAAATAAATTGCAGGGCTAAAATAGTTCAATTTCAACTTTCACATAAAGAATTACTTTTCGGTGAAAGCAAAAAAATATCAGCATTTTAATATTATGTAACACATTGCACAGTTTCTAACTTCGTCTTAGGGCCGGCATTACAACTCCTACTTAGAGCTGTATTTCAACTTACACTTAGCTTTAGAAGGAAGATAATGTGACTGGTTCACCGTACGACATGCCCTTACTAACAGATATTAAATTATTTATTGCTTTCAAATAAAAAAATTGCCAAAGGCGTACTTATTGTCTAGGGAAATCTCTGCCAGACAACCTCAAGGTTTAGACAGTGTTTAGAAAGGAAGCAACAACAGAAAAAGGAAAGGAGAAAACCAAACTTAACTAGAAAGAGGTAAAGTTTGTAAGTTTGGATGTAGGAGGTAATCTCCGAAAATACTCATCGGATTTTATAAATTCTTTAATCAATATTTAGAATTGACCTTCAGGATGGATAATAGGCTATGTGAGCGAAGCCACGGGAAAAGCTAATTTAGAATATTTTCAGAACAAACCAAAACCCGCCAAAGGTAGAAACTACAATATACATATTGTATTATAATTTTTTTTATAATAAATGTAATATTACCAATTATAAATACAAATTATACAGGGTGTTGTAACGGTGCGTACATTAATTTCGCCAGCGCAAACCTCATGTTTTTCCGAGCTAAAAAGTTACCTAAATTTAAAGTTAAAGTTAAGTTTCCTAAATTTAATGTAGTGGCCGTTACAATATCCTGTATATACAAATATACCTATTATTACTTGGAGTAGTAAAGCGGCCCTAAGTACTAGTTGTAATACCAAGGCATAGTGAACACTGAACACGGTTATTGAATTTAAATTAACTTTAATGGAAAAGCAGGCAACGCGACGAGTTTATGCCCCTTCAGACGATTTAATGCCTTAACCTATAAACACCTATATAACCTATAACCTATAACCTATAAAGCCATCGATCAAGCACTACACTGCATACGGTATAGCGGCGTGAATACTGGCACACAGAAAAATAGGACGGGTCGCATATATATATTTTTTTTTTTATGGAACCTGACACGGTTGGCTACATCACCTACAACATCCGTGATGTCAGCCCATAGCACAGGGTGAACTAGGTGCCATGTCAGTGCTTCCCTTCATTTCATGTCGGCTACACTAAACTGGACGGAAAACACGAACTATTTACATAGCCGTTTCGACCGACGTTTCGTTCAGTGCGGTGGTACCAACCCGGCCGGGATAAACCCTACCACCTAGTAAGGTAAGAAGGGAAGGGACCTACAGTTTAACGTGGAATCCGAACCACGGTCAGCCTCCAACGGTCGAGCGGTCACCCATCCAATCACTGTCCGCGCTCAGCGTTGCTTAATAACAGTTGACTAACCAACCGCGCCACTGAGCTACCGAGGCTGACGAATTTTCTTATCCCTTAGTCGACTTTTACGACATGCGACGGGGAGAGATGCAGTGGGGCTATTCTTTTTAAGTACCGACCCCACACGGTACATGCCCTTTTTTTTTTTTTTTTTTATCGATAGCGCGACATGTGGCATCGTTACACCTACAAGTAGGTGTCTAACGATGCCCATGGACATTCTGTGATGCACGGGGATTGCGAATGTCATGCCGGCCTGACAGGAGCCTTTTCACGCCCCTTTTGAAAAACCCCAGACTGTACTTGGTAGGAAATAGATGGGCAGGAAGTGCGTTCCACATTTTCCCGGTTCTGTGAATAAAAGACCTATAGAACCGGTTGGTGCGCATGCGTGGTAGGTCGATTGAATAGGGGTGCATCCCCTGCCCAGTACGCGTAGTGCAGAGGTGGAATGGGGACGACGGAATCGCGTTAAACAGCTCCTCCGAACACTCCCCATGAAATAAACGATAGAACACACTCAGGGAGCCGACGTCCCTACGGAGTTGCAGTGGTTCTAAGTCGCGGGACACCACGGGGTCCCCATATTTCCAAAGTCTAGTATGCGAGTTGCTCTGATTGGTCGTTCTCAACTTTGGCGGGAAATATAAATTTCGAATTTCGGAAGTATATCTGAAAATAAAGTTTAGGCAAGATACCACGCTCGCTTGGTCACAGAGGGAGGAGGGAGGGGTCAAAAGTAGCCTAATGTCCCATTCTTCCTAAAGGGCACGTCGAGGCCTCCAAGCGCGCCGGCGGGTGCAGGCCGTGGCTACGGAGCTCTCCGACGCGAGGCAAGCTACGAGCGATGGGTGGTGATACTAGACACGTAGGTCACCACCACCCCCATCTCGGAGAGGTACGTTTATACCGGTCTGCGGAGCGGACGTCACGCAGCCCTTTCGTCGACTTTGATCGTCGTGCGTGCGTCGCCGTTGCGCACTTTGCCGCACTTTATTGGTGGTTAAATAAACGTGGTCCCCTTTTTAGGTTTCCGTATCCCGTACGGAAGCCTATTATTAAACCTACGCCGCCTGTCTGTCTGTATATATGTTCTACTGCTGTATCTTTGGAACCATAATAGGTAGCCGGTTGAAATTTTCACAGAATATGTGTTATTATGGCCGATATAACAACAAATAATAAAAATAAGAAAAAGTAAAAAATTCACGGGGGTCCCCATACAAAAAACTAAAAAGTGTATACGTGCCATCTCCGACTAGATGGCGTGAGTGGCGCTGACCATGACATTGCGATATGGAACCCTCGGTCCGCAAGTTTTACTCACAGTTGGCCGGTTTTTAACATGCTTAATGTGGGGTCACATATCTAGTGGTGTTGTTTGATCGAAGCTTCACAGCTCAGTTCGTCGTAGCATGACAGGGCTAGTTTTCATGACAATGCGGTTCTGACCAACATGTTTGTGTGAACTTAATGTGATTAATTTAAAAACAACCGACTACGAAAAACGAAGGAAACAACTATGACAGTTGATATAAAATACTGTGGTCGGGTTATCTGTCGGCTTCTTCTGCACGCCCGAGTACAGTATTTTCGATCAACACTCCTTGTTATTTTTTTAGTTTTTCGTAGTCGGGTGTTAATCAAGTTTTTTATATATTTTTTTATGGAAACTGACACGGTTGGCTGACATCACATACAACATCCGTGATGTCAGCCCATAGTACCGGGTGAACTAGGTTCCATGTCAGTGCTACCATGAATTTCATGTCGGCTCCACTAAACTAGAAGGAAAGCACGAACTATTTACATAGCCGCTTCGACCGACGTTTCATTCATTCAGTGCGGTGGTACCATCCGTGGTAAAAAACCGGCCAAGTGCGAGTCGAACTCGCGCACTTAGAGTTCCGTGCCATCATTACGAGTAATGCCAGATTTGATTATTGACTACATGTAAATCGGTTCAACCATTTTAGAGTTTACCCGTTACAAAGATAGACATTTGAATTTAAATTTGTATTACCTCGCGTCCCTCTCTCTCTCTCTCTCTCTCTCTCTCTCTCTCTCTCTCTCTCTCTCTCTCTCTCTCTCTCTCTCTCTCTCTCTCTCTCTCTCTCTCTCTCTCTCTCTCTCTCTCTCGCGTCTCTCTCTCTCTCTCTCTCTCTCTCTCTCTCTCTCTCTCTCTCTCTCTCTCTCTCTCTCTCTCTCTCTCTCTCTCTCTCTCTCTCTCTCTCTCTCTCTCTCTCTTAATTACCTAAATATACTCTCTTATTAAACCGCTCAACTGATTCACAAGCAATTGTCACCGTTGCAATCCGACCTATCTACGAAAGGATAAGCAATCCTAAATGTGGACATAGAAGTAGTACATAGAAGTCTAAAGTGACAGAATTCAGAGAAAAATCAGTATCCGATTTACTGTTAGTACGACAGGAACCAGTCAGCCCGGCATGACATTCGCAACCCTCGCATACGACCGAATGTCCATGGGCGCTGTTAGACACCATATGGGTGGCTCGGCGCCACATGTCGAGGTTTCAATGAAAAAGTGGAGGCAGGAAGGCTAACAATAGAGGAATTATTGACAAGTCACTGGGCCCGTAGGCTTCGCTGGTCAGGGCGAATCAATAGAGCCTTTTAAACGATGTAGATTGGATGGTACTTTATGATTAGACATTATGTGCTATATTTTTTTTCGACAGAACAGTAAAATCTTGGTTATGGTTTTAAGGTTATGTAATTCAGTACGCGTGGCTGAGTCAGAGGGCCCAAAGTACATACTCATTCTGTCAGCCTCGGTAACTCAGTGGTGCGGTCGGTCGGCTGTTGTTAAGCAATGCTGAGCGCGGTCAGTATTTGAATGGGTGACCGCTCGACCGTTAGAGGCTGACCGTGGTTCGGATTTCACGTTAAACTGTAGGTCCCTTCCCTTCTTACCTTACTAGATGGTAGGGTTTATCGCGGCCGGGTTGGTACCACCGCACGTGCACCGCACTGAGCAATGGCACCTACTCCACCCTGTGTTATGGGCTGACATCACGGATGTTGTAAGTGATGTAGCCAACCGTGTCAGTTATCATAAAAAAAAATTATAATCACCCCCGAAAGATTCATTGCACGATTGCTATTAAACTCGGTCTCGGTAAGTCTCGGTGTTTTTACCCGACTTAAAAAAAAAGGGAGAGGTTTTCTTTCTTTTTTTATTTGAGGTATTCTTTTTTTATTTGAAAGCTGGTGCTTTCCGTGTGATTTTAATTTGGTCAAGATCGGATTGGAAAGCGAGGCGGAATCGCGAGGCCGAAGGCCGAGCGATTCCTCCGAGTACATTAATATAAAAAAAAAAAAAATTGTGAAATTAAAAAGTATTTAAATAAATATAAAAACCGCCTTCAAAAATGTATGAAATAAAAAAAATCGAACCCTTGAGTTGAAGAGGGTGGTAAATCAAGAAATAATAACCGACCGCCTTCAACTCTAGGGTTATTATTTTTTATTTTATACATTTTTGAAGGCGGTTTTTATATTTTTTTAAATAGTTTTTTATTTAACAGTGTTTTTTAGTAATTTTTTCTATCATCGGAATGAAGCAAAACGTTTATGAAGAGCTCATTCACGAACAGCAGAATCAAGTTCAAGCGTTTTTTTTTTCCTGATAAGTACAGGCTTTCCTGCGAATGTTTACTGAGCGTGCCCAGGGCTTGTAGACCTATACATATTATTATCGTATCTACTACGAAAGCTGCTCGGACTTTGTGTACTCTGGAAAACGATTTTCAGGCAGGCTTAAAATTCAGTTTTTTTCTGAATATACCGTCAGTCTTTCTCACCTGACATTCAGTTTTAATATAATATCAATAAAATCAAATCGAATCGTTTATTTATTCAGGCACTTGCACCCATTGCACACACAAGAAATTCGAATCAATATCAATACTAATAATAAATATGTAAGGCATGGTCATGGAATAAATTACCTTTGTTTTATGACTTTCACTTTATAAATATATATATATTTTAATTAAATACTAACAACTTTTTGTTGCTTTATTTTTTATGTAAAACACATATTTTATTAATAATAATAAAAAAACACATTTATTGATTAAATATTTCGCCCCGATGTCGGTGGCGTCTTCAGTCAAGTGAGAAATAATGATTTGATAGATATGTTTTTTAATATTTTCTTCTTTTTTTATTATTTTTTATATAGAAATAGAAAGCAAATGATGGTTTTATGGATACATGGTGAGTGGATGAACGTAAATTAATATGAGTTGTGAGATGTGAAAGGTATACTGGTGATGTATGTTTAATTTAGTGAATGACGTTGAGGCCTGGTGAATGGTATGAGCCAAGGATCCATATGTATGAAGTTTCATGGGTACGCAACTCTATTTCAGGGAGGGGAGGTGAGAATGATTTTATGATACGGACGTGGAAGCAGTTGTTAAATGTCAGTTGGTGTGAACTGGCGTGTGCTGGTACAGGTAATGAGGAATAAGCGAGGGAGTTGACTGTAAAGCGGTGATGATTAAGCCTGATATGAAGGCGGTTGATTGTTTCACCGATGTAGTATGATGGGCAATGTTTGCATTCTAACAGGTAGACGTAGTTTGATGTTTTGCAAGTGGAGTATGGTTGGGCGTACAGTCGATGATGTGCGTTTGTGAGTTGGATTATGGATGCTGTATTGATGAGTGGACATGTTATAAGATACAGATGTTTTAACTCACGAGCGCGGGTGAGCCATACTTGTAGTTGTAATGCGTATAGACACGCGCTCCTTGTGCGTAAGTACAGCAGGTACTGTACCGACGTTACTCACTCGCCGATGTGAGTATGAGAAACGATCTCACCCAACCAATCAGAAGGCGTTCGCTGAGGCATCCGGCCCGGCTATTGGGTGGAATATGCGAGTATTTGTGTGAGTTAGCGAGTGAATTAACGCCGGTAGACCCCCATGTCTATTCTTGTAAATTCTGACAGCGGAACACACACAAGAGCGCGCGGTCTATACGCATTACAACTACAAGTAAGGTTCACCCGCACTCGTAAGATAAAACATCTGTACTGAGTTTGTAGACTCTATGTATGATAGTATAACTAAATTGACGATTTTTAGAAATATTTTCTGTGTGTATGTATGTTCATTAGTTCCTCCATAACTCTTAAAACGATTATCCGAATTCGATTAAACTTAGTACAAGCACATTTTACCATACGTGACACAGGATAGGCTAAATAAAATTCAGTTCCGGTTACGCTAAGATTTGGCTCTCATACAAACCGAATTGTTCCGCGCGCCAAAATAAAGGTACGGTAGCGGGCTTACTTAATTTCTTGTTTTTAAATACGAATTTCAAGCGAGCGAAGCCGCGGGCAAAAGCTATACAAAATAAATCTTGGCCACATAGTGAATTATTTGTATGACATGTGGTATACCCACAGGGTATACCGTTGGAAAGGGAATACACAAGCAAAATTTTTAAAAGAAAACAAAGATCTCCTGTCAGTTTTCATTAATTAAGAAATTAAGATTCTGCCATATTTTTACTCGTCCTCGGGAATTTGGGAGATTATAAGTTCTTTTCGTGGTATTAGCTTATATGTATAACGTCATTGTACGTATATCGTAAAATCCAATAAAATGTACTTCGTGTTGATAAAATCATAACCAAACAGGTTACAAGGGTGTACAGCTAGGATTTTGGTAAAGCCCTAGGACGGACGGACAGACAGACAGACGCGCGTACGCTTTGTAATAGGCTTCCGTACGAATACGGAACCCTAAGAACTACCACGCATGAGCAGCAGCCTTAGGGAGCTCCTCCCAACGGCAATCTCGGCCGTGTAACTCGTTTACCGCGACATTAATGAAAGCGCGACCGAGACGCCCCTGAATAGACTTTTACACAACTCTGGAGATAATTAAGGCTCTCATACTCCCGTGGAGGCTTTCAGAGACTCTTGGGCGAGTGGTTAAGACGAGACGGAGGTTAACTTTCTCCATACAAAATGGTCTATCGGCATTTGTGTTTTTTATTTTATTTTTTTTTTTTATGGCAACTGACACGGTTGGCTACATCACCTACAACATCCGTGATGTCAGCCCATAACACCGGGTGAACTTGGTGCCACGTCAGTGCTTCCCTTCGGTCGTGCCGGCTACACTGAACTGGACGGAAAACACAAACTATTTGCATAGCCGTTTCGACCGACCTTTCATTCAGTGCGGTGGTACCAACCCGGGCGGGTTAAACCCTACCACCTAGTGATATAAGAAGGCAGTCATATCCCTTAGTCGCCTTTTGAGACATACACGGAGAGAGATGCAGTGGGGCTATTCTTTTAAAGTACCGGCCCCATACGGTACAAGTGTTTTCTAGTCCCCTAAACCTTATCCGATTTTTGCCATCCCTTACAGATTTATTATTAGTATTGATTTAAAAAAAAAAATCTTGTCTTAGAACAGTTTTGTTAAGATGAAATATACCTACAACACCAGAGAAAAAAAATTGTATTTCGACGGAAAAAATTTGCGATTATTATTTTTTGATGTCATGAAGTGCAAAAAATATGTAGATTCGACTGTGCTTATTACAACAACAAAAAATAATTGTATAAATAAGGTTTAGGGGGCTAGAAAACATAAATGCCGAAAGACGACTTTGTATGGAGAAAGTTAACTTCCGTCTCGCCTTAAGTCTTTTGCCTTCCTTGCTAGAGGCAAGGGGGAGGGGCGGGGTTCATTGTTTATTGTTTATTGTATAATTACATCCATAGGTAGGTAACCTACGCTTGGATATGTCGAAAATTCCGCCAGTTCTAAATTCAAATGCGAAGAAGAACTGACAAACAAACTTCGCAAGTCACAATGTTTTGTTAGTACCTTATATATAAGTATTATAATTCAAGTAATTTACAATAATTAACGCATACTACCGCTCACAAGAACATTAATATTTACAGCATAAGCATGAACACTCAAGAATCTGACCACTCTGCCTATTTACGCGAAACCCGCATGTATGGTGCGACTTTTCTCGGAGCTCAGAATCGATATTACATAATTATTTTTTTCAGTGGAAGCAGACACGGTTGGTTACGTCAACTACAGACTACATCCGCGATGTCAGCCCATAACACGTCCGTTGTACGGAGGTGAAAAGGGGACGGCGGAATCACGTCAAACAGTTCCTCCGAGCACTCCCCGTGGAATAGGCGATAGGACACACTTAGGGCGCCGAAATCCCTACGAAGTTGCAGTGGTTCTAGATCGCGGGACATGTCGTAATGATGATGGTATTATTATTTAAATGTACCTATACATGTTGGTCAAAATATTCTCCAGTTTTCTTTTCTAAATGTCATGCCAATTCCATTCTACATGTACACATAGTTGTTCTGTGGTTGTGGAAGAGGTCTCGGTCTCCCACGCGGCTTATTTGCCTAATTCAGTAATCCTGTTATCCTTGTCTTAGAGCAGGTAAAAGCTTTCAGAAGACTTGTGTTAGTAAGTTAAGTGTGCGTTTTTAAAAGCTCTCCCCAAGGCAGGAAGGACCTGCCAATGAAATCTCACTGAAATCGTCTGAATTCACACTGAAATCTCACTGACAACAAATAATGAGGTTCACATCTTACTTTACAAGAAGCGCACGTAATCTACGCATACCAGCAGCAGGAACCAATTATGGCAAAAGAAGTGTATTGTTCGAGGGCGTTCAAATATACAATGATCTCCGAAATAATATAAAAATTTAGAATCAAACACTATGTTCAAAACGGCTGCCAAAATATACTTCTTGAATAATAATTAGAACTTTTCTTTAGTTTTTTTTACGTAATACGGTATGGGTGGCTGAGTCCGAGGGACCAAAGCACATGCTCCGACCAGCCAATATCACCTCCGAGATGGTAGGTGCCATACCGGAGACTTCCCTGGATTGCTGGCTATACTGGACTAAGAGGAGAACACCAACTTGTTAATATTTTAAAATTATGTAACCATTTGACTTCAGTTCTATGTGTCTCTCTGTGTGTCTGACCGTCTGTCTTCAGAATATTTATAATATTACCTAACCTTGTGTATGAGAAACAGTCGGTAAAACTAATTTAATAAAATTAACCTAATCCTTACCTTTAATAAAATCCAACGTCTGCTTTCTGTCTGAGTGTCTGAGTGTCTGTCTGTCCGCTTATAACTCGAGAACCACTGAACCGATTTTAATAAAACAAAATTCTACGGATAGCTTAATTCTTCCCATCAACTATAGGCTACTTACTATCACGCTAAAGCTTACGAGGTTAGCAGTGAAGTGAAGTATGAGAGCGGACGGAGCCGCGGGCACAGCTTGTAAATAATAAAAACTAAATATTATATTATGTATTTTTTTTTATCTCAAAAACTATAAATCTTTATCAGACAAAGAAAAATTAAATTAAACAGAAATGTAACAACTTAGATAATATTATATTATGTACCTACAATAATTTAATTTTACTAATTGTTTAAAATTTCTATTTTATACTTAACAAGCTGTGCCCGCGGCTCCGTCCGCTCTCATACTTCACTTCACTGCTAACCTCGTAAGCCATTTAGCGTGATAGTAAGTAGCCTATAGTTGATGGGAAGAATCAAGCTATCCGTAGAATTTTGTTTTATTAAAATCGGTTCAGTGGTTCTCGAGTTATAAGCGGACAGACAGACACTCAGACACTCAGACAGAAAGCAGACGTTGGATTTTATTAAAGGTAAGGAAGGAAAAGGAAATAAGGATAAGGAAGGATAAGGAAGGAAGGAAAGGAAGGAAGGATCGTTAACCCCTTAGATCTCTTGAAGCGAATTTTATTATAACGTCCTTTGAGATCAATAAAGTTTCTTTAAACCGAACCTTGTCTGAGTCGTGGATTTTTTTATATTTGAGAACGCATAAAATTAAATTATTTATTTAACTGCTTTTGCCCGCGAATTCGCTCGCGTGAAATTCGTATTTAAAAAGAAGATACCACCGCACTGAATGAAACGTCGTCGGTCGAAACGGCTATATAAATAAATAGTTCGCGTTTTCGGTCCTTCCAGTTCAGGGTAGCCGGCATGAAATTAAGGGTAGCACTGGCATGGCACCTAGTTCACCCGGTTGTTATGGGCTGACAACATAGATGTTGTAGGTGATACAGCCAACCGTGTCAGTCAGTCAGTCAGGAGGTAGACAGAGAATATATATATATATATATTTTTTTTATTGATACGCAAGACACTTGGCGCCGTCAGCATGGATTGTTGAGCCGACGACGCCCAAAAGCATTCGGTTTAGAGCGGGGGCTGCGAATGCCGTGCCGGCGTGACAGATGCCTTTTTACGCTTCTCTTGAAAGATCCCAAGTCATACACTGAAGGAAACACATCGGGAGGAAGTGCATTCCAGAGTTTCGCAGTGCGGAAAATAAAAGAAATACTGGAGCGCTTAGTCCGCACTTTAGGCAGCTCTACAGTGTAGGGATGCATTCCCTGTCTGTTACGCGTGGACCTATGGTGAAATGATGAAGTCGGAATTGTTTCGAACATAAGAGAAACGATCGTTAGTAATCATATATTTTGCGTTAAAATTTTGTGTAAAACTCATATTTTATTAATAATAATAAAAAAGCACATTTATTGATGAAATATTTCGCCCCGATGTCGGTGGCGTCTTCAGTCAAGTGAGAAATAATGATTTGATAGATATGTTTTTTAATATTTTCTTCTTTTTTTATTATTTTTTATATAGAAATAGAAAGCAAATGATGGTTTTATGGATACATGGTGAGTGGATGAACGTAAATTAATATGAGTTATGAGATGTGAAAGGTATACTGGTGATGTATGTTTAATAATGTTTAAATTTTGCTAATAAACCGAGTCTAACGCGAGCGTAGCGGGCAAAAGCTAGTAGTATTATTACATAATTTATTATTTTAGGATGATGGAAGAATATCTGAACGAATTTGAATAATCCTTAGGCTTATGTTAATAAAGGATCAAGGAAATCTTAGCTCGATCTGTAGATTTACTGAAGTACAATCCGCTCCGAAAGTGGAATCACATCTGCGAAACCGTGAGTGTGGAAGAGGTCTACACCTCCAATAAAAAAACGAGGTGTGGCTGCGTAGTGGACACGGCCGTGTGTTTTACGTGAATACGTGTAGGTACGTAACGGGTAATATTTTCCTAGAGCGACCTCGGTACGGTAGGTAGGCGGTTTACTTACTTTCTTCTTTTTAAATATGAATTTCACGCGAGCGAAGTCGCTGGCAAAAGCTAGTGAAAGGTAACGAATTCTTTGATCCTTTAGCTATCGAGTGGTGTAATTAAATTTTGGATGTAGATGATAGATATGAAGCTGCAACACCAAACTGTATCCCCCGATTTTTTTATCATCAGTTTTCTGGATTCCCGTATTCACGTCAAAAATTAAAAAAATACTGCCTGACACACCCCTACGGGTGTGTCAGGCAGGATCGTGGAGCGTGGAAATTCAGTTCCGGTTTCGCTAAGATGTGGATCTCGTACAAACCGAATTGTTCCGCGCGCCGAAATGACCGAGTTTTATTTACGATCCCCCGATGCCTTTAATAACCTGAGTGATTTTTTTTTTTAATTAAAAGTTTATAATGTTTCGGTTTTTTTTTCTATTTCTAATTTAACTTTTATTTCAAGCTTTCTAAGAGACTTACTTTGAATGTGTAATAATTTTGTTAGGTTAGGTTAGGTGGCAAGTACATAAATCAGTTTTGTAATAATTTCCGTTTATTTACTTACAGTCGACGAGTGAAAGTGTAATAAATGTCCATTTTACAGCAGATATCCCTCCACCAATTAGGAAAAGTGTCGATGATCTTTGAATCGGCTGGCCTTATCTTCATCACATATAGCTAAGAACCATCCCGGTTAAACCAGCTTTCCAATAAAAAATGCTTCCGGCTCTATTCGGTAGATGACGCGCGCGCATACACTTTTTTGGTTTCTTCTATGGGAACCCCGTGATTTTTTTACTTTTTCTTGTTTTTATTATTTGTTGTTATATTAAACATAATAACACATATTCTGTGAAAATTTCAACGGGCTACCTATTACGGTTCAAGAGATACAGCCCTCGGACAGACAGACAAACGGACAGACGGACGGACGGACGGACGGATGGAAGGACGGACAGACAGACAGACAGATGGCATAGGCTTAGTAATAGGCTTCCGTACGGGATACGGAACACTAAAAAGACCGTGTCCAAATCGGCCCATCCATTTGGGAGCTACGATGTCCACACACAGACAGACGGAGGGGTCATACTTTTAACAACTGTCCTTTTGCATCGGGGATTAATAATCAGTCTAATAAATTTAAATGCTTGACGCAAACCGGCCAACGGTAAGACTGGAGCTTCGGCGAAAATATAAAGGGCCAAAATAATAACCCTTCTGACGTCGCCGCGTCGCCTTAATCAAATAAAAAATGTAACCGTACAAAAGGTTACAGCAAATTCGCACAATCTAAATAACTTATGTACATTCAAATCGATACATATTACAAAATGTACCCCTGAAAGTTAAAAGGAAACTTAATAAATAACCCAAGCGGAATATAATACAAAAAAATATAGAAATGGTATTATAATTTGTAGATGTTATTGTAGTAGTTTCTCCAGATATACAGGGTGTTTCAGGATAGGCTTGAGAAACTTCAGGAATAGAAAGTACTCATTATTAAGAAGAAGAAAATCCTTATCACTCAAATCGAAATTCCGTATACTTTATTTTTCATACAAAAATTGGAAATTGTTATAAAAACTAATAGTTTCACATAGATGCAGTGTACTGCATGTCTCTTTCAGGTGTTTCTCTCTCTCTCTCTCTCTCTCTCTCTCTCTCTCTCTCTCTCTCTCTCTCTCTCTCTCTCTCTCTCTCTCTCTCTCTCTCTCTCTCACATTACTTGTCCGTACTATACATACTTTGGCGAAGCACGTATTCTATCGCTTATTACATGGGGAGGTCTCGGACCCACCGCCACCTTTCCACCTCCGCACCACCTGCCCATATTTCTCTTCGTTTTCGGCATTTCGTCTCTCTAGTGAAGAAATATATTTATGTATTTTTTTTTATAGAAAGCGCGACAGGTTGCGCCGAGCCACCCATAACGTGTCTAACGACGCCCATGGACATTCGGTCGTATGCGGGGGTTGCGAATGCCATGCCGGCCTGACAGGTGCCTATTCACGCCCCTCTTGAAGAACCAGAGACAATACTTGGTGGGAAATATATGGACAGGGAGAGCGTTCCACAGTTTACCGGTTCTTTAGAGGAAAGATCCGCAGAATCGATTGGTACGCATCCGCGGTAAGTTCAGCGTGTATGGATGCAATCCCTGCCCAGTGCGCGTGGTGCGAAGGTGGAAAGGGAACGGCGGGATTGCATTAAACAGGTCGTCCGGGCATTCCCAATGGAATAAGCGATAGAACACACTTAGGGAGCCGACATCCCCACGGTGTTGCAGTGGTTCTAGATCGCACGACACTTCGCGGTCACCCACTAGTCGCATCGCTATCTGTATCGAATCTATGAGTTTTGCCCCGCTCGAAGAATTAATAGCCTTTCCATATTTTTGAAGTGTTTGCCAAGCGGAATATTCTCGCAGAACGCCAGACAGAATTCCACCTTCGTTAGAAAATTTATTCCCGAAAGTAGTTGATTATTCGTGGCACGACAAAATTGTTATGAATTTACTGACGAAATTGTTATGAATTTACTGACAAAATTAAAACCCTATTATATGAATTCCTAACTGGGGCGGTTTTGTTGCGTTAGCAAAATGCCTTACAAATCTGGCAAAGTAAGTCTACATGAAGACCATGCATTGAATTGTACCGTGTGGGGCCGGCACTTTAAAAGGATAGCCCCACTGCATCTCTCCCCGTGTATGTCGTAAAAGGCGACTAAGGGATATGACTCCCTTCTTATATTACTAGGTGGTAGGGTTTAACGCGCCCGTTTGTACCACCGTACTGAATGTAAGGTCGGTCGAACCGGCTATGTAAATAGTTTGTGTTTTCCGTCCAGTTCAGTGTAGCCGGCACGACCGAAGGGAAGCACTGACGTGGCACTAAGTTCACCCGGTGTGCTGACATCACGGATTTAGAGGTGATGTAGCTAACCGTGTCAGTTTGCATAAAAAAAAAGTGGGGGGATCTTCTCGCCACCACAACTATTGTACACATCTTTGGCATTCTATAGCTTCAAAATCTGTCGCTTTTTCGATGGGGAGTGCTTGGAGGAGCTGTTTGACGCGATCCCACCGTGTCCCTTCCCACCTCCGCACACCGCGCACCGGACAAGGATTTCAACCATACACGTGGGACTTACGCTGATGCGTACCAATCTGTTCTGCAGATCTTTCCTCTACAGAACTGGTAAACTCTGGAACGCTCTCCCTGCCCACATTTTTCCCCAAGTACAGTCTCGGGTTCTTCGATAGGGCCGCGAACAGGCACCTCTCAGGCCGGCATGACAACATAAGTACCTTTAATTTTATAATTTTTACTGAAATATAATGCATAGGCACCGTTCTAGAAGGTTTTAAAGATTGCCTGGACTTTCACAGTCAGTCAGCGTGTAAGCGTCCACTGCTGGACATATGCCTCTCCAATTTTCCTCCAGTCCTCCCGGCCTTAAGCGGTACGGAACCACTGCTTTCCGCCGACGTACTTTATGTCGTCGTCTCACCTGGCCGGTGGTCTTCCCACACTCCGTTTTCCTGTCCACGGCCGCCAGTGTAGGACACGATTACTCCAAAGGTCGTCGTCTCTTCGGCTGACGTGCCCAGCCCACTGCCACTTGAGCTTAGCCCCCGGTATTAAATATCGACTACTTTGGTGCGTCGGCGGATTGCCTCGTTACGCACCATATCACGTAGCGATATTTCCAGCATGGCTCGCTCCATTGCTCGCTGGGCAACTTTCAACCTTTGGACTTTCACACACACCTCCACTACCATCCAATGTTCTGGAAGCGCATACAACGCAAGGTAGCCATTGCCCAAAGAGTTTATATTCGCAGTGACGACGTAATACAAACTCTTTGCCATTGCCGTAGTTCTGAGCGCCGCGTTCGAGCGGCCATCACTCCCTCCCCTCCTCTCCCCGTTTCATTCTGCATACCCTTTATTTATAGCGCACTTGTTGGTTCTGTGTGAGGTCAGTACTTTAAAAGAATAGCCCCACTGCATCTCTCACCGTGCATGTCGTAAAAGGCTACTGATGAATATGGCCAAGATGCCGCGCTAAAGGGCGAGCCATCCATCGAGTCGCGCAGCAGGTGGGTTTTCGCTTCTTACTCGCTGCTTGATAGTGGTCTTGTCCTAATACTTTGTGCTAAACGTGGTGGTCGGTGTTGCGCTGCAATTTACAAGAGTCCTTGCAGCACAACACTGATTACTCTGCTTAACCCGATTATCGGGATACAGCATGTGGTATGTATTGTATGTATTCAGTGTTGTAAACGAGCTTTACCGCGTCCCAATTCCCAGTAATCGGCCACTGCGACGTACTTTCTCTGAGTTCTGAACCTTGGCCATCCGTCGCCTTAGGTGCCAAAGACCGTACCAAACTAGATAGACTCTGTGGCTCTGCGCTTGCTCCGTCAAAAGGAATATGAACTTATAAAGGAATATGATTGACCTAGAGCGCAAAAGTCGTTTTTTACTCAAATTTGGTACGTACTAAATAAATTTGGTACGTACCAAATTTGGTACGTACCTAAACCGGTTTAGTTGCGGCAACTAACCACAATTTAGTAAAACCGTATTTTTGTCAGCCTCGATAGCTCAGTGATGCAGACAGTCAACTGTCGCTATTGAATGTTAAGCAACGCTGGGTGCGGTCAGTTCTTGGATGGGTGCCCGCTGACCGTTGGAGGCTGACCGAGGTTCGGAATCCTCGTAAAACTGTAGGTCCCTTCCCTCCTAATCTTACTTGGTGGTAGGGTTTAACCCGCCCGGGTTGATACCACCGCACTGAATGAAACGTCGGTCTAAACGGCTATGTAAATAGTTTGTGTTTTCCGACCAGTTCAGTTTAGCCGGCACGGTCAAAGGGGGAAGCACTGACATGGCACCTAGTTCAACCGGTGTTATGGGCTGACATCACGGACGTTGTAGGTGATGTAGCCAACCGTGTCAGTTTCCATAAAAAAAAAAAACCCTCTTTTGTAACCAACTACCGAAGTTCAGCTATACATTAGAAATCTATTTACTAAACTCGGTTTATTTGTGCTAACTGCTGGTTTTGTAGTCACCACAGCAACTAAACTGTTTTGTAGCTTAATACTCAAAATTTTGTTACTAACTGACTAACCGTTTTTTCAGTGAGTTAAGTATGGTCTTTGAATGTAGGTTACTATATATGCTCTTCATTCGAGTCTTTTCAGCGCTCGAAATTTGAAATTGTTCCTGAGGGTTTCAAGGCTATGCGCCAAATTCAATTTACTCACGCGGAATTCGATTGTATTAGGCGCTCGGGAAATTCATCCGAAAGGTAATTTACAATACAGCATATTGGTTGAGTTTCACCATGCCCACATTTTGGAATTTTTAGAAGAATTAAATTTCTTTGGGCAATTATTTTTAACGTTTCGTATTCGCGAATAGCCGCCGGCCTACCCCATTCGCAAACACGCCTGATGTTATATATATATATATATACCCCTGTTTCGTAACTTCAGAGTTCGAAAGGTGTTCATATTTGAAGACGAAACGCCCTGAAACTTTTTCCCAGATTCGGTCTTTTTATAGTACTTTTCGTGAAAATAGTTTTATCAATATCCAGATTCGGTGGACGGTTAATTCTACGCGAGACGGCGCGGCGAGCGCAGCGGGGCGCGTTAGCATAAACGCGCCGTGCAGAACGACGGGTCACTGTCCATCAAGTTTTTATTACAATACTAGCTTTTGCCCGCGGCTTCGCTCGCGTGAAATTTGTATTTCAAAGGAAGAAAGTAAGTAACTAAGGGCGAGCTGGGTTCAGGTAAACGATAAACCATCTCGAAGAAAGTGAGTAACTTTATGAGGCCGAAGGCGGAGTTGCGTTCAGGAAGACGATAAACCTTCTCGAAGACAGTAAGTAACTATGGGCGAGGCCGAAGGCCGAGCTGCGTTCAGGAAGAGGACAAACCATCTATAAGAAAGTAAGTAACAAAGGGCGAGGCCCAAGGCCGAGCTGCGTTCAGGAAGAGGATAACCTTTTCGAAGAAAGTAAGTAACTATGGGCGAGGCCGAAGGCCGATCTTCGTTCAGGATGAGGGTAAACTTTTCGAAGAAAGTAAGTAACAGAGGGCGAGGCCGAAGGCCGAGCTGCGTTCAGGAAAACTGAACCTTCTCGAAGACAGTAAGTAACTATGGGCGAGGCCGAAGGCCGAGCTGCGTTCAGGAAGAGGATAACATTTTCTAAGAAAGTAAGTAACAGAGGGCGAGGCCGAAGGCCGAGCTGCGTTCAGGAAGAGGATAAACCATCTTTAAGAAGTAAGTAACAAAGGGCGAGGCCGAAGGCCGAGTTGCGTTCAGGAAGAGGATAACCTTTTCGAAGAATGTAAGTAACCGAGGGCGAGTCCGAAGGCCGAGCTGCGTTCAGGAAGACCATAAATCTTCTCGAAGAAAGTAACTTCTTTGTTACTTACTTTCTTCGAAAAGGTTTATCCTCTTCCTGAACACATCTCGGCCTTCGGCCTTGCCCATAGTTACTTACTGTCTTCGAGAATTTATCGTCTTCCTGAACGCAGCTCGGCCTTCGGCCTCGCCTATAGTTACTTACTGTCTTCGAAAAGGTTTATTGTCTTCCTGAACGAAGCTCGGCCTTCGGCCTCGCCCTCTGATACTTACTTTCTTCGAACAGGTCATCCTCTTCCTGAACGCAGTTCGGCCTTCGGCCTCGCCCATAGTTACTTACTGTCTTCGAGAAGGTTTATCGTTTTCCTGAACGCAGCTCGGCCTTCGGCCTCGCCCTCTGTTACTTACTTTCTTCGATAAGTTTACCCGCATGCTGAATGCAGCTCGGCCTTCGGCCTCGCCCATAGTTACTTACTGTCTTCGAAAAGGTTTATCGTCTTCCTGAACGCAGATCGGCCTTCGGCCTCGCCCTCTGTTACTTACTTTCTTCGAAAAGGTTATCCTCTTCCTGAACGCAGCTCGGCCTTCGGCCTCGCCCATAGTTACTTACTGTCTTCAAGAAGGTTTATCGTTTTCCTGAACGCAGCTCCGCCATCAGCCTCGCCCTCTGTTACTTACTTTCTTCGAAAAGTTTACCCTCATCCTGAACGCAGCTCGGCCTTTGGCCTCGCCCATAATTACTTACTTTCTTCGAAAAGGTTATCCTCTTCCTGAAAGCAGCTCGGCCTTCGGCCTCGCCCTTTGTTACTTACTTTCTTAAAAATGGTTTATCCTCTTCCTGAACGCAGCTCGGCCTTCGGCCTCGCCCATAGTTACTTACTGTCTTCGAGAAGGTTTATCGTCTTCCTGAACGCAACTTCGCCTTCGGCCTCAAAAAGTTACTCACTTTCTTCGAGACGGTTTATCGTTTACCTGAACCCAGCTCGCCCTTAGTTACTTACTTTTTTCCTTTGAAATACGAATTTCACGCGAGCGAAGCCGCGGGCAATTTTTTATCATTACTTATGTCCTCTAGAGGGCGCCATATCCTATAGCCTATAGACGTTGGATGCGTCTTGACGACCAGCGTACGGTCAAGACGCATCCAACGATACCTCATTTGTCAAATTATGATAAGTTGTGTCGAAGTTATTATGAGGGAACAGTTGAACATACATACATACATACATACCGGTCAAAAACATAACTCTCCTTTTCGCTTCGCCGTAATCGGGTAAAAATAAGAATCTCTTCGCTAATATACCGCGCATACTACACTACGTACAATATAATAAACATACGATCAATTAACTTAAATCAAATAGGAACTTCAGTTAAATAAATATCCGCTAACATCGACTCGCAATAACACTTTTACATAGGTTTGCACCTAAAATTAATCAAATAGATACCTAACGAAGTTAACCTACATAATATTATGAATCGAATTAAAATATAAGAAACTCTGCCGAGACAATGCATACACACACACACCGCGCTCCGCCAGACCACCGACACCGAATAGACCGCACGACCGCACCCCGCGCCGCGTCCCGCGCCTTCGCCGCCGCCGGGCTGCCAGTCTCCGCGAGACGCGCTACTAACCCCCGCCGCGCCGCGCCGCCCATTATTTCGGCGCTTGGAACAATTCGATTTGTATGGGAGCCACATCTTAGCGTAGCCGGAAGTGAATTTTAGTAAGCCTATCCTGTGTCCCGTATAGTAAAATGGGTTTGTACTAAGTTTCATCAAATTCGGATTATGGCTTTAAGAGTTATGGAGGAACATACATACATACATACATACATACATACATACAGAAAAGATTTCTAAAAATCGTCAATTTAGCTTTAGTATCATACATAGAGGCTACAAACTCAATATTTCCTAAAACAAAGTAACTTACTCCCTGACCATCCCTTACAGATTTATTATTAGTATTGATTGATGATTGATATACATACACATCATGTAATAATCAGTGAGCTAATAAATCTTCTACTAGAGCTACAAAGAAAGATTAAGAGAAATGGTGTCCCAACAGCTGAGATATGAGGTAAGGTAGCGGGGTGGCGGAGCGCAGAGCCGAGCGGTAGAGGGGAGCTAGCGGGTGTTAAGCGTAGCGTTCGGTGACAACGCTAGCCAAGGCCAAACCCAACACGTGCATTGGGCGCCAACAGTTTTTTTTTCCAATATTTGGTTGTATGATTTTTGCAACACACAACCGGACATAAAGGCTGGTGCGAGACACCTGTATAAATCGCAGATCAGGTCCTGCTTGGAGTACTGCTCGCACCTGTGGGATGGCTCTGCCAAATACCAGCTTGCGCCTCTGGACTCAATCCAGCGTCGAGCCGTGCGACTAGTGGGTGACCCCGAAGTGTCCTGCGATCTAGAACCACTGCAACACCGTAGGGATGTCGGCTCCCTAAGTGTGTTCTATCGCTTATTCCATGGGGAGTGCTCGGAGGAGCTGTTTAATGCGATCCCGCCGTCCCCTTTCCACCTTCGCACCACGCGCACTGGGCAGGGATTGCATCCCTACACGCTGGACTTACCGCGGAAGCGTACCAATCGATTCTGCAGATCTTTCCTCTACAGAACCGGTAAACTCTGGAACGCTCTCCCTGCCCATATATTTCCCCCCAAGTACAGTCTCGGGTCCTTCAAGAGGGGCGTGAATGGGCATCTGTCAGGCCGGCATGGCATTCGCAACCCCCGCATACGACCGAATGTCCATGGGCGTCGCTAGACACCTTATGGGTGGCTCGGCGCCATATGTCGCGCTGTCAATAAAAAAAAAAAAAAAACACCGCGCGATGCATGCAGCAGGAGACAGTGGCGGCGCGTGCGACGAGTTCGACCGCTCGCGATCGACTGGTCTCAATTGGTCAATTTGGTCTCAACTCGGTGGAGCCATACGCCCGAGTAAATACTTTAGTAGAATATTATTAGATATTCTCTCTGCGCACTGGCAATACTTATGTAAATATTTTCTACCCTTTTTTTTTGAGAAATAAATTTATTTCTATTTCTATACGTCTTCTAGTACATTATAGTCTAAGCTTTCTATTTGCAGTGAGATGTCGGGGCGACCCTTTCTCGTATTTCAAAAGAAAATAAGGGACGTATTTCAAATACCTTTGTGCTAGTTATATCTCTATATACCTCGAACCCTGATCCTTTAATCGGCATTACGGTGTGCTGTGAGCCGCGAGCCTTTTGGGACTGAGCCTTTTGCGTTGAGCTGGAGTTGGAAATGAAGTTATGTAAGAATTTAAAAATACCTACATATTATATTCTATTTCAGTATTTTCATACAGCGCATAGTTATATTATTTGTATTTTTTTTTATTTCTTTATTATCACATTTTATGTACAAGATATATTTTCACATTAATTTTATATACTTACAAGCACCTATACATGAAATTAATATAAAAAAACTCCTACCTATCTATGTACAATTTTTTTATTTTTCTTTATTTCACATTTTTATCATACATTTATATTAATTTCACATATTTTACATTACTTATACAAAAACTTAGGAAAATACACAAAATTAATACAAAATCTAAATAAAAACGGTAAATTTAATAATGATTTTTAGGTTTCGGAAGGTGAAACGAGGCCACATGTCGCGCTTTCCGTAAAAATAAATCTAGGGTTATAGGAGACATGGAAACACGGTGGCACGTGAAGAATGTATGTACGAGTATATGTTTGTTCTTATACATACATACATACATACATACCACACACGATGTATCCCGACAATCAGGGTAAGCAGAGTAATCGGTGTTGTGCTGCGAGAAACTCTGGAAAATTGCAACACAAAATCGACCACCATGTTTAGCAAAGTATACTTTTAATTACTCTGCTTACCCCGATTGTAGGGATACAGTGTGTGGTGTGATTTTGGCGTTTTTTTTTTCTGTTAAACTTACAAGTAGATTTCATTTGTACTTATTTTTAGTTTTGTTCTCTTGAAGAACAAATTAATGACAAAAAATATCAATAAATCTGGTTGTCATGATTACTCTTGAAACGAATTCGTTTGAAAACGAAAACGAACACCGACTGCTTCACCGTTCGGAAGCGGTGTAAAACTGTAGGTCCCTTCCCTTGCCCCTTACTAGGTGGTAGGCTCAAATTGTAGCCGACTGGGTTGGTACCACCGTACTGGATGTAAGATGGCCGCAAGCAACCTCGGTTGTGTTTTCCTCTAGTCCAGTAAAGCCAGCAATCCAGGGAAGTCTCCGGTATGGCACCTACCTTCTCGGAGGTGATATTGGCTGGTTAGAGCATGTGCTTTGGCCCCTCCGACTCAGCCACCCATACCGGATTACATAAAAAAAAAAAAAAAATTGAAAAAAGTCGTCTAACAAATAATAATAATAATTATTGTTTTTAATAATGTTGAATTTGCGCCAACTTCCTCATTTTGCTGAAATGTGTTTTGTATGTGCGTTAGGTACTTAGAAACTGAGCATTGACCATTTTCCGCGTACATGTTTCGTGTCGGTGGCGCCATATTTTTAACCCCCGACGAAAAAAACGGAGAGGTATTATAAGTTTGACGTGTGTGTGTGTGAGGGTGTGTGAGTGTGTGTCTGACTGTGGCATCGTAGATACCAAACGGATTGACCGATTTGGGTGCGGTTTTTTTATTAGGAAGCTTGTTTATTCGGGATGGTTCTTAGCTATGTTTTTAATCAATTAATCAAGTAATTAAGTAATTAAAAAAATTATTATCTTAAAAAGTGGACGGATTTTTATGCGGTTTCTTTTAAAAAGCTTGATATAAAAGTTAAATTACAAATTTAAAAAACCCCGACACTTAAAATGTCCAAAATAATTTCCGTTTACTTAAAGGAGTCGGGGGACCGCTAAGTAAATAAAATATAAAAACTCAGGCTGCGGGGGAATTTACTTAGCGGTCTCCCGACTCCTTTAAGTAAGTAAACGGAAATTATTTTGGAATTTTTAAGGGTCGGGGTTTTAGCTTACATGCATCCCACCTTGTACCATATGAGTAAGACGTGATACCACATCATAATAAATAAATGTTCTATGTCAAAGACAACCGGTACCGTGTGTGGCCGGTACTTAAAAAGAATAGCCCCACTGCATCTCTCCCCGTGCATGTCGTAAAAGGCGACTAAGGGATAAGGACAAGATGCCGTGCCAAAGGGCGACGGGCTCGCCACCTCTCACCTTGGCATGGTACTTCCAATGAGTCATGCAGCAGGTGGGTCTTCGTGCCTTACTTGCTGCTTGAGCGAGTGAATCTTGTTCGAATACTTTGCGAAACGTGGTGGTCGGTGTTGTGTTGTAATTTACCAGAGTTCTTGCAGCACAACACCGATTGCTCTGCTTACCCCGATTGTCGGGATTCAGCGTGTGCGATATGTATGTCAAAGACAAACCAATAAACGCCAGCTCAATATATCTCAATGTTCCTTTAAATCCTTTATTATTAGCGTGCAGGCGTATCGAAAAACGATGTTATTGCTGAATTTAGCTGTCGTACATTTTGGTGTTTTGTTTTTATTAACCCCCGAAGAATAAAGTGGGGTGTTATAAGTTTAACGTGTGTGTGTATGTGTGTATGGGTGTGTCTGTCTATGGCAACGTAGCTCCCAAACGGATGTACCGATTTGGATGAGGTTTTTTTTTATTGGAAAGCTGGTTTAATCGGGATGGTTGTTAGCTAGGTTTGTAATTAAATAATGAATGAATTAAATAATTTAAAAAAATATTATCTTAAAAAGTGGACCGATTTGCATGCGGTTCTTTTAAAAAAGCTTGAAATAAAAGTTAAATTACAAATTTTAAAAACCCGGCCCTTAAAAAGTAAAAAATTATTTCCGCTGGCTTACTTGAAGGAGTCGGGGGACCGCTAAGTAAGTGAAATATAAAAACTCAGAGCTGCGCGGGAATTTACTTAGCTATCCTCCAACTCATTTAAGTAAGTAAACGGTAATTATTTTTGAATTTTTAAGGTTTGGAAGTTTTTTTTAAATTTGTAATTTAACGTTTATAAAGTGACGCCAGGCCTCGCGAGGTTGCCGCGCAAAAAGACCGGTTGCGGTGTGATAGTCTTACGACTAATACCTTTTTTCCTTCGCAGATTCCAGATTCCAGATAAAGAAATACGAGCATGTATTTCTTATACAGTCATTGAATTCTTATTAATAATCTGTGGGCGGTTTATGCACAGGCCACGTTGCTTGGTCTTCGAAAATATTATAAGAAGATCGTCCTTAGAAACAAATCACTCTAGAACACTTGGTTTTGATTGAAAAAGGATTCGATACTCTACGCCAAAATGGAATACACGTAGATTTCTTCCTACTTTGTCATTTTGATAAGATTATTTAATTGATTACATTAGAAAGTTTCTTGGTCACTTCTCTGTGCCTTATTGGGTAGAAGTAGTAAAGTCAGCAAGATAATCCTTAACAGTCCATCAAACAGCGTCAAACTCCAGCGCAATATCTAGATATCGGTGAGGCAAAACAATACCTAAAGGAGACCGCATGTGACAATGTTCTATTTACTCGAACTTCGCTTCGATGTGTGTGTACGTCTGTTCAATTTTCCACCTTTGACGAACGCTCAAACAACGCACCTTATATCTAATGGTACCATCGAGCGACACGACGGCAGTACACACGATACTCTCAATATATGTATTATTAGCTAAAAAGTAAAATTACAAATTTCAAAAACCTTGGACCGTGTGGGGCCGGTACTTTAAAGAATAGCCCCACAGCATCTCTCCCCGTGTATGTCGTAAAAGAGGACTAAGGGATATGACTCTCTTTTTATATTACTAGGTGGTAGGGTTTAACCCGCCCGGGTTGATACCACCACAATGAATGAAACGTGTCGGTCGAAACGGCTATGTAAATCGTTCGTGCTTTCCGTCCATGTCAGCGTAGCAGACCTGAAATGAAGGGAAGTACTGACATGGCACCCCCCTTGAAGTGCACCGACTCCGCATATTGTCCCCATCTACGTCTAACGTCCGTCAGTCTGCGGCCCAGATGGGAGAGTCAAGATACACCAACAAGAGGCATGGTTACGTTTACTTAGGACTATCATCGTGATCCCCCGTGCCGGATATCGGATCCCCGCCCTACTTCCGCCCTCTCTTGGGCATTTCAACTGAATGCGGCGGCTTCCATCAGTGCTAGTAGGTTCGATCAGACGTTATACAGGTTTTATATTGCGACGGATTACGTGAGACGCAGATATTGTTGGCGTAATCGAACGGGATCCTAGGAAAAAGTGTTGATACGTTCTACAGTCTGTTTTTTTTTGGAAAGCGGAGTAAATCGAGATCTGTACCGTGTGGGGCCGGTACTTTAAAAGAATAGACCCACTGCATCTCTCCCCGTGTATGTCGTAAAAGGCGACAGAGTGATATGACTCCCTTCTTATATTACTAGGTGGTAGGGTTTAACCCGCCACAATGAATGGTCGGTCGAAACGGCTATGTAAATAGTTTGTGTTTTCCGTCCAGTTCAGTGTAACCGGCACGACCGAAGGGAAGCACTGACGTGGCACCAAGTTCATCCGGTGTTATGGGCTGACATCACGGATGTTGTAGGTGATGTAGCCAACAGTGTCAGTTACTTACCATAAAAAAAAAATTACGTTTGACTGACATTAGAGTGTTGCACGCTTTGCACCACTAGTGATTGTAGTCGATGAAAATAGTATCGACTTTTACACGACAAGAACACGACACGACACACCTTCACACATATTATGCGCTACCTGTGGCGCTGCCTTAAACTTAACATTTTTCTAGCTAGATTTAGCTGAATATGTTGTCAATTAAATCCACAATTAGGTAAATATTAGAGTTTATAGCATTTCATTAGTTAGTCTGTTTGTACCGTGTGGGGCCGGTACTTTAAAAGAATAGCCCCACTGCATCTCTCCCCGTGTATGTCGTAAAAGGCGACTAAGGGATATGACTCCCTTCTTATATTACTAGGAGGTAGGGTTTAACCCACCCGGGCTGGTACCACCGCACTGAATGAAAGGTCGGTCGAAACGGCTATGCAAATAGTTTGTGTTTTCCGTCCAGTTCAGTGTAGCCGACTCGACCGAAGGGAAGCACTGACGTGGCACCAAGTTCACCCGGTCTTATGGGCTGACATCACGGATGTTGTAGGTGATGTAGCCAACCGTGTCGTTTCTATAAAAAAAAAAATGGTCAATCGATAAAAGTATCGATAGCAACTACATGCCTATTTAAAATTTGCCAGAAACTGGCAATACTCCAGCCAGACGTCACTTTCCTCCGTCTTCCAAAAAAAAACGGACTTTACTTACTTACGATACTTACTGTATTTTGTTTTAAGCGGCGGGTCACCGAGTGGTCTGGGCGTTGGCTTCTCGTGCGAGAGCTCCGAGGTTTGAATTCGGTCGGTATGTACCAATGAGTTTTTTCTGACGGAAAATTTTATGTAATCCGGTATGGGTGGCTGAGTCAGAGGGGCCAAAGCACATGCTCTGACTAGCCAATATCACCTCCGAGAAGGTAGGTGCCATACCGGAGACTTTCCTGCATATATTGGACTAGAGGAGAACGCAACCGAGGCTGCTATGCGGCCATCTTACATCCAGTACGGTGGTATCAAACCAGTCGGCTACAATTTGAGCCTAACACCTAGTAAGGGGCAAGGGAAGGGACCTACAGTTTTACACCGGTTCCGAACGGTGAAGCAGCAGGTGTAGGTATGCACGTAAATTTTTTTCGTCTGAAAAAAAAACTCATTGGTACACGTCGACCGGATTCGAACCTCGGACCTTCCGCATGAGAAGCCGATGCCCAAGCCACTCGGCCACCCGCCGCTTTAATTTTGTTATTTATTACGCTAATTATGTTTGTAATTTCGTTTTGTGCATATTTTTATTCACCATCTGCTTTTTTTTTTTTTTTTATGGTAACTGACACGGATGGCTACATCACCTACAACATCCGTGATGTCAGCCCATAACACCGGGTGAACTTGGTCCCACGTCATTACTTCCCTTCGGTCGTGCCGGCTACACTGAACTGGACGGAAAAAACAAACTATTTACATAGCCGTTTCGACCGACCTTTCATTCAGTGCGGTGGTACCAACCCGGGCGGGTTGAACCCTACCACCTAGTGATATAAGAAGGGAGTCATATCCCTTAAAGTCTGCTAAAGTGAATACCTCTTCTAAGTGCGACTTTGGTTCTAGATACACACAAAGACTGGCAACGTCGAATCGGAATGAAGTTGCAAAAGTTTACCCCCCCAGACCAAATTGTATGAGTTTCGAAGTCAAAGACAGGAGGTGAATTAAGTAGCGCCTGAATCGATAATCGAATACGTATTTCGAGTAGGTAAATTTAATATATTGCCATATCGTTACACCTGTATCTACCCTAATAACGAGGTTTAACCTACACCGCGTACTACGATACGCCGTGTTCTCCGCATCATTTTGTATGAAGAAACGGAGCAGCGCAGTACTCTTTCCTATTCTGTGGCAGCGCCTCTAGTGATAGATTTGCGAACTTCTTTTCTCCATACAAAATGATGCGGAGAACACGCCGTTCGATTTAGTTGCTAATGAATTGACCCACTGTTTCAGGCTTCAAACGAGAATTTCCTAAAGGTGATTGTGGTAGCATTCCTGAGCGATTTCATTCCAATTCGCTTTAGTATTTTATTAAATATTTATGTTAGAATTTTACGAAGCGAAGAACGAAAAAGTGGGATTTGCACGTCAGCCGAAAAGACGACGACTTGATAGTAGGTACGATATTGGACACCGGGCGGCTAAGCTCAAGTGACAGTGGGCTGGGCACGTCAGCTCACTGCCATAGATAGCGTGAGGGGTCACGTCATCTATCGGTGAACACATGTAATTCGATTTCCATCTTCCTTGCTAGATACGAAGGAGTCAATTATATCAATACATAACTTTAATTTCAAGCTTATTTTTTTTAAACCGCATGCAAATCGGTCCACTTTTTAGGATACTTTGTTTTAATTTGTTTTATTTCTTAATTACTTGTTTACAATCATAGCTAACAACCATTCCGATTAAACCAGCGTTCTAATAAAAAAACCGCATCCAAATCGGTCCATCCGTTTGGGAGCTACGATGCCACAGATAGACACACCCTTACACCCATACACCCATACACACACCCTCACATACACACACACATTAAACTTATAACCCTCTTTTTTCGTCGGGTTTAAAAATAAGCTGTGTCGAACGGGAAATCATTCCTACCGTGTGGGGCCGGTACTTTAAAAGAATAGCTCCACTGCATCTCTCCCCGTGTATGTCGTAAAAGGCGACTAAGGGATATGACTCCATTCTTATATTACTAGGTGGTAGGGTTTAACCCGCCCAGGTTGGTGGTACCACCGCACTGGATGAATTTGTACCGTGTGGGGTCGGTACTTAAAAAGAATAGCCCCACTGCATCTCTCCCCGTCGCATGTCGTAAAAGTCGACTAAGGGATAAGAAAATTCGTCAGCCTCGGTAGCTCAGTGGCGCGGTTGGTTAGTCAACTGTTATTAAGCAACGCTGAGCGCGGTCAGTGATTGGATGGGTGACCGCTCGACCGTTGGAGGCTGACCGTGGTTCGGATTCCACGTTAAACTGTAGGTCCCTTCCCTTCTTACCTTACTAGGTGGTAGGGTTTATCCCGGCCGGGTTGGTACCACCGCACTGAACGAAACGTCGGTCGAAACGGCTATGTAAATAGTTCGTGTTTTCCGTCCAGTTTAGCGTAGCCGACATGAAATGAAGGGAAGCACTGACATGGCACCTAGTTCACCCTGTGTTATGGGCTGACATCACGGGTGTTGTAGGTGATGTAGCCAACCGTGTCAGGTTCCATAAAAAAAAAAAAAAAAAAAAAAAAAAGGTCGGTCGAAACGGCTAAGTATGTAAATAGGACGTGTTTTCAGTCCAGTTCAGTGTAGCTGACATGAAATGAAGGGAAGCACTGACGTGGCACCAAGTTCACCCGGTGTTATGGGCTGACATCACGGATGTTGTAGTGTAGGTCATGTAGCCAACCGTGTCAGATTTCATAAAAACATTTTTTTAATAATATAATAAAAATATGCTACACATTCTCGTTAGAAGGAACATATTATGGTTACGGAACCCTCAGTGTGCGTGAACAACGTTCTCACTTGACAAGTTTTTGAGATGCGGCGATTGTGGGAGTTGGTACGCCTGTCTGGTCTGGATGCGTTGGACAATAAGCCCGCACGATAGTCTCTGTGCTGGCTCACTGAGTTCAACAAAAGGCAAAGAGCTTGCCAAAATATACAAAATGGTAGAGAGATTATCAACTGAGGAGGTTAAGAACAAAAGATCACAAATCCACTTTAGATAGTTTAAATTTTTTTTTTATTTTAAATGCTGAATTGCATCGATTCCACCTTGTAATTATCCAAATGCACTCAAATCCGATTGATTTTAGCTGCCAAAAAGTGGCATTTGTTCATAAGGTAACAAATCCGAAAAAAAATTACACTCAATTATTCCTCTTCGATCACTTTACATCAAGTGGGCAACAAATCCAAACCAATTTTGGTGCATAATGCCGCCCTGTGGTTCTAAAAGTAACATTTTCTATTATTTTTTTGTAATTTTGTCGGGCACATATCCGTATACTTGTGAACAAAAAGTAACAAATCCATAATATACAAATTATTACTCCAGTACAAAAAGGCACAAATTCAAAATTTAAATCCATGTATTCCTTATTCTACTACACATTTTTTTATCTTTGTATGATACGAATGATCTCTACTAAAGCCTGACCAAGAATATATGAGAGCTGTCAAGATGGAGCCACTTTTTAGATTTATATAGCAACATTCAGTATAGTACGCACATCTTGAATTGGCCGATGTTTTTATTCAAAATGTACTTTTGCACTGAAATACACAATAAGATATACAAAATTTATTTTAATTTAATGCATCTTTTATATATATTTTGATGTCAATGTAAAAAGAACTAACCTTGACATTTACATGTTCACAACATTTTTTCCATGTATCTGCAGATATGTCTGAATGCTGCTGAAACACTAAACTTTTTAATAAAAATTCTAGTTCAGAAAAACCTAACCTAAGCTATTTTTATTCGAACGTTTCGTATTTCTGTAAAGTCAAAAAGTGTTTTTTGTTCAGAACGAATGATATTTACGTCCTTCTTTTGTTTGCTATTCGGTAAATAGATGCTTGAGATCTCGCTTGAGATACACCTAGATAGAACAAAAAATAATTACCTAATTGTACATTACGGCGGCCAATTCATGACAATATCACTACAATGACATAACGTTTTACCTAAATGTCAGTTCAGAAGCAATTTTGACATTGACAACAGATTATCAAGCATCAAACATAATTGTGGCCAGTGTAAGAAATTAGTTCCAACGAAATTCCGCAATATGGCGTCCTCTCATATATTCCTGGTCAGGCTTTAGTAGTATTTTTATATGAAATTAAAATAAATATTTTTGTAATGGCTTAGGGACCATTATGTTTTTTTTTTCTTAAAAAAAAACCTAAATTGGATTTGGGACCTTTTGTTCTTAACCTCCTCACTCATCCAGCATGTGAAATCTTAAATTAAACGGTGTGCACAACGAAATTAGAAGTATATGCTCTCTCACACTTAGTGGATGTGTGGACTCGCGGATCATTATCAACACGCATGTTTGGAGTATGAAAATTGTGTGAGTTTGAAGAATAAATTCGGTGAAATGATAAATTTTCTATTTCATTTACATACATACATACATCGCGTCACGCCTGTTTCCCGGCGGGGTAGGCAGAGACCACGGATCTCCGCGCGCCACGATCCTGCCTGACACACCTCTGCCGCCTCTTCCACTCCCTTCTTCATGCATGCTCGTCTATTTCATTTAATTTTTTTTTTGTATAAAACATTTTATGATAAAATATTTTGATATTACGTTTCTAAGTTTTTATATAATTTAATTTTGTTTATTCAAGTGTTTAAATTTATTTAAGTTCTGCTCGAACTTATTTGTTCTTTCGGTTAGTCATGAGCACCAAATCACTGGCTTTTAAAGGGAGGCAGGCTTAAACCCAGCAAGCAATTTACCTAAATGCTATGTTCTGACAATTAAACATATTCTTGCAGCACAACAGCGACTATTCTGCTTACCCCGATAAAGCGTGATGTACCAGTATGTATGTATGTACTGGACTGTTACAGACCAACGCATGTAATAGTCAATAACAGGTCTATTCTTTTGAATATTAAGCGACATTTCATCTTGACGGTAGCCAAACTGGAGTTAGTAATTTGGTCCTAAGTTCGAACTGTACTAATCCAACATCGCTTGGGTCAGTTTAGATTCGATTAAAAGTTAAATTAATTTAATTTCATTATTTGATTTATGACAAAGCAGAAGTTGGTACATTCAGAAGCTAAATACCTTATAATCTTAATTCGTTTCTCCTCGCTGCGTCTAACGACGCCCATGGACAATCGGCCGTATGCGGGGGTTGCGAATGACATGCCGGCCTGACAGGTGCCCATTCACGCCCCTCTTGAAGGACCCGGGTCTAAAACTAAGAAAACAATAAATAATAGAAGTACACATACTTACTTTCATTTATTTTATTTATTTATATATTTATAGATTTAATCATTTATATTATAATTATTTTATTTTTAATTTATTGGTACCTAGGACTTTTTATTTTATATTTGTTTTCGGTATTTTTAATTTGATAAGTAGTTTTAGCTTCTACTTTATTTAGTAATTTAATTAAAAGAAAGTTTGAATTAATTTATTGAAATTTTATGATGGATGAAATTTATTTTATTTAATAGGTGTTAATTTTAGTTTTTTTTTTCAATGTTATTGTGATTTTCTAATAAGTGAATTTGTACATTGTAATATTAGCAAAATCAGTATTTTGTTGCCAGTCATTTATTGAATACATAATAATATTTATATACTCATACCTCAGTAATTGCCACCCGATATATTTGAAACTTTCTTTGTAGGTCCTTTAAAATATATAATATCTCGATATATTTATTCTTACTGAAGTAAATACATTTATTTTGCGTAATATGTTCCATTCTTCTTTCTCTTGTCATTCAGTTCATTGTGTTGTACACCAGTCCCACTGATTAATGTACATAATATGTAAGTCTAATCAATACTAGCGTTTGCCCTCGGCTTCGCTCGCATGAAATTCGTATTTAAAAAGAAGAAAGTAAGTAAGCCCGCTGCCGTTTCGGCTCGCGGAACAATTCGATTTGTGAGAGCAACATCTTAGAGTAACCGGAACTGAATTTTATTTTAGCATAGACTATGTCACGTATAGATAAATGTGTTTGTACTAAGTTTAATCGAATTCGGATGATCGGTTTAAGAGTTATGGGGGAACATACATACATACATACGTACAGAAAATATTTGTTTTTTTATTTAATTTAGTTTTAGTATCATACATACTAGTAGAGTCTGCGGACGCAATATCTCATAAAACAAAGTAACTTACTCCATGACCATCCCTTACAGATTTATTATTAGTATGTATTGGTATTATCTTCCATATTTATCTAAGTTAATATAATGAGATGATCCTTCCACTAAGCCCAAAGGCAACATACTTACTACTCTTATAAAAGGCTACCCAATTATACGAGGTTGCGAAACATAAGGAATATTATATCAGCTTGCGTTTTCTTTGAAATATTCATAGAACTGGCCTATAGGGGTTTGCTCATAGATCTAAGAAATAATGGCTGGATTTGCCACCAATCGATTTTGTCCCTCCGTCATCGCACCGCTTGGGCGTGGAACTGTCTACCGGAGAGGGTGTTTCCCGCGTGGGTTTATCCCGCCCGGATTGCTACCACCGCACTGAATGAAACGTCGGTCGAAACGGCTATGTAAATGTACCTATGTACATAGTTCGTGTTTTCCGTCCAGTTCAGTGTAGCCGACATGCAATGAAATGACTGACATGTCACCTAGTTCACCCGCTGTTATGAGCTGACAACACGGATCGTGTACGTGACGTAGCCAACTGTGTCAGTTTGTGTAAAAAAAAAGCCACAGTTGCACTCCGGGAGTGCCGGCAGAAGTGAAAACAACACCGCAACATTGCTTAAAAAAAATTTATGCTAAATTTAGTAGAAAGGACAGACATGCATTTGTTACGGAACCCTACATTCATTTTGCAAAACTTAGTAGAATGGACAGACATAAACGTGCTACGGAACCCTACCTTAATTATAAAATAACCGTCGGAGGACCTTGGTTGAAAATTGTAAAATTTAGTAGAACGGACAGATATGCATTTGTTACGGAACCCTACATTCATTTTTAAATAAATGTTAAATTTTGTAGAACGGACAGACATGCATTTGTTATGGAACCCTACATTCATTTTGCAGAACTTAGTAGAATGGACAGACATAAACGTGTTACGGAACCCTACTTTTATTATGAAATAACCGTCGGAGGACCTTGGTTGAAAATTGTAAAATTTAGTACAACGGACAGACATGCATTTGTTACGGAACCCTACATTCATTTTGAAATAAATGTTAAATTTAGTAGAACGGACAGACATGCATTTGTTACGGAACCCTACATTCATTTTGCAGAACTTAGTAGAATGGACAGACATAAACGTGTTACCGAACCCTACTTAACAGTTGCACTCCGGGAGTGCCGGCAGATCCCGTGTCACTCTAACTTAACCCTTAATGCAATGACTTAAGGTTTCATTTTAAAAATGACGCTGACGCGATGTCGCGATGTCGCGAGTTATACATTATTTACCCACCTAAAAAAGTGCCAAGCGCCGCTAAAGAAGTTTTCACTTCAAAAAACGACACCTGTGTCATAATATTACGGCTGATGACTTATCTTTCTTTTCTTTCACGAGCCATCTAGCAATCATGTGGCATATCTGTGGTTTAGCTTTCGAAATAAATCGAAATGTAGATAGATAGACCTTTGATAAGTAGAATCATGTATTTACACACTTACATGGGCAGCTTTGAATGTGTTTTCCTTTAAAAACCAGTATAGCCGTCAATCCAATGTGAACTCTCCGGTCTGGTATGGCACTTATCTATTAAATTTTTTATTATGGAAACTGACACAGTTGGCTACATCACCTACAACATCCGTGATGTCACGCCTTGGTGAACTTGGTGCAACGTCAGTGCTTCCCTTCGGTCGTGCCGGCTACACTGAACTGGACGGAAAACACGAACCATTTACAATAGCCGTTTCGACCGACCTTTCATTCAGTGCGGTGGTACCAACCTGGGCGGGTTTAAACCATACCACCTAGTACTATATGAAGGGAGTCATATCCCTCAGTCGCCCTTAACGACATACACGGGGAGAGATGCAGTGGGGCTATTCTTTTAAAGTACCGGCCCCACACGGTACAGCAACAATTTTACAACAATGTTACATATGCAATTAATTTAAATATTTTAACTCGTATTTAAAATTTATATATCTGTTTAGTATTTTTGTTTTTGTTTTTTTTAGGGTGCCGTATCACACGGAAGCCTATTACTAATCCTACTTCGTATGTCTGTCCATCCTTCCGTTCGAGTGCTGTATCTTATATACATATCTTATGTAAGTGTATAAGGTAGCCTGCGTTGAAATTTTCACATACATATCACACACGCTGAATCCCGACAATCGGGGTAAGCAGAGCAATCGGTGTTGTGCTGCAAGAACTCTGCTAAATTACAGCACAACACCGACCACCACGTTTCGCAAAGTATTCGAACAAGACATCGATCGATCAAGCAGCAAGTAAGGCACGAAAAACCACCTGCTGCATGACTTGGTGGAAGTACCGTGCCAAGGTGAGAGGTGGCGAGCCTGTCGCCCTTTAGCACGGCATCTTGTCCTTATCCCTTAGTCGCCTTTTACGACATGCACGGGGAGAGATGCAGTGGGGCTATTCTTTTTAAGTACCGGCCCCACACAGTACCTGAAATGAAATTTTCACCAAATAATAAAAATAGCAGAAAGTAAATAAATAAATAAATAATGGCGGACCCGCCAGGCCAGCTCGTATTTAGAAAGGACTTTCCAAATAAGATTACGTTTACAAGACATATTAAGTTTTATTTTTAGATTCATCTTTTAATTTGTGCTTTTCCGATAAGTCAAAAACCTCTTAGAATATCGTATGTCCAAACGCCAACACCCTGACGCCTACATGAAAAGCCATAATTACTTTGTTACCTTCCCGGTATATGTTATTTATAAGTATGTAACTATGTTTATATATCATATGTATTGTGTATATGTATACCTATTTCTCTATTTATTTGTATTTGTGTTTTATTATCTGTTTAAATTACATGTCTATATTTTATCATCATTCATTTATTTCTTCTCTGCCACTCAACACTCTTTCATGATAACCCAAAGGTTTGCTGGGGAAGAAAGCCTACGGTCAGGCCTCACGCACTCTATGTACTTGCGCGCGCTAACTACCTACCGCCCGACGGGCCGCCGGCGGTCTTTTTCAGTACAAATTCGTCAGCCGCGCGAAGTATACATAGACGCTCGCCCACGCAACTGCGCGCAGCTGCACAGCAATAAATACTTTACACTCAATCGTTAAGGTACATTTTCGCACGCACCGATTGGCGATGTGAAACAGTAGGCTATTAAAGCCCGAAGGTAGGAACATTTTCTATGGAGTGATTTATCTGTTACGAAGTAACTATTAGGTAATCTGTGCTACGGTGTTAAGCTGTACCTTTTGCAAAAAAAAAACAAATTTTAAATGCAATAAATATATTTTGATTTGATTTGAATTACAAAACAATATTGTAGGGTGAATTTAGTCAAATCCGATTTCGCAAAAGTAAAACAAACTCTGCACAACAAAATCAGCCCCACTGCATCTCTCCCCGTGCATGTCGTAAAAGGCGACAAACAAGAAAAACCACCCAAATGTGAGTCCGGGCTTGCGCTAAAAATCACGAACTGAATGAAAGAAAAATTTTTTTTTTTTTTGTAAAATAAAGGCGGTGGTACGGAACCCTTGGTGCGCAAGTCCGATTCTCGCTTGGCCGGTTTTTTGTTTTACATACATACCACAGGCTATATCCCAACAATCGGGGTAAGTAGAGTAGTCGGTGTTGTGCTGCAGGCACTCTTGTAAATTACAGCATAACACCGACCACCGCGTTTAGCAAAGTATTCGGACAAGACAAATAAAAGTGTAGTACCGTGTGGGGCCGATACATAAATAATAGCCCCACTGCATCTCTCCCCGTGCATGTCGTAAAAGGCGACTTAGGGATAAGGACGAGATACCGTGTTAAAGGGCGACAGGCAAGCCACCTCTCACCTTGGCGTGATCCTTCCACCGAGTCGTGCAGCAGGTGGGTCTCTGTGCCTTACTTACTGCTTGATAGTTATATTGTCCGAATACTTTGCTAAACGTGGTTGTCGATGTTGTGTTGCAATTTTCCAGAGTTCTTTCAGCACAATACCGATTACTCTGCTTACCATGATTGTCGGGATACAGCGTGTTTGGTATGTATGTATGTATGTATGTATTGTCACCGAATGGGGCTGGACCCACAAACCTATCGCATGAAATGCTCGCCCTTTAAAACTAAGCCGTGTAATATAATACATTGATGTATTACGAAATGAGTTTCCATTCAGAATGAGGTATTTATATGCATGAATTAATTTCCAAAATGTATTGTTCTAATTCTGAAATGTGTATTCAAGTGTACAAGATATTATACATAATGTACTTTGGAATGTATTAGTGTGCTCTGGATAGCGAAACTTGTTAGCTAGAAGAAGTGAAAAATATAGAACTGTTATAATCATAGATATTGCATGCAACTAACATTCTTAAAATTTGCAGCACACAATTTGCACATCATATAACACCCAAGTTGACCACGGTAGATCTATGGTACAATTGATCGACGTCCGATCGTGAAATTAAGCACACCCGGGCGCCGTCAAAACTTTAATGGGTGACCGTTCAACCGTTGTTGGAGGAATGAGAGTGGTTCAGGTTTCACGTAAAGCTGTAGGTCCCTTTCCTTCTTACCTTACTAGGTACATACGTTCTGAATGAAAGGTCCATCGAAACCGCTATGTTCGTGTTTTCCGTCCAGTTGAGTGTAGACGGCACAACTAAAGGGAAGCACCTATCCCATAACTGATTAATAAAGATCGATAAAAACCTACATCGCTTCGCGACGAAGACACAGAAAGCTTCACTAGCACACCAACAGGTGGCGAATAACGGGTAATTAATAATTCCATACGCCACTTAACACATTGTTGAAATATCGAATACGCCTCGCATAAATACAGATCGCTTGGCAGAACAACTGGGCATTAGCCCATACAACATCGGCTGCAGCTACACGTGGAGCCAGAGGACATTACACCGCTTCACCTTTTACCTCATAGTTCTACAATGTCTTCATTGGTGTGCACTCAATGCACACCACTCACATTAACTTTTCGTCTGCTGGTATAATTTGTTAGCTCTTCCATTCCTTTCATTTCTTTGCGCGATTCACACAAAATCGCAGACTAAACTGTGCTGTTGTGTGGATATGAATTGACGAGACAAGGTAATATCTTTTTATTATTATAAAATTACATTTCTATCTGTCCGTAATGCGTAAACTCGAAAACGGCTGAATCGATCGACATGCAGTTTTCAATCATTTTCAATCTGGTACGTTTTGGACATGTTTGACTTCGTATCATCAAAATATTTCTCCAAAGACACAAGTACGAAGACCAATATAAGTATCCTTATCCTTACCTTTAATAAAATCCAACGTCGGCTTTCTGTCTGTCTGTATGTCTGTCTGTCCGCTTATAACTCGAGAACCACTGAACCGATTTTAATTTGCTTTAAGTTTGCTTCTACTGATAGCTTGGTTCTTCCCATCAATTTATAGTTACAAATACTTTTCAACACGTTAAATGACTTATGAGGTTAGCAGAGAAGTCAAATATGAGAGCGGGCGGAGCCGCGGGCACAGCTAGTTTAAAATAACATACACAAAAAAAAATTCGAACGTATTGAGAACCTCCTCCTTTTTGGAAGTCCGTTTAAAATAATACACACCACACGCCGTATCCCGACGATCGGGGTAAGCAGAGTAATCGGTGTTGTGCTGCAAGTAGTCTGGTAAATTACAGCACAACACCGACCATTAGGTTTAGCAAAGTATTCGGACAAGATAATTAACAGGCAGCAAGTAAGGCACAAAGGCCCACCTGCTGCATGATTCGGTGCCAAGGTGAGGGGTGGCTAGCCTGTCGCCCTTATGCACGGCATCTTGTCCTTATCGCTTAGTCGCCTTTTACGACACGCACAGGTGGAGATGCAGTGGGGCTTTTCTTATTAAGTACCTGCCCCGTACAGTATTAAAATGTGGCTCTCATACAAACCGAATTATTCCGCGCGCCTAAAAAAAGGTACGGTAGCGGGCTTACTTACTTACCGCCGGACTCGCTCGGAACATCCATATGTTGTTGACACCCAACTACTATGAACACATCGTTTTTCGAAATCTTTCCTGTGTCGAACGGCGAAAATACGGAACGGTCTTCCGGTGAGTGTGTTCCCCACCACCTATAACCTGGGAATCTTCAAAAGGCGTGTCAATAAATTAGACGACAACCTTTTTGTCCGCCTCATAGCCGGCATGGCGCCTCTCTGAGCGTGGTTTCGCGAGGAATGGTGTTATTGGCTGTGTCTGATCTTCCGTTGAAGTATTGGGCACAGACACCCGCGCCGGCTGCCTATAAAAAAAAAAAAAAACTTTCTTCTTTTTAAATACGAATTTCACGCGAGCGAAGCCGCGGGCGAGCGAAACTAGTGCCAAATAATGTTGAAGTTATTAGTTATTACATATTAGTATGAGAAGCCGGGTGTAGAGTGTACTCTTAAGATTGTGTGTTTATGTGTGTGGGTGGTATGAATGGAACTACATTCTATATTCGAGAGACAGCATATTCCTTAATATTTTGAACACGTTTTGAGCCGTCTAATTTAGTCATTCATAATTTGGTGTTCTGTTTATTAACACTGAGCAAGTATTCGTACTTATGACAAAGTAGATAGATAAATAGATAGCGTAATTTATTCAACACCAAACACTATGATTTTTAGGGTTCCGTATTTATTACTAAGCCTTCGTCGTCTGTCTGTCTGTCCGTTCGTCCGTCCGTCCATCCAAGTGCTGTGCATTTTGAACGTTAATAGGTAGCCGGTTGAAATATTCACACAATAAGGTGTTATTATGGCGGATGTGCTAGCAAATAATAAAAAAATGGATAAATTAAAAAAATTCAGGGAGGTCCCCATATAACAAACGTGCTAAGAATAGATTAGTCACGCTACTGAATAATAGATGGCGCCACAGGCATATTTTGCTTTGTAGAAAGACAAAAGATAGACGGATATGGTTATTTGACAGTTATGGTCTAACTAAAGGATCTATGGAACCCTCCTCCGTGCGCGAGTAAAGCTCGCACTTGACCGAATTTTGTTTATTGACAATTCTTACTGCAGTAAGTAAGACTGCACTCGAACTTGTCACAATTTGCTCTATCCGGTTCGATTACATCCACGAAGAAGATGCTGCAAGAAATTTAGCATACATATATGCTACATCACCTACAACATCCGTGATGTCAGCCCATAACACCGGGTGAACTAGGTGCCATGTCAGTGCTTCCCTTCGGTCGTGCCGGCTACACTGAACTGGACGGAAAACACAAACTATTTACATAGCCGTTTCGACCGACGTTTCAGTCAGTGCGATGGTACCAACCCGGGCGGGTTGAACCCTACCACCTAGCAAGGTAAGAAGGGAAGGGACCTACAGTTTTACGTAGAATCCGAACCACGGTCAGCCTCCAACGGTCGAGCGGCCACCCATCCAAGTACTGACCGGCCCAGCCACTGAGCTATCGAGGCTGACAGTCAATATATGAATATCCTTATAACTCGAGAACCACTTTGTCGATTTACATACGGTTTTCACTGTTAGATTCTGTCACTTCTCAATATGGTTTGAGGCTATAAATCATAACGCTAAGTCATCGGCGGCCTGAGCTGTGAGCAAAATGTCACGCGAAGCCAAGACGCGGAAATAAATAAAAATGTATTCTTATAATTAACATAAAATAAGTATACAATATAAGTAAAACATTGAAAAAAATCTCTATAAGGTTTCTTGCCCGCTTCTTCCATAAACATTGCATTGCTGAACTGGACAAAATAAAAACCATGACGAACTATACTGAACCCCCGTTTCCACCTCCGCACCACACGCATTGGGCAGGGATTGCATCCCTACTCCCTGGACTTACCGCGGATGCGTACCAATCGATTCTGCAGATCGTTCCTCTACAGAACCGGTAAACTCTGGATCGCTCTCCCTGCTCATATATTCCCCCCCCCCCCCCCCCCCCCCCCCCAAGTACAGTCTCGGATCCTTCAAGAGGGGCGTGAATGGGCACTTGTCAGGCCGGCATGGCATTCACAACCACCGCCTACGACCGAATGTCCATGGGCGTCGTTAGACACCTTATGGGGGGCTCGGCGCCATATGTCGCGCTTTCTATAAAAAGAAAACTGAATGCGATTTTTTGTAAATGAATTATTGTTATAGTTTATTGTTGTAACAATAAATGTCTGAATCTTGTATAGGACAATTAAATAATATTATTATCTTTATTCTCATATAGAGATTTATGAAACAATTAAATCGAAAATGGAATGTAAATATAATTTATGATACGCTTTTATATATAAGGGTTACAAAAGGCGAATTTAATGCCTTGCGGCATTCTTTACGAAGTAACCTTTGAGATGTGAAAAACGCGTAGGCCAGACAATGCAGTACTAAAGAATAGACAGTAGTATGAAATATAAACACATAACTTACATAGACAAATTGTGCAAAGATACATACAACCATTAAACATCCTTACATGTACATAATTACATACAACGTGTCCCAAAACTCAACGTCAAGCGGGAACCAGGGAGTAGGACAGTTTATGACTACCCAGGGAAAAATAAGAAAAAAAATCGGGATAATTTGTTTTTTATGATATGAACATTTTTTGAAAACCGTTTCGTACAACATTTTTAGGTACTGCGAATACAAATTTGCAAAGATAATTGTTAATTTTTTTTTTATTGGTAGCCTAAATAACTCTGCTAATGATCAGTATCCCAAATAAAACATAAATAAATACCCATAGTTTTATCACAAAAAATATATTAAGTAAAATTTGAAAAAAAAATACTCATGCTTATCCGATTTTTTTCATCTTATTTTTCCCTGGGTAGTTATATAAACTGGCCTACTCCCTGGTTCCCGCTTGACGTTGATTTTTGGGATACGTTGTATATACAATAAGAAAAATACTGCAATATACCTATCAACTCTTATATACTATACATACATATTTATACACTTTACATATATATATTTTTTTTAAATATATATATTTTTTTTTTTTAATGCTCGAGCAAGACACTAGACTCTCGCCTGTGACGCCTTGCTCCGCCCCCCCCCCCCCCCCCCCATGGGTGTGACAAGGTGCAATGAAAAGAAAAAAAAAATATTATGAAAATTCTGTGCGATTTCATTTTTAAACATATAAGTACTAATAATAAGTATACATATATAATATAAGTTATTTAAAGGGTATTATTATCAACTGGATTGAAGATGTAAGGGCACCGTTTTTCCTACTACATGAAATTCACCAGTTGAATTCACTTGTTGAGCCGGCCCGGAAAATCCTTATTTTCTAATTATAAGATTAGAACTTTACCTTACTGGAATTATAGTAATCCATTACTAAGGAAAAACACTAATATTATCACGTAATTATAGATGTTTTTTTTTTATTATTTATTTATCACTATTTTTTGCACTAAATTTTATTATATCACTCACTATATATTTTTTTCTACGGGTCTATCGAATACTATTTTTTTCTACTCACTACTTTAAAACTATTTAAAAGGAAGTATTTGAAAATTTGAACTGTCGTATGGAGATAGCAAAAACGCGGGAAACTGCCTAGATAATACCAAGCGCGCCGGTGCACGGAAATAAAGCGACAGAAGCCTTCAGAAGCCTTCGCCACCCCGAAAGCGTGTCGTCCTTTAGAAGGAGACGCGGAAACTTTGCGTTGACGGCAGAGTGAGACGCCCATACACCGCACTTTTACCTTTAGATACCGGTCTGTACGGGAAGGAAGAAGATGGAACGTACGGCTCATTTCTACCTGTGGAAAGGTGACGTTGAAAATTGTGTTATAAGGTTTTAAAAATTTATAATAGAACGAACTGTTAGAATATTTAGGTCGTGTTTTGTGGTCTAAACTTCGGCAAGGAAATTATGATGATAGTGAAATATTCTCTCCATCATAAGTCATGCAATTTTAAGCGGCGGGTGGCCGAGTGGTTTCGGCTTCGGCTTCTCTTGCGAGAGGTCCGAGGTTCTAATCCGGGCGACATACACCAATTATTTTTTTTTTCTGACGGAAAATTTTTCGTGTATACCTACACCTGCTGCTTCAGCGTTCGGAACCGGTGTAAAACTGTAGATTCCTTCGCTTGCTCCTTACTAGATGGTAGACTCTCAAATTGTAGCCGACTGGGTTGATACCGCCGTATTGGATGTAAGATGGCCGCATAGCAGCCCTCGGCTTTGTTCTCCTCTAATCCAGCATAGCCAGCAATCCAAAGGGAAGTTTCCGGCATGGCACCTACCTTCTCGGAGGTGATATTGGCTAGTCGGGGCATGTGCTTTGGCCTCTGTGATTCAGCCACCAATACGGGATTACATAAAAAAAGGGGGGAGGGAACTACAGTTTTAAACCGGTTCCGAACTCTGAAGCAGCAAGTGTAAGCATTCACGTTTTTCCTTCTAAACAAACCGATTTTTTTTATGGATACGCGAAACACTTGGCGCCGCCGTCAGCGTGGATTGTTGAGCCGACGACGCCCAAAAGCATTCGGTTTAGAACGGGGGCTGCGAATGCCGTGCCAGCGTGACAGATGCCTTTTCACGTTCTCTAGAAAGATCCTAAGTCATACACTGAAACAAATCGGGAGGAAGTGCATTCCAGAGTTTCGCAGTGCGGAAGATAAAAGAAATACTGGAGCGCTTAGTCCGCACTTTAGGCAGCTCTACCACAGAATAGAAAAGAGTACTCCGTACAGAAGCTGCTCTGTACAAACACTCACAAAGAAATAGCTACTCTGCGACGACGCGATAAAGTACAAATTGACTCGCACAGAGCTGCATGCCTAACCACGATAACCCCCTACATTTCGCTTCTCTTTCTGTCGTGTAACTCTATCTCGAAAGCGCGTCGTACAGCGCGTTAAGGGCTGTGTCTTTGTGCTGTCTTATTGTGAGGAATAAAATGAAGATGATACCTACCAACTTTTATCGTTCTAGCTACCAACGATATGATATTTAGCTACGGCAAATTCATGCGAACAAATTCATGCATGCGTTAGCGTCACAATTAGTTTCTCACATCGAAGCGTGCATTGCGTGCAACCTTCCAGTGATAGTTTTGTTTGATCAATAAATTTAATGATCAATGATCATCTACAATGTACCTATTATCCTTATACGAATTAGGCCATACACACCACGCTGTTCGGCGTCATCTAACTAATGTTATTGGCAATATAATAATATCATTTTAAATCAATGACCTCCTACTATATGAATAAATAAATTACTAGAAATAAATCAAAATGCTACTAAACAAAATACTTACCTTTCTTCGTCTCTCGGCAATGAAAAAAAAGACACGTTTTCATTTGTCTGTTGACTTTTGCACCCGTCCACTGCACAATATTTACGTGATTTCGACATTTTCTAAATTCGAAAGCGCCACGTGCCCGGTCTGGCTGGATAGCGGCAGCCCACTGTTGATTGTAGATTAGCCGCTACGCCAAGCGGTAGGCATTTAACTCGCGACCTTGAGCGAGTGACGAAGGCCTGGCTCTACAGTGTAGGGATGCATCCCTGTCTGCTACGCGTGGACCTATGGTGAAATTGTCTTGATTGATATCCGTGTTGGCCGGATTCGAATCTCGAACCGTAAGATCAAGAGTACACGCTTTACATTTTTCCACAAAAAAAATAAAATAAAATAAAAAAAACATTTTCGTCGAAGGTGGCAAAACCGGTCCTAAGCCTGCTAAATGAGATCTAAGGAAATTGTTTTACTGACAGATAACAGCAGAGCGCTTATATTCCCGCTGACCCTTGACATTTCATTGTTCTCATTCTAGGGTCCGTGTTCGTATTTCTGTCACCGCCAGTTTCCGGTCACAGAACATAATATTTTGATCGCGTCTTGTTAGAAGTGCCCAGCGAGCTGGCCGGATTTATTTATTTACCAGCTTTTGCCCGCGGCTTCGCTCGCGTCAAAATTCGTATTTTTCTTTTATTTAATCCGGCATGGGTGGCTGAGACGGAGGGGCCAAAGCACATGCTCCGACCAGCCAATATCAGCCAATATCGTGCCGGCTACACTGAACTGGACGGAAAACACAAACTTTTACATAGCCGTTTCGACCGACGTTTCATTCAGTGCGGTGGTACCAAACCGGGCGGGTTGAACCCTACCACCGAGTAAGGTGGTAAGAGACCTACACTTTTACGTGGAATCCGAACCACGGTCAGCTTCCAACGGTCGAGCGGTCACCCATCCCAGTACTGACCGCGCCCAGTGTTGCTTTAACAATCAATAGCAACAGTCAACTGTCTGTACCACTGAGCAATTGAGGCTGATACATTCGATAAAAATTCAATATGATTTCTCTTAAAGTGGACACAAGCTTGAAATTGATATGAATTGGAATTGAGGTCTTTGTAAATACGATATCATGTCGTCTCTGGTAAATAACGTATTTTTTTGTATTTGTTCTGAACGACCTTGAAGGGAAATACACTGAAATGTCTAGACAAAGATATTTAAAGATTTCTAGGGGTACGTACGTTAAAAGCTAAACACGGAACTCTTATAAGACCACTCCCGTGTCCGACGGTCTGTCACAGAGGTTTTTCAAGTAAGGTAGAAAGGTTTTTCAAGTAAGGTAGAAAGGATTTTCAAGTAAGGTAGAAAAGTTTTTCAAGTAAGGTAAAAAGATTTTTCAAGTAAGGTAAGAAGAAAGGTTTTTCAAGTAAGGTAGAAAGGTTTTTCAAGTAAGGTAGAAAGGTTTTACAAGTAAGGTAGAAAGGTTTTTCAAGTAAGGTAAGTAGAAAGGTTTTTCAAGTAAGGTAGAAAGGGTTTTCAAGTAAGGTGGAAAGGTTTTTCAAGTAAGGTAGAAAGGTTTTTCAAGTAAAGTAAGTAGAAAGGTTTTTCAAGTAAGGTAGAAAGGTTTTTCAACTAAGGTAAGTAGAACGGTTTTTCAAGTAAGGTTGAAAGGTTTTTCAAGTAAGGTTGAAAGGTTTTTCAAGTAAGATAAGTAAAAAGGTTTTTCAAAGTAAGGTAGAAACTTGTAATTTGGCCTAATGATAGATTTTGAAGACGCGCACATATATCTCTCGTCAATTACTAGATAAATATTTATTTTTGATTATTTTGTCAGCCTCGGTAGCTCAGTAGTGCGTTCAATGGTACAGAACCCTCTCCACGCGAGTTCGACTCGCACTTGACCGCTTTTTTCATATATAAACTATGTGTTGGCGAGCCCAAGTTATTTTCACTTACTAGTAATCCTTATCCTTCCTTACCTATAATAAAATCCAACGTCTGCTTTCTGCCTGTCTGAGTGTCTGTCTGTCCGCTTATAACTCGAGAACCACTGAACACGATTTTAATAAAACAAAATTCTACGGATAGCTTGATTCTTCCCATCAACTATAGGCTACTTACTATCACGCTAAATAGCTTATGAGGTTAGCAGTGAAGTGAAATATGAGAGCGGGCGGAGCCGCGGGCACAGCTTGTAATTTATATTAACTTTTATTTATATTTAACTATGCTGTTGACTGAACCCAATGTTCTTTGTATTTTATTATTATTATTTTTTTTTTTTTACTTAGGCATAGTATTTAACATAATTAAAACTTAGCACCTATGTAAGTTATATTAAAAAGAAAAGCTCTATCTATAAGGCTTCCTACCTGGTTCTTCCATATAGATTGCATAGCTGAACGGGACATAACAAAAAAAAAAAAAAGATGACGAACCGCATACTGAATATGCATAAGATATCTCAATAAGTTGGGCATGGCAGACGAAGCATGAAAGCAGGATTAATGCTGTGGAAATGCGCGCGTTGAGGAGTATGTGTGGAGTTACAATGAAAGATAGATTGAGAAATAGTGTAGTGCGAGAGCGCTGTGGGTTGAAAGAAGATATAGTGACAAGGATTGAGAAAGGGATGCTTCGGTGGTTCGGTCATGTTGGAAGAATGGATGATAGGAGACTAACGAAAGAAATTTATGAAGCAAATGTGAGTGGAAGAGTCGGGAAGGGTCGCCCTAGACGCACGTACCTGGACCAGATCGGGCATGTGCTCAAAAAGGGGCAAGTGTTTAGTACCCGTAACCGACGAGCATGCATGAAGAACATTATGCGAGTGGAAGAGGCGGCGAGGTGTGTCAGGATCGTGGCACGTGGAGATCCGTTGTCTCTGCCTACCCCACCGGGAAACAGGCGTGACGCTATGTATGTATGTATGTATATCTCAATAAAAATATTGATGTTGTGTGTTCTTTATGGCGAAATATCTGAATCTAAATTTGAATCTGATATTTAATATATCCTGTAATTTCGGACTCTGGGCAATAAGGTGTAGAGAAGATAAGTACTATTAAACTAATAGCAGTCCTATCCTTTTCATTTCTTCGCATAAAGCGATACGACTCAGGCATATATTAGGTTCGTAAAACGAAGCGATTTATCAAGGCGGGTAATAAAAAGGGGGAAAAAATAATAGGCTACAAAACGTACCTTAAGCCTGAGAGTAGACCTGTAACAGGTGTTTCAGGCGAGTAGGCTGTATACAGGTTGTTGCATGCACGGCGAAGTTTCTCTTCTTCGTGGGTGTAATCAAACCGGATAGAACAAATTGTGACAAGTTCGAGTGCAGTCTAACTGCCACATGAATGATCAATAAACAATAAAAATATACATACCCGCCCGGGTTGGTACCACCGCACTGAATGAAAGGTCGGTCGAAACGGCTATGTAAATAGTTTGTGTTTTCCGTCCAGTTCAGTGTAGCCGGCACGACCGAATGGAAGCACTGACGTAGCACCAAGTTCACCTGGTGTTATGGGCTGACATCACGGATGTTGTAGGTGATGTAGCCAACAGGGTCAGTTTTCATAAAAAAAAATACAGTACATGCAGCAGTCAATTTTTAATTTTTTTTTATAGACAACCGACGCGGGTGTCTGTGCCCAATACTTCAACGGAAGATCAGACACATTTATTTTTAGGGTTCCGTATCCGGTACGGGACACTATTACTAAACCTACGCCGTCTGTCGGTATGTCTGTCCAACGGCTGTATCTCCTCAACCGGAATAGTAGCCAGTTGAAATTTTCACAGAATATGTGTTATTTTATTATGGGTGATATAACAACAAATAATAAAAAGTAAAAAATTCACGGGGGTTCCTATAGAAGAATCTTAAAAGTGTATGCGCGCCATCTACCGAAAAGAGTATGAAACATTATAACTAATCATGGATTTTACCTAATACGAAGGATTTCATAAACACGCCATAGCATAGATGGCGTGAGTGGCGCTGACCATGACATGGCGATACGGAACCCTCGGTGCGCGAATTAGACTCGCACTTGGCCGGTTTTTTATTATTGTTTTTAATTGCTTCCGAACTGGGTGGGTGTGCCCGAGGTTGAAGCATCAGGCGCAGCCAATTTCACCTCCGAGGAGGTGCCAGTCCGGCTTGGAGGTGGACTAATGTCGCTGGGGAAAGGCTATTAACCCGCGATTTGAAGATTCGTGGTGATGTAACAGAAAATAATGAAGTGTAATACATAAAATGTTGGTCGCAACAGCCTGTATACGTAGGTAACTATTTATTATAGGTATTATTTTATGATAGTCGAAGACCCCTGAATAAATTGATATGCTTTATGAGATGGAATAGAATGTGATAGACTGGAATATAATGTAATCGATTAGAATATAATATAACAGAAAATAATGAAGTGTAATACATAAAATGTTGGTCGCAACAGCCTGTATACGTAGGTAGCTATTTATTATAGGACTAAAGAAATATTTTATGATAGTTGATGACCCCTGAACAAATTGATATGCTTTATGAGGATGGAATAAAATGTGATAGACTGGAATATGATGTAATCGATTAGAATATAATGCAACAGAAAATAATGAAGTGAAATACATAAAATGTAGGTTGCAACAGCCTGTATACGTAGGTAGCTATTTATTATAGGACTAAAGAAATATTTTATGATAGTCGAAGACCCCTGAATAAATTGATATGCTTTATGAGGATAGAATAGAATGTGATAGACTAGAATATAATGCAATCGATTAGAATATTATAATGTAAGAGAAAATAATGAAGTGAAATACATAAACTTATTTTTTTTTTGGAAACTGACACCGTTGGCTACATCACCTACAACATCCGTGATGTCAGTCCATAACACCGGGTGGATTAGGTGCCATGTCAGTGCTTCCCTTCATTTCATATCAGCTTCACTGTTGGTTGCAACATTCCGTATATATAGGTAGTCAAACACCAAAGACGAGTTTAATGCCTTGCGCCATTCTTTACGAACTAACCTTTGGGATGTGAAAAACACGTAGGCGCGGAGAATGCACTACTAAAAAGTGGAAATTAGTATGAAATAAATGCACAGCTTACATGGACAAATTTTGTAAAGATACATTAGGTACAGCTATGTCAGTTTCAATCGACACTAATAATAAATCTGTAAGGGATGGTCATGGAGTAAGTTACTTTGTTTTATGAGATACAAGCTGTGCCCGCGGCTCCGCCCGCTCTCATATTTCACTTCACTGCTAACCTCATAAGCCATTTAGCGTGATAGTAAGTAGCCTATAGTTGATGGGAAGAATCAAGCTATCCGTAGATTTTTGTTTTATTAAAATCGGTTCAGTCGTTCTAAGTTATAAGCGGACAGACACACTCAGACACTCAGACAGAAAGCAGACGTTGGATTTTATTATAGGTAAGGACTACGTTTGTACTCTATGTATGATACTAAAACAAAATTGACGATTTTTAGAAATCTTTTCTGTATGTATGTATGTTCCTCCATAACTCTTAAACCGATCATCCGAATTCGATGAAACTTAGTACAAGCACATTAAACTATACGAGACACAGGATAGGCTATATAAAATCAGTTTCGTTTACGCTAAGATGTGGCTCTCATACAAACTGAATTGTTCGGCGCGCCCGAAATAAAGGTACTAAAAGCTGGTAAAAAATAAATATGATAAATATATCTCTCTTTTTATGTTTACCGTGCATGCCTTCTGAAAATGCGAAATTACTTTAACTTCATTTATAGGCATCCATTAATGCTGAGACCCTTTAATTTGATTCGTGCTTTCGAGACATTTTCATTTAACGCCTTAAGTCGTTTCGTTCTGAGTAAACGTAAATAAAATTTTAATTTAATTTGATAACATTTTTATGAATAAAATGTTTGCATTATATTAATACTTATGGGTCAAATTGATAAAGAACTTCTACTTTTGAAGTCGTTTAAAAAAAATACATAATAGCTACAACAATGCAAAATTTCAGAGCGGGCTGGATGACTATAAATAGACAGACACTACTACTACTACTCTCTCTCTCTCTCTCTCTCTCTCTCTCTCTCTCTCTCTCTCTCTCTCTCTCTCTCTCTCTCTCTCTCTCTCTCTCTCTCTCTCTCTCTCTCTCTCTCTCTCTCTCTCTCTCTCTCTCTCTCTCTCTCTACTTTTTCCAATGGTGCAAACCGCATCAATATGTGTTCAGTGGTTCCGGAGTTTACTTCAAACATACATACATACAGACGTTCTATTTTATAAAAAGTAGATATAGATATAAAGATAGACATAAAGAAGAGATAGAGATAGAGATAGATATTATTTATCTGTCAATTATTCGGCGTGCATGCGTCCACTGCTGGACATAGCCTCTCCAATTTTCCTCCAGTCCTCCCGGCCTTCAGCGGTACGAAACCATTGCTTTCTGCCAACCTACTTGATGTCGTCGTTCCACCTGGCGGGTGGTCTTCCACACTCCGTTTTCCTGTCCACGGCCGCCAGTGTAGGACACGGTTACTTTACTCCAATGGTCGTCATCTCTTTGACCCAGCCGTCTATCGACTACTTTATTGCATCGGCGGATTGCCTCGTTACGCACCATTCCCATTATATATATTGTTTTTATAAATACGAGTAGGTTAGTTCACTTCCAAAAATATGCTTTTTTCAATTACGGGAGTTAATATAATATATATCTTCATAAAATATATATACGTACATTCACATACTCCTACGCCTATAGGCATAGATATCTCCGCTTGCCTTAAATTCTTATTTGAAAATACTGAAGTGAATAACATCATTTTTACCTCAAGGCCGAAGGTTGAGCTGAGTTCGGATAAACGAGGTAAAGGAGTTAATGGCCATTCTATATTTGGAATTCCTTGTCGTTGATAGAGTTTTGCACCAGAGAGCTGTGCAAACAATGTTCACTATTTCGTGTTACATTACCTGCGGAGACAATGCCAGCACTCCCCAGGGTGGGACAATATGACCCGTTCTTTATACCGTTATATTATACCACACAGTTGTACACCCGTTCCACTGATTAATTTACTATTATTTAAGTCTATTGAATGTTATGTATTACATAAGGTCTTTTTTTTAAATGACGAAGGGTATAAGGGGATGTTCTGTAACGGAAATAGATCATATTAAAATTATAAAAAAAGGGGCGTAATATTTTTATATTTTATAATAAATTTAACGCATAGCTGATAGCGCGCGCATATTGCCACAGAGTATCGCCGCGCGCGCCGCCGCCCCCGCTTCGCGCCGCTACCCGAATTTGTGCCAAGGTCAAGGTTCAATAACCGTGGGCGCATTCCAAACTTTAATAAACTTTCACAATTATTATCTCGGTAATTATTAGAAATAGAAACATAGTTTCTTAGCAAGTAAATGTATTTAGGAGAGTCTGTTAGTATTTTTTTATTTTATATTTAATCAAATATAAAAATATTACCCCTTTTTCATAATTTAATATAATTTAATTAATATGATCTATTTCCGATACAGAAAATCCCCTCATACCCTTCGTCAGTTAAAAAAAGACCTTATGTATGTAATGCGTATTTAAATATTTTCAGTTATTAAATCGTCACAAAATATTTTTGTTCGCCTGCATGTATTTCTTCCCACATTACAAATAGTACCTAGCTAGCTAGAATACTTGGGGCATCAAGCTCACCTATTGCACCTAATTTGAATGAATTGGTGGTCAATAAATAATACATACATACATACATAGACTCGGTATAATTAGCAAATACGATTTAAATGCAAATATGATAATAAATGATCGTTTCTTTTATATTTTGTAATGCCCGCGGCTTCGCTCGCGTGAAATTCCTATTTAAAATGAAGAACGAAAGTAAGCCCGCTACTAAAACTAAATTGACGATTTTTAGAAATATTTTCTGCAAGTATGTATGTTCCTCCATAACTCTTAAACCGATCAACTGAATTCGATGAAACTTAGTACAAGCACATCTAACTATACGTGACACAGAATTCAGTTCCGGTTACGCTAAGATGAGGCTCTCATACAAACCGAATTGTTCCGCGCGCAAATAAAAGTTTACTTACTTTCTTCTCTTTAAATACGAACTTCACGCGAGCGAAGCCGCGGGAAAAAACTAGTATTATATAATCTTGTACCAGCATGTTAGTCAAAATTGTAATTTAATTTTTAATACTTACATACATATCGCTGTTAGGCTAAGACTTAAAATGTAGCTTAATTTGTTTTTTTCAATCTATGTAAACTGTTGACAGGTTATGAATTAGTATGTAATTTTTTTTTTTTGTTATTTTAAGTATGTATACTCTTAGGTATATCGCTGTATTAAATAACCTAAAGGGGGAACACCGAATGGCCATGTATCTTAGCGCATGGAATACCAGTAGTTGAAAATGTAAATGATGTAGTGTCTTCTAATAAAGTAAATAAAAATAATTAAATAAAAGTGAGTATATTTTCAGAGCATTCGAATTTATATTAAGCCTCTCAAAATAATAAAGGTTTTATCATGTGACCTAACGACTCCAATTAAAAAGTTTTAATATAAACATTCAAATTGGGTTTCGGTAGCCCGTATATAAGCTTTGGCGTTAGAGATGCTGAAAATGTTCAAGCCAGTTTGAATAGGTTAGAAATTTCACGCGAACGAAGCCGTGTCTAATATTTATTGTTTATTGATCATTCGTATAGAAGTAGAACTGAACTCGAACTTGTCACAATTTGTTTTATCCGGTTCGATTACACCCACGAAGAAGAACCGGAAAGAAACTACGCAGGATAATAAAATCTTATCGAGATATTTCAAGTATTTCATTTTTAGGTTTCCGTATCCCAGACGAAAGCCTATTACTAAGCCTCCGTGGTCTGTCCGTCCGTCCGTCCGTCCGTCTGTCCGAGGGCTGTATCTCTTGAACCGTAATACTCGTAGGTAGCCGCTTGAAACTTCCACAGAATATGTGTTACTTTGGCGGATGAAACAACAAATAAGAAAAATAAGAAAAAGTTAAAAATTAAGGGAAGAAACGTTTCATTAAAATAGATTAGTCACACTATTGAATAATAGGTGGCGCCACAAGCTTTTATATATTTTTTTTTTATGGAAAGTGACACGGTTGGCTACATCACCTACACAACATCCGTGAAGCCAGCCCATAACACCGGGTGAACTAGGTGCCATGCCATTGCATTGTTATAGCCGCTAAATTGCCAACGACCTCTTTGAGGTGCTGTCATTTTCCCACCGTAAATTGCGATTGACCTCATTGAGGCTTCTCTCCGATCGTCATATCTTCGAAATTAAAATTGGAAGACCATGCCACCTGAGCGGATAGGCGGATATTATTGATAGCGGACAGATCCGCAAACCTCCGCGCGCGAGTAAACCTCGCATTTGACAGTTTTTAATCCTATATGCGCAAGAATTTTTTTCTTCTGCACTACAAAGAATGAAATAAAAATGTCTTCCGTTTTTTCTGTCTTTCCGCTTATATAAAACTCAATAGCATTAGGAACGTTTTTGACGCGTCTTTTGCCCGATCGATGTGTATTGTATGAATGACTAGCTGTGCCCGCGGCTCCGCCCGCTCTCATATTTCACTTCACTGCTAACCTCATAAGCTATTTAGCGTGATAGTAAGTAGCCTATAGTTGATGGGAAGAATCAAGCTATCCGTAGAATTTTGTTTTATTAAAATCGGTTCAGTGGTTCTCGAGTTATAAGCGGACAGACAGACAGACACTCAGACAGAAAGCAGACGTTGGATTTTATTATAGGTAAGGATGGATGATTGTCACTTGTAAGTTGTAATAATATTTTGTGAAAAAAATACCCTGCAAAGTTTCATGTCGGTTCTTCTTCGTGGGTGTAATAGAACCGGATAGAACAAATTGTGACAAGTTCGAGGACAGTCTTTTTTTTCATAGAAAACGCGACACGTGGCGCCGAGCCACCCATAAGGGGTCTAACGACGCCCATGGACACTCGATCGTATGCGGGGGTTGCGAATGCCATGCCGGCGTGACAGGTGCCTATTCACGCCTCTCTTGAAGGACCCGAGGCTTGGGGGTAAATATGTGGGCAGGAAGAGCGTCACTGAATAAGAGCGAAACAATAAACAATAATTATATGCATAGTCTTTATCTAATAAAGGAATTTATTTCGTGAAAAACGTATACCCAATTTCTCGCCAAATATTAAACAGCGCCATCTAACGGACATTTTCATCAACTTTATCACAGGGATGGAATGAACTTTTAAATCCTGGAATCTGACTTGTGCCAGTTGTGCAGAATATTCGTAGAAATGAACCATCTAAATTGTTCTTGCCTCGGCAGATGGCGCGGTTAACATTCTTGTAAATATAAGGGTTTGATAAAATAAAAAATTACTCTATAGAAAAGTATCATGAAAATTACTCTGAATTCTCTTCTTTTGCTACTGAAGTCTTTTGGTACTACCTACTTATACTTCATTTTAATAATTGATTCTTAAACATCCAAAGGTCGACTGGAAGAAATCTCTGTAAAGGATAAATTACTCCTTTATACCTAATCTACTCATAAATTGCATATTGTGCTTATTTCTGTTAAATTATTTTTGTCTTTATTGTATTTTTTATTTATAGCATATTTATAAATTAATTTTCAGTTGGTACGAAGGATATCAATTTCCTATCGTGAAAAGAATACGAAAAATTAAAAAATAAAAACAAAGAAATGTAAAAAATTAACGGGGTCCCCATACAAGAGCGCCATCTACCGAAAAGAGTATGAAGCATTTTAACTAATACATAGATGGCGTGAGTGGCGCTGACCATGACATGGCGATACGGAACCCTCGGTGCGCGAGTTCGACTCGCACTTGTTTTCTTCCAAAGAGTTTGTATTACGTCTTTGTTTTCTTCATATTCGACATTCTATTCTCTCAAAATCGAAAGGTGTGCATGTCAACGATGGTAGCAAGATAATATGTATGCAAAGTGTGACAATGACACTTCTGGGTATGCATTTGCACGGTCTCGGCTATAGAGGGTGTTTCAGGATAGGGTTTCGTAACTTAAGAGTTCGAAAGAGGTCCATATTTGAAGACAAAAAGCTCTGAAACGTTTCCCCACATGCGCTCATTTTATAGTACTTTTTGGTGAAAATAGTTTCATCGAGCTTTGGTGGACGGTTAACGTCCACCTTTATTAAATAAATAAAATTAATAACTTTTATGCAACTAGTAGAAATTGTCCTCCATGTAGGCAAATTCCAAACCCTTAAATTTGAATGGCATCAAAAGAAAAAGGGGACTGAACAAGGTCATTGCACTCCCTAGACCTAGAAAGTACTGTTGCGAAATCTCACTGTACATCGAGTTTTTATTACAATTTAAAATTTTTGTATGAAAAACAAAATGCTTACGGAATAATTTCGATTTGAGTGATATGGATGTTCTTTTTATTCTATTAATGAGTAGGTACTTTCTAATCCTGAAGTTTCTCAAGTTTATCCTGAAACATCCTGTATACACAAAGATGGAACATACGCCATGAATAATACATTAACTATGTACATCTCATGCGAGGGGATAGGGGTTCGAATCTCCTCTTGCACCGATGTGCCTTTTAAACTGGTTTATTTATATTATATAGCACATTTTCCGCTTCAGAGATTTTCGTGTGAAATTTAGCACAGGCTTCTTGGCGAGAGCTATCAGAATAAAAAGCCTTAGACAAAATTAGTAGGTATTTGGATACCGTGTGGGGCCGGTAATTAAAAAGAATAGCCCCACTGCATCTCTCCCCATGCATGTCGTAAAAGGCGACTAAGGGATAAGGACAAGATGCCGTGCTAAAGGGCGACAGGCTCGCCACCTCTCACCTTGGCACGGTACTTCCACCGAGTCATGCAGCAGGTGGGTCTTCGTGCCTTACTTGCTGCTTGATCGATTGAATCTTGTTCGAATACTTTGCGAAACGTGGTGGTCGGTGTTGTGCGGTAATTTACCAGAGTTCTTGCAGCACAACACCGATTACTCTGCTTAGCCCGATTGTCGGGATTCAGCGTGTGTGATATGTATGTATGTATGTATGTGTTATTATGGCCGATATACTCGTAAAAACAAATAATAAAAATAAGAAAGTAAAAAATTCACGGAGGTCCCATGACAATAAACTAAAAAGTGTATGCGCGCCATCTACCGAAAAGAGCATGAAGCATTTTAACTGATCCATAGATGGCGTGAGTGGCGCTGACCATGACATGGCGATACGGAACGCTCGGTGCGCGAGTTCGACTCACACTTGGCCGGTTTTTTAATTTACATTTACTTTTAATTAAGACATTTCCCACTATATACATTTAGACCTATTAAAACTATTTTTATCAGTTTGACATTTGCAACCCATAAAAATATTCATATTTTAATTAATATTATAACTAACTTATATGTATTTACATAACAATTTCGCTTCATTTAATTATAATTTTAAATAAAAAAAAATTCTAAAATCTAAATGTATTACTAGTGAGCACAGAATGAAATTCAATTAACCCTTCTAGTCCCAAGTGGAGCGCGCGCTCCAGTTTACTAAAAAGTCTTTCTGCGAGACAATTTTTAAAGAAGACACGGTCATTTGTAATGAATGATTTCATGTGAAAACAAATATTTTCATTTTAATTTAATTTTTTCAAAAATATCACCATTGGCATAAAAATCTCAACGAATTTTTCTACCTCACATTATTTATTTTTGCCAAAATCACCCGGCAATTAATTAAGATAAGCCTGTCAAGTGAAAATATTTATAACCTTGATAAATATCTGCAATTTATTTCGGGAAAATATTATACTCCGCAGTCGCAAAATAAAAGTGTACCTTCGTAGAAACATTAGCTTGGTTAACTTCTTGTCAGCCTCCATAGGTCAGTGGTGCAGACAGTCGACTGTCGCTATTGATTGTTAAGCAACGCTGGGTGCGGTCAGTACTTGGATGGGTGACCGCTCGACCGTTGGAGGCTGACCGTGGTTCGGATTCCACGTAAAATTACTGTAGATCCCTTCCATTCTTACCTTACTAGGTGGTAGGGTTTAACCCGCCCGGGTTGGTACCACCGCACTGAATGAAAGGTCGGTCGAAACGGCTATGTAAATAGTTTGTGTTTTCCGTCCAGTCCAGTGTAGCCGGCATAACCGAAGGGAAGCACTGACGTGTCACCAAGTTCACCCGGTGTTATGGGCTGACATCACGGATGTTGTAGGTGATGTAGCCAACCGTGTCAGTTTACATAAAAAAAAAACAAAACAAAACTACAATAAAATCAAAACCTCATATTTTCGACAGTTTGACCAAAAGGGAAGTACTGATATGTCACTTAAGGCAACAAATACCCTTATAGTAGTAGTTGATATAGGTACGTTCCGTAATTCTGTACTAAATATCGATGATTTTGTTCAATCTTTCGAAATTCAGTTTTGTTATAAGAATTTTAAACATACAATACTTTAAAAAAAACCGGTGAAGTGCGAGTCGGACTCCCGCCCCGAGGTTTCCGCACCACAAAAAAAAAACATTGCAAAAAAAACACGTTTCGAACCCCCCCTTAATTTTTCACTTTTTCTATTTTTATTATTTGTTGTTATATCCGCCATAATGACACATATTCTGTGAAAATTTCAACTGGCTACCTATTACGGTTCAAGAGATACAGCCCTCGGACAGACAGACAGACGGACGGACAGACAGACGGCGTAGGCTTAGTAATAGGCTTCCGTACAGGATACGGAAACCAAAAAACCGACCCGGACATTAACAGGGTTTAACTGACATTAACGCAAGCGAAACAAAGCCCACACCATTCTAACAATAATATCAAAGTTCATATAATTTGAAACACTAGGATTATCACGCGGGCACGAGTCTATATAAAGTTTGCGGACCATACTGTCAAGTCGATTCCAAGTGATTCCTACACGCAGTGTTTCAGTGATCTAAAGTACAAACATAGAATATATAATGAATGGAATATAGAATGGAACGGAATGGAACGGAATGGAACGGAACGGAACGTAATGGAACATAATGGAACGGAATGGAACAGAGTGGAACGGAATGAAACGGAATGGAACGGAATGGAATGAAACGGAATGGAATGGAACGGATTGGAATGGAATGGAATGGAACGAAATGGGATGGAATAGAATAAAATATAATATTATTTCATTCCAGTTCAAAATTGTACAAAAGGCGGACTTAAAACTTAAGGCAATGCCTGCTAGTCAACCTGACTTAATTAAGAACACACTATATAAATTTATCAACAGAGAAGAAGAATGACACAAAATTATTAATACTAAAAAAACAATAAAATAAAGTGAACAAGTCGCCGGGCATAACATTTATGTAGGTACAAGCTGTGCCCGCGGCTCCGTCCGCTCACATATTTCACTTCACTGCTAACCTCATAAGCTATTTAGCGTGATAGTAAGTAGCCTATAGTTGATGGGAAGAATCAAGCTATGTGTTAGGGGCGGGTAGCCGAGTGTCAGTTTCAATAAAAAAAAAATTTTACTTTTTTTTTATTTTACCGAAATGTATTTGTTTAGTTACAACTTGGAATACATCCCCAGCCCTGTCCCCCTCGGGTAGATTAGTCATCCCTTGTGACGAGGGTCTCTGTCCCGGACGAATATAGATGTCCCCTGCGTACAGGGTGACCCATATAAAAAGTCGATTCCCCTGGGTTCAGGGTGACCAGTATATAATATAATCACTTCCCGTGGGTGCAGAGTTGCCCATATAAATAGCCACTTCCCTTGGGTACAGAATGATCCCAATAAAATGTCACTCCCCCTGGGGTGACCTGTATAAAAAGTCATTGTTGTGTTTAACCATGCTGTGTTCCACCAGTAGAATGGAAGGTAGATTCCATAAATTTTCATGATGTACAATATAGTAGGTATATTTTAATTTCATTTGGTTTTAGAATTGTTTTTTAGGGTTCCGTATCCGGTACGGGACCCTATTACAGACGGTGTCCCTATTACTAAGCCTACGCCGTCTGTCTGTCTGTCCGAGGGCTGTATCTCTTGAACCGTAATAAGTAGCCCGTTGAAATTTTCACAGAATATGTGTTATTATTGCCGATATAATAAAAAATAAGAATAAAAAATCACGGTGGTTCCCATAGAAGAAACAAAAAGTGTATGCGCGCCCGCCATCTACCGAAAAGAGTGTGAAGCATTTTAACTAATGATTAATTTTAACTAATACGAAGTATTTCATAAACACGCCATAGATGGCGTGAGTGGCGCTGACCATGACATGGCGATACGGAACCCTCGGTGCGCGAGTTCAACTCGCACTTGGCCGGTTTTATTTTTAGAAAAAATGACTGGAAAGTTTATTAAAAAGAAAGAGAACATAACAATTAAATAAACAGAAAGAACTTACAATACCTAGAAAATTCAAACTGAAACTAATCTAAAAAAACTAAGATAAAAAATAAATTTAATTAAGCGATTTTGCCCCCGGGATAGTGCCGAGAATGCCGGCCTCGTTTCCCCTCTGGATAGCCAGGCTAATCCTTTGCCGGAAGTAGGCAAGGCATGAGAAATTGAATTAAACGCTCGACAGAATGAAGTAAATTTTAACGAAGTCAGCTTGTATAAATGCAATAAATTTCACAGCGACCTCACAATTGAAGAACTCGCGCACCGAGGGTTCCGTATCGCCATGTCATGGTTAGCGCCACTCACGCCATCTATGGCACGTTATGAAATGCTTGCGCGCGCATACGTTTTTTGGTTTCTTCTATGGGAACCCCCATGATTTTCTTACTTTTTCTTATTTTTATTATCTTGTTGTTATATCGCCCATCACATATTCTGTGAAAATTTCAACGGGCTACCTATTATAGTTCAAGAGATAGAGCCCTCGGACAGACGGACGGACGGACGGACGGACGGACGGACGGACAGACAGACAGACAGACGACGTAGGCTTAGTAATAGGCTTCCTTACATGCGGAAACCTAAAAATGGAACACCCTGTCCAAAGATAATATATAAGATTTGTATAGTTATCAATCAGTGATGTATAGGCGTTTTAAATGGATTTAGCGACAAAGTTGATAAGACGAATCGTGCGACTAAAGTGTAGAATCACAGATTTCGTTGGAGCATTCGACTGAAGATATTATTGTGCTAATCTCATCGTTTCTTCAAACAGTATTGTCTAACTGAAAAAACAAAATTTATTTAAAACTAGCTTTTACCCACCGTTTCGCTCGCGTGAAATTCTTATTTAAAAAGTAGAAAGTAAGTAAGCCCGCTACCGTACCTTTATTTCGACGCGCTGAACAATTCGGTTTGTATGAGAGCCATATCTTAGTGTAACCGGAACTGAATTTTATTTGAATCTAAACATTCTATCCTGTGTCTCCTATAGATAAATGTGCTTGTACGAAGTTTCATCGAATTTAGATGATCGGTTTAAGAGTTATGGAGGCACTACATACATACAGAAAAGATTTCTAAAAATCGTCAATTTAGTTTAAGTATCATACATAGAGTCTACAAACGCATTATCTCATAAAACAAAATAACTTACTCCATGACCATCCCTTACAGATTTATTATTAGTATTGATGATTGATTTTATCAAGTGGGGTATCGTTCTTATACACACACTACACAAGATACAGCGTGTGGTATGTATGTATGTCAGAAATTCACAAATATAAATACAATAGCAAGTCCGTTTGAAATTTAAGATGGAAATCACCCGCCCTCGCTCGCCTTAATAGTTAAGGTCGATGCTAAATGCTAAATTCAACAGCATTGGAGAGTTAAGCCAACAGATGCCAGGTCTGTTCAAACAGCGCGCTGTATATGCCTCGCTGTATTATGTATATTACTTACTTTCTTCAAGAAGGTTTATCCTCTTTCTGAACGGAGCTCGGCCTTCGGCCTCGCCCTTAGTTACTTACTTTCTATGAGTAGGTTTATCGTCTTCCTGAACGCAGTTCGGCCTTCGGCCTCGCCCTTAGTTACTTACTTTCTTCAAGATGGTTGATTGTCTTCCAGAATGCAGCTCAGCCTGAACCCTCGCCGTTAGTTACATACTTTATTTGAGAACGTTTATCGTTTACCTTAACGCAGCTCGACCTTCGGCCTCGCCCTTAATTACTTTCATTGAGAAATAATATACTTTACGTGAACCAAACTCTGCCTTCGGCCTCGCCTTTAGTTACTCACTTTCTTCGAGACGGTTCATCGTTTACCTGAACCCAGCTCACCCTTAGATACTTACTTTCTTCCTTTGAAATACGAATTTAACGCGAGCGAAGCCGCGGGCAACAGCTAGTTTATAATCACAGTAAAAATACAGCGTGTTGTGTGTCTGTATGTCACAAATTCACAAATATATACACTAGCAAGTCCGTTTGAAATTTAAAATGGAAATCACCGGCCCTCGCTCGCCTTAATAGTTTAGGTCGATGCTAAATGCTAAATTCAACAGCGTTGGAGAGTTAAGACAACAGATGTCAGGTCTGTTCAAACAGCGCGCTGCTGTATATGCCTCAGTGCGCTTTCTTGGGCGTACAAGGAACAATATCTTGTTTTATCTACTGTTTTAATAATGGTATAAAATAGACAAAGTCTGTGTCTCTGTCTGATGTAAAAATAATAAATGTATGATTGCTCTTATTTATAATAAATGGCAGTAAAAAGTTAAATGTATAATAAAATCATTTTAAAGTTGCGTTTCTTACTAAAAATCCTGCTGAAATTCTACAAGTTTTCACTAAATATATGATCTCGCGAGTACAGTATAGATTCAATTTTCATGCATTTTTTTATGTATAAAGCACATTTTTTTATGGAAACTGACACGGTTGGCTACATCACCTACAAGATCCGTGATGTCAGCCCATAACACCGGGTGAACTAGATGCCATGTCAGTGCTTTCCTTCGGTCGTGCCGGCTACACTGACTGGAGATTTAATATAGGTAGCATATGTATCTGTATGTGCATGAATAATAAACACTTTTTAATTTTTTTTTATTTAATTTGATTTGATATGTATTTTTAGAATTTCTATCAGCTCTGTATGAGAGCATTTGTCCAGTAGAGTGGTCTTAGATGAGAAAATGATCTGCCTGAACGCACAGTTGCCTCTAATACGATTATACGACTCAAGAGATCCGTCTCTAACTGAATCGGATTGAGGTGAATGCATAGAAATTAATACGTAGACAGGCATCAACTGGTTTAGGAGGTGAAAGAAAATTTAACTCTTTTTATACATAGTCATGGATACAAAATATTTGATTGTACAATAATAATATTGTTTGATTCAGGCAACATACATCGAAGGGAAGCACTGACATGGCATCTAGTTCACCCGGTGTTATGGGCTGACATCACGGATGTTGTAGGTGATGTAGCCAACCGTGTCAGTTTCCATAAAAAAAAACATACATTTGTGATTAACCCATGCACAAAATAAATAAAAAAAAAATGGATTTGTAATATTCAAGCCCAACGCCAAAAATTAATATTTGAAAAAAATTGCGAAATCGCACAAAATTTAATTTAAAATTTTTATGTGGTAAATTTTATATTTGTACACAGAAAATTACGTTTAAACCAATTTTAAGCAAATAAAAGAAATACTATTTAAATTTAATAAAAAAGTCTTGTAAGTTGAATAGATTTTAAATGATCAAAACGTTCAAATTTACGAAATCGTTACTATTACTTATTCAATGTCCAGCCTGCCTATTCTCTGTTAGCGATTTTCGAAAAAATAGCGTTAGCCGCAGCTCTATCTAACTAAACGCACTGAGACTCCCATTGGAGCGAGTGAGACGGATCATGAGAAATTACCAGCAGAAACACTTCTCGCCCTGAAATTTTGAAAGGTATTTAATGGTATTTAATATTTTCGACGAATGCTAGTTACAAATATACTAGACTTGTTTACTCGCGCATTTTTGCGCGTTTTTGTTTTTGATTTTTTATGGAAACTGACACGGTTGGCTACATCACCTACAAAATCCGTGATGTCAGCCCATAAGACCGGGTGAACTTGGTGCTACGTCAGTGCTTCCCTTCGGTCGTGCCGGCTACACTGCACCGGACGGAAACACTATTTACATAGCCGTTTCGACCGACCTTGCATTCAATGCGGTGGCATCAACCCGGGCGGGTTAAACCCTACCACCTAGTAATATAAGAAGGGAGTCATATCCCTTAGTCGCCTTTTACGACATACACGGGGAGAGATGCAGTGGGCTGGTCTTTTAAAGTACTGGCCCCACATGGTACAAATTACTGTACTGTATTTTCTGTCTGCTAAAAATGTACTGCCTGCAGATCAAATGTTGGTAAAATTATGTAATGTCTGACAATGCCTTCTCTGCTTACGTTTCTTTGTGTCAAACGTTTCACAGACCTTATTCCGTTCCAGTGGCTTCTTAGTTTGCGGTTCGGAAAGCTGGCTACTATCCGGAATAGCCAAGACCTTTGACAGTACCAGGATAACTTCAGAATTGGTAAACTAAGGCGCTGTGGGTTGATTGAACTATTTCGCTGTGTAAATTCTAATTCAAAATTAAATTAAAATTACTTTATGTTTAAAATATGATTTATTATTCCTGTAAATTAAAATATAAGGTGCTTCGTTATTTATGTAAAAAAATTCGGGAGGGTCACATACATTACGCACTCAAATAAACACTCTACGTAAGAAAAAAACATATGTTTTTTCTGAATAAATAAAAAAAATGTTTATAGGAGCATTTTTTCTCCTAACAAAAAAAATCAAATAAGTAGCTGTAAAAACCAATCATAGTGACCTTGTGACTTACTTACAACAAACAGCTGTTCTGCGTTTGAACATAGTACGATCATTGACCCCGTACAATGCACGTTACCTACTGTTACACACAGGTTCACGTTTAGGTAGCAAACATGTTTTGTTAAATTTCTCGAAAAGTAATGCTAAAACATATAATTTATTTTGTGTAACGTGTTTATTTGAGTGTCTATGCAACCCTCCCGAAATTTTTGACATAAATAACGAAGCACCTTATAGTATTATGTGTGACTAATATTATAATTTTTTTAATTGTGTACTTATTTCAGTGCTTGCTGCCGTCGCGACGGCACGAAGCAAAAATGAGGGTAGGTAATGTTTTTTTTTAATTATGTGCATTCTCTTGCAGTCGACAGAGCCAAAATCACCTCTCCTCGCGAAACAACGCACACCTTAGTTGCTATGCCAGCAAATTTGCGGACAGTTGCTAGGCCGTTTGAAGACACCCAGGTTAAAGGATTCGGGAAACACACTCGCCGGAAATACAATAATTATAAAATATAGATTATTTACTACATAGTTTTAATACCCTTCTCCGACGGAGCGGCCGATATCGGCCGCTTTATACATTAATAATTTACATAGTTCTAAATTATATATATGTTTTCTTCTTATCCAATACAGTGAGCGCAGTCTTCTAAATAAATAAAATAAACAAATGTAGTCGGGTCAGATGGCCCGATTATTCGAATCCTTATTCCTTCTACACTCCCGACAAAAGTATTTGCTACTGATCTTTCCATGTTTCCTTAATTTTTTTAGCAGTCGCGTTTTACACATTTTTTTTTAATCAATTTTAGTTCCAAGCCAAGCTTGGTATATTTTTTTTAATCGTCTTTTCGAGCTCTTGATTACATTCCACCCGATGTTGTTTGAAGAAATATTATTTTCAAATCAAACTTTAGTTTGATAACATTGCGTCTAACGGCGGCCATTTTTAATTCTTGAAAAAATGTGGTACACTATGATAACACTCGGGCGTTTGAGACGAATCTAACGGCACAATCATAATAATGTTAAAATCTATCAAGCCATTTAGGCTACTCTAGCTTAAATGGCTTGACAGGGCGTGGCACAGAAATAGACATACGAGTATACAACGTGTCCCAAAACTCAACGTCAAGCGGGCACCAGGGAGTAGGCCAGTTTATGACTACCCAGGGAAAAACAAGAAAACAAAATCAGAGTCATTTGTTTTTTATGATATTATGAGCATTTTTTTAAAACGTTGAAATAATTGACATCTCGTACAACATTTTAGGTACTACGACTACAAATTTGCAAATATATTGTTCACATTTTTATATTGGAAGCCTAAATAACTCTGCTATTGATAACAATCCCAACTAAAACCACAATGCCTGTAGTTTTACCAAAAAAAAATCTGTTAAATTTTTATCTAAACAAATAAATAACTCAGATTTTTTTTTGTTATTTTTCCCTGGTTAGTCATAAACTGACCTACTCCCTGGTTCCCGCTTGACGTTGAGTTTTCAGACACGTTGTATACATACACTTGAAAACCCTTCATTTTGCTTCACGCATTCGGGTAAAAAATATGTTTCATTGGATCCGTATGATGCTTGTGAACGCTTACCTTTAGGCAACCGTTGCGCTATAGAATAAGTTTGAAATTCGCGTCAAATCCGACGCACTGTTCACAAGATATTTTCTAAGAGTTCGTATTGTTCGAGTCTTAGTTAAGACACTTAATTAATTAAGCTCATCACAAAGGATCTTATATCAGCTGATGAAGAATTAATGGTGATAATTAATTATTTAAGTACATTTTCGTAAGTTCTAGTTTGTTGAAAGGTTAAGCCTAGCGCCACACTGGGTGTATCTTGCCGCGTAAAAATGTATTCGAAATGTGTATGTAGCGCAAAGTTTGCTCGTAACGCAGCGAATAAACTCAGTTTTAAAAGACAAACCGACCTTTCATTCAGTGCGGTGGTACAACCTGGGCGGGTTAAACCCTACCACCTAGTAATATAAGAAGGGAGTCATATTCCTTAGTCGCCTTTTACGTAATACACGGGGAGAGATGCAGTGAGGCTATTCTTTTAAAGTACCGGCGGCCCCACACGGTACAAAATTTCATAGAAAATTCAAGAAAAATAAAAACAGTTGTCTAAATATGGGTTAATGAACCATGGGAATGTAACAGAACAGGTTCAATTAAGCACACCCGAGCGCATTCAGTTGGATGGGTGAATGTAAGGGACCTACAGTTTTACGTGGACTCCGAACCACGGTCAGCCTCCAACAGTTGAACGGTTACTCATCCAAGTTCTGACCACGCTCAGGTGTGCGTAAGACCACGAACGAAAGTCGACAGATTACACTACTGAGCTACTTACTGAGGCTGACAAAGGCCTGTTACAAAGGCTTGCTAGATTTGTGTTCAGCCAATTACATCATGTTCCTGTCGGCACTAGATCCTATGCCAGTCCTTTCGTCTTGCTGTCGTTCTGGCCAGGGACGTATTTATAGCTTCCACATGGGGGTTTGGTGAGGGGTTCTGGCGAAATAGGGAACGGCTCAATAAGATTCTAGTAATTCTGTTGACTCGTTCTGCATTTCGGCGTAGAGGGGTACCGATACTGAAAATTATAGTTGGCAAGCAGATTTGAATTTGACAAAAAACTTCTATACTGTATAGGATGGAGTTTGAAAATTGTATGCCGTTTCGATCGACTTTCACGAATTGGCCTCAAAACTTCATAGGGGGTAAGTTGAAAATTTGAAATAGGATTTTTTTTCTTACGGCCCTAATTTTTAATAATGAAGTTATAATGTAAATAACCCCATAAAATATTTTTAATTATAATGATTTTCATTACCGGCCAAAACGCGGAATTACGAACTAATAGAGTTTAAAAATTAAATTCACCTTTAATATTAACGGCTCCAGTATGATGACCTTGAATAATTTATCACGCCCCGAGCTTGAAATTTCCTCTCCCACACCTTAAAGTATAGACACGCCCATTCACTTATCCTATCCTACTAATATTATAAACGCGAAAGTTTGTGAGGATGGATGGATGTATGGATCTTTGTTCCTTTTTCACGCAAAAACTACTAAACGGATTTTGATGAGACTTTACAGTACTATAGCTTATAAATCAGAATAACATATAGGCTATATACCATCACGCTAAATAGCCTTAGGGCTCAGCAGTATAAAATAAAGTATAGTGTGGACGGGAGAGAGAGAATATAGAAGATAAGTAAAACAAAAGCCTATCAACGTCACATAAAAACTTAAATTTAGAATTCTGTTCTTTTTTTTAAATCCACGCGAACGAAGTCGAAAGGCAAAAGCTAGTATTTACATATATACAAAGCGCCACGACTGTTTCCCAGGGGGTAGGCAGAGACAACGGATCTTCGACAATATGTTTAATTTCATAAATTCACAGAAGCTAGTATATAGAAATATAGAAAGGCGGTACTCCCACTTTTTAAAATGTTCAATTATAAAGTAAAGTGAAAGTTCAAAAGTGGATGATTGATGGTCTCATCCATTCTGTCGGCGCAACACTCAACTTTGAGTATACTTTATAAGCTGCTGCCGTGGAAACGCATCACAGTAAGAAAGAAAGAAAACATCATGTAGTCGGCTGGAACTATCACGTCCAGGAGAAACACCGTATCGCCCGAATTAAATATCAACTCTGGTTGTTGCACGGAAAACCTAACATAGGTAGTGTATATGAAAATATGAAAAGTGCTAGAAGCGAATTTAAAAATAAAATAAAATGGTGTCAAAGAAATTCGGAGCAAATCAAAATGGATATAATAGCGAAACATAGGGCAAGTAAAGATTTTTCGAAATTTTGGAAGGCCACTAAACTGAATCATAAACCCTGCTTACCGATATCCGTAAATGGCGTCCAGGACCGGAGGCGAATAGCTAACATGTTTGCTGATCACTTCAAGGTAGAATCTCCGTTGCCGTCGCCGCCACCGTCACCGTCACCGCCCTCGGTGCTGCCGTCCCTAGTGCAGCCTACGTCATACCCGCTGCTCACCTGCGGTCCAGCAGCGGGACTGACGGTGCAGGGAGTGGGAGAGGGAGAGGAAAAGCGTGTTCCGCAGGTGCTGCGCATGTCTCCCGAGCAGGTCGCCACTACCGTTCGTCGCATGCGGCGAGGTAAGTCTCCGGGCCACGACTCGTTGAGCATCGAGCACCTGCAGTTTGCTGGACCTCTTCTGTATGACAGGCTATCATCTCTGTTCAACATGTGTATCGCTCACAGCTACTTACCTGCGGACTTCACGAAGACCATTGTCGTACCTATAGTGAAGAACAGGACCGGGGACGTCACAAGCCTGTCTAACTATCGACCGATATCGCTTGCGACCGTTACATCGAAAGTATTCGAAAGGCTGCTTCAACCTTCCCTGTATAAGCACTTGCACCTACACAGAGCGCAATTTGGCTTCCGCCCCCGTCTCTCAACAGATATGGCTATACTAGCGTTGAAGCAGACTGTCAGATATTACACGAAGAACAGCACAGCAGTGTATGGATGTTTCCTGGACCTCAGTCGTGCTTTTGACACAATAAATTATGAAATTTTGTGGAAGAAGCTACAAGCGACTGGGGTCCCGGATGACGTTACATGTCTGTTGAGATACTGGTACGGGAGCCAGGTGAACGCAGTGCGCTGGGGCGATGTGACATCGGAAGAGTATAGGCTGACTTGTGGTGTGCGGCAAGGCGGCCTGACGTCTCCGGACTTGTTCAACCTATACGTGAACTAGCTGCTAGAGGAGCTCACCAGCGCCAAGGTTGGATGCCATTTAGGTGATATCTGCATCAACAACATTAGTTATGCAGATGACATGTCCTTTGACAGAGGGGCTCAGCAGAGCCCCTCTGTCAAAGGACTAAGAACACTGCTGGATATCTGTGAGCGGTATGCATGTGAGCATGGGTTGACATACAATGTCAAAAAAACGGAGGTGATGGTCTTTAGACAGGGAGGTGGGCCCGCTTTCATCCCCACGATAACCTTGTGCGGCTCTCCTTTGAGAGCCGTAACAAGGTTTAAATACCTAGGTCACATCCTAACGGACAGACTGAAGGATGACGAGGACCTGGAGAGGCAGCGTCGAGTGCTGGCGATGAAGAGCAACATGTTGGCTAGACGTTTCCGATTCTGTTCAGTACAGGTTAAGATAACGCTGTTCCGTGCCTATTGCCAGGCGCTCTACACCAACCAGCTGTGGTTTCAGTACACGCAGCGAGCTTATAACTCGCTGCGTGTGCAGTACAACAATGCACTTCGGTGCATGTTGGGGCTACCTTGGAGGTGTAGTGCGTCTGGCATGTTCGCCGAACATCGCATTGACGATTTCTACGCCATAATGCGGAAGCGGCGAGCAGGGTCTATGAAACGTATTTGTGAATGTGAAAATCCAATTATAAGTGTTATCTCCCGCAAATTATTTTATATTAATGACGAAATTGTGGATATATTGTAATTAATTTATATATATTTAAATAGTAAATTGTTTATTGTGTATTGAGTGCATTATGTTTCCGTGTTGTTTGTGTACAAATATGGGTGTATACCTGAAATAAACGTTTAATAATAATAATAATATTTATAAAAATATATTTATATTTATATATATAATCAGTATTTTATGGAAAAGACTGATGTTTGTGAGATGCACCGCGATGTCGTCGTCAGTGATAAAGGCCTTACCCCGTTGGACATGGGAAAAGAGGACTGGCGGAAGCCACTTGTACTGAGCACCGAGGACCGCCTGGAAGTATGGAAAGGCAAGGCGCTGCACGGTAGGTACTTCCGGTCTCTCACGGGGCCGGATGTAGATCAACTCGCCTCCGTGCACTGGCTACGCTTCGGGGACCTCTTTGGGGAAACCGAGGGTTTTGTCTGTGCAATACAAGACGAAGTTGTCAAGACCAACAATTACAGGAGATTCATTATGAAGGATGGCACCATTGACATCTGCCGCGCCTGCCACAAACCTGGCGAATCCCTCAGACATGTAATCTCCGGTTGTTCGCAACTTGCCAACTCCGAGTATTTGCACAGGCACAACCTAGTAGCCAGGATCATCCATCAGCAACTTGCTTTGAAGTTCAACCTTGTCGGCTCGGAGGTGCCTTACTACAAGTATAACCCACAGCCAGTTCTCGAAAATGCTCACATCACGCTCTACTGGGACCGGTCGATTATCACTGATAGGACTATTATGGCTAATAGACCTGACATAGTAATCATCGACCGGGAGGCGCGGCGCGCAGCGCTCGTCGACATCACGGTGCCGCATGACGAGAACCTTGTGAAGGCAGAAAAAGACAAGATGTTAAAATACATCGATCTGTCTCATGAGGTTACCGACATGTGGCCCGTGGACTCGACGATCGTTGTGCCCATAGTCGTGTCTGCGCATGGGCTGATAGCGAAGAGCCTCGACCATCATCTCTCAAGGGTCAGATGCAGAAGGCGGTCTTGCTCGACACCGCTCGAATTGTCCGAAGGTTTCTCTCTCTCGGGTCCGACCATCGGTAGCCTGGGTTCGCCCCGCCGCCGGTGGTGGAAATTCCATTTTGTTATTTTATATTAATTTTAGATTTAAGTTTTTTATGTAAAATTAATATAAAAAAGAAATGTGTCAATAAACGAATAAATAATAATAATAAATCGTAAGTACCCAAGATAATGAGTTCATGAGGAGGACTCTTGAAGAGGCGATTCTGGAGTACCGCTCGGCACCTACTAATGACAGGCTGCGGATACCAAGGTTGCCCACGAATAAAACAAATCTTATTATGGTGAGGATCCTGGATTCATATCTAAAACAATATATCGAGTCTAGTGTAGATCTCGCCGATACTCACTCGATCTTGTACTGTGGGGCGGTGGCTGCCTGTCGCATGGCGCGTTTGAAATTCGAGAATATATCTAGAGACACACGCGCCAGGCCAACCACCGCTCCCGCGTGGCAGTTACGGATCGAGCGACGTATCGGCGAGGCCAGGATCCTCATCGGAAAGCTATACTGCTTCAGGTCTGGAAATACCAGACCGAAAATCATGCGCTTCGTGACGAAGGCTTTTGGTGGTGCTATATTAAGCCAGACACAGCCAAACTTCCACTCACTAGTCACGGAGCGCATAGATGACCTGAAGCAGCAAATTAGCGCGTGGGCCCAACGTATCCGTCGCTATAGGAAGCGTGTCGACCGTTATCACCAGAATCGTCGATTCCAGAGTGACCAAAGGTGGGTATACCGGAACTGGGAGCACCCGAACCAACGACCGACAGACACGATCCGACCGACTGAGCAAGAAAATGCTTTATTTTGGAAAAACATCTGGTCGGATCCTGTCTGTCACGTCGAGGGTGAATGGATGAGAGTTGTCCAGCGGGTGTGTCAGTCGATAGAACCAATGTCCGCCATAAATATCAGCGAAGAGGATGTAGGTTCTGCAATCCGCCAGGCACTGAACTGGAAATCTCCAGGGCCGGACGGATTGCAGAACTTCTGGCTGAAATGGTTCAGAAGCTGCCACTCCCGCTTGGCTGTTCAATTCCAAGATGCCCTCGACCATCGGGTTCTCCCAGAGTTCATGACTACTGGTGTCACCCACCTGCTCCATAAATCTGGTAGTACTGCGGAACCTAAAAATTATAGACCTATCACTTGCTTGCCTACCATCTACAAGCTCCTGACATCCATTCTGACGCACAAAATATCAATTCACATAAAGGACAATAACATCTTGTCCGTTGCTCAGAATGGATGTCGGGCTGGGTCCCGCGGTACTAAGGAGCTGCTCCTTATGGACATGACCGTTTGTCAGCAGGTCCGACGCAATCGAAAGAACCTGTCTGCTGCCTGGATAGACTACAAGAAGGCATTTGACTCCGTGCCCCATACATGGTTGCTAAGGATACTAGAACTATACAAAACTGACACGAATATCTGTCAATTCCTTGGCGCATGTATGGAACAATGGAGTACTATCCTTCGTGTACCAGGTGGCGAACGGACTTCGGCTGCAGACGACCGGATTCCCATACGGCGGGGGATCTTCCAGGGAGACAGTCTGAGTCCGCTTTGGTTTTGTCTGGCTCTGAACCCTCTTAGCACTCTGCTTGAGGACTCAGAGCTGGGCTACTGTCTTCGAAGAGGAGGCTCTCGAATATCACACTTATTTTATATGGATGACCTCAAACTGTTTGCCAAGTCGGACACCGAACTAATGTCGATGATGAAGATGACTGAAGGCTTCAGCAACGACATTGGAATGGAGTTCGGCTTGGAAAAATGTGGGACCATCCATGTGGAACGTGGTGTGATCGTGAACTCCGGCGGCATACAGTTGTCGGAGTCCATGAATGTTCGAGCTCTCTCCGAAGACGAAACTTATAAATATCTGGGAATATCGGAGGCTCTCAGCATACGGGATACGGACATGAAACAATCAGTTAAGGAAAAGTTTTTTTGTCGTCTTACAAAAGTACTAAATAGCCTTTTGTCAGGCGGCAATAAAATTCGTGCCTATAACGGTTGGGTCATGCCTGTGCTCGTATATACTTTCGGTATTCTCAGATGGACTCAGACCGAATTGGACTCGCTGGACAGAAAGGTCAGGACGCTGATGACGAAATCCCGTATGCATCACCCACGATCATCGGTCATGAGGTTGTATATCCCGCGGAAGTGTGGGGGTCGAGGTATGTTAAATGCCAAGAACCTGCACAACCGCGAGGTATGCAATCTCCGTCAGTACTTTTTGGAAAAGACTGATGTTTGTGAGATGCATCGCGATGTCGTCACCAGCGATAAAGGTCTTACCCCGCTGAGCATGGGAAAAGAGAACTGGCGGAAGCCGGTTGTACTGAGCACCGAGGACCGCATGGAAGTATGGAAAGGCAAGGAGCTGCACGGTAGGTACTTCCGGTCTCTCACGGGACCGGATGTAGACCAACTTGCTTCCGTGCACTGGCTACGCTTCGGGGACCTCTTCGGGGAAACCGAAGGGTTTGTCTTTGCAATACAAGATGAGGTTGTCAAGACGAACAACTATAGGAAACACATAATGAAGGACGGCACCATTGACATCTGCCGCGCCTGCCACCAACCTGGCGAGTCCCTCAGACATGTGATTTCCGGTTGTTCGCAGCTTGCCAACACCGAGTATCTGCATAGACACAACCTAGTAGCCAGGATTATCCACCAGCAACTTGCCTTAAAGTTCAACCTTGTGGGTACTGAGGTGCCTTACTATAAGTACAATCCACCGCCAGTTCTCGAGAACGGTCATGTCACACTCTACTGGGACCGGTCCATTATCACAGACAGGACTATTCTCGCGAACAGGCCTGATATTGTGATAGTAGACCGGGAGGCAAGGCGCGCAACGCTCGTCGATGTCGCCGTGCCGCACGATGGTAACCTCGTCAGTAAGGAAGCAGAGAAGATGTTAAAATATCTGGATCTGCAGCACGAGGTTACCAAAATGTGGCCCGTCGACTCGACGATCGTTGTGCCCATAGTCGTTTCGGCGCATGGGCTGATAGCGAAGAGCCTCGACGACCACCTTGAGAGGCTCTCGCTGAGTGGTTGGGTCAAGGGCCAGATCCAGAAGGCAGCCCTGCTCGACACTGCACGCATCGTCCGGAGGTTCCTCTCTTTGGGACCCGACCATCGGTAGCCTGGGCTCGCCCCGCCGCCGGTGGTGGAAACTCCATTTGTTTTTGTATTAATTTTAGATTTTAAGTTTGTAAATATTATGTAAAATTAATATAAAAAAAAATGTGTAAATAAATGGATGAAATATAATAATAAGTTTATTAAGCCCGGCTTAATTCGTCGCTACTTGGCTGAGCGGGTAGTCGGCTACAATTTGAGCCTCCCCTCTAGCATAGTAAAAGGAGACAAGTAGGTAACTGGGGCCCATTTTTAAAATAACTACCTACGGTCCGCCGAGCCACCAGGGCTGTCACAACTCACAACACTAACAGTACCATTATGGTGGAAACGCAATTCCAGAGAGAAAGAGAGAGAGAGAAATAGAAAGAGAGAGAGAGATAAATAGAGAGAGAGAGAGAGGAAGAGAGAACAAGAGAGGAGAGAGAGAGAGAAGTAGTCAATCGTGTCAGTTTCCATACAAAAAAAAATACAAAACATAAAAATCGAGCGCGGGGGCGAGGAAAGTGAGAACGTATGTAGTGGTTGTGTATACGGACAGCGTGCGCTGGCGCGCGCTTGTGTAAGTGCGAAATCGGCGCGCTTGTATGTAGAGTAGATGGTCAACTAGTCTGTTTATATTATACCTCTAGTAAGGGCCAATGAACACAGGCTACACCCGTTATCGCAATCGATATTGGTAATGTAATTAATATCTTGTCTGCATTGTTATCAAGACACTGAATGAAAGGTCGGTCGTAGCGACATGTTCTATTATGATGTTACACTAGCCGAGCAACAAGGGCTGTCACAAGTCACAACACCATAGTTAAACCACACAAGTTAGCCGTCTTCATACAAACGCGCCGATTTCGCACTCACACAAGCGCGCGCCTGCGCACGCTGTCTGTACACAACCACTACATGCATTCTCACCTTCCCTCGCGAGTAGTCAGTGATGGTCGCCCAGCACTCGATTTTTGAAGTGAAATCTTTAGCGGCGCTTGGCATTTATTTCAAAATGAATGTAGGGTTCCGTAACAAATGCATGTCTGTCCATTCTACTAAGTTCTGCAAAATGAATGTAGGGTTCCGTAACAAATGCATGTCTGCAATGTCTGTCCGTTCTAATAAATTTAACATAATTTTTTTTTTTGTTCTGTTATATTTTACCATGTGGGGCCGGTACTTAAAAAGAATAGCCCCACTGCATCTCTCCCCATACATGTCGTAACAGGCGACTAAGGGATAAGAACGAGATGCCGTGCTAAAGGGCGACAGACTCGCCACCTCTCACCTTGGCACGGTACTTCCCTCTCTCTCTCTCTCTCTCTCTCTCACTCTCTCTCTCTCTCTCTCTCTCTCTCTCTCTCTCCTCTCTCTCTCTGTCCCTCTCTATCTATCTCTGTCTCTCTCTCTCTATCTCTGTCTCTCTCTCCATCTCTGTCTCTCTCTCCATCTCTGCCTCTCTATCTATCTCTGTCTCTCTCTCTATCTCTGTCTCTCTCTCTATCTCTGTCTCTCTCTCTATCTCTGTCTCTCTCTATCTCTGTTTCTCTTTCTATCTCTGTCTCTCTTTCTATCTCTGTCTCTTTCTCTATCTCTGTCTCTTTCTCTATCTCTGTCTCTTTCTCTATCTCTGTCTCTTTCTCTATATCTCTCTTTCTATCTCTCTCTCTTTCTATCTCTCTCTCTCTCTCTTTCTATCTCTCTCTTTCTATCTCTCTCTCTTTCTATCTCTCTGTCTCTTTCTATCTCTCCCTCTCTTTCTATCTCTCCATCTCTTTTTATCTCTTTTTCTATCTCTCTCGCTGGAATTGCATTTCCACCATAATGGGCTCACTACCTGTCAATTGTGTTAGTGTTGTGAGTTGTGACATCCCTGGTGGCTCGGCGCAGCGTAGGTAGTTATTTTAAAAATTGGCTCCAGTTATCTTACTCGTCTCATTTTACTATGACAACACTAACACAATTGAAAGGTAGTGAGCAGTGCAGCAGTACCATTATGGTGTAAATGCAATTCCAGAGAGAAAGAAAGAGATAGAAAGAGAGAGAGAGAAATAGAGACAGAGAAAGAGAGAGAGAGAGAGAGCAGAGAAAACGATATATAAACTATGCCTCTAATAAGGGTCAATGGACACAGGCTACCCCCGTTATCGCAATCGATATTGTGGCAACACTGTCATTAAATCTAAACTATATTAAAAAAATAATTGTAATAAAATAAACCTTACATTAAATATAACTATAACAATTAAATAAATGAAGAAAAAGGAAGGTTGAGCGTCGGGCGTGCGGTGGTGGGAGCGCTCTGAAAAAGGATATTATGGTTAATGTAATTAATATATTGTCTGGATTGATATGAAGACACTGGATGAAAGGTCGTCAGGTCGTAGCGACATGTTCTATTATGTTACACTAGCTTTTGCCGCTTCTCTCTCTCTCTCTCTCTCTCTCTCTCTCTCTCTCTATCTCTCTCTCTCTCTCTCTCTCTCTCTCTCTCTCTCGGTGTTACGGGCTGACATCACGGATGTTGTAGGTGATGCAGCTAACCGTGTCAGTTTCCATAAAAAAAGCATCTCCTTTTTACAACAGCCACGTTAAAAATAATTGTAACGAAATATTTTTCCGTGGCATTAATAATGTACATTTGCCTTTCAAAATCGCTGTTCTTTAGCGAAAATTTACACATAAAACACCAGCCATTATCTCCTTTTTCAAGCTGTTACACTTACGAAATGTCGTCGCGACGGTATTTTCACATTATTTTATCGGTGTTTCTGCATTATTTAGTGGTGGGTATTTTTGTAATGTGAACATTCCGATAATTTTGTGTGTAGTTTGAATTTATATTTATTACGTTGTGTTTTATTTTATCTAGATACACACCGCACGCTGTATCCCGACAGACGGGGTACGCGGAGTAACCGGTACTGTGCTGCAAGTACTCTGGTAAATTAGAGCACAACGCCGACCACCACGTTTCGCAAAGTATTTGAACAAGATTATATTTTATATTTTTAACAATATATTTTATTTCATCTCTCTTATTTTTTGACGTGAATTTGAGAAAAAGTCTTTGGGCTCGAGTAAGGGGTGCGACTAAAAAAAATTAAGACTTTTTTGTAATTTGCGACGCTTAGTTGGCAACCAGGCTACTTACAACAATTCTAAATATGTCGGATGAAAGATCCATCTGACGACTTCAAATACGTACCTAACACATTTTTCAAAAGTGGTTTAAAGGAATCTTCCCTTGTGTAATTGTGTTTTTTATATTTTCTTATGTTCTCGTATTTCGGTGTACTGCTTGATATCCTATAAATTAATAAAAATTTTTTTTTTATTAAATTTAAATGAAATTATGTTTTATTTCACAATACTAAAGTGGAAAAACTCAGACTTAAAGCCAGATAGTAGATAAAAGTGGTGACGAAACTAAAATTGTATCATTAGGGAAAATATTTACGAACCGTCTCAAACCAAGAATTCAAATGTACCTATAGCAGAAAGATAAGAAAGACGACTTAATATAAGCTTCTACATTTCCGCATCACACACACCGCACGTATCGTACGGACCGCATCAAACGCATTTTTAGAAGTACTGCGTGCACTATTCATGGTGTCAAGTGTCACATCGAATGACAAAATGTTTTTGTAGGTAAGGGTCATTTGCAAGGTTTCATAGCGTTCCCTCTCTGAATCATATTTTATGTTTGAAGCGAAATGAAATGGTTTTTATTTCTCTTGTCCAATACACACATAAATACAACAAAAAAATACTACCAAGAACTTGGACTTGACCTGACACAGACTTAGTCCCTCTCCATCGAGAACGGGAGCCGGTGAGAGGGTCTTATATTACTAGGTGGTAGGGTTTAACCCGCCCGGGTTGGTACAAAAAAAAACCACTGCACTGAATGAAAGGTCGGTCGAAACGGCTATGTAAATAGTTTGTGTTTTCCGTCCAGTTCAGTGTAGCCGGCACGACTGAAGGGGAGCACTGACGTGGCACCAAGTTCACCCGGTGTTATGGGCTGACATCGCGGATGTTGTAGGTAATGTAGACAAACGAGTCAGATTCCATAAAAAAAAAATCACTACTCTCTTTAAGAACCCGACACTGCGCTTGGGCGTACTCACTCAGTAATCTAAAATTTGAGGAAAATCTAACTATGTATAACGATTAACGATGTTAACTATATTCTATTGTATTTGTAATAGGTGAATTTTTGAATCGATTTTGAAATCGTTGATATATAGTACTTTGACGATGAAAATGTTTCTTGAATTTAAAATTAAGTAAATAAATAAATTAAATGTAATATCGTCCTTATGGAACTGGACACGCCATCTGGCGGACAAAAAAAATGCTAACAAGGTTTTACCACAAAGTTTACTCTTTCTGAAGTTAGGAGAAAAATTGCTCCCTTTGTGTTGCCGACACCAAAGCTTTTGGGTTAACAAAAAATTATATTTTAATAATTTATAATATCCACACGCTTTCATGAATAGGTATGGTAGGTATAATTGGTTGAAACGGGAGATTCTGACTGCTCGACACATATAATTTTTATAATTATTCATAAATTTATTTGACTAAAATATACACAATACACAACAGCCTACAAAATACAACTATAAGTACACTAATACACTAAAACTAAAACTAATCTAAAATTTTAATATCCACAAAACCTACAAAAAATAAATTTCTGAAAAGTCCAATAATAATTAATTATAATTTATGTTTTAGACCGTTAAATTAAACTTTTAAATATTTATTTTAGTTTGTAATTAAATTGTATTTTTTTTTATGGAAAATGACACGTTGGCTACATCAACTACAACATCCATGATGTCAGCCCATAACATGTTTATGATGTTTCTATTTTCTATAAATATATTTATATTTTTCAGGCTTTAACAAATCGTTATATTTTTAAATAAAAAATCATCACATCTTTTTTTTTATGGAAACTAACACGGTTGGCTGTATAACCAACAACATCCGTGATGTCAGCCCATAACACCGGGTGAAATTGGTGCCACATCAGCGCTTCCCTTCGGTCGTGCCGGCTACACTGAACTGGACGGAAAACACAAACTATTTACATAGCCGTTTCGACCGACCTTTCATTCAGTGCGGTCGTACCAACCCGGGCGGGTTAAACCCTACCACCTAGTGAGTCTTATCCCGTATCTTTGCTACTGCCATCTTATCTTTGCTACTACCCTACATTATTTTATTTACACATTTCACACACCTAAAGGTTGACTGTAAGAAATCTCTTAAAGGGATAAGTCAGCATTTGCACCTCATGTACCTGTATCCGTTGTGTTATACTTGTGAAATATTTGTGGAGCAATAAATAATTTTCTATCTATCTTTATTTACACAAAAACTCAAATAAGAATAAATATTACAAAGTAACCTATCTAAAAAAAATATTAGAAATAATAAAACCTAATAACTAAACTGCAAAATAACTAATTAAAAACCAAAGACTAGAACTAAAATATAGGTACTAAAGATCGTCCTCTAATACAGGATTTATTTTATCGAATAAACCATAAATATTAACCTAGCAAATACTCGTACATTTCATCTAAACGTTTTGCCCCCGTGCCAGCCGCGTTTTCCCTTTTAATGGACAAGTTTGGTACTACTATGGCCGCGGCTCTGACGAACTTGCTTCCCTTACCCCTCCTCCTCCTGTTCGCCTTCGCCAAACCCGCCATACTCTCGCGGAACATCCCTTTGTAGTCTTCTAACTGCACGATTCTCTAAATCGTTCTTGTGCCGCACTGCAAAGGTGTGGAAAGGGCTCCCAGGGACTGTCTTTCCCCACTCCTACAATCCACGGATCTTCAAATCTCGGGTTGATAGCCTTTCCCCAGCAACATTAGTCCACCTCAAAGCCGGACTGGCACCTCCTCGGGGTTGAAATTAGCTGCGCCTGAGGCTGCGACCTCGGGCAGAGCCACCCAGTTCCGAAGCAATAAAAAAAATTTTTATACCTACGTTGAATGCCAGAAACGAAATTAACCGTGTTACAAGAAGAATCGTTAGTACATACTTTTCCCAACCAGCCAGCCAGTTCGATTATCATCAGTACATAAGTACAGTCCTTAAAACACAAAAGCCTATCTATGTACATAAAGGATCTTCGCCCAGGGACAGTCTTCATCACTGTCAAAACACGGACACGCAACGCTCGTCTGATCGATATAAAGTGTCTCAGAATAAGCAGTTACTAGAAGCTGCGCTGTTGAGTAATTAACGTGACAAAAATATTGTGTGACGAATTCAAGTGCGACTAAGAGATATGTTCTTGAGATATGTATGTTCTTCTTATATTACTAGGTGGTAGGGTTAAACCCGCCCGGGTTGGTACCACAGCACTGAATGAAAGGTCGGTCGAAACGGCTATGTAAATAGTTTGTGTTTTCCATCCAGTTCAGTGTAGCCGGCACGACCGAAGGGAAGCACTGACGTGGCACCAAGTTCACCCGGTGTTATGGGCTGAGATCACGGATTTTGTAGGTGATGTAGCCAACCGTGTCAGTTTCGATAAAAAAAAAATTACGCTCTAGGAGGCTCTTTCAGCCTTAGATTCTATTCAGCGACGAGAAATTCGCCTCATTGGCGAAGGACTCACAAAGAACCTTCAACCTCCAAAGCACAGACGTATCGTTGGGTCATTGAGCCTGTTTTATCGGTACTACTATGACCGCTGCTCTGAAATTGCTTCCCTTATCCCTCCTCCTCCTGTTCGCCTTCGCCAAACCCGCCATACTCTTGCGGAACACCCCTTTGTAGTGGAAAAAAGAGTTCTTCGAACTGTACGATTCTCTAAATCGTTATTGTGGCGTACCGCACTGCAAAGGTGTGGAACGGGCTTCCGGGGAATATCTTTCCCCACTCCTACAATCCGCGGATCTTCAAATCTCGGGTTAATAGCCTTTCCCCAGCGACATTAGTCCACCTCCAAGCCGGACTGGCACCTCCACGGCGGTGAAATTGGCTGCGACTGAGGCTTCGATCTCGGGCACAGCCACCCAGTTCGGAAGCAATAAAAAAACATAATTTCTTCGGCCTCAGTCTACGCACGTCACTAGTCATCTGGCGCTCGCTCACAGTCTGAGCCATTATCTTATAAACCTTTCATGGATAAAAGTCTTAAGCGCCATTTCAGTTTCGGCTGTGCCTCCTCTGAAAATGTTGTGAAGTGTTTCTTGTAAGCTTCTTATTTAGGCCACGTTTGTGTGTCCCTGAAATTTTGTTTAAGCGACAATGCACAGAGTTTGTCGAAAGTCGGTTCTAGTTGTCGCAGGTTATAGTCTGTGTTGGCCAAAATCTCTAATACAGATTATTTCACAATTTTCCTGTCTTAGTTGCCAAGCCAAGAGAGACTTCCTTTTCGTAGTACCGGCTACTGAACGGAAAGCATTATTCTCACAGTGCTTTCAACTGACGGAGAGACGTGCTAGTATTTTATTTTTATAAAAAGCTCGACCTATGGCGGCTAGCCATCCATAAGGTGTCCAACGACGCCCATGAATATTCGGTCGTTTGCGGGGGTTCCGAATGCCGTGCCAGCCTGACATGTGCCTATGCACGCCCAGACGGAAATATGTATATTTTTTATGTAAACCGGCATGGGTCGCTGTGCCGAGAGACCAATGGTGCAGTCGACAGAGCCAAAATCACCTCTCCTCGCGAAAGCACGCTCAGTTAGGTGCCAAGGCAGCAGATTTGCGGACTGTTACTAGGTTGTCTAGCCCGTTAATACGACGATATGGGCAGGGGGAGGATTCCAGAGGATTGGTTTGCATCCGCGGTAAGTCCAGCGTGTAAGTCCTGCCCAGTGCGCGTGCTGCAGATGTAGAAAGGGGACGGCGGGATCGCGTTAAACAGCTCCTCCGAGCGCTCCCCATGGAATAAACGATAGAACACACTTAGGAAGCCGACATCCCTACGGAGTTGTAGTAGCTCTAGATAGCGGAACACTTCGGTTTATAGAGAAAAATGTGGTCAACTTGTGTAAAATGCTTAGTATTGGGGTCACCACTGAATTGAAATTCCAATTAAGTGTGGCGTCACCTATTTGGTTAGCCTCGGTAGCTCAGTGGTGCGGTCGGTCGACTTTTGTTAAGCAACGCTGAGCGCGGTCAGTACTTGGATGGGATGGGTGACCGCTCGACCGTTGGATGGGGACCGTGGTTCGGATTTCACGTTAAACTGTAGGTCCCTTCCCTTCTTACCTTACTAGGTGGTACGGTTTATCCCGGCCGGGTTGGTACCACCGCACTGAGCGAAACGTCGGTCGAAACGGCTATGTAAAATGTATGTATGTCGTGTTTTCCGTCCAGTTCAGTGAAGCCGACATAAAATGACGAGAAACACTGACATGGTACCTAGTTCACCCGGTATTATGAGCTGACATCACGGATGTTGTAGGTAATGTAGCCAACCGTGTCAGATTCAATAAAAAATAAATAAAAACATATCTAGTGGAGTTCTTAGCGAGACCTCGAAGATAAATTAATTTGTGCAACAGCAAGGTACTGTCTCTTGAGCCGTTTTTCATCCGCTTCGTTCTATCGCACAGAAGGGAGGGTGTGTGAAATGTCAAAATCGATCGCGTCGCTTCGTTGCTGGTACAGTTGTATCCAAAAACAAGAGCGAGTCAGGCTCGCACAATTCTGGTTCCGTAATAAAACAATAAATTGTCGAAAAATTCACAGATTTCGTGCCTTACACGACTATCGAGCACATTGAAAATGAATCTACGGAATTCGAAAAAATATTGTCACTGAGCGACACGAGAAAGTCGGGATAAGGAAAAGGTTAGTTGGGTTCTGATGATAATTCGCTACAGGGCAAACCCTTAACACGATCGTCTTTGTTTTAGACTCAAATTGTAGCTGACTAAATTGTCCAGAGGAGTTTTTCTCAAAATTTTTGATATCATTCTTCGTTTCCAAAATATCGAGCGCCAAAATCAAAAATTGTGGAAAAATTTTATTATTTTTTTCACTATTTCGGCCATAACTTTTTTCGTTTTTTACTTTCTCGAATAATTTTTGCACCTTACGCGAATACGCGTCATTCGAGCCTTCTTTGAATATCATATCTTTACAACTCTTCGAGATATAAGGGGATCGCACTTTTTCGTGAAATCGGGGCCTATACTGAAACGAACCAAAAGACATTTTCAATGTCAAAAACCTACAGTTTCCTGCAGTTGCCATACCGGAGACTTCCCTGGATTGCTGGCTATACGAGAACTAAATAGAACACAGCCGAGGCTGCTATGCGGCCATCTTACATCCAGTACGGTGGTACCAAACCAGTCGGCTACAATTTGAGCCTACCATATAGTAAGGGGCAAGAGAAGGGACCTACAGTTTTACACCGGTTCCGAACGGGTGAAGCAGCAGGTGTAAATATGTACGTAAATTTTTTCATCAGAAATAACTCATTGGTACAGTCCGACCGGATTCGAAACCTCGGACCTCTCGCATGAGAAGCCGACAACCAAACCACTCGGCCACCCGCCGCTTAAAGTACCTCTCCCCTTTTATCGCGCACCAGTATGCCCTTCAAAGATACGCCACTGGGCAGAGTAAACAAATCGATGGTTGCGTAGCATCCGTAATTCCGTAACCACACGGCGAGTAATTCGATAATAGGACAGCTAAAAGCATTAGGAATGTGGCGGCGTGCAAGTAATGTTGACGCAGAAATATGTTTACGGAAACCTGCCAATTGTTTCATTAAAAATGTATGAAATAAAAAAAAAATCGAACCCTAGAGTTGAAGGCGGTGCTAAAGAAGGCTACACAAATCACAAAGGATATCATCCACTCATGTTTTCTTTCATGCATCATTTTTGCTTGCTTTAGCACCGCCTTCAACTCTAGAGTTGGATTTCTTTTTATTTCTTGCTTTTTGAAGGCGGTTTTTATGTTTTTTTAAATAGTTTTTTTTACTTCACAGTTTTTTAGTAATTTTTTGCTATTAATGTACTCGGCAGAATCGCCGCGCTTTCCAATCCAATCTTGACCAAATTAAAATAGGACCACACGGGAAGCACCAGCTTTCAAATAAAAAAAGAATCATCAAAATCGGTTCACCCAGTCGAAAGTTCTGAGGTAACAAACATAAAAAAATTATAATAATACAGTCAAATTGAGAACCTCCTCCTTTTTTTGAAGTCGGTTAAAAATTGTCGGACGGGTTGGTTGGTTTTAGCGGAAAGGCTCTTCATGGTACATACATACATACACAGACACACACACATCATAAAATTATGTGTGCGAGGTGAATCAGTCAGTCAGTCAGCGTGTAAGCGTGGACTGCTGGACATACGCCTCTCCAATGTTCCTCCAGTCCTCCCGGCCTTCAGCAGCGGTACGGAACCGCAGCTTTCCGCCGACTGCCGTCGTACCACCTGGCGGGTGGTCTTCCCACACTCCGTTTTCCTGTCCACGACCGCCAATGTAGGACACGGCTACTCCAACGGTAGTCCTCTCTTTGGCTGACATGTCCAGCCCACTGCCTCTTGTGCTTAGCCAAGTGTGATGTGAATGAATATTATTTTAAACATAAAAAAATTAAGGTTGGCTGCATGAAATCCGTCTTCAAGTAGAAACCACCGTTGCACCTCACGTACCTTTATAAATTGTGTGTGTGTGTGTGTTTTTTTGACGTGATGATGTCACGTCAACACCGGCTGCACGCACGAAGAAGTGTAACGTTGCATCTAAACCTGTGTGTGCAAGCGAGAGCGCGATAGAGACCTGTGTGTGCAAGCGAGAGCGCGATAGAGAGGCATATACAATAGTAGGAAATACAAAATATATTTCTCCGTCTTTTGCGAGCCTCGAACCCGCGGTCCCTGCCACCATCACTGACCAGACGTGTTATACACGCGGGCTATCGACCGTCTACTTATCGCTGCAAATTTTCTCAACAGTATGTGAATTTCATGGAGCGACATCTAGCGTCCACATCTAGCGTCAATATTAAATTAAATACTTCAGCCAGCGGTATACTTGATTTAGCAGTTAGGTAATTGTTGCAACGTTGAACATGTAGATGGCGTTATGTAGGTTTTTTAAATTTAATTAATAGTCGTTATTTTCTCATATTTTTTATTAGTTATTATCGCATCTTTATCATGTACTTAAATTAATTTTACATGGTAAATATCCGCCGGAACTGATTTACTTTATGACATCATCACGTAAAACTATCGTCCGTAAACCAACTTTACAGACAACCAATTTTTTTTATAAAATTTTTGGAGCAATAACCAATTTTCTATCAATCACAATACATTGTGTTTGTACATACATACATACCAAAATGGTATGTTTTAAAATGGGGTAGGCAGAGAAACGAATGTCCGCGAGCCATGGTCCTGTCCTGAGTCCTGACCTGACACAACTCTACCGCCTCTTCCACTCTCATAATGTTCTTCATACAATAATATGCTAGGCGGTTACGGGTACTACTTGAACCTTATCTAACACATGCACGACTATTGAAGAATTGAAATTGTGACCTGGTTTCCCTATCGCTCCTTCCCCAGTTCATTCTCCCGGAACCGGGTAGGACACCCGTTTGTAGTAGACAGAAGAGTACTTCGAACTGCACGATTCTCTAAATGGTTCTTGTGCCGCACTGCAAAGGTGTGGAACGGGCTTCCGGAGAATATATTTCCCCACTCCTACAATCCACGGATCTTCAAATCGCGGGCTAATAGCCTTTCCCCAGCAACATTAGTCCACCACCAAGCCGGACTGTCACCTCCTCGGGGGTGAAATTGGCTACGCCTGAGGCTGCGACCTCGGTAACAGCCAGCTAGTTCGGAAGGAATAAAAAAAACAAAAATCTCACTCGACCCGGCTTGTTTGTGGGCATGGACACTACCAACAACCGTACGTCCGAATCAAAATTGTTATCTTACGCACGACGTACTAATCTCTGCGCGTGTGGGGTTGTTACATTCTTTCATATTCTGGATTGTCCGGAAAAATTTTACAGAAATATTGTCACCCTACCATACTTCAGGCTCCCGTCATTTGGCTGCGAGTATCATTGAGTTACCTGAAAAAAATAAAAAATATATATAAATTATCGTACGGACATAGAAATGAATACCTAGACACGGTACTTCCGTACATTGCATAAGTTTTACCTTGGTACCAAATATTGTCGGCATGCACACAATTTGAAGGGGACGAAGATACGCGAGTGATTTAAACTCAAAAACAAACATATTGCACACCTAATCGTATGGAAGGTGAAACTGGTACGATGCTGTATAACCCTATTTTTCAGTAGATTACTGTTATCATGGGTTGGTAGGACAGGCTCTAAGAAGAAGTTTGAAGAAAAAATGTTTTGCCGGAGACTTGTACTTTTTTAGAAAAAAAAAATTCAGTTCAAGAAATTTCAAACAAATTTCAAATTTGGCGCTGCTTTTTTATTGTTAACAGTTCATGCTCTTATCGAACAGATACACATTATTAGTAGAGACCGGATGATATGCAGTTGCATGTTGCATAAGCATTTGCATATTTAGCCCCTTTTCACCATAAATTGCATATTTGAACTAAGAACCTTTTCGTAAAATTGATAATTTTATTGAAGAAAAGGGTGAACTTTTGCCAGAAACAATAAGTACGAAAATATCACGAAAATTCGAGTACTGCCCAGTTACCTCAGTGTATGTAGAGCGGTCCTTTTCTGCTTATAAAAGTATTTTGAGCGATCGAGTACACAGTACATAAAGAACATATTATGGACCAGTAAAATAGTAGAAAAATGTAAAAGAGTTTGTAAGCGATACTTTTGTTCGATAATATTAATATTATGTTATTAAAATAATATTATGTTATTCGAATACTTACTGATTGTTATTTGATGTTACATATTTTGACACACTTTTGACACTTTTCATGCATATTTTGAGCTTTATCTGTTGCATATAATCCGGGCTCTAATTTATTAGTATTATTGTTACACAAAACTACGCAAAACAAAAACAACCGTCTACATGACAACCGCGTAGGTTAGTTTAGACGGAAGTGGCTAAACTTGCACACTATTTTTAAATTTTCATTGAAATTGTTTATGTGTGTTAATAAATTATGTGTTATATTAATAAAGAAATTTGAAATTTGACATTTTGAATTTGAATTTTGTTAGTATTATTTGTCGGTAATAAGTTGTATTGTGAATACAACTTATAAAACAAATTTACTTAAAATGAAAATGTAAACAAAATATTAAATACCTATTAGTATTGTTGTTTATTTAAAATGTTCTTCTGAATATTTGCTTCAAGTATCATTGATTTTTAAAATGTTTTGGTGTACTTTATAAAGAATTTCTATTCTATTCTACTAGTTAAAGGGCCTTCTATGAATGTATTTCCATGCACCCGGAATATTGCGCTTCGTAAAATGGAGGGCATTTTTAAAATGATTACGTTTTATTGTCATTGGTGTTTCAAATAACGAAAACGACTTGCGGGCTCTTTGTTAGATTAAATAAGTAATGCTCGATAAACGACGAAAATATTTTTCATGTTTTTAAGAAAAATAGATTGTGGGGTCTCAACGTCCCGTGAATGCTTCTTTTACAAAAATTCAGAAAGAACTTTTGATTTCAAACCATTTATATGTATAATTTATCTTTATATCGATTACGATTATTTACGATACGAGCTTATCGATCGATATGATTATTTATATCGTTTATCGATATGATATATTACTAGAGAATGTGCTACTAACACAAATAGGTACTTTTTTATCTTTTCCTTTTTATATTTTCGCTTCATGGCTCTGTCAACATTATATTTACATTGAAATATGTGTGTGACTGTAATTTTTAATTTAATTGATTTATATAAACAAATTACTGTCAGTGGTGCAGTGGACAGAGCCAAAAACACCTCTTGTCGCGAAACCACGCTAAGAGTGGCGCCGTAACAGCAGATTTGCGGACTGTTGCTAGGCATGCTGTCTAGTCTGGTAATACGACGTTTGAAGACACCCAGGTTAAAGGATTCGGGAAACATGCTCGCCCATCTTGAAGGAACTGCAGATACTGTTCATTCAATGCAGTTCTTGAAAATGGTGTAGTTCCAGCCGCATGGCGAAATAGTGTCGTTGTCTTGTTTCACAAGAAGGGGGATAGGGCGACGTTGAAAAACTATCAACCTATCTCACTTCTTAGCCACGTGTACAAGGTCTTTTCAAAAGTCATCGCGAGTCGGCCGACACAGAGGCTGGACCAGTACCAACCTAGTGAGCAAGCTGGATTTAAGAAAGGATACTGCACCATGGATCACACATTTACTGAGAGACAGGTGGTACAAAAGTGAGAGGAGTATAACAAGCCACTCTTCCTAGCCATTGTCGACTATGAGAAGGCGTATGTAAGGCATATCTTCCAGTGGCAGTGGGTTGGGCACTTCAGCCTAAGAGACGATGACCGTTGGGGTAAACGTGTCCTACATTGGCGCCGGTGGATAGGGAAACGGAGTATAGAAAGACCACCCGCCAGGTGGGACGACGAAATCAAGTACGTCAGCGGAAAGCAGTGGTTCCGTAACGGGGAAAGCGTTGATTGGAGGAAAATTGGAGAGGCCTGTAGCAGTGGACGCTGACACGCTAAATGACTTACCGACTGACTCGTTGGAAGACAGTTCCACGTCGTAGCTGTGCGACAAAGAAATAATTTTGAGGACTGATAGGTTCTCAAAATTTTCCAAAGTCAACAACAAATGGAACTAAAGTGAAGTTGAAGTTGAGCAGTTCAAGTATCTTGTTATGTATGACCTATGTCACATTTCGCATAACTTTGTCGCATAATTTTACTGTCCTGCTATGAGACCTTGTGTCATCTTCCGATTAAGTCTGCGTGCATTCGTTTTATCTTCCAAGCTTTTAACAAACACTTTTAAGGCGGAAGAAAAATTCGTTTGCGAGAACAGAGCGTTACAAATTCCTAACGCGTTGCGCGGTGACTTTGCCGAATCTGCAGACAGTATTGCACACCATCCCTAAAATTTTTTTTATTTCTTTTTTATTTTTTTTATGTGTAATCCCTTATAGGTGGCTGAGTTGGAGGGGCCAAAGCACAAGCTCCGACCAGCCAATATCACCTCCGAGAAAGTAGGTGCCATACAGGAGACTTCCCTGGATTGCTGGCTATAGATACTGGACTAGAGGAAAACACAACCCAGGCTGCTATGCGGCCATCTTACATCCAGTACGGTGGTACAGATCCAGTCGGCTACAATTTTAGCCTACCACCTAGTAAGGGGCAAGGGAATGGACCTACAGTTTTACACCGGTTCCGAAGGGGTGAAACAGCAGGTGTAGGTATGCACGTATATTTTTTCGCCAGAAAAAACTCATTAGTACACGCCGACCAGATTTCAACCTCGGACCTCTCGCATGAGAAGCCGATGCCCAAACCACTCGGCCACCTGCCGCTTAGTGTGCCTTTATGAGCATAGAATGGGGGCGGGCAGTATCGCTCAATTACCGTGACAAATTTTGGTGAAAACATCGAACAAAGGCGCTTAGTGAACCCCACCTCAGCTTTACGATGCTCAACTCGCCAGATGATAGTTCCACTACTCTAGCTGTCTGAGAAGCCATTCCTCGCTTCTGCTGGCGCATCGTGCTCTCTTGTTTGGGCGACGTTATACAAAGTGGGCATTTTTTACGACTCTCAACTTTTCACCAACCATGCCTTTTCTTTCAGTTCACAATTTTTGAATTTTCAATGTCAGAAACGACCTGAAACATTCGGGCTTTTATTGCTGCCGAACTGGGGGTCCGTGCTTGAGGTCGGAGCTTCAAGCGCAGCCAATTTCATCCCCGACGAGGTGCCAGACCGGCCAGAAGGCGGACTAATGTTTAAGGTTGGAGAAAGGCTGTTAACCCGCGATTTGAAGATCCGTGGATTGTAGAAATAGGGAAATTCACCGGAAGTCCGTTCAACACCATTGGAGTCCGTCACAAGAATTATATTTTAGAGATTAATGCCGTTCGAAGAGCTCTTTAGAAGAAAGGCGTCAATGGTTTCTGGAAGCCGGGAACAGAGAAAATTGGTGCCCTATGTCCAGCAGTGAACAACAATCGACGAAGGAAAAGGAATATCACCTAGTAAGGTAATGAAGGAGACTAAGAGGAGGAGAAAAGTTACATAATATAATTCAGACCATTGAATAACCGTTTTCATGAAATGCTGAAATGCTTATCAAAATACGAAATTGATGTTCGCCAATCGCACAACATTTTGAAAGACTTAAACAATTTTGGGTGTGCAACCGCCTCCCTGGCACTGCTTACAAAGACGCCCATATCTCTCAAGACGTGTACACAATGGGCGGAATAAATTGTGAATGACTGCTTTATATTTACGTAGCTCTTACTCCGATAGGGCACGCAATCGTAATAATTCTTACACAACCGTTTCGTGCAAGAAACGGAAGGAAATCGACATATTTCGTGAGTGAACAGTAGATACTTTATTTAGAAATGGCTAATATGGCACAGTTTTCGCCTCGGTTTTCGCAAACCGTAAATTGATTGTCAGTGATCGTTGTCATATTTTCGTGGTCCACTGGAGTTGTGAATGTTATTATAGGCCTTAATGATAAGTTTTTACCGTAGTTCTTTTCCCACAAAACAGGGCTAATGATTTGAGAATACTTTCTAAAATAAAATAAAAAACTACAGAAGACGGTGGTTAAAATGTAAAATATATCTCGTGTATCTGTGATTTGGGAACATTAAGTTTCTTTTTTGGCTGTCTGTGGATGCCAGTCCAGCTTGGAGGTGGACTAATGTCGCTGAGGAAAGGCTATTAACCCGAAATTTGAATATCCGTGGATTGTAGGAGTGGGGAAAGATATTCCCCGGGAGCTCGTTCCACACCTTTGCGGTGCGGCACAAGAACGATTTAGAGAATCGTGCAGTTCGAAGAACTCTTCTGTCGAGCATTGCATCGAGATATATTATTAGAGAATGCGCTACGTAGAAAGTTTCAAATAAAACAAGTCAAAATAACTGAGGTATGACGGAAACAATCGGGGTGGTGCGACGCGGAGAGCCGTGCGGTAGAAGGGTTGCTGGCGCGGAGTGCGAGCGGAAGAGGAGAAAGGAAGTCTGAGAGTGGTGCGCGCGAACTGTGCGTGTAGCGACGTCGGCGAATTTCGATCGACTAGCTCAGGTGCGGCTGGATGGCTCCAGCTCGATGGAACATGACGCGCTGTCCGATTGCACGCTCCAGTAAGAAGTACATCTGTTACATCTCGATGTTGTATTAGCGGTTATTGTTTATGCAATCTGCCATATTCATTTCCGAATAGTTATAGACACATGACTGTGACATGTGAGATGATTGAACTAACAGAGTTATCAGAAGTTATCGCAGTGATACACAATAATTATGTCAAATTAATGATTGTACAACTTTAACAGAAACGAAGCCGCATAACGTAAATACACAACTCAAACACTGTGTTTGCAATAACATTTAGTGAGTAAGAAACCGCCTGACAAAGCGTTGTCAGACTCTTAAGATAAATGTTGACGTGCTCAACCCGCCCGCGCCCGTGCGATTGACTGTGTCTATCTCAATGTTTTGGTCCAAATTATATCAAATTGACTTGTTCAGCGCGTTTTCTCAGATATCACGCCCCAAAGGGTAGGACGAAGTTTGTAGATCGCCCCGAAAGATAAATTGATAGGGTGCCGTACGCCGACTGAATACGGAAGTCGCACAGGGTACGGCTCTGGGTCCACAAAGCTTTTGTTAGTTTCGAAAACGTAAATAATATATTTGGAAGCTTCTGGTACGGGAAATGGAGTAAAAAGGAATTGCTTTGAGCTAAATTACTTCACGTGGGTCAAGCTATAGGCGTCAGAGGTGCGTAAGAACCGTAGTACGTGAAGATCCATTGTCACTGCCTAACTCATTGGAAAACAGACATAATGTCTGATACCTATTACGTATGGGTGTAAATTTTCTCTCTTGCACCGTGCGTGCTATTAATGTTTTTTTTTTTCGTTTTAACTTATGGCTGGTGTAGACAATTGGTGGGAGTACTTTATTTTACAAATAATTGTAGTTAACCTTTTTAGTTTATTTTTTCAGAAAAAACTTATTAAAACTAGAAGCTTTTATAATCTCTAAATATTATTAATTTTCACGGTGCTTGATTAATCGAAAATATATTTCTGAAAGTTGAAGTTCTGAGATCAATCCCAACTTCAGTGACTTGTCATTTCGGAAAGTAATTTTCATTTCGTCCTTGATTACTTTGAAATAGGTCTGTGAATCATTGTTTTGGCTTTCAGCTTCCTCAGTTGGTTGTCGGGCAATTTAAAACTGTGTTTAAATTTGAATTTGTGATTAAGCATTAAATCTAAATCTCTTTGTGAATTTGTGTAATAAATATTGAAAACCACCCCTCACCGGTGTATGGTCCGAATAAAAATCGTATACACATTCGTTGGTAGACACACTAAACTCATAATAAAACATACACACATACATACATACCACACACGCTGTATTCCGACAATCAGTCGCCGGTCGTCAGTAATCGGTGTTGTGCTGCAAGAACTCTTGGAAAATTTGCAATACAACACCGACCACCACGTTTAGCAAAGTATTCGGACAAGATTCCGGCAGCAAATAATGCGTGTTGAGCTTTAGAAAGAGACAATCCGGTTGTAGAGCGTCGTCCCTGTCCCCGGATGTTGTAGGTGATGTAGCCAACCGTGTCAGTTTCCATAAAAAAAACCTGTATCCATTTTTGAGCTGATTGTACATTTGAAATTGATTTGAAATGCTGAAGTAGCTATCTAATTAAAGTTTACACCTTTGAATAATACAACCAGTACTGACCACAAATCTGCGAGAAGCTCTTTCCGAGAGAAATGCGGCATTCAGATATTTTGCACGAGTCGGCAGATAGAATAGAATAGAATAGAATGGAATGGAATGGAACGGAACGGAACGGAACGGAACGGAACGGAACGGAACGGAACGGAACGGAACGGAACGGAACGGAACGGAACGGAACGGAACGGAACAGAACAGAACAGAACCGAACAGAACAGAACAGAACACCGTTTTGTACCGTGTGGGGTCGGTACTTAAAAAGAATAGCCCCACTGCATCTCTCCCCGTCGCATGTCGTAAAAGTCGACTAAGGGATAAGAAAATTCGTCAGCCTCGGTAGCTCAGTGGCGCGGTTGGTTAGTCAACTGTTATTTATTAAGCAACGCTGAGCGCGGTCAGTGATTGGATGGGTGACCGCTCGACCGTTGGAGGCTGACCGTGGTTCGGATTCCACGTTAAACTGTAGGTCCCTTCCCTTCTTACCTTACTAGGTGGTAGGTTTTATCCCGGCCGGGTTGGTACCACCGCACTGAACGAAACGTCGGTCGAAACGGCTATGTAAATAGTTCGTGTTTTCCGTCCAGTTTAGTGTAGCCGACATGAAATGAAGCGAAGCACTGACATGGCACCTAGTTCACCCTGTGTTATGGGCTGACATCACGGATGTTGTAGGTGATGTAGCCAACCGTGTCAGGTTCCATAAAAAAAAAAAAAAAAGAACAGAACAGAACAGAACAGAACAGAACAGAACAGAACAGAACAGAACAGAACAGAACAGAACAGAACAGAACAGAACAGAACAGAACAGAACAGAACAGAACAGAACAGAACAGAACAGAACAGAACAGAACAGAACAGAACAGAACAGAACAGAACAGAACAGAACAGAACAGAACAGAACAGAACAGAACAGAACAGAACAGAACAGAATAGAATAAAATTTTATTCAAAATACATTACACTACATTAACACAAATAGAGCTACATAGTACAAAAGAAAGGGCGTAGGCGCAGCATAATATGGCCACTCGAGTTTCTCAAAGGCCACTGTTTTTAAGCCTAGCCTACACTAATATAATAATAAAATTAAAATCTAAAAGAACTTTATACAAAATTAATCAAAGTAAACATTTACACAAAATCAATGGTACCTACGCAACCGCAGTAAGTCCCAGCGTGTAGGAATGCAAAGCCCAGGTGCGCGTGGTGCGGAGGTGGAAAGGGGACGGCGGGATCGCATTAAACAGCTAATCCATTGTCTCTGCCTACCCTATTTGAAAATAAGCCTCAACATAATATGTTTAGGTAGATAGGCATATTATCTGTCCTTTAGGCTATGCAATCTTCGCCTAATGACTAGCTAGTACTATGCAAAGAACTCTAATACATTTTAATGGCATTAGAGAGGAAGCCTTCTCTCCGATACACCTTGCGAATTTCATTAACTCGAAGACGCAGGCTTGTACTGTACACTTCAAGATGCATTTCTTGGCATAGCAGACAGTAGTTTGTAGTACCGGCACGACCAAGGGTTAGCACAGGTTTAACCTAGGTTTTCAGGGTTTGGTTACCAATAAAAAAAGTTTTAACTAATATATCGTGTGCAGTATAATTTGAAATAGCTAACTTTTTTTTATGAAAACTGACAATGTTGGCTACATAACCTAAAACATCCGTGTTGTCAGCCCATAAGACCGGGTGAGCTAGGTGCCATGTCAGTGCTTCCCTTCATTTCATGTCGGCTAAACTGAACTGGACGGAAAACCCAAACTATTTAAATAGTCGTTTCGACCGACGTTTCGCTCAGTGCGGTGGTACCAACCCGGCCGGGATAAACCCTACCACCTAGTAAAGTAAGAAGCGGTCAGCCTCCATCGGTCGAGCGGTCACCCATTCAAGTACTGACCGCGCTCAGCGTTGCTTAACAACAGTCGACCGACTGCACCACTGAGCTACCGAGGCTGACATTCGACTGTAAGGATTCAAATAATATTACAATTTCAAGTACAGCGGTTTTAATGATATATGTAGCTAATAATATTTTTTTTTTTATGGAAACTGACACGGTTGGCTACATCACCTACAACATCCGTGATGTCAGCCCATAACACCGGGCGAACCAGGTGCCATGTCAGTGCTTCCCTTCAGTTTCGCGCCGGCTACACTGAACTAGACGGAAAACACGAACTATTTACATAGCCGTTTCGACCGACGTTTCGCTCAGTGCGGTGGTACCAACCCGGCCGGGACAAATCCTACCACCCAGTAAGGTAAGAAGGGAAGGGACCTACAGTTTAACGTGGAATCCGAACCACGGTCAGCCTCCAACGGTCGGGCGGTCACCCATCCAATAACTGACCGCACCACTGAGCTGCCGAGGCCCACGATCCCTTAGTCGACTTTTACGACATGCGACGGGGAGAGATGCAGTGGGGCTATTTTTTAAGTACCGACCCCACACGGTACAAGGTAATATTGTATGTTTATGTTAGTACTAAGCACGTACTCGCTTTATATATATCTTTAATATTATATCTGGCTCAAGCCAGAGACCCAGGTTCAAATCCTGGTCGGGATGTATTTTTTCCAATGATTTTCGATTTGCATTTTTCTAATTAAAAATATATATAGCAAAAATTTTTCAAAAACTGACTGCACTCAATGGAGTGAATGCAATGAAGGTTAGTCGAAGTGGCTATGAATACACGGTGTTGCAACCCCAACCGTAAAACCCGAAAGTGGGTGATTCTGTACGTGAAATAGAACAACTTTTGTTCTACGACTTTTTAATTTGAAGAAAAAAAATGTTCTTTTCTCCATACATTTTGAGAATAGGTATTTAAAATTTGTATGGAAAAAATTATTATTTTTTTGTTTCAAAAAAATTTTCTTCGTCACAGAAGTTGTTTAGTTTCCCATATAGAATAACCCCCTTATGTTAGTAAAAAATATTACGGGGGCAACTGTAACGCCATGGTATAGTTTGTGTTTTTCGTGAAATTCAGTGTAGACAGCACGAACAAATTGAAGCACTGCCCCACACGGTACAGTTACGTTTATAGACGTACTAAATGACGCTTCGGAAATCACATAGTGGATATTAGGTACACGTGTTACTTCGCCAATCTCGAATGTGAGTCGATATTCTCGTCAATTAGTGGAAGGCATCTGTTGGCGCCTTCAAGGCTCCAATCAGGTTGCGTAGTATACGAGCGCCTTTATTCCATTTGTTCCTACCGGCATTATTGAATAGCGCATTATGTTGTTTTTATTTGTTATTATAATTTTCTTTATTTCACATTTTTAAAATAATTTATATTAATTTTACACATATTATACTATAAAAAGTAATAAAAATACACAAAATTAAAACAAATAAAAAAAACGGTAATACCGCCGGCGGCGGAAGACAGGCCTCCATGCGCGCCGGCGGGTGCAGGCCGTGGCTACGGAGCTCTCCGAGACGAACGCGAGACTAGCTTTGAGCGATGGGTGGTGGTACAAGACCCGTAGGCCACCACCACCCCCATCTCGGAGAGCTCCGTATCCGCCGGACTGCACGGCGACGTCTCGTCGCGCAGCTGTTTTAAACTTCTTCTTCTTCGCGCGCGCGTCGCCTGATGTTTGCACAGCACCGGTAGCGGGAGCACTAAACGGGACTCGGGACTGAATAATCAATCAATACTAATAATAAATCTGTAAGGGATGGTCATGGAGTAAGTTACCTTGTTTTATGAGATACTGTGTTTGTAGACTCCATGTATGATACTAAACTAAATTGACGATTTTTATAAATATTTTCTGTATATATGTATGTATGTATTTATGTATGTATGTGTGTATGTTCCTCCATAACTCTTGATTTGAACTCTTAAACCGATCATCTGAATTAAACGAAACTTAGTACAAGTACATTTTGCTGTACGGCACACAGGATAGGCTAAATAAAATTCAGTTCCGTTTACGCTAAGATGTGGCTCTCATACAAACCGAATTGTTCCGCACGCCAAAATAAAAGTACGGTAGCGGGCTTACTTACTTTCTTCTTTTCAAATACGAATTTCACCCAAGCGAGGCCGCGGGCAACAGCTAGTAAATAAATAAAATAAATAAATACAAGGAAGGAAAAAAAATGGTGCACGCCAACAGGTATCGAACTGAACCCACCTTTGGTAAACTAGTAGCCTGTCTTTACCACTCAGCCACTAGCTGTTGTTTTATTGCCTTTATCTTTAACCATTATCTCTGAAATATAATGCCTTATGCATTAATTTAACGCTACTTTCGTTATGCATTAGCGGGTGTCTTCAAACAGAATACACCTACTTAGATGAACGTGACCAAAATTTGGGGATATCGGCTGAGAAGGGTCCGAGTGTAATCAACAAACTTCGAAGAATTTCCTATCAATTAAATTAGGCCGGTACCTACTACTACGTACTAGTAGAATGTCTAGTAGTTAGTCAATTAAATTAGTAGGTAGTTTCCAAGCACGATCGGTGGAACAAATCAACGACGAACGAAGAACGGTATGATTAACAACAGTACTTGAACGGTTATTGAGAAAATTTTTAGGTACTTTCCAAGAAAGATCGGTGGAACAAATCAACGACGAACGAAGAACGGTACGATAAACAACGTAACTAGAATGTTTATTGAGAAAATTAGTAGGTACTTTCCAAGCACGATCGGTGGAACAAATCAACGAGGAACGAAGAACGGTAGGGTTAACAACCGTACTCGAACGGTTAATGAAAATAATTTGTGGGTAGTTTCCAAGCACAATCGTTGGAACAAATCAACGAGTAACGAAGAATGGTATGATTAACAACAGTACTTGAACGGTTATTAAGAATAATTTGTAGGTACTTTCCAAGAACGATCGGTGGAACAAATCAATGAGGAACGAAGAACAGTGAGGTTAACAACCGCACTCGAGCGATTATTGAGAATAATTTGTAGGTAGTTTCCAAGCACGATCGGTGAAACAAATCAACGACGAACGAAGAACGGTACGATTAACAACCGTACTCGAACGGTTATTGAGAAAAAATAGCAGGTACTTTCCAAGCACGATCGGTAGAATAAATCAACGACGAACGAAGAACGGTACGATTAACAACCGTACTCGAACGGTTATTGAGAAAAAATAGCAGGTACTTTCCAAGCACGATCGGTAGAATAAATCAACGACGAACGAAGAACGGTACGATTAACAAGCGTACTCGAACTGTTATTGAGAAAAAAATTTAGTTACTTTCCAAGCACGATCGGTGGAACAAATCAAGACGAACGAAGAACGGTACGATAAACAACGTAACTTGAACGGTTATTTAAAAAAAATAGTAGGTGCTTTCCAAGCACGATCGGTGGAACAAATAAACGAGAAACGAAGAACGGTAAGGTTAACAACCGCACTCGAGCGATTATTGAGAATAATTTTGTGGGTAGTTTCCAAGCACGATCGGTGGAACAAATTCACGACGAACGAAGAACGGTACGATAAACAACGTAACTTGAACGTTAACTGAGAAAATTAGTAGGTACTTTCCAAGCACGATCGGTCGAACAAATCAACGACGAACGAACAACGGTACGATTAACAACCATATACTTTCCAAGCACGATGGGTGAAGATTAAGACACAGCCAATAACACCACTCCTAGCAAAACCACGTTCAGAGAGGCGCCATGCCAGCTACAAGGCGGACAAAGAGGTCGTTTTCTAATTTATTAATACGCCTTTTGAAGACTCCCAGGTTATAGGTGGTGGGGAACACACTCGCCGGAAGAACCGTTCCATATTTTCGCCGTACGACATAGGAACGATTTCGAAAAGCGATGCATTCTCAGAAGTTGTGTGTCAACAACATATGAATGTTCCGAGCGAGTCCGGCGGGTGTGACGGATACGGATCGGGGTAGCAGGGATAAGGGAAGCTAGTTCTTTGGAACATCGGCAATGGTTACGGGAGTTACAGTTTATATAAGATATAACACTTAAAATTATATATGTCCTCCTCCTGTTCGCATTCGCTAAACCCGCCATACTCTCGCGGAACACCCCTTTGTAGTCGACAGAAGAGTTCTTCGAACTGCACGATTCTCTAAATCGTTCTTGTGCCGCACTGCAAAGGTGTGGAACGGGCTCCCAGGGAATATCTTTCCCCACTCCTACAATCCACGGATCTTCAAATCGCGGGTTAATAGCCTTTCCCCAGCGACATTAGTCCACCCACCTCCAAGCCGGACTGGCACCTCCTCGGCGGCGGTGAAATTGGCTGCGCCTGAGGCTTCGACCTCGGGCACAGCCACCCAGTTCGGAAGCAATAAAATAATCTTCCGAGATCAAAAAAATGTATGGTACATACACACTTGTCCATTCAGGCTTAATAAAATATTAATTTCTTCTTGTATCCATCATGGAGAGTATTATTTCCCTTTATTCTATGTTAAAATAACATCCACCAACGTTTGGAATGTAATTTCCTAACTAAACGTACGAAATAATCAAAGCTAATATCTTCTAGACTGCGTAATACAAACTCATAATTGTATGAAAACAATCCCAGTTATTACAAGCCGAAATGTCAACTGTTGCACACCCTACTCGGTACACTTAGTATAGGGTTGCCATAAAGTTGCAGGTACTTACCGGGACACCTAAGAAAGGGTGCTTGTCTTTGAGCAGGGAAATGCAGCACCTATTCTATGAATATTAAATTACATTTTAGACTTTTTTTTATGGAAACTGACACGATTGTCTACATCACCTACAACATCCGTGATGTCAGCCTATATAACCGGCTGAACTAGGTGCCATGTCAGTGCTTCCCTTCGGTCGTGTCGGCTACACTGAACTGGTCGGAAAACGCAAAATATTTACATAGCCGTTTCGACCGTCGCGTCGTTTCGTTCAGTGCGGTGGTACCAAACCGGGCGGGTTGAACCCTCCCACCTAGTACGGTAAGAAGGGAAGGGAACTATAGTTTTACGTGGAGTATGAACAACGGTCAGCCTCCAACGGTCGAGCGGTCACCCATCCAAGTACTGACGGCGCCCAGCGTTGCTTAACAATCAATAGCAACAGTCGACTGTCTGCACCAATGAGCGATCAAGGCTGACAATGATAGGTATCTTTTACATTTCAGGATAGATTATGCATAAATTATATTAGATAATTAGGTAGGCAATGATTTTAAATGTCCACAGCCAATAAATTATAGGCCCCAGAAGAGTGTCCGATTCAGAACGATCCACGCAGCTCTGTAAAGCTCACAGATAGTTAGCGAAAAGTATCCACTGAACGTTCTTTGTCTATGTATAAACATAATTGACATTTGCGACCGAAATCTGCGGACTAATGATGCCTGAGTGTTAGAAAATAAGAAGAAACACTAAACCCTTTGAAGATGTTTTTTTTATAATATTAGTATGGATAAAAAAAATAGGTAAAAAAACTTTTAAGTTAAACGGTTTTATAAAAAAAAACAGCTGCACAAAAAACTAGAAAAAAAATCTGCTATACAAAAACTAGAAAATAATAAGGACACAAACCTTGGCCTTTTTAAGATTTTACGTCTGGGTAAGAAATTGTGCAATACTAGCGTGCTGTGTTCTCATGTCGGATGCCAAAGGGCACTTTGTGTCGCTGCGTCAGCGGAATAAGTAATAAATTGAGACTTTTAACAGACTAATATAAAAACGTGGGGCGCATGTTATTACGTATATTATACGTAACCTGTAATAAGTGTAATACTGTACACCTCCTGACTCCATCATCAAACCCTCGTCACCAAGTGTATTGGTAGAAGTATGGGACACTCGTCCAAACAAACCAAATGAGCCCAAACTCGAGGGGGTTACTAGTAACGGTTGAAGAGTTCCACTGTACACCTCCTGACTCCATCATCAGACCCTCGTCACCAAGTGTATTGGTAGAAGTATGGGACACTCGTCCAAACCAACCATATGAGCCCAAACTCGAGGGGGTTACTAGTAACGGTTGAAGAGTTCCACTGTACACCTCCTGACTCCATTATCAGACCCTCGTCACCAAGTGTATTGGTAGAAGTATGGGACACTTGTCCAAACCAACCAAATGAGCCCAAACTCGAGGGGGTTACTAGTAACGGTTGAAGAGTTCCACTGTACACCTCCTGACTCCATCATCAGACCCTCGTCACCAAGTGTATTGGTAGAAGTATGGGACACTCATCCAAACCAACCAAATGAGCCCAAATTCGAGGGGGTTACTAGTAACGGTTTAAGAGTTCCACTGTACACCTCCTGACTCCATCATTAGACCCTCGTCACCAAGTGTATTGGTAGAAGTATGGGACACTCGTCCAAACCAACCATATGAGCCCAAATTCGAGGGGGTTACTAGTAACGGTTGAAGAGTTCCACTGTACACCTCCTGACTCCATCATCAGACCCTCGTCACCAAGTGTGTTGGTAGAAGTATGGGACACTCATCCAAACCAACCAAATGAGCCCAAATTCGAGGGGGTTACTAGTAACGGTTTAAGAGTTCCACTGTACACCTCCTGACTCCATCATTAGACCCTCGTCACCAAGTGTATTGGTAGAAGTATGGGACACTCATCCAAACCAACCAAATGAGCCCAAATTCGAGGGGGTTACTAGTAACGGTTTAAGAGTTCCACTGTACACCTCCTGACTCCATCATTAGACCCTCGTCACCAAGTGTATTGGTAGAAGTATGGGACACTCATCCAAACCAACCAAATGAGCCCAAATTCGAGGGGGTTACTAGTAACGGTTTAAGAGTTCCACTGTACACCTCCTGACTCCATCATTAGACCCTCGTCACCAAGTGTATTGGTAGAAGTATGGGACACTCGTCCAAACCAACCATATGAGCCCAAACTCGAGGGGGTTACTAGTAACGGTTGAAGAGTTCCACTGTACACCTCCTGACTCCATCATCAGACCCTCGTCACCAAGTGTGTTGGTAGAAGTATGGGACACTCGTCCAAACAAACCAAATGAGCCCAAACTCGAGGGGGTTACTAGTAACGGTTGAAGAGTTCCACTGTACACCTCCTGACTCCATCATCAGACCCTCGTCACCAAGTGTATTGGTAGAAGTATGGGACACTCATCCAAACCAACCAAATGAGCCCAAATTCGAGGGGGTTACTAGTAACGGTTTAAGAGTTCCACTGTACACCTCCTGACTCCATCATCAGACCCTCGTCACCAAGTGTGTTGGTAGAAGTATGGGACACTCGTCCAAACAAACCAAATGAGCCCAAACTCGAGAATTTATTTTAAAACGGTTTTATATACTAAATAAAACCGTTTAAAAAACCGTTTAAAAATAACTGGCTTTTGGTTCCCGACCGGGACATTTGGTGGTCAGGCGGGACGACCGGGACTGAGATTCTAAACCGGTGACAAGTCCCGGTGTACCGGGATGAATGACAACCCTAACTTAGTAAGAAATGGCACGAGAAAGTCAAAAGTATAGACAACTCATCCACGTCAGGTGAAAGTTCTTATATTTTACTAGCTGTTGCCAGGGGCTTCGCTCGCTTGAAATTCGTATTTAAAAAGAAGAAAGTAAGTAAGAAACAAAAAGATCGAGCTGCGTTCCTGCTTTCCCTATATGTCGGGGCGCGGAACAATTCGGTTTGTATGAGAGCCACACTCCGGACACTATTGGCTAATGAGAGCTAGGCCGAAAAAAGTGTAAGAGTTCGACATTCACGACAACTTTGCTGTAGTATGTGTGTTTGTGTGTTTACAAACGTATGTCTATGTATAGGTATATTACTGTAGTATAGATGTCATTTATTCATTGTTTAATTTTGGAACGAAGTTCCTTAACGCACGTTACACTCCAGACACAGCTAGGTCGAAAAACGTGTAAGAGTTCGACATTCACGACAACTTTGCTGTAGTATGTGTGTTTGTGTGTTTACAAACGTATGTCTATGTATAGGTATATTACTGTAGTATAGATGTCATTTATTCATTGTTTAATTTTGGAACGAAGTTCCTTAACGCACGTTACACTCCAGACACAGCTAGGTCGAAAAACGTGGATTCCGCCGAGTACTAATAAAAAATTATTAAAAATTTTATTAAAAATTATATTACTAAAAAAACTGTGACATGAAAAACTATTTAAAAAAACATAAAAGGCGCCTTCAAAAATGTATTAAATAAAAAAAAATCGAACCCTAGAGTTGACGGCGGTGCTAAAGCAAGCAAAAATGATGCATGAAAGAAAACATGAGTGGATGATATCCTTTGTGATTTGTGTAGCCTTCTTTTTTATGCACGCGACACGAACCGCATAACCAAACCGGCGCTACGTACCTTGCAGTGCCAATCTCCAAACGTCTCATTTGTCTATTTATAGTGAGCATTCCCAGAAAAATCACCCCATAAAGATAATTGTCTGCCTAATGTAGCCAGCTTAATGAGGCCATCAAGAACGCTTATTGTACCCAACTTAGAACACATCGGCTGGGCAGATGACTCGCGTAGTGGACAGAGAGTGTACTAAGCACTCCGCTTATTCTGTGTTGCACTACATTCACACATTTATATTATAATTTTTATTTTTTTATGGCAACTGACACAGTTGGCTACACCACCTACAACATCCATGATGTCAACCCATAATACAGTGTGAACTTGGTGCCACGTCAGTGCTTCTCTTCGGTCGTGCCGGCTATACTGAACTGGACGGAAAACACAAACTATTTACATGGCAGTTTCGACCGACCTTTCATTCAGTGCGGTGGTATCAACCCGGGCGGGTTAAACCCTACCACCTAGTAATATAAGAAGGTAGTCCCTTAGTAGCCTTTTACGACATACACGGGGAGAGATGCAGTGGCGCTATTCTTTTAAAGTACCGGCCCCACACGGTTCAGGTTGTATAATGTGTATTACTTTGAAATAAATTGTGCGCCCATTCAAAATCGGACGACTTTCCAATAAACGCTGATGTACCGCAGGGCTCTGTGCTGTCACCCACGCTATTCTTAATCCTTACGAAAACAATTTACTGTCCTTGGGCATGATTCATAGCTGCGCAGATGACAACATGAATCACGAGAGAATTGTCAAGGGCAAGGAGTAGGGATTCGCAGCTTCACATTAGATTATTTTTATTTTATTTGTTATTTTATTTTTTTATTTTATGTAATCCGGTATGCGTGGTTGAGTCGGAGGCACATGCTCCGAGCAGCCAATACCACCTCCGAGAAGGTAGGTGCCATACCGGAGTCTTCTCTGGATTGCTGGCTACACTGGACTAGAGGAGAACACAACCGAGGCCACTATTGAGATTTTTAGAACACATCGATGCCCAAAATCGTTTCTTCATCGCACCGCTAGGGTGTGGAACTGTCTTCCGGCGCGGCGAGTGTGTTTCCCGAATCCTACAACCTGGGTGTCTTCAAACGTCGTCGTATTAACGGGCTAGATAGCCTAGCAACTGTTCGCAAATCTGCTGGCACTGCGCCTCACTGAGCGTGGATTTTCGAGATGAGGTGTTTTTGACTCTGTCGACTGCACCATTTGGTCCCTCGGCACAACCACCCATGCTGGTTTAAATTAATAAAAAATAAAATAAGTCAAAAAATTTTGAACTTTGACAATTTATACGATTCAATATTTTAATTTGATATGGTTCCAGAGCTTTTTAGGAATGAAATTGGCTCTACGTACCGTATATTTTTATATTTTTTATATTTTTACTTCATAACCGTTTCGATCGGCCTTCATTAACGGTGATCGAACGAGTTAATTAAATCTATGACACAGTGCAGTGATCTTACCTATGTGCAGATCTAAGGGGAAGTCTTCTAGAACGCTTTATTCTAAGTGATCTCGTCGACACAGGCTGATCGCACGAAAATGGCTTTGTTCTCTGGCGTGTGCGCTTGGCGTGAACAAGAAACACGTGGCGTGTTATTTTAGGCAGCGCGGGCTCTCTGTGAAGTATCTCTGCAACGATGTTCGTCGTATGTGTGACCTTTTAGTACTACCCAATCCAACGATCTCACCTAAATATAATAGATGGCCCTTTAAATCGAAAAGCCGCTACACAAATGTGTTTTTTATTTTTATGGAATCTGACACGGTTGGCTACATCACCTACAACATCCGTGATGTCAGCCCATAACACCGGCTGAACTAGGTGCCATGTCAGTGTTTCCCTTCATTTCATGCCGGCTGCACTGAACTGGACGGATAACACGAACTATTTATATAGACGTTTCGATCGAAGTTTCGTTCAGTGCGGTGGTACCAACCCGGCCGGGATAAACCCTACCACCTAGTAAGGTAAGAAGGAAAGGAACCTACAGTTTTACGAGAAATACGAACCACGGTCAGCCTCCAACGATCGAGCGGTCACCCATCCAAGTACTGACCTATACAGAGTGTTTTAACGGTGAGTAGGTACATTAATTTCGCCATCCCAATCCTCATGTTTTTCCGAGATAAAAAAAGTAAAGAAAGTTTTTCTCTAAAGTGTCTAGTTTTCGAGATATACATTTTTGAAATTTATTTTTTCGTCAAGTGTAATTTGACACGAACGAGGGGAGGATGCTGGTGCGGGAACGGTCGGGCTCGAAAAACTCACGCCCCGCCCCCGCCGCCCGCGCCGCCTCCTCGCATCTCCGCGCTCCACGCACTCGTTCCTGTTCGCTCACTCACTACGCGCCTTTCATTCCCACGCTCGGGCGGAATATTAGATCCTTTTTGCACTAAATTAATCAATTAGTTTGTATGAAAACTGTAACTTTTTATTTAAAGGGAATTCAGAAAAATGTTATTAGACTTTTTTGTTACTATTGATCCCAATAATCATTTCCTAAATTAATTGTAGTGGCCGTTACACACCCTGTATACTACTCTGTGTAAAAAGTACCGGGAATTCATAAAATACAGAACGCGGTAAACACTTCGACCTATTTTTTTTTCTATTAGTTGATAGCACTGTACTGAGTTACCGCGCGAACTTTGAGCGCTATCTGTCACTCAGTGTAATGACAGCTGCTGTTTTTATATTTCATTGTTTTAAGTGTTCTGCGATTTTACTATGGAAGCATTTGTTGAACAAAGAGTTTGCCTTATGTTTTGCGCATCAAACGAAATGTCCTGTGCCGAATCACTAAAAATGTTGCAGAAGACTTACAGTGATTCGTGTATCTCAAAAATTCGGGCATATGAATGGTACAAAGTATTTAAAGAAGGCCGGCAAGTGGTAGCTGATTTGCCTCGTTCTGGTCGACCACCAATCGCTGCGAATGATAAAAACATCAATCTAATCAAGAGTTTGATACTTGAAAATCATCGTATGAGTCTTAGAGAGTTAGCTCTAGAAGTAGGGCAGGGCTATTCGCAGGTACGCCAAACATAGATTTTAACTAAAAACTCGTAGGTTTGCCAAACAAAGATTATTAAATATGAACTGGGAGTGTACTATTTGATTTCCTGCGAATAGATCTACCAGGCGGGATAGTGCTATTCGCAGGTATGAGGTATTCGTAGGTACGAACTGCACTATGCGAGTTGGTTTAAAAAAAAATAACCAGGGTTAAATTGTAGATGCGTCGCTACGCGACGCATCTTCTGTAATTTAACCCTAAACTAATGTTGAGGCGGCGCATGTCGTTTTTGTTACGTTTCGTTGAAAACTCCCATAGTGCAGTTTGCATACCTGCGAATAGACTCACTCACGTCGCTACGCGACGCATCTTCTGTAATTTAACCCTAACCTAATGTTGAGGCGGCGCATGTCGTTTTTGTTACGTTTCGTTGAAAACTCCCATAGTGCAGTTTGCATACGTGCATGCAGGTTTACCTGCGAATAGACATGCCCGATCGGACAGGGCTATTCGCAGGTATACCTGCGAATAGACACTTCCCTAGAAGTAAACGTATCTTTTAAGTCCATTCATAATATTCTGACTGACATTTTGGGCATGAAACGCGTCGCCGCACGATTAGTTCCAGAAGAGCTCAATTTTTCTAAAAAGAGAATCGAAAGCAAGACATGATTTCCCGAGCTTCTACGGATTCCACCTTCATGAAACGCATAATAACCGGCGACGAGACATGGATTTACGAGTACGACATGCAGACAAGTCAACAGTCTTCAGAATGGAGGCGTTTCGAGCCGATTGCTGCTATAAAAGAAAATTCGGTGAAAGAGTTGAAGACCATACCTCAATCAGCTTACAAAAAATGTATGGAGGACTGAGTCAAGCGCTGGCGTAGCTGTATTGCAAGCGAAGGGGCCTACTTTGAAGGCGACAAATTAGATTTTCACGAATAAATTACTTTTTTGGTTTTATTGAACAATTCCCGGTACTTTTTACACAGAAGTATGTCTGTTATAGTTTTCTCTAGTCCACGAACTGTGCACACACGCTCCTACGTGTGTTGTATTTCTAAAACAGATTCTCGCCCCCAAAGGGCCGAGGTACGTCCAGATAACTCCCGTCGGGTCATTTATCAAGAGATCTCTTCTCTGTTAGGGACCATGGAAATATAAATCTAGAAGAGTCGTCTAGATTTGTTTTTATATTAAGCGCGACATGTGGAGTAGTGTAACCCATAAGGTTCCCTTCTTATATCACTAGGTGGTAGGGTTTAACCCACCCGGGTTGGTACCACCGCACTGAATGAAAGGTCGGTCGAAACGGCCATGTAAATAGTTTGTGTTTTCCGTCCAGTTCAGTGTAGCCGGCACGACCGAAGGGAAGCACTGACGTGGCACCAAGTTCACCCGGTGTTATGGGCTGACATCACGGAAGTTGTAGGTGATGCGGCCAACCGTGTCAGTTTCCATTAAGTTATAAAAGTTATTAGGTATATAATTGTCGTTTGACTGTGTCTCTGTGAGTTTGTATGTATCTTTCACTGAACTTTTGGGCACAGTCACCCGTAACGGCTGTCCTAAATAAGGCAGTATGGCTCGAAGGCAGCTACCTACTGCGCTACTCGGTGAAAGGACCGTGCTAAAGGTGACAGATGGCCACACTTTATTACGGTATCTTGTCGCGTGTGCAATGTTCGACAATATCTTGTCGGTTTATTTATTTCCATGGTAGTGGCGATTCAAAATGGCGCCGCTTCAGCTTGATAGATGATTCGGGCGGGCGTGTGAACGGGGCATCTTGAACCTTCAACCCTTCAAGCGACTTTAGCGCTTTTTCACTCGACCCATGGCGAGCCGAAAGGAAGGATTATGAGTTTAGCAGTCTACGTGTAGGTATGTTTTGTACCGTGTGGGGCCGGTACTTTAAAAGAATAGCCCCACTGCATCTCTCCCCGTGTATGCCGTAAAAGGCGACTTAGGTATTTTTTTTTTATTTTTTTTTTATGGAAACTGAAACGGTTGGCTACATCACCTACAACATCCGTGATGTCAGCCCATAACACCGGGTGAACTTGGTGCCACGTCAGTGCTTCCCTTCGGTCGTTGTTGTGTCTGGCTATATGACTCCCTTCTTATATTACTAGGTGGTAGGGTTTAACCAGTCCGGGTTGGTATGTTTTTCAAAAGGGGCGTGAAAAGGCTCCTGTCAGGCCGGCATGGCATTCGCAATCCCCGTGCACCACACAATCGGGGGCATCGTTAGACATCTACTCGCAGGTGATACGATGTAAAAAAATATATCTTGTAATAATAACATTCTAATCTACGTACCTATATTTTTTTGTTTAGATTAAAATATATGACAACAGGGTTATAAAATGTTTTTTTTAACGAAAAAAATTTAGTTTTTAATTTGTTGATGTCACGAAGATATAAAAAAAAATAAAAAGATAGATACGTAGATAAGACTGACATATTACAACAACAAACATTTATTACACTCTAATTAAAACAAGTATTAAGTGACATAATATGAACATTTAGTAAAAATATTGCTGCCCAGTGCGCGTTGTGCGAAGGTGGAAAGGGGACGGCGGGATCGCATTAAACGAATAGTCCCACTGCATCTCTCCCCGTGTATTTCGTAAAAGGCGACTAAGGGATATGACTCCCTTCTTATATTACTAGGTGGTAGGGTTTAACCCGCCCGGGTTGGTACCACCGCACTGAATGAAAGGTCGGTCGAAACAGCTATGTAAATAGTTTGCGTTTTCCGTCCAGTTCAGTGTAGCCGGCACGACCGAAGGGAAGCACTGACGTGGCACCATGTTCACCCGGTGTTATGGGCTGACATCACGAATGTTGCAGGTGATGTAGCCAACCGTGTCAGTTTCCATAAAAAAAAAAAAAAAAAAAAAAAACAGCTCCTCCGAGCACTCTCCATGGAATAAGCGATAGAACACACTTAGGGATCCGACATCCCTACGGTGTTGCAGTTATTATTTGATTATAAGATAGATTTAAATTCACTATAGACTTTTAAATAAATAGACAATTTGAATTCGAACACTGGAACTGTGGCCACATCTGCGACAAAAGCGTTTTCAAACTCGCCGTACAAAAGTAAACTAATTAAGAGAAGTCCAGGTTTTTTCGTCCGGGCGTGAAAAAACTTTTGTGTCCTCTGACCGTCGAGATAATTCGTTACTGGAGTAGGCGCGCCACGAATAGTGTTACAATGAAATCTAGTCGCAATAACTGAGGTATTTGTCAGCCTCGGTAGCTCAGTGGTTCGGTCGGTAGACTGTTGTTAAGGCCCTGTAAGAAAAATTTTTATTTTTTGAATATATATTTAAAATCCGTAGCTTTTTACTGTTTTGTTTCGATCCGTAGTTTTGGAATAAAAAAATAAAAACCTAATTTTTTATTGATTGATTGTGTTGCATCCTACTCCAACCAGCGAAAGCGGTTCCGGCGCCTTGAAAGAGGAGTACGGGTGAATACGGGTTTTTTAACACGCGACCTTGAGCGAGTAACGGAGGCCTGAATGGTGGTGCGCGCGGATTGCACGTGTAGCGACGCGTCGCTACACGTGCAATCCGCGCGCACCACCGAGACGTCGCGACGACGTCTCGGTGGCTCGCGATCGACTAACTCAGTTGCGGCTGGATAGCTTCAAGTCGGTGGAACTTGGCGCTTTTTCCGAGTGCACTCTCTATTAAGCAGTCTCATCTCGATGCCTCTGACGAAACGAATTTTCAATTAATTTCCAAGTTGCCAATCTCTTGTCAGAGAACTTTTATTGCGTTCTGACATTTTTGACTCGTGGACTTTTGGAACAAAAATAGATTCTTATTCGTCGTTAAGATATTTTGAAAATTTTCGTTAATTCGCTCGTCAACTCTTGCGAGTCACAAAAGATGAAGATACTGTAATATTTTATATCATCAGCCTTGCTTACAAGCCGGGGGTGGTCGGCGCGGTCTTCCCTTGGACTCTTGATCTCCAAGACCGTGGTTCTATTTCGGCCGACACGCATCGATGAGTTTTTGGGTATGGATTAGTTAACTCTAGCATTGATCGCAAATTGCTGGTATAGGTACTTAATGTGTAGGCCGAGTTAAAAGATGAATTATAATGAAATAATTGTTTGCCGGGCATGCGTAGTTTCGGAGAAATTTTTTTTTGAAAAAAATATTTTTTATACAAAATTAATTTTGGAATGTTTTATTTATTTTTTAAATGCACCAAAACATTTACTTTCAATAGGAATTAATGCAAAAACGACATGCGCCGCCTCAACATTAGGTTAGGGTTAATTTATAGAAGATGCGTATCTTCTATAAATTAACCCTGGTTATTTTTTTTTAACCACCAAAACATTCAACCATGCCACTTCCCTTGTTTTTACATACATTTATGTTCAAAACCAATTTTTTGGTGCATTAAAAAAAAAATTTTTAAATTTTGTATGAAAAATTTATTTTGTATGGGAGTTTATTTTTTCTCCGAAACATAATTCATTTTTTAACTCGGCCTACACAATAAGGATACCAGCAATTTGCGATCAATGCTGGAGTTAACTAATCCACCCCCGAGTTTTTTTAACCCCCGACGAAAAAAGAGCGGTGTTATAAGTTTAACTTGTATGTGTAGGTATGTGTGTAAGGGTGTGTCTGTCTGTGGCATCGTAACTCCTAAGCGGATGGACCGATTTGGATGCGGTTTTTTTTATTAGAAAGCTGCTTTAATGGGAATGATTGTCTTTGCCACTACCTAAACACGCATGTGCTGATTTATGAGAGATGCAGCAATTCATGACAAAGTGAAAACATTTTATAATATGAGATTGTATGAATTCATATACCCACCACACTGCCACCTGAAGCAGGCCAGTCTCCACAAACAGCACCCGTTCACGAGCACCAGGGCCAGCCATCGCCTCCCTCAACCATAATATAGGGTGGGAAACGACCATTGCTTCTATATGAATGTAGCATATTGTGTAATCGCTATATTATTACCTTAATTAAGTTCTCTTTTTCTTGCTATTTTGTTTGTATTTCCGAAATAAATAAATAAATAAATAAATAAATAAATAAATAGCAACATATTATAGGTTTTGCCCGCGACTTCGTCCGCGTGGATTTTAAAAAAATAACAGAATTTGAAATTGAAGTTTTTATGTGACGTTGATAGGCTTTTGTTTTTCTTGTCTTTTATATTCTCTCTCTCCCGTCCATACTATACTTTATTTGATACTGCTGAGCCCTAAGGCTATTTAGCATGATGGTATATAGCCTATATGTTATTCTGATGTATAAACTATAGTACTGTAAAGTCTCATCAAAATCCGTTCAGTTGTTTTTGCGTGAAAGAGGAACAAAGATTCATACATCCATCCTCACAGACGCGTTTATAATATTAGTAGGATGTATGAATAGGCTTCCGTAAGGATACGGAGCCCTAAAAAAGCCGCGTAATGTTCGGGCAATCATCCAGGAGGCATTAACGTAAATATTTTACCGACCACACCATTCATCTGGTAAAAGCCTATATGTATTCCATCATGCTTAGAAATTTATTGATATTGACGATTCGAATATAATGGGTCTGTGTACATAATTGGTTCATTGTTCATATAAATAATAATAAATCTCTAAGGGATGGTCATCTTTGTCTTATGAGATATTACGTTTGTAGACTCTATGTATGATACTAAAGCTAAATTGACGATTTTTTTTAAATATTTTCTGTATGTATGTATGTATGTTCCTTCATAACTCATAAAGCGATCATCCGAATTCGATGAAACTTAGCACATTTAGCTATACGTGACACAGTATGGGCTAAATAAAATGCAGTTCCGGTTACGATAACATGTGGCTCTCGGAAACCTGGCGGTCGGTGTTATGCTGTAATTTAGCAGAGATCTTGCAGCACAACACCGATTACTCTGCTAACCCCGAATGTCGAAATTCAGCGTGTGTGATATGTAGGTATGTTTGTATGTACATTGTGTGTGTGAAGTATATTATAAATCAACCAAATACTCGTATACCACAACACAAAGAGTTCTTCGAACAAATCGGATGATCCGTAAAATCCACAATATACAGAGTCTTTTAGGATAGGGTTTCGTAACTTCAATGTTCGATGGGGGTTCATATTTGAAGAGGAAAAGCTCTTCATATCTGAAAAAAAAAAGGAAAAAAAGGAAGAATCTTTTCCCAGATTCGATATTTTTTAGTAATTTTTTTGGCGAACGTTGTACGTCCGCCTTTATTAAATAAAAATATAATAATTAACCAATGGATAGAAATGCGTATGTTGCATGGGTATGCAATGGGTAAATAGTTTGTGTTTTCCGTCTAGTTCAGTGTAGCCGGCACCACCGAAGGGAAGCACTGACGTGACACCAAGTGCACCCGGTGTGATGGGCTGACATTACGGATGTTGTATTGTACGTGATGTAGCCAACCGTGTCAGTTTCGTTAAAAATTTTTTTTTAAAAAGCGTACATAACTAGTAAAATTGAACTGCATGTAGGTAATTTCAAACACTGAAAGATCAATGACTACAAAAGAAAAATTGGACTGGACTAGATCATTGCACTCCCTCGACATAGACAGCCACTGTTGCCAAATCTTGCCAAGACTCACTGTTCATCGAATGTTCATTACAATAATTGTAATGAACATTTTAAATTATTTAAAATTTTTGTATAAAAAAAATACGGAATTTCGATTTGTGTGATAAGGATTTTTTTCTTCTAATAATAATACTTTCTATTCCTCAAGTTTCTCAAGCCTATCCTGAAACACCCTGTATAGTAACCTCATGAAAGGGAAATACTAAGACGAGTTTTCTGAATAGGAGTTTGGTGAATGCTACAGCCAATATTCCAAATACATGAGTTTATATATAATAAAAATAATATTGTGTAGATATTTTTTGATTAATTTTCTACTTACAGTATTTTGGTTGACTTTAATAAGGTTAAGCTTTTTTTTTTTTTTCATTGACAACGAGGCCCATAGACATTTAAGGTCGTATGCGGGGGTTGCGAATGCCGTGCCGGCCTGACACGTGAACATTTCACTCCCCTCTTGAAGGACTCGCGACTGTACTTGGGGGGAAATATATGGGCAGGGAGAGCCACTCAGCCACCCGTACCGAATTAAAAAAAAAACTGCATCAAACCTTGCCACGGCCTGCTTTTAGGAATAAAGTACTCTGGACTAGGACATCGAAAATAAATATTTTATTATAGTGTCCGTGGTCAGATCGACTAGTCTTTTTTTTATGTAAACCAGCATGGGTGGCTGTGCCGAGGGACCAATGGTGCAGTCGACAGAGCCAAAATCACCTCTCCTCGCGAAACCACGCTCAGTTAGGTGCCATGCCAGCAGATTTGCGGACTGTTGCTAGGCTGTCTAGCCCGTTAATACGACGCTTGAAGACACCCTTCAGTCTGATCACTAGTCTGATCACGGACACCTTTTTGTGTCCGTGATCAGATCAATCAAACAATCCAGTCTGACCACGGATACTGACCGAAATATTTTGTCAAAATCTATCACTGAAGTCCTACAAAGTGCACACTTGGCCACACGGCGAACCAGCTGAATAGCCGTGGTCAGGGCCCCGTAGCAACTGCCGCAGGCTGTGATTTCTACATAATCCTAACACAACACCGCCTGTGTCCACTCACTCTCTCGAACGACCGTATTCTGTATTATGCCAGTCATTTCGGTTAGGGTTGAGTTGTTTTAATGTATGCTATAGAATTTTGAGATATAACTGTTTTCATAATTTCTAGACTTTTAGGCTTCGTCTGGCTTAGGCGCAGATTTTTTAATTATTTTGTTTGAACTTACAATTTTTGTTTCCATATTTTACGAAAATATGAATCATTATCATCAGCCGGAATCGGTGCACTGCTGGACATACCTATCCCTCTCAAGAGGCACGCAACCACACGCGATCTTCGGCTCCGGGATATCATTTAAAAGTGTTAACTGTAAGGATTCTAACAGTAAAGTAAAGTAAAAAAGTTAAGTAAAAATGTATTTATTTGTGAAAAATGCGGCCGTCTACATTTTTTGCCTCCGAAAATAGCCACTACGGCCGTAGCGTCGGAGACACAGTAATTCTACAAAATATAATAAAGTTTGCGGGCCTATAGGTAACAAAACATAGTAATAATAACAATATTTGTTTTACAATTTTAAGTTCAGTCGTCTTCATGATATAGCTAAAAATGTGCAAAAAATGACCGCCCCCCAAACCCCCCCCCCCCCCCCCCCCTCCCCTCGTCTGTTGTCCTAGGTTTCTAAAGCAAAAATGTTTTATTTTAAAGGAAAACCGTAGGTTGTTTCGACTATTCAATAAAAGCGGCAAAAAAAAGTATTTTAATATTTTAACTACGAGGAGCAATGTTTTGCCCGACAGTCAAACCATTGCTACAGTTATTTTTAAGCGTTAACAAACAAAACAACAAAACAAAATCGTTATTTTCGAAAACAGAATTATTTTGTTCAACACATTAGATATAGTGTGAGAATATAATGTGAGAAATATTTTCTCTCCATGTCATGTCAAGACTCGCACTTGGCGGCTTTTTTAACCGACTTCAAAAAAAGGAGAAGGTTCTCAATTCGACTGTATGTTTTTTGTTGTCCCCTCAGAACTTTCGATTGGGTGAACCGATTTTGATGATTCTTTTTTTATTTGAAAGCTGGTGCTTCCCGCGTGGTCCTATTTAAATTTGGTCAAGATCGGATTGGAAAGCGAGGCGGAATTGCGAGGCCGAAGGCCCAAAAAAAAACTGTGAAATAAAAAACTAAAAAAATATAAAAACCGCCTTCAAAAATGTATGAAATAAAAAAAATCGAACCCTAGAGTTGAAGGCGGTGATAAAGCAAGCAAAAATAATGCATGAAAGAAAACATGAGTGTATAACATTGTGTCACGCTACTGAAAAACGACCTTTTCGTCTTCTCAAAAAGTTGACACTTTCCAACATGCCCGCGCCTCACGCACGAGATCCTCTGGGACTGACAAACAAATTGAGTGACAAAACCATCAGAATCTGCCCGTACTTAATCCCCATTGATGCCTCTGGGTTGTCATACATCACGCGCTGAAAAACATTGTCGTATTTTGAATTGTGCCTCACTGCCAAAATAATAAAGGCATAAATCACTGGACGATGCGTAGACGAGTTAAGCCCTAGTTCGTATGACATTAAGAGTCATTTTCGGTTAACTGTTTTGTGTAATATTTTTATGAAGCTGAATTTCAGACCTTATCGTGTGGGAATAAGAGTAAGATTGATTTATTCCTAATGTTTTGACGAATCGAAACGGTCAGTACACACAAGACGAAATAAATTAAATTCAAAGGAATAAATTTTACGAATTAATTAATTCGAATTAGTCAGTATTAGTCAAATGCAGAGCCTTCCTGAAATATTTGTGCAGAATTCAAGAAGGGCTAATTAAATATAGATATTTAGGTATAAAGGCAGAATTTTAACACAGGGAATACTTTACCAAACTGAAATAATTGTCAGAGTATATTTTGAAGGTATGAATATAAATACATAGATACATAGCTTCACGCCTGTTTCCCGGTGGGGTAGGCAGAGACAACGGATCTTCACGTGCCACGATTCTGACACACCTCTGCCGCCTCTTCCACTCTCATAATGTTCTTCACGCATGCTCGTCGGTTACGGGTACTACGCAGTTGACCCTTTTTGAGCACATGCCCGATCTGGTACAGATACGTGCATCTAGGGCGACCCTTCCGCTCACATTTTCTCCATAAATTTCTTTCGTTAGTCTCCTATCATCCATTCTTCCAACATGACCGAATCACCGGAGCATTATTTTCTCAATCCTTGTCTGTCACTATATCCTCTTTCAGCCCACAGCGCTTTCGCAAACCACTATTTCTCAATCTATATTTTGTTTCATGTCGGCTGCAATGAATTGGACGGAAAACACGAACTATTTACATAGCCGTTTCGACCGACGTTTCATTCAGTGCGGTGGTACCAACCCGGGCGGGATAAACCCTACCACCTGTGAATGATGCGCGCCGTGGTTCCAATTGTACGAGTATGACGATTCCCAGGTTCTTAGTTATATTTCTTTGAGTGGTGGGCTAAAAATTTAGGTAAAACCAAATATTGGCAATAACAAAAAAATAGTTTATTCATAATGTTAAATAACAGATTAACAAGGTGAAGTAGTCAACCCAGGTCTGAGCAAATGAATCTAACTTGAATAAAAGTTCAATTAAAAATTTAAAAACCCACGACCCTTAAAAAATAAAAAATAATTTCCGTTTACTTATTTAAAGGAGTCGGTGGACCGCTAAGCTCTGAATTTTATATTTTATTTACTTAGCGGTTCCCGACTCCTTTAAGTAATTAAACGGAAATGATTTTTGACTTCTTAAGGGTCGGGAGTTTTGTAATTTAACTTTTATTTCAAGCTTTTTTTAAAACACCGCATATAAATCGGTCCACTAATTATCTAATTAAGATAATTAATTTTTTGATTACTTAATTACTTGATTACTTGATTACAAACATAGTTAACAACCATCCCGATTAAAGCAGCTTTCTAATAAAAAAAACTGCATCCAAATCAGACACACACATACACACACACGTTAAACTTAGAACACCCCTCTTTTTTCGTCGGGGTTTAAAAACCCAGTTGCATTGCGTCAGTGGAACTGAAGCATTTCCTTCAAGAGCTCTTACTTACGTAACAAATAGAGAAAGAGAGGGGGGAGGGAGAAAGAGAGAGGGCTCTTCACGTTTTACAAGACTTCACAGCAAATAGATCCGGATAGTAAACACTGCGCGCCGCGATGTTGTAGGATATGTGAGAACTTCAGATAAACTAATTGTTTTATGGGAAGCACGACATATGGCTAGCGGCAGCGCAGAGGTGTAGTCCGAAGGTGCCCACGGGCATTTCGATATTTACGGAGGCTGCGAATACCATGTCGGCCGGCAAAGTGCACCTTCACATTATGTTTGAAGGACCCCAGACTGTACTTAAACTATTTAAAATGAAATATTAACAATTTTGATACATACCACACACAACCGACTAACGCATATTTTTTTATTGAAGGCGCGACATGTAGCGCCGCGCCGCCCATAAGTTGTCTAACGACGCCCATAAACATTCGGTCGTATGCAGGCTGAGTAGAGTAACCGATGTTGTGCTGGAAGAACTCGGGTAAATTATATTGTGTTAATTTTGTATTTATATTCAAGTACGTTGAGTTTTGATTTGTTTCAACTCTCTCTAATTTTCATTCGAAATGTTTTTCATTGGAATCTTCATTCGGTTAGTTGTTATTTTAGAATTTGTTATGTTCTGTTATTTATATGTACTGCTTCATTTCCCAAATAATAAAATATCAGAGAAAAGGAGATTGTTTATTGTCTAATTTTATACATTAGGTAGTAGTTTAGGTTAACCTAACCTAACCTAACCTAACCTAACCTAACCTAACCTAACCTAACCTAACCTAACCTAACCTAACCTAACCTAACCTAACCTAACCTAACCTAACCTAACCTATCGTAACATAACGTAACCTAACCTGACCTAACCTAACCTACGCTTGGACGTGTCGAAAATTCCTCCAGTTCTAATGCGAAGAAGAACTGATAAACAAACTTCGCAAGTCACAATGTATTGTTAGTACCAAATATTACCTATAATGGAAAATGGAGATAATACTATAAAACTTTTTTATGGACAACCGACATGGGTTGCCCAAAAGTTGAAAGACACAGCCAGTATCCGCCGTTCAGAGATGCGCCTTGCCAGCTGCATGGCGGACAAAAAGGTCGTTGTCTACTTTATTAACATCCCTTTTGAAGATCTACAGGTTTATTTTTTATTTTTTATAAGCTAGTACGAAGCATCTTCACGACTGCTCTCATTTGTCACACTTGAGGAACCTTGTCAAATTAACATTCACTCATTACCCCTTCAAAAATATACAAATAATCAAAATATTTTATTTTGACAGGGTTCCTGAAGTGTGAGAAATGAGTGCTGTCGTCTGTACTCGCTTTTTATATTTCTATTTTAGATAAATTCAAGGCCGAAAATGAAGAGAAAAAATATGATCCGACCATAAATGCAAAGCCGAAAATTAGGAGAAAAAATACTTTCCGACCAGGGTTCGAACCTGGAACTCCGGCTTGAGCAGAATGAATTCCGCTGGCCGGAGTTCCAGGTTCGAACCCTGGTCGGAAAGTATTTTTTCTCTTAATTTTCGACTTTGCATTTATCTAAAAAAGAAATCTACAGGTTTATTACATTACACACTCACCGGAAGACCGTTCCATATTTTCGTCGGACGACACAGGAACGTTTTCGAAAAGCGATACGTTCAAAGAAGGTGAGTGTCGACAATATTTTTTTTATATTATCCGGTATGGGTGGCTGACTCGGAGGGGCCAAAGCGCATGCTCCGACCAGCCAATATCACTTCCGACGAGGTAGGTGCCATACCGGAGACTTCCCTGGAGTGCTGGCTATACTGGACTAGAGCAGAATACCCGAGGCTGCTATGCGGCTATCTTACATCCAGTATGGTGGTACAAACCCAGTCGGCTACAATTTGAGCCTACCACCTAGTAAGGGGCAAGGGAAGGGACCTACAGTTTTACACCGGTTCCGAACGGTGAAGCAGCAGGTGCAGGTATGCACGTATGCGTCAGAAAAAAAATTATTGGTACGCCGACCGGATTCGAACCTCGGACCTCTCGCATGAGAAGCCGATGCTCAAACCACTCGGCCACCCGCCGCTTAAATTTGGATGTTCCGAGCGAGTCCGACAACGGGTGCGGCGGATACGGGTCGGAGGTACCGTAATTCGGAGGCCCACGGATACATGTCAAATTCAAATTCAAATTCAAAATATTTTATTCAGAAAACATAAGACAAAAAAATTATAAAATAAAAGTATAAAATTAAAAAATTAAACAAGATAATAAAATAAAATAGAAATCCTTATCCTTCCTTCCTTACCTATAATAAAATCCAACGTCTGCTTTCTGTCTGAGTGTCTGAGTGTCTGAGTGTATGTCTGTCTGTCCGCTTATAACTCGAGAACCACTGAACCGATTTTAATAAAACAAAATTCTACGGATAGCTTGATTCTTCCCATCAACTATAGGCTACTTACTATCACGCTAAATGGCTTATGAGGTTAGCAGTGAAGTGAAATATGAGAGCGGGCGGAGCCGCGGGCACAGCTAGTAAATTATAAAACCTAAAGGCTAACCTTATGTTTGGTGAATGGGTGTCAGGCACAGCTTTTCAGCAAGACACTGATTTTAAGCCTGACCCCTAAAGACAAATATACATTAATATGAAACATGTCGAAATGTTCTGAAAGCACAGCATGCTCTATAATGGCATCGCGTTGCGATTCTCAATATATCGGATCCTTTTATGTACCAATGTCCCGTTCACTATAAAAATCGAAAATTCATGTGTAGGACCTTATCAAACTCGCCAAATTGCTACGCGCCTTAAGACCACTAGGCGAAGTGACAAGATACAGCATGCGACATGGTTCTATAAATGTTTATTCGAATTTTGAGCAGACTGTAGGATTGCGGTATGATCAGTGTTGTTGAAAGTTTGATACTATCGATAATTATTTTTCTACATAAACTGGTGTACACATCCACTGACTACACATCCACTGAGTACGTATACGGAAGACCGAACACGAGCGTTCTGTCCGTCTTGCGGCCGTTTAAACCACCTCCGGTTAAGTTTCCTTAATTATTAGTTAGTTAAATTGATATTTCCCATACATTTGACAGGTACAGGCAGCCACATTTTAACAAAAAGGGTGAAATCAGCAATGAATCCCATGATACATCGAAAATTTCTTTAAATTATCGATAACTTAATAGATTTATCGAATTTGAACTTTTTCGAGAATGCCATTAAAACTATTTTTTTATGTAATCCGGTATGGGTGGCTGAGTCGGAGGGGCCAAAGCGCATGCTCCGACCAGCCAATATCACCTCTGAAAAGGTAGGTGCCATACCGGAGACTTCCCTGGATTGCTGGCTATACTGGACTAGAGAAATTATAAATCCATAAATTATAAATGTTAATCATAAAGGTATTGTTAAAGTAATTGTAAGAACTAGAAAATATATGGGAATAATCCTAAAAAAATATTGAATAATACTAATGAAAATAATGATATTGTTGAACAGTCGATAAGAAATCTATCGATATTCAAATCAGCTGTCATCTCTAGCGGTACAGTGCTTTACCACATGCCGTAGTAGGTACACGGCACATAACTTGGATTTCAGTTCGAGCCTCCAGGGGCGTCTGTCTTCGGGAATTTCAGAACATCGATGAGATTGCTGCAGTGGTTTGGTTGGAAAATACTCGAACATTCCATTTGAATTTATTTATTCATGGATTCCTTGAAGATGCGCGCAGACACGCATGTCCAGCAGTGTGGGGCCGGTACTTTAAAAGAATAGCCCCACTGCATCTCTCCCCGTGTGTGTCGTAAAAGGCGACTAAGGGATATGACTCCCTTCTTATACTACTAGGTGGTAGGGCTTAACCCGCCCGGGTTGATACCACCGCACTGAATGAAAGGTCGGTCGAAACGGCTATGTAAATAGTTTTTGTTTTCCGTCCAGTTCAGTGTAGCCTGCACGACCGAAGGGAAGCACTGACGTGGCATAAGTTCACCCGGTGTTAAGGGCTGACATCACGGATGTTACCTAATACATAAAAAAAAATTAAAAAAGTGGACCCAAAAACCTGCGTGATGTGATGATATGATCTTGGATGGAATTTTTTTTTATAAAAACTGACACGGTTGGCTACATCACCCAAAACATCCGTGATGTCAGCCCATAACACCGGGTGAACTAGGTGCCATGTAAGTGCTTCTCTTAATTTCATGTCGGCTACACTGAACTGGACGGAAAACACAAACTATTTAGATAGCCGTTTCGACCGACGTTTCGCTCAGTGCGGTAGTTCAAACCCGGCCGGGATAAACCCTACCACCTAGTAAGGTAAGAAGGGAACTTCAACTTTATTTGAGAATCCGGTTGTAGAGCGCCGTCCCTGTCGCACAGAGACGTGCGAGTTCGTGCGACAGGGACGACGCTCTATAGCTAGATTGTCTCTTTCTAAAGCTTGACACAATTTGACACAGATTTTCTGCCGGGAACTGTACTTACACTGAACATTTTACCTACCTTGGGGAGCATCCATAAACCACGGTGTTTCAATTTGTCGTCTTTTGGTCCAAAATTTGCTTAGTTCACACTGAAACATGTTTTGTCATGTGCCACGCCGTAATATTGCATAGGCCACTTCGCACTATAGTATAACACAGATGGCGTTTGCGTCAGCCTGCATGTCCCTAAGACGATAATAATCTCAAATAATAATCACAATCTCAGGCATGACTTGCAGATATGAATTTCGGCTTTAAGTCCGCCTTTCGTTATTTTTGTGCAATAAAGTATTCAAATGGTCAGAATACAGTCACCGTAATTAAAGTGGAAACCCGAAGACTTCTTGGTAAGCTGGGAATGGGAATGGCTATAAAGTACCAGGGCAGCAGAAATGATAGGAGGTTTGCAAATTGCCACAAAGGAAGTTCACTTACTGTAGGTATCTGTGTATTCTGGTAAGTGGGTCAGAACGCCTCTCAAAATTAAATGTAAATGGGTCGAAACGCCACATTTTTTTTTTTTTTTTGACAGTGGGTCCTGAGAATGGGTCAGAACGCCACGAGATCACTTACTGTATCTGTGTTTTATGGTAAGTGGGTCAGAACGCCCCTCAAAATTAAATGTAATTGGGTCGGAAGGCCACAATATTTTTTTTTTTGACAGTGGGTCCTGAGAATGGGTCAGAACGCCACGAGATCAACTTATAGTTTTCTTCTCAAATACGATAAATAATAAACACATAGTTAAGGTTCGGACCCCTTTCCCCTTACAGCGTAGCTTTTTTTATGGAAACTGACACGGTTGGCTACATCACCTACAAGATCCATGATGTCAGCCCGTAAGACCGGGTGAACTTGGTGCCACGTCAGTGATTTCCTGGTACCCGGTGCGGTGGTACCAACCCGGGCGGGTTAAGCCCTACCAACCAGTAATATAAGAAGGGAGTAATATCCCTTAGTCGCCTTTTACGGACCCCTCCCCAGCAAACCACGTGGTTTATGGACGCTCCCTTGCTGACAAATTTGTAACGAACCAGAATAAGATACTCTTGTGAAACTCAACTCTTAGAACTTGCTTCGATATTAAATTTTAAACATTTTGCATCGTATTTTCACAGACCTACGCATGTATAGATATTCAGTTTTTGATACTGAGCAGCGCTAAGGCTATTTCGCGTGATGGTATATAGCCTATAGTGAGCCTCAAGAACATATCTTTCCATTGGTGCAAACCGCATACATACATGCATACCACACACGCTGTATCCCGACAATCAGGGTAAGCAGAGTAGTCGGTGTTGTGCTGCAAGAACTCTGGAAATGTGCAATATAACATCGACCACCACCTTTAGCAAAGTATTCGGACAAGATAACCATCAAGCAGCAAGTAAGGCACAGAGATCCACCTGCTGCATGACCCGGTGGTAGAACCGTGCAAAGGTGAGATGTGGCAAGCCTGTCGCCTTTTAGCACGGCATCTTTCCTTATCCCTTAGTCGCCTATTACGACATGCACGGGGAGAGATGCAGTGGGGCTATTATTTTTTTATTAAATATACCGTACCACCTAGTAGGGTAAGAAGGGAAGGGACCTACTACTGTTTTACTTGGAATCCGAACCACGGTCAGACTCCAACGGTCGAGCGGTCACCCATCCATTCACTGACCGCGCCCAGGTGTGCTCGTGATCTGACCGACAGTCAACCGACCGCACCACTGAGCTACCGACGCTGACATAAGTTTTCCGTTCAGTTAAGTGTAGTCGGCATGACCATTCAGGCCGGCATGGCATTCGCAACCCAAGGGCTTCCTTACATAGAGACCTTAAATATGGTTGGCTCGAAAACACATGACGCGATAGACCATATACTTCAATATAGAATATCACATGAGTCTTTCATTAGTAGATAATAGTACGCTAAAGTAGGGAGTATGTGTATGAGATATTGATCATGTTCCCCATACCTATTATTTTTCTTCGGATATCAAATACCTACCCATGCTATGAATTAAATGTTCAATAAACTATTATTTTAGTAGGATGGGTATATTAGTAGGGTATTTTAGTAGGATATCCGAAAAAAAAATTAATAGGTATAGGGAACGTGATCAATATCTGATACACATACATACTCCCCTTTGCGTACTTTTACCTACTAATGAAAGACCTTATACCTACAATGTGTTTCAGGATGGGCTTGAGAATCTTCAGGAATAGAAAGTACTCATTATTAGAAGAAAAAAATCCTTATCACTGAAATCGAAATTCCGTATTTTTTTTTTCATACAAAAATTTAAAATTGTTATTAAAACTCGATGGACAGTGAGTGTGGGAAAAGTGCGACCTAGGTCTAGAGATTGCCAATGACCTTGTCCAGTCCCCTTTTTTCTTTTGATGTCATTCAAATTTAAGTGTTTGGAATTTAACTACATGCAGTTCAATTTTACTAGTTAAGCATTTAAGTTAGTCATTTAAGTTTTTTTATTTAATAAAGATGGACGTTAACCGTCCACCAAATCTCGATTATACGAATTTCACCAAACATACTATAAAATGACCGAATCTGGGAAAAAGGTTTCAGAGCTTTTCGTCTTCAAAAATAGACACCTTTCGATCCCTGAAGTTACGAAATCCAACCCTGAAACACCCTGTATAAAAAAGATATAATAACATGTGTACCTAAATTAATAAATAATATTAAATACTAATAAATACCAGTTGCCGATTAAAAAAAAAATTTAAACTTTTAATATATTATGTGTTGCAGTCGGTGGCCCGCGGTCATCAGTTTTCTCAAACTACCCCATTGAGAAACAGGACCGGCGGGTTACGTATGTATGTAAAGTATGTCATTAGCCCGAGCGGGTTTTGAACTCCAGACCCTTCGCGCGAGAAGCTGGCGCGTTTCCAATTGGCTACCCGCTACAAAAGTACGGGTGCCCCGAAATTAGAAGCGTATGATGAATGTGGAATAATTTGAAGCACTTATCGTTAGCGAGAATATAAGATGAGCCATGCGGTTCACTTAGTGTAGAATGACACGATATTATGTTTTTTTTAGGGTTCCGTATCCGTCGTACGGGACCCTATTACTAAGCCTACTCTGTCTGTCTGTCTGTCCGTCTGTCTGTGCGAGGTCTGTATCTCTTGAACTGTAATAGGTAGCCCATTGAAATTTTCACAGAATATGTGATATTATGGCCGATATAACAACAAATAATAAATAATAGAAAAAGTAAAAAAATTAAGGAGGGTTCCCATACAAGAAACGTGTTTTTTTTTCAATGTTTTTTTTATTATTTGTTGTTATATCGGCCATAATAACACATATTCTGTGAAAATTTCAATGGGCTACCTATTACAGTTCAAGAGATGTGAGTGTCTGAGTGTCTGAGTGTCTGAGTGTATGTCTGTCTGTCCGCTTATAACTCGAGAACCACTGAACCGATTTTAATAAAAAAAAAATTCTACGGATAGCTTGATTCTTCCCATCAACTATAGGCTACTTACTATCACGCTAAATGGCTTATGAGGTTAGCAGTGAAGTGAAATATGAGAGCGGGCGGAGCCGCGGGCACAGCTAGTAATAATATTATATAGGTATCTGATAATTCAAATTCGAAGACCATGCCACCTGAGTGGATAGGCGGATATTATTGATAGCGGATAAATACGGAAACCTTCGCGCGCGAGTAAAACTCGCACTTGGCAGATTTTTATGTTTGATGTTTAGGAGGATTGTATGGCGGAGGCAGATCATAAAACTGTATTGTGAATTAATTTATGCCTAAATATATTCCTGTCTTTTTAATCACAATTTAATAAATAAATAAAATAAACAAATAAGTTATTGCTAAAAGCGGAACTGCGGGCTCGGAAAACCTCGTTCTAGACTTTTGAGACCACTTCAAATAAATTTTGACAGACTCCAGTCCGATTTTGCACGTGGTTAAATTGATCCAAGTTCAAATTGGTTTTGTTCAAGTTTCCTCAGTGCGTGACGCGGTGACGATTTCAAATTTCAATACCGCATAAATGACAGATCAAACGATGGAGTACAGAAATCACATTTTGAACAATTCCTTACAAATTCGGATTATTATACATATGTACATACATATACCGCACGCTGTATACCGACAATCGGGGTAAGCAGTGTAATCGGTGTTGTGATGCAAGGAATCTGGTAAATTTACAGCACAACACCGACAACCGCGTTTAGCAAAGTATTCGTTTAAAAAAAAAGAGCGATCCCATAAGGGTCCCTTTTTCGCATTTTGCGACGGGACCCTAAAAATGCGCTGAAAATGTACGTAAGACATATTAAATGTATGTCTTCTAATTTATTTATTTCGAATTTGTCGGTTATAGTATTTTATACAGGCATGGTAACTGATACATATGCGAGCGAAAAAAAGAAAATTTTATGCCGAAATAAGGTTTTTTTTATGGAAACTGAAACTTTTGGCTACATGACCTACAACATTCGTGATGTCAGCCCATAACACCGGGTAAACTAGGTGCTATGTCAGTGCTTCCTTTCGGTCGTGCCGGTTACACCGAACTGGACGGAAAACACAAACTATTTACATAGCCGTTACGACCGACGTTTCATTCAGTGCGGTGGTAGCAACCCGGGCGGGTTGAACCCTACCAGCTACCTAGTAAGGTACTATAATTTTACGTGGAATACGAATCACGGTCAGCCTCCAACACGGTCGAGCGGTCACCCATCCAAGGACTGACCGGCCCAGCGTTGCTTAACAATGAATAGCGACAGTAGACTGTCTACATCACTAAGGTATCGAGGCTGACAATGTAGCCTCAAATTACTAGAACAAGTGGGCTGCAAAGCTTATTGTCCGAAATTTGTACACGCTCTTTGTACCCTCAGGCTTATCTCATACATAGTTTAAATAAGCGGTCTCATCCCTTATGGTGGTAGGGTTAAACCTGTTTAATTGTTTAGTATCAATAGATATTGAACGAAAACACATGCATACCACATCCCGACAATCGGGGTAAGCAGAATCGTAAAAAAGTAAAAGAAGTAAGTTGTGCTGAAAGCTGCTCTCTCTCTCTCTCTCTCTCTCTCTCTCTCTCTCTCTCTCTCTCTCTCTCTCTCTCTCTCTCTCTCTCTCTCTCTCTCTCTCTCTCTCTCTCTCTCTCTCTCTCTCTCTCTCTTTTATTTTTCTCTTTAGTTAATTTTTGTCTACCGTATAATAACTTGGTGTACTACTGGCCAAATTGGGTACAACTGCATTATGCTTTAGTTCGACCCAATTTGTCGCCAATTGTAACGTCGCCAAAGTGGCGACAAATAAACTCTCATTTCATTTCATTTCATGTCGCAAACTATTTCTGGTGACACATGTCCTAACATATAATTAATATTGACAGAAACAGGACGTATGCCACTATGATATGTATGTAGGTAATATATCACAACTCTTCCCGCTCAACTGGTTAAATTCCAGAATTCGATCAATTACGAACAATTTGACAGCACCAGCTCACGTGTCTCGCGCAGTGATTGATTGCTGCGCGCGCCCCAATTTGGGTTCAGTTCCAAATGTCATGTTGTTTGCAAACGTGTTTTATTTAAGTATTAACTTTTGACGTGAATTTGATGAAACGTCTTTATCATGCTGCCGGAGGTGTTTTCCTAAAAGTTGCGTTACGAAAATTATGTACTTTTGGCGACTTAGATTTCGAAAACTATAAGAGGTAACTAGGCTACACTGAGAACTGGACGGCAAAACACGAACTATTTACATAGCCGTTTCGACCGACGTTTCATTCAAGGCGGTGGTACCAATCCGGGCGAGATAAACCCACCTAGTAAGGTAAGAAGGAAAGGGACCTACAGTTTTGCGTGGATCCGATTTTAAAGATTCTTTGACCAATATTTAGAATGGAACTTCAGGATGAGCATAGGCTATGCGAGCGAAGCCGCGGGAAAAAGCTATTCAATAAAGCCCCCCACCGTCACCGATACCGACGCAACATGAGTTAGTGAACGCCGCTCCAGGAAGGGAATAGCTACACAACCGTTTGAGTGTGAAAAAACGTTTGCGCATCCGTTTCCTTCTTCAAAGTTTATGAATTTTTGTGGAACATTTGAAAAATTCACAGATTTCGTGCCTTACACGACTATCGAGCACATTGAAAATGAATCTACGGAATTCGAAAAAATATTGTCGCTGAGCGACACGAGAAAGTCGGGATAAGGAAAAGGTTAGTTGGGTTCTGATGATGGAGCCGGAAGGAAGACATAGGAACTTCTAAACTACACATGATAAGGCCATCGTGTTTGGGCTCGTTGGATTTGTCTTCGCAAGTACTCTAGTCATATGTTATTTCCAGGGTCCGGATGATGGAGCTGGAAGGAAGCCATACGAACTCCAAAACTAATATCACTTCACAACTCTCCGAGATATAAGGGGATCGCACTTTTTCGTGAAATCGGGGCCTATACTGGAACGAACCAAAAGACATTTTCGTCAAAATTCATTAGTACATCCAGAAATCAAAAAAGACCGAACAGTCTCCCTACTCGTCAATGCGTACTTGGAACTGAGCAGCAAGTTAAGTAAGTAAGGCGTAAGTAAGGCTTTTGTTCACACATGTAGAATCAGGACTAATGTGTGTAGGTACATTTCTAGAACTTTGGATACTTCTGAGAAGAAGTAAAGTAAAGTAAAGTAAAAAAGTTTTATTAATAAATTCTAAAATATATATCATACAGATGATCACATTAGGTTTATTAGATACCTATTACATGTTTTAGATGCATACTAGTATATGATCACTCCCACCTAAACTAAGGAACCTAAAGAAGAAAAAGAGAGAGAAAGAGAAAGAGAGAGGGTGGGGGGGGGGGGGGGGGGAGAGGGTGCGAAGAGTTGTGTTTTATAGAAACTGGCACGGTTGACTTAGTGCCGGCTACACTGAACTGGACGGAAAGCACGAACTACTTACATAGCCGGTTAATCAACCTTTGATTCAGTGCTGTGGTACCAACTCGAGCGTGTAAACCCAACCACCTAGTAAGGCTAGAAGGGAAGGCACCAACAGTTTAAGTGGAGAAAAATAGAAAAAGTGGGGAGAGAGAGAGATAAAAAGAGAGGGGAGGGGAAGAGGGGCAAGAGAAAAAGTGATCGGGGAGGTGCGAAGAGTATGGAAGACAGGGGGGAGAGATAGAGGGAGGGGAGAGCCAACCGTGTCAGTTTCCATAAAAAAATTTATAAAATAAACAAAGGAGAATATAATGTATTACTATGTTCTAGCTCTAAACAAAATACGGTATGTCGTGAGTTCGTGACTCGTGAATAGAGCCAAACGGTTCAGATACAGGCCGCTGTTACTCGAATTGTTGGTCCCTTATCGGACATACTTTGTTAAGTATTGCGATTCTATTAAAACTTTGTTATCTTCTCTCTGTGGCGACAAAGTTTCCTAGAATAGTGCAGCGCAAAACAATTTAGACAAGGTATCGACAACTCACCAGCATCGACTAACATTCAACTACACAGAGCAACAGTCAAACACAAAAGCAAAAAACACACATTCTAGGCAACAGTCAAGCAGACAAACAAAAAATACACATGCTAGGCAACTGTCAAACAGACAAACAAACAAACACAAATGGTAGGCAACTGTCAAACAGACAAACAAAAAACACAAATGCTAGGAAACAGTCAAACAGACAAAAAAATACACATGCTAGGCAACAGTCAAACAGATAAACAAAAAAAACACATGCTCAAAAAGACAAACATAGAAGCAAGCAAACAACTAGAAAGATAAACAGAAAGAGAGAGAAACAGACTGACAAACGAATAGACAAACATACTTAAAGACTAAGGTTTTATGACAAGCTCGCGCGACATGTGTCGTTCGTTACTAACAATGCTTATGGACATTCTGCAAAGCACAGGGATACCGAATGCCATGTCGGTCGACAGGAGAATTTTCACGCCCCTATTGAGAAACCCCAAGATGTAAGAAAATAGATGGGCTGGGATTTCTTGCCACATTTTTCCGGTTCTGCGAATAAATGACCCACAGATCCGTTGTAGGTCGATTGTATAGGGGTGCATTCCGTGTCCAGTACGCATAGCGAGGAGGTAGAATGGGGACCGTGGAATCTCGTTAAACAGCTTCCCCAAACACTCCACATGAAATGGACGATATAACAGACATATACGAGGTGTGGCAATTAAGTTCCGGGAATTTTTCAGAAAACACAAACAAATTAAGTTAGGAACAACATTTTACTATCGACTTTCACAATAGTCTCCCTCTAACTCTACACAATGATTCCAACGTCGCTCCCACGATTGGTTCCTTGACCTCCTGTGCGCGGCCATGATGAGTTCTCTTGAGGTACAACTTCACCTTGGGGAATAAGAAAAAGTCGCAGGCGGCTATATCGGGGCTATATGGTAGGTGTGGCAACGTTGTGAGACATTATGCTCTTTTCTATTTCTAACATGCAAAATTATTAGTTTGTTACCTCGCCGATTCGCTATGAAATTTGACTAAGTTATTCTTTATATGCTTTCAGATTGTTTATTCTCTTTGCGTCAGATTTGATTTATAATCAAATCTAGTCGTTCAAACTCCACATTGCCCACCAATCACGACGGGGACGTTCAGCTTGAATGTTTGGTGCCTAATCTATCATGCGCATACCATTAAAACTATGTTAATCTATTACTTAGAGCTAATCTAGTACGCTTAATCTAATTGTAGGCGATCGACTCAAAGGAATTCAGTCCTTCAACTTTCCTCGTAGAAAATCAACCTAGAACGACCTCCAGGAAATGACAATGCTACCAAGTGAGAACAGGGTGCACAGCACTCCCCTTTACGTAAAAGTCGCAGTTAATTCCCCCCAAGTAGGTTTAAAACATCTTCCGAATCGACAGACCTTCTATTTTAGCTTATTATACTTAAACCTAAACCATGCATTTAATGTAAATGGGTTCTCCTTTGCGTGATACACTTTCCAGGTGAGTTACAGATAACAAAGAATACAGTGCTATCTTTCACTACGACCTGTCGTGTTTACGCTGGTTGTGAGAAATTCCTGAGCTCGTTCCGATGGTGGAAATTCTTTACAGCTGCCTGGTAATGATGGTGATGTATCCTTTACTGCAGCGTAGCAATGTTGGTGATATATGTCGCACGTCACGGCGATTCCTTGAAGTCTGTGAAACACTCAGCCAGATGATTTGCAGTGGTTCCTGTAATCATATGTCTAGGCCGCCGATGGCTTTGAGCTAATTTCGCGCGCCGTTTTTGAGCAAAGTTTACGCTGTCCCTCGCTGTTAAGTTTGGTAACGCGCCGAGAACAATAGTACGCAACCGAGTAATTGTCTTACGTTCGCGGATTAATAAATTGGCCGCCGAAATAAATTGACGCTTCGGTGGAAAACCGCACGCAATCGCGATCCTCGGAAGTGATGAGTCTCGATGGAATATTTTTAATTGAAGCATGCAACTTAGCTCAGGCTTCTAAGCCAATCCAGTCTACCCCGGCACCCGCCCAGCTTTCTCAGCAACCGGCGCCTCTCTATCCACGTTCTATCCACAGCTCCCCGCACACAAAGTCACTTCACTAATAGAGTTCAAAGTCCACGAATTACACCTATTTTCGCACTATCTCACTTGTCACTTAACACGTAAACCCGACACTCCGCGCGCTCCCTTCAATTTTCCCAGAGGAGAAACCGTGTTCTCAACTCCAAACCAGTTATGAAGGAATCGATTGTCTTTCCCGAAACGCGAAACCGGCCCCAGTAGAGTCCGTTCCAAATTACCGCGCGATGACTCCTTCTCGATTAATGTTCGTAGTCGAATACCGAGAGGCGACCGTTTCGGACTCCTGAATCTCTCGAACCGCCAAAGACATCCGATCAATTCTACCGCACGATCCTGACTGTCCTCCTGTCCTCCCCACCTCTCCATCATCAGCTTGATGATAACACCTCCTCTTCCCTTCTTGCAAATATGGCCGCAACAGGTCACCACCTGATTCGTAGGACGTATCTAAGCCCCTCCCTCAGTTATCCGCCATTTTTCGTGTTCATAATTTTTTCTATCAAGTCCTAAACAGCCATTTTGAAATTCGAAGGGTTTTTTTTGTACTGTTGTCCTTGAGATTGTGAGATTTTAAGAAATAACACTCAAAATTAGCCCATTTCTGAAAAGGGTCCATAATTTTTGTTATAGACGACATTTATTGCCAAGAGTATCAGGTTACAGAATCCTGACGCCAAGGGAATTATTTGCACGTGTGTGAACCGTGTGAATTTAAAATTCGAAAATATTTTAGATAAGAGGAAACAAATATTATAATTTTATATGAGAAGTGCGCGTATGGTGCAAATACACTTTGTACCAGGCGAACACATCTCAGAGCACCGCCAGATTTTAGATGGCGAAATACATTCGAATGTATTTTGAGGGAAAAAATCTTAATAACATAATAAGCACAATGACTATACTACTGTAACACCCCTATCTGCAGAAAGACGAAGGAAACCATCACTCGCTATCGACGATCGCAAATCCTCGATTTTGCCGCCCCGCGATTGCTTCGAACGCTTCTCAGAGCAAGAAAATATCTGCTGACTGAATAACCCCCCCATGTGTTCGCACCGCTCGTCCCCTAGAAATTAAATAAATTCGAAAAAATGTGGTGTACGTATTTGACGAAAACAAATATTGAATAACACCATGCGTAAATTGGAAAGAAAGAGAAAAATGTACGTATAAGGAACACTACTATCATTTCTAAGTATAATGAATTTATTTATTTATTTACAGTATCTACATACAAGGAGTTAGGTACTACCGTGTATAATCCACGCAATTCTAGAACGTAAAAGTTTTCTTTCAGTTTCCCCTAAGCCACTCAGCATAATGTACTGATTAAACTGTAGACAGATGCTTCCCCAAACCTTTACTTACTCAACTTGTATTCGCGGCCAAGTATAACATTGCTTTGCCAACCAGAAAGAGATGGTCGCATGGTACATTGAGTTTTCCATTAGCCCAGTATAGTCAAAATACAGAGACAAGTCTCCGTCATGGCACCGCCAGAGTAAAAGACAGTACTGTGGATTCAGACATCCACAGCATATCGCATAAAATAAACTCAACTATACCTAACAAACGTTGCCGACATGACTATTCCAACTACTGTAATCGAATTCTAATTGGAATTAGGATTCCGTGCTATCTTACGTCGCGACGAAGTCGAATATTTTTAATCTTGAGTGTACTAGAGACCTCGGAATATATTCCTCTGTCAGCCTCCTTCAGTCCAGACTTCAGTGTTCGTCTCCTGTGCGTACACACATAAACCCGATAGCGAAATTACATCATCCGCCTAACCGTGCCTTAATTATACAATATTACGAATGCAAGGTTCCAGCGAGAAGAGTGAGAAGAGCGGAAGACCGCGTGTGGTGGCGTGCCTTGGGAGAGGCCTATGTCCAGCAGTGGATCGATACCGGCTGATGATGAATGTTCCAGCACCACCAGATACTAAGAGATAGGGATTCGAACCCATTACCTTTGTATTTTATGTCCATGCCCGCCAATAAACTGTAGATAAATAATAGCATTCTGAAAATGATGATTTAATCATTATTGCGCGAATTATCTAATTACATTAAAGTATAATGGCACCAGCTTGACGTCGCCTATGGTCGTAAAGAATTGGGCCTTCGACTATGAAACAAGTTCAATGATCAGGTCCATTTTCCCTTTAGATCGATCACGAGTAACTACAATATAATACAAATAGGATAGAACAATCTGCGACAAGTGCGGTGCAGTCTTACTGCTATATAAATGATTAATAACCAATAAACATACATACAACCATACAACACATAGGATTTAAACTATAAAACAGCGATAATTTATTGTGATCGCCACTTAACGGCAGAAACAAATGAAACTTACTAGAACACCGATCAGCTGATAATAAAGTGAACTTAACGAACAAAGATCTCCTTTAACCTTGGAACAACGACGACATGTATGGCAAAAAAAATCCAATCCCTAGCTCATCTGTTACTATAACTCAAGCTTACAATGACGCGATGCAACTGAAGCTACCCTTACATTGTTTCTATGGCGCAACCAAGATACTTCTAACGGAATTCATCCAGCCCGTGTTTATTTTGTCGATGTTTTAGTTTAATATTATTATCAGCAAATTATTATTTTGTTTAGAGATAACGTTTGAACTGCAGAGATGCCATTGCTATGCTAGTTGAATATTTTGTTTTTTGTATTTTTTTTTATGACTAGGATTAAATGTGTCATGATTTATTTACGCCTACGCTGTAAGTTTTGAAAGCGTATGATTACGTTTTGAGACGTAGAAATTTATCTTTTGTTTAAGGCGATTTTAGGCCGAATTTAGTTTCGCGCGTATTAATTTGTCTTATGAACCTTTTAAAGAGCGATATGGCGACAGTAAATTTTAATACGTAGCTACACTGAAACAGAAGGTGAAGATAATCAGATAATAGCGATCAGCTGACGAATCCTTCCGTCGCGTCGGCTTGACCCAGTGATGGCACAAAAAATTATCGGCCGGACAACATGCGGGTCCTTTTGTTTGTGCGAACAAAAGCTCATGCGCTTGACTAACACGTTTGTTTGTAAACAAATCCACAGTTGAATCGTTATCAAAAATATTACCTATTCTGTTCGGAGAGGCCGAGACGTATTGTTATTTTCCTTTTCCGTTTTAGACAATTTTAGACCGAATCCCTTCTTACGCGTGTTATACTGTTTTACGACATTTTAAAGAGCGATAATAAAAGTGTAATTGACAAAAACAGCTGAAACAGAAAGTTGAGATTAACAATAATTTTACGACCGTGCGCAACCGATGTTGGCTTGCACCGCCGGCCTCGACTCACAGAGAAAAAGGGTATCTGCCAGCATGCGACGACCCTATTGTTTGGAGAACAAAACGTTTTCACTCGTCTATAGTATTGGTAAACGAACTACAGCTGTTTTGGACTCTTATCAAATCTGACACAATATTTTGAACAATCTGAAGCATTTGAATTTATAAAACCAATTCGATTTAAGTTTGACCCATACGTTATGTGATATGTAGTAACCTCGGTTCTTTAAATGAGTCTAGGTGTGCTTTATTAATTAATTTGTAAGACACGCCTATTTTTTTACTCATCTCGGCTCACGGCATCATTTGAGACATTATGCTCTTTTCTATTTCTAACATGCAAAATTATTAGTTTGTTACCTCGCCGATTCGCTATGAAATTTGACTAAGTTATTCTTTATATGCTTTCAGATTGTTTATTCTCTTTGCGTCAGATTTGATTTATAATCAAATCTAGTCGTTCAAACTCCACATTGCCCACCAATCACGACGGGGACGTTCAGCTTGAATGTTTGGTGCCTAATCTATCATGCGCATACCATTAAAACTATGTTAATCTATTACTTAGAGCTAATCTAGTACGCTTAATCTAATTGTAGGCGATCGACTCAAAGGAATTCAGTCCTTCAACTTTCCTCGTAGAAAATCAACCTAGAACGACCTCCAGGAAATGACAATGCTACCAAGTGAGAACAGGGTGCACAGCACTCCCCTTTACGTAAAAGTCGCAGTTAATTCCCCCCAAGTAGGTTTAAAACATCTTCCGAATCGACAGACCTTCTATTTTAGCTTATTATACTTAAACCTAAACCATGCATTTAATGTAAATGGGTTCTCCTTTGCGTGATACACTTTCCAGGTGAGTTACAGATAACAAAGAATACAGTGCTATCTTTCACTACGACCTGTCGTGTTTACGCTGGTTGTGAGAAATTCCTGAGCTCGTTCCGATGGTGGAAATTCTTTACAGCTGCCTGGTAATGATGGTGATGTATCCTTTACTGCTGCGTAGCAATGTTGGTGATATATGTCGCACGTCACGGCGATTCCTTGAAGTCTGTGAAACACTCAGCCAGATGATTTGCAGTGGTTCCTGTAATCATATGTCTAGGCCGCCGATGGCTTTGAGCTAATTTCGCGCGCCGTTTTTGAGCAAAGTTTACGCTGTCCCTCGCTGTTAAGTTTGGTAACGCGCCGAGAACAATAGTACGCAACCGAGTAATTGTCTTACGTTCGCGGATTAATAAATTGGCCGCCGAAATAAATTGACGCTTCGGTGGAAAACCGCACGCAATCGCGATCCTCGGAAGTGATGAGTCTCGATGGAATATTTTTAATTGAAGCATGCAACTTAGCTCAGGCTTCTAAGCCAATCCAGTCTACCCCGGCACCCGCCCAGCTTTCTCAGCAACCGGCGCCTCTCTATCCACGTTCTATCCACAGCTCCCCGCACACAAAGTCACTTCACTAATAGAGTTCAAAGTCCACGAATTACACCTATTTTCGCACTATCTCACTTGTCACTTAACACGTAAACCCGACACTCCGCGCGCTCCCTTCAATTTTCCCAGAGGAGAAACCGTGTTCTCAACTCCAAACCAGTTATGAAGGAATCGATTGTCTTTCCCGAAACGCGAAACCGGCCCCAGTAGAGTCCGTTCCAAATTACCGCGCGATGACTCCTTCTCGATTAATGTTCGTAGTCGAATACCGAGAGGCGACCGTTTCGGACTCCTGAATCTCTCGAACCGCCAAAGACATCCGATCAATTCTACCGCACGATCCTGACTGTCCTCCTGTCCTCCCCACCTCTCCATCATCAGCTTGATGATAACACCTCCTCTTCCCTTCTTGCAAATATGGCCGCAACAGGTCACCACCTGATTCGTAGGACGTATCTAAGCCCCTCCCTCAGTTATCCGCCATTTTTCGTGTTCATAATTTTTTCTATCAAGTCCTAAACAGCCATTTTGAAATTCGAAGGGTTTTTTTTGTACTGTTGTCCTTGAGATTGTGAGATTTTAAGAAATAACACTCAAAATTAGCCCATTTCTGAAAAGGGTCCATAATTTTTGTTATAGACGACATTTATTGCCAAGAGTATCAGGTTACAGAATCCTGACGCCAAGGGAATTATTTGCACGTGTGTGAACCGTGTGAATTTAAAATTCGAAAATATTTTAGATAAGAGGAAACAAATATTATAATTTTATATGAGAAGTGCGCGTATGGTGCAAATACACTTTGTACCAGGCGAACACATCTCAGTTGGAATGCCTTTTTTCGCCAAAAACTCTTGCACAATGAACGAGGAATGGGCCGGCGCGTTGTGGTGCAAGATTCAGGTGTTCTCGGTGAGAGTTCACTCATTTTCATGTAGCCACTAAAAAAGTTACTTTAGAAAAACACACATAAAAAACAAACGAAGCGCGCCATTAATTTCAAATATCGAATGGAACCAAATGAAGGTTCCTTCTTTCCAGCCATGTGGTTATAAATGACGAAGTGTTGCCAGTTCCCGAGTTATAGCTAAATTCCCGGGACTTAATTGCCAAACTACATATAAACAGTTTTTTTCGCTAGTTAGGTACCTCCTTTGGCAGCAGTATTTTTGTACACAATTTTTGTGCTAACGCTCCAAGAAGAAGTTGAAATTCGTGCTAGTGACGTCACAAATTGTGAACTGACAGCCGCAATAGTATTCGAGACGGATTGTACTTGGCTTGAAGCGTTTCCGGATGAATGAAGCAAAAGTACTGTGTCCAACGTTAGGTTTAATTACGAAAGAATTTAATCTCCAACTGTCCAGTGCAAAACTCCAAACCAAACCTATTGTCGTTTTTTTTTACTGAGCCCCAGAACGAAATTTTGACATACCTACCTATACACAAGTCTTAAGACGAAAGTTGAAAACCACAAAGGGGTGTAAAATTTCTCTGCGATGAGAGCTGCGGAGATACAGCTGCTTTCACGAGTCATGAGCACACTTTTCATTGGTCGGTTTGACGTTATACGACGTCGACGGCGCCGACGACGCTTCACGCGATTGGTTCGTCAGTCGGGGTCAGTCGACGCTCGTCGCCTATTGGGCTCACACACGTCGTTCGACTACTATACACTTGCGTGCAAAATGTTAGACCAATGTCCATCTATGCTCATGACTTGTGAATGCAACTGTAACTACAGTTTTACGTGGAATCCGAACCACGGTCAGTATCTAACGGCCGAACGATCACATTAGTGCTTATTGTATTTATATTGTATTAACCCTTTTCTAACCTATAAGTTTGTGTACTTCTTGAGAAAATGGGCCCAACTGCAAATCAGCGCAATAGACAGCATCGTTGTCTTCTATTGCATAATGTTGAGTTGGGCCCAATTTGTCGCCAATTATTTGTTTAAATTTGTATCGTACATGCTTATTATTAAAATAAACTCTCATTTAATTTCATTTTAATTTCAATGTTCCAAGTGTGTTTTGTCGGATGTAATGGTGAAGTGAAAAATACATCTTTCTTATTCTTATTCTTGTTCTTAGTATTATTCTTAGTCTTATTCTCATTCTTATTCTTTTATCCATTTATTTACACATTATTACCAATATGTTTACACATTACTAGGTATACCTATAATACATTTTTTTTTATGTAATCCGGTATGGTTGACTGAGTCGAAGGGGCCAAAGTACATGCTCCGATCAGCCAATATCAACTCACATAACTTATATATCAAATTATTACAAAACAAATGGAGTTACCACCGATGATCGGGTCACAAAGAGAGAAACCTGCGGACTATGCGCGCAGTGTCGAGCTGCCTTCTGGATCTTCTTAACCTAGTACTAAAACATCTATGCCTAGCTAGTTAATTATAATATTTATAGAATCGTATATTAAGCTAACTAGAACTAACGGTGAAAGACCCTGCCTCTCACAACACAGGGTATCCTAGCGTGAGAGACAGGACTATAAGTAAAATTGCTAGTTTAAGCCCAGAGTGTGCTTTTATAAATTGTAAGAAAAAAATGTAAACTAGGTCACAGAATAGAAAAGAGTACTAGGTTACTGTGTACTGTGTACTAGGTTACTGTGTAGAGTACTAGGTGACTAGGTTAAGTTATAGTGAAAATAAATCTGATTCTTATTCTTATTCCTTATTCTTTTTTTTTATATTTTTTTTATATCCACTTCAGTGTAGCCGGCACGACCGAAGGGAAGTACTGACGTGGCACCAAGTTCACCCGGTGTTATGGGCTGACATCACGGATGTTGTAGGTGACGTAGCCAACCGTGTCAGTTTCCATAAAAAAAAAATATTAAATTTTTTTTATTTTTTTTTATGGAAACTGACACGGTTGGCTACATCACCTACAACATCCGTGATGTCAGCCCATAACACCGGGTGAACTTGGTGCCACGTCAGTGCTTCCCTTCGGTCGTCGTGCCGGCTACACTGAACTGGACGGAAAACACAAACTATTTACATAGCCGTTTCGACCGACCTTTCATTCAGTGCGGTGGTATCAACCCGGGCGGGTTAAACCCTACCACCTAGTGATATAAGAAGGGAGTCATATCCCTTATCCTTATTCTTTCTTGTAAATTTTTATTCGTAGGACGTAGTGCTATACCTACTCGCCGATTCACACAGCTGTACAAAGCAATGTCGCAGTGCGTCTGCTGGCTCCAATCACGGCTAAATTAGCATATTATGTAAAGTGGCAGATCATCACAGCATTAGAAACGAACCTAGCAATTCCGTTGTAAGTTCTCTCTGCAAATTGAGATTGGTAGTACTGTGGTTTAAGTGTTGGCTTCTAGGAAGATTCCAGGAGCTTCGAAGCCCTCCGTGATTTTAGGGTTCCGTATTCGTCGTACGGGATCCTATTACTAAGCCTATGCCGTCTGTCTGTCTGTTCGTCTGTCTGTCCGAGGGCTGTATCTCTTGAACCGTAATAGGTAGCCCGTTAAAATTTTCACAGAATATGAGTTATTACGACCGATATAACAAGAAATAATAAAAATAAGAAACAGTAAAAAATTCAAATTCAAATTCAAAATTCAGTCAAAAATACAAGAAACTAAAAAGTGTATGCGCGCCATCTACTGAAAAGAGTATGAAGGATTTTAACTAATACATAGATGGCGTGAGTGGCGCTGACCAAGACATGGCGATACGGAACCCTCGGTGCGCGACTTGGACTCGCACTTGGTCGGTTTTTTTTTATGTAAACCAACATGGGTGGCTGTGCCGGGGGACCAATGGTACAGTCGACAGATCCAAAAACACGTCTCCTCGCGAAACCACGCTCAGGGAGGCGCCATGCCAGCAGATTTGCGGACTGTTGCTGGGCTGTCTAGCCCGTTGATACAACGTTTAAAGACACCCAGGTTAAAGGATTCGGGAAACACAGTCGCCGGAAGACAGATCCACACCCTAGCGGTGCCACAAAGAAAAGTTGGCTACATCACTTACTACATACGTGATGTCAGCCCATAACACCTTGCTTAACTAGGTGCCTTGTCACTGCCTCCCTTCGGTCGTGCCGGCTACGCTGCACTGGACGGGAAAACACGAACAATTTACATAGCAGTTTCAATCGACCTTTCATTCAGTGCGGTGACCATCCAACCCAGGTCGGTTAAACCCTACCACCTAGTAAGGTAAGAAGGGAATGGACCTACAGTTTTGACGTGGAATCCGAACCGCGGTCACGCTCCAACGGTCGTGCGGTCACCCATCCAAGTACTGACCGCGCCCAGGTGTGCTTATGATCACGACCAATAGTGTCGACCGATCGCACCACTGAGCTACCGAGGCTGACTATTATAGTGCCACGTAAAACTATAGGTCCCTCCCTTCCCTTCTTACCTTACTAGGTGGTAGGCTTTATCCCGCCCGGGTTGATACCACCGCACTGAACGAAACGCCGCGTCGGTCAAAAACGGCTCAGCAAATAGTTCGTGTTTTACGTCCAGTTCAGTGTAGCCGACATGAAATGAAGGGAAGCACTGACATGGCACCTAGTTCACCCGGTGTTATGGGCCGACATCACGGATGTTATAGGTGACGTAGCCAACGGTGACAGGACAGTATCCATAAAAAAAAATAAAAATGCCATCGTTAATTTTTTATACTTAAATATTCGTAAGTCATTAAGTCATTTTGTGTAATTCTTTCAAATTGTATATATTACTGTGTTGCATTTAGTTATGTTATTCTGTTGTGCTGTATATTTTTTTCTGTTCTTTTTGGAATTATTCTGTTTTTGTTATGTGTTATTATAAGGTATTGTTTTATGTAGTTATTTATAGTGTTAGTTTTTGTTTGTAGATAAAAAAAAAGTATCGTGTTTATGTTTCTTAGTGTTCTATATTTACTACTCTGGGCCCATCTGAAAAACAGCGCTATAGGTCGCCTTGTGCACCTATAGCCCATGCTGAGATGGTTCCATATTGTCATTACTTGTGTTGTTAATTTAGGTTTTACGTGTATAAGTTCTTTTTGTAATGTTTTCTTTTCTTTGTGTATACCTATGTATAATGACAATAAATAATATTTTTCTTTCTTTCTCCTAATATTTAGCTAGTTAGTGCTAGACATTCGTGATTGCGTTAACATGATCTTGATTTCCGTGCAACATTGTGTAAACATACCACGATATCATCTGTAAGCTTTGGGGTGTTACGAGAACAATATAATTTAATTTGTGGTGACGTGGGGCGTTAGCGATACAAATTAGTACGAAAATCGATTGCCTCGCACGCTATTATGAGCAGGCAAAGTATGTCCACTAGGGTGGGGTTGCCACCCGTCCCGGAACACCGGGACTTGCCACCGGTTTAGAATCTCAATCCCGGTCGTCCCGCCTGACCACCAAAATGTTCCGGTCGGGAACCAAAAGCCAGTTAGTTTTATACATACTAATATTATCAGAAAAAAACTTCAAAGGGTTCAAGTTTCTTCTTATTTCATAACACTCCTTAAAGAGCGTTTCAGGCATTCTTATTTTTTTATTTGTTGGCATATCCGCCATAATAACACATATTCTGTGATCATTTCAACCGCTTACATTTTTTTGTTGTTGTTGAAACTGACACGGTTGGCTTACATCACCTACAACATCCGTGATGTCAGCCCACAACACCGGGTGAACTAGATGCCACGTCAGTGCAACATTCGTTTCAGGCAGATTTCAGACGCAGATGTCAATTACGTGTATACATAGACAACGAACGTTCAGTGGAGACTTTTGGCTAACTATCTGTGAGCTTACAGAGCTGCGTGGATCGTTCTGAATCGGACAATTTTCATCATTATTAAAGTTTTCGACATTTAAAATCATTGCCAAATACAAAATAGAATGATGCATAATCTATCCTAAAAAGTAAAAGATACCTATCATCTAAAATTTAATTTAATATTCATAGAACAGGTGCTGCATTTCCCCGCTCAAAGACAACCAACTGTTGTTTTTTTTTTTTTTTATTTATACTGACAAGGATGGCTACATCACCTACAACATCCGTGATGTCAGCCCATAACACCGGATGAACTTGGTGCCACGTCAGTGCCTCCCTTCGGTCGTGCCGGCTACACTGAACTGGACGGAAAACACATACTATTTACATAGCCGTTTCGACCGACCTTTCATTCAGTGCGGTGGACCCGGGCGGGTTAAACCCTACCACCTAGTAATATAAGAAGGGAGTCATATCCCTTAGTCGCCTTTTACGACATGCACGGGGAGAGATGCAGTGGGGCTATTCTTTTAAAGTACCGGCCCCACACGGTACAATAGTTAGTAATTCTTAGGTTTTGAAATAGTGTCCCGGTCAGTACCTGCACCTTTATGGCAACCCTACACTAGGGCGCGTTTTGCTGCCTAGAGTCCTGGTCACTACACTAATGTACGGGAGTGAAAGTTGAGCATGTATTGAATTTTTAACTAACGAAAGAAACTTTATGGAACGAATGTGAGTGGAATAGTCGGGAAGCGTCGCCCTTGCTCACGCCTTTTTCCCGGTGGGGTAGGCAGAGACAACGGATCTCCACGCGCCACGATCCTGACACACTTCTGCCGCCTCTTCCACTCTCATAATGTTCTTCATGCATGCTCGTCGGTTATAGTTATGAGTGCTACGCACTTGACATTTTGTTGACAATATGCAATTATTCTAAAACTATCGACATTATTTTATCGAAAGTTCGCACACCACTACAGCGGCGTAAACTTAGGCGATTCGCGTCGAGTGCGAAGTGTTTTTTAACCCCCGACGCAAAAGGAGGGGCGTTATAAGTTTAACGCCTCCGTATGTCTGTGGCATCGTAGCTCCCAAACGGATGGGCCGATTTGGATGCGGTTTTTTTATTAGAAAGCTGGTTGAACCGGGATGGTTCTTAGCTATGTTTTATGATGATCTGGTCAGCCGATTCGAATATCATCGGTACTTTTTTAGGGTTCCGTATCAGGTACGGGATCTGGGTATCTGTCTGTCTGTCTGTCCGTCCGTCCGTCTGTCCAAGGAGGATACAGTAGGTATGCTCGGTGGCTGTATCTCTTGAACCGTAATAGGTAGCCCGTTGAAATTTTCACAAAAAATGTGTTATTATGGCCGATATAACAACAAATAATAAAAATAAGAAAAAGTAAAAAATTTACGGGGGTTCCCATAGAAGAAACCAAAAAGTGTATGCACGCGCGCCATCTACCGAATAGATTATGAAGCATGACATTAACTAATGTGAAGCATTTTTTCTAATTAGTTAAGGGATCTCTGCTGTAAAATGGAAAATACACTTTCACTAGTCGCTGAAATTGTTATAAAACTAATTTATGTAACCTAAAACCTAAACTAACCTAACTAATGTTACTTGTCAGTCCTTCTTCGCTGTGATAATCGAACTGGCGGAATGTTACAATCTAAGTATGACAAATCTGAGCGCAGTGTACTGCCAAGAGGTGATAAATAAACAATAAGCAACAATATTATTACAACATCAAATTACGTCTATTAAAAAGCGAACAATAAAAGTTTAATTACAAATTGTCAGCTCGATAGCTCAGTGGTGCAGACAGTCAACTGTCGCTATTGAATGTTAAGCAACGATGGGTGCGGTCAGTACTTGGATGGGTGACCACTGACCGTTGGAGGCTGGCCGAGGTTCGGATTCCTCGTAAGACTGTAGGTCCCTTCCCTCCTAATCTTACTTGGTGGTAGGGTTTAACCCGCCCGGGTTGGTACCACCGCACTGAATGAAACGTCGGTCGAAACGGCTATGTAAATAGTTTGTGTTTTCCGACCAGTTCAGTGTAGCCGGCACGATCAAGGGGGAAGCACTGACATGGCACCTAGTTCACCCGGTGTTATGGGCTGACATCACGGACCTTGTAGGTGATTTAGCTAACCGTGTCAGTTTCCATAAAAAAAAATAATTTTACGACAATCCCGAAACATGAACCCTTAAAAATAATAAAATAATTTTAGCTCATTTACTTAGAGGCATCGTGGGTTCGCAATATAAAAATATTTGAGATAAAAATATTCCAGGTTCCATTTAAAAAAGCACAAACCACTCTAAACTTGTACGATTCGCCTCAAGTGTTTTCCTCAAGAGAACTAGGCAAATGTCTGAAATCGCGCGGAGAACACAAATTATTGCGATTACGAGTACATTTTAGGGACCTCGAAGTACGTACAAGGACTTTTTTTCACTCACCCTAGAGTGAAACTTTTTAATCGAATTCGGGACCACAGAATGTGTCTCCACTGCTTAGCTAAGTGAAAACGATAAGTAATACAAGTCTTGTATTATCGTTTATATAGAAACTGCATTATGTATGTATACACATTTGTTTATCCTTATCCTTACCTATAATAAAATCCAACGTCTGCTTTCTGTCTGAGTGTTTGTCTGTCCGCTTATAACTCGAGAACCACTGAACCGATTTTAATAAAACAAAATTCTACGGATAGCTTGATTCTTCCCATCAACTATAGGCTACTTAATATCACGCTAAATAGCTTATGAGGTTAGCAGTGAAGTGAAATATGAGAGCGGGCGGAGCCGCGGGCACAGGTAGTATACCTATAATAAAATCCAACGTCTGCTTTCTGTCTGAGTGTCTGTCTGTCCGCTTATAACTCGAGAACCACTGAACCGATTTTAATAAAACAAAATTCTACGGATAGCTTGATTCTTCCCATCAACTATAGGCTACTTAATATCACGCTAAATAGCTTATGAGGTTAGCAGTGAAGTGAAAAATGAGAGCGGGCGGAGCCGCGGGCACAGGTAGTATACCTATAATAAAATCCAACGTCTGCTTTCTGTCTGAGTGTCTGTCTGTCCGCTTATAGCTCGAGAACCGCTGAACCGATTTTAATAAAACCAAATTCTACGGATAGCTTGATTCTTCCCATCAACTATAGGCTACTTACTATCACGCTAAATGGCTTATGAGGTTAGCAGTGAAGTGAAATATGAGAGCGGGCGGAGCCGTGGGCACAGCTTGTATGGATATATGTAACGAATGTTGTATTGTATTGTATTGTTTATTGATCATTCATATGGCAGACTGCGCTCGAACTTGTCACAATGTGTTCTATTGGGTTCTATTACACCCACGAAGAAGAACCGAGAAGAAACTTCGCAGGGTATTTTTTATTATACATATTTTTACAACTATTTAGTGCCTAGCCACATAATAACGCCGCCCATTGTTTATCGAAAACACAGCATGAAAGCAAGATTAACAATTTTGCTAGATTAACAAATGTGTAACTATATTATAATTTTTAGGGTACCGTACCCGGTACGGGACCCTATTACTAAGCCTACGCCGTCTGTCTGTCCGTCCATTTATCCGAGGGCTGATGTCTCTTGAACCGTAATAGGTAGTCCGTTGAAATTTTCACAGAATATGTGTTATTATTGCCGATATAACAACAAATAATAAAAATAAGAAAAAGTAAAAAATTCACGGGCTCCCATAGAAGTGTGTGCGCGCCATCTACCGAAAAGACTATGAAGCATTTGGACTGATCATGAATTTGAACTAATATGAAGCATTTTATAAACACGCCATAGATGGCAAAATAACTTCGGGAAGGTTACATACACACTCAAATAAACAGGTTACGCTAAAAAAAATTATGTTTTTAGCATTACTTTTCGAGAAATTTAACAAAACATGTTTGCAGTAGGTAACATGCATTGTACGGGGTCAATGACCTTACTATGTTCAAACGCAGAAAAGCTGTTTGTTGTATGTAAGTGAGTCACAAGGTCGCTATGATTGGTTTTTACAGCTACTTATATGATGTAATTTTTTTGTTAGGAGAAAAACTGCTCCTATAAACATATGTTTTTTTTGCGTAAAATGTTTGTTTGAGTGCGTATGTAACCCTCCCGAAGTTATTGACATGACTAACAAAACACCTTATATATGTAGGTAATTAATTATATATTTATTTAATTAATTTGATGTATTTCAATTATGTAATTAATTTGATATAAGGATACATACATTCATACCACACGCTGTATCTGGATTTCTGCCATTGTTGGCAAATGGGCTCTTTCCAGTCACTATGCAGTAAAAAACTCCCGACCCTTAAAAAATTAAAAATAATTTCCGTTTACTTACTTAAAGGAGTCTGGGGACCGCTAAGTAAATACCCGCGCAGCTTTGATTTTTTATATTTTATTTACTGAGCGGTCCCCCGACTCCTTTAAAGTAAGTAAACGCAAATAATTTTTTACTTTTTAAGTGCCGGGTTTTTTTTTTAATTTGCAATTTAAATTTTATTTCAAGCTATTTAAAAACGCATGCAAATCGGTCCACTTTTTAAAGATAATAATTTGTTTTAAACATAGATACAGACCAGCTTTCTAATAAAAAAAACCGCATCCAAATCGGTCCATCCGTTTGGGAGCTACAATGCCACAGACAGACACACCCATACACATATATAGTATATATACGCACACGTTAAACTTATAACACCCCTCTTTTTGCGTCGGGGGCTAAAAACATGCCATGACGAATAGAAGTCGCTATTAATATTATAAGCCTAAGGCATTGCCAATCTTATTACCAAAGCCTTAGGCATCATTTTCGGTTATCAAATTCGATTAATGGGCTCACCCCTTTGCTATTAACGGGCTGTTCATTAAGTAGACGAGTGAGAGAGAGTCATAAATTTAGGAAACGTTTCACCAATCACAGTGAAGTTAAGTGAAGTTGTATTGTCTAGATATTAGCTATTAATTAATAATTAATTAATAGCTAATAGCTACATACGTATTATGTTAACTATAGTAATTCCCAAAATATGTATGCAACTACGAGCATTGCTAAATGTTACAAATATTCAATAAATGATAACTTATTTTAATTAATTATATTCTAATTTCTATATAAAATTAAAGCTAATTACAAAATAAAATAGAAGCTGAAACTACCTATAAAAAATTGCCCAAAAGTACTATTAAAACCTTATACAAAAAGTCCTACTAATAAATAATAAATATTAAGTAATCATAACATAAACAAAATGACAAAATAAAAACTTTTACGATAAATCCCCGAAGACGTCACATGAGCACCTCGCTGATAGCAAATAAAGTAATGAAAAAATCTCGATCATCGCAGTCACCGTCGGAAAAGTGTCCACGAGACGCTGGCACCTACAACATCCGCGTGTCAGTTCATAACACCGGGTGAACTAGGTGCCATGTAAGTGCTTCCTTTCATTTCATGTCAGCTACACTGAACTGGACGGAAAACACACACTATTTACATAGCCGTTTCGACCTACGTTTTATTCAGTGCGGTGGTACGAACCCGGGCGGGATAAACCCTAGGTACCACCTAGTAAGGTAATAAGGGAAGGGAAAGGGACCTACCAGTTTTACGTGGACTCCGAACCACGGTCGGCTTGCAACGGTCAAGCGGTCAACCAAGTACTTGCCTGTACATATCTCCGGAAATTTCCGGTAGAATTTCATTATTGATTTAGATTTTGATGAAAATTTGTTGGTAGGAATTTTCCAATCGTCAAGTATATCCAAAGCAAATTCATCCATCAATTATTTCTCAAATCTGTGACGGTAACTAAAGACATATGCAACCAGCTTCACATTGACGTTACTACCTTCGACAAATAGGACGTAAAAATTATATGCCCCGTGACAGATTACTAAATTTGTTCAGCTAAATTAAACTTACATTAATACATGTCAACCAAGTTCTTATGGCAGCTAGGCCTTGGGTGCACGAGTCAGTAAGCCTGGATACGAAATACGGCATCGTTTGTATGAGAACCGAGGTAGCCGCCAAAGGGGTGTGAAGTCTGAGGCGGGAGCGGCGCATGGAACGCCGTGATTGGCCGAGCGAGTAGGTAGCCAAGTGACGCCAGTCTTCCATACATTTGAACGGGATTCATACAATAAGTCGCTCATTGTGTCGATTCGCGATGAAAAGATGAAACGGATTTAACAATATTTAACCCTTCTTTACATCAAGGGAATAATATAACTTTCTCTTAAATGAACAAAGGCAACGCCCCTTTCACAATTTTGCGAATTTGCAGATTTTCGCATAAACACGATGATAGTTCTAAGTTCTGAGATACCTCGGATACTTTATTATAAATCTACAATTGTGTATTCCATAATAAAAATTATCAAAATGTATGCGAAAATAGTTAAGCATAAAGATTAACTTTTTTAGGAAACTGATACGGATGGCTCCATCATCGTAATAATGCTTCAGTTTGGTAACAGCGATGATGGGAGCCCAATATATAAATAATAAAATAAAACTACAATAAACTAAAATTATAAAAATAATCAAGATCGATAAATACATAAAAAAAAAATAAACAAACAAACCAAATAAAATAAAAAATATGAAGAAAAACCGGATTTAGACACATCAGCCAAGGCTGCCTGTCTAAAATAAATAAATATACCTAGGTGAATTAGGTACGTGCCTTGTCACCGATTCCCCCTAATCGATCCGGCTATACTGAATTGGATGGAAAACACGTAGGTACTCCTTTTCATAGTGACTTCGACCGACGTTTATTTAGTGCAGTGGTACCAACACGGGCGGGTTGAACCCTACCATCTACATATACATCCTGTACACTTATATACGTTCTATACATTCTGAATCTCTGACATTAAAGGCAAACGTTTAAACTATTACGTCAATTATTTTTAATTCTCCTAAATATCCGCGATCTGATATTCCCGGTAGACGCATGACCTAAAGAAATTAATTCCTTTCTCCTTAGAGTCGCTCAAAAGTAAAAACCGGTAGGTACTGGTTGAATGAAAAAAGCGCGATAAACGAATATTGAACGAGGAAACCTGCTGAGGTTGACTAGAAGAAATGTCCTTTGGCAATAAGGCAGAATGCATGAAATATCTGTATACATTTAACATACATATTTATTATCAATAAACAAAAAAAATTACAAGATCTAACTGCATCCAACACGATAGTCGACCTATGGTGGGTAAGCAGAATAGAGCTCTCCATACATATTTACGCCGATGTTTGTTACTGAAATTCAAGCGAAAAATGCTATCAAATTGAATGAAAGTACTTACTCGTGAAAGGTGACTCCATCTGTGTTCAAGTTTGAATTTTTCGACGACTTTTTGCACCAAAGCACTGCACAATGAGGCATTTTGTGACAGACGCGCACGTTCGCTCCGCCTGAGCGGCGGACGGAGACTAAGATCGGTCGCCGGCGCTAGACTGACGCGCTGGCGCGTTTGCGCTGGCGCGCGGCTACCCCTGTCCTCCTATGTATAGCGCATCCAGGCTTACTGACTCGTGCTTGGGTGTGATGGCATTCGTTTCCTTTGGTCGTGTCGGTTACAATGAACTGGCCGAAGCCACTTCGACGTATTTTTACCCGACTACGGCGAAGCCAACAGGAGGGTAATGTGTTTAGCCTGAATGTTTGTATGTATGTATGTATGTATGTATGTATGTATGTATGAGGGTTAGAAAGAGCGTAGCGCCTAGAAGAAGCGTCGATTCTCAATGAAAGATATACCAAAATGTTCTAGAACATCGCGAAATTGACATAGGATAGGTTAGTACTCAATCTTAATAACGAATTTGTGAAAATCAGCAAAAAATAATCACGTACATAGAAGGGAAGACGGGACGGCCATTTGTTTACATGCAAACGTCAACTGGCAAAGAGAATATAACCACTACGTCAACTGGATGCAGGGGGTCTTAGTTTTCATTGTGGATGGCGACATCTAGAGTTTGGTTGCCTGTCCAAAGAGTATTGTACTCTCAGATGAGGAAAGGAATTGTCAGGAGGTCCGGTTAGGTCTGTGGCACAGAGCATAGAACTGCGCGCGCATTACTTCTGCGCGCGCCCGCAGTAGTATTTCATGCTCTGTGGTCTGTGGGTAAGGTGGTCTGTGGTTCTGTTGGGCAAACCATCTCTAGTCTGTCAACTCTGGGACAGTAATCTGTGTTGGGGGGTTACTATGACAACCATCTTTGTTGACGTCAGTTTGGAAAATAATGGAATTTATGATAGGTACATAAAATGCAACTAGCTCATTTATTCTACATTGTGGCAGAGCGGTCAGCGTTATTTCACAAGTGAGAAGTACATGATTATAACGGCTCACAGGAAGAGCGATTCGGAGAAGGTAATGTTCTCACGCATTGAGAAGCCTGAAGGATTTGTTGACACAATTCACATCTCTTGATCAATATGAAGAAGTCAGAATTTTCAGTCAATGGAAGAAGTATTACAACAATTTGATAAATATCTTCATGCCGAAGAAAAACGTTGTATTCGAAAGATATAAGTTCAATTATCTTAAACAGAAACGCAAAGGTCATTTATTCCTATAAACAGCGCAAATGTACTACATTTAAACATAAAACTAATCATAATAATGTGTATATTTATGTAAATGGTTTAATAAAATACCAATCCGAATTTTATATGTCATTGTTTATAAGAGTGTTTGTTTTATTTCATATACTCCAAGTAAAAGCCCAATAATAACTTAATAATTTAAACTTCTTTCTTTAAGACCTGTAAGCATCTCTCCCCGTGTATGGCGTAAAAGGCGACTAAAGGATATGACTCCCTTCTTATATTACTAGGTGGTAGGGTTTAACCCGCCCGGGTTGGTACCACCGCACTGAATGAAAGGTGGGTCAAAACGGCTATGTAAATAGTTTGTGCTTTCCGTCCAGTTCAGTGTAGCCGGCACGACCGAAGGGAAGGCTGACGTGGCACCAAGTTCACCCGGTGTTATGGTCTGACATCACGGATGTTGTAGGTGATGCACCCATGGAGTTGTTCCCCAACTCCATGGATGTACCCAAAGACAGCCCCTTTTAATCTCTTTGGATGTACCCAACCGTGTCAGTTACCATAAAAAAAAAGAGTTATATTGCTATTTCTGTGGATAATTTGTTTCTCATAATTAATTTTTTCAGATCTGTACCGCAGGTGCCAATAAATTAATTTGAGAAAGTTATCTTCAGAAATAACAATATACCTCTATACATGCATATGCATCAAAGACATATGCATATACATATTATGCATACTCATCATATTGTACATACACGATGTAATCAAACATGACAGCACAGATTACCAACATGACAGGTAATAAAATTGACAACTTTAAAAAGAAATCTGTGGCATTCACTGAATGTTTAATTTCCTGGAAATAATAAGTTTTACAGCCAGCAGATGTCGCTGTTCAAATTTCAAATTTCAAAATTTCAAATTTCAAGTCTGTTCCGAGATTTTGTACTGGAACAAATTCAGTATTTTTTTATGGAAACTGACACGGTTGGCTACATCACCTACAACATCCGTGATGTCAGCCCATAACACCGGTTGAACTAGGTGCCATGTCAGTGCTACCCTTCATTTCATGTCGGCTACACTGATCTGGACGGAAAACACGAACTATTTACATAGCAGTTTCGACCTACGTTTCGCTCAGTGCAGTGGTACCAACCCGGCCGGGATAAACCCTACGACCTAGTAAGGTAAGAAGGGAAGGGACCTACAGTGTATCGTGGAATCCGAACCACGGTCAGCCTCCAACGGTCGAGCGGTCACTCCTCCAAGTACTGACCGCGCTCAGCACTGCACTGCTTATCAACAGTCGACCGACTGCACCAATGAGCTACCGAGGCTGACATGACAGTATTTAATTTAAAAACAAAATTAAATTTTAAACAAAACATTATATTATTAATGTAGAGTTATGTTATGTTCTAAAAAGTGTGAAATAAAAACTATTATTAAAAACAAAAAACCCGACTACGAAAAACAAAAAAGGAAAAAATAAGATAATTTTGTAATATATTGGGGCAAAGTGCAGTTTAGAATACGTACTAGCAAAACTTAGGAAGTCGAATACTTATATGATTCTGAAAATATAGCATTAGGTATAGATCATAATTAATTATGTACTTGAACGTATTCAATCTGCTTTGATAATATGAACGAAAGGTCCTTCGAACACAATTAATAATACAGCCGGAGTCGGAGTCAGCTAGATTTTCAAGAAGTTTTGCTGACTCCGACTCCGGCTGTATTATTAATTGTGTTCGAAGGACCTTTCGTTCATATTATCAAAGCAGATTGACTATGTTCAAGTACATAATTAATTATGATCGATACCTAATGCTATATTTTCAGAATCATATATTCGACTTCCTAAGTTTTGCTAGTACGTATTCTAAACTGCACTTTGCCCCAATATATTACAAAATTATCTTATTTTTTCCTTTTTTGTTTTTCGTAGTCGGGTTTTTTGTTTTTAATAATTATTCAGTGCGGTGGTACCGCCACTAAGGGGTATTTGATCGATCTAGGTGGCCAATATTATTTATGCAGTTAAACTATTACAGAATGTGTTTTTCAATTATGGGCCGGTGTTAAAATAATTATAAAAATAATTGGTAAAGAAAATAATATGAAATATAAGACAAAGAAAATAGGCATTGGTAAAATATTCTTACAAACAATATAATTATTCGAAATATACCTGTGTATGTGTGTAGTATTGTATGTAGGGTGTCACAGCTCTTCACCAGAGTGGCCTTGATCCGAAGACTGTTTTGATTCATCTGAGGACCTTTCCGCTTCATCAAGGTGTTGTAGGATGTGCGAATTTTCATTTGCTAATTTTGATTCCCTGACCCTTTTGTTTTTAGCTGCGGATTCACAATCCGCACGAATCCGCAGCGGTTTCTTAATACATCCTTTAGTATAAACCACCATCTTTATTTTCTAGTATAAAATGTTGCCGGGACGAACCCTGAAGTACAACAAATACCTTCGAGTTTGTATAAATTGGCTTTAAAATCTAACTCAAATACACACTCTGCAAAAATATTTAACTAAAATAGAAAATATAACAGTTACAAAGCATAACATTGAAAACAAATGGACAATTACCCGCTTCAACACAATCCATAGCGATTCACTTTCAGCAATGACTGCTAAGTACGTATGCGTGAAAATCATCGAGAAACAATATTTGCGCGCACGGCGATCATCAAGTTCGGGCTGATCGGATACGCGGGCGACGGCGGAGGGGCAAGGTAAGGGTGGGCGAGTGTCGGCTGACTACTCAACTTTCCTAGGCAGCTATTTTTTTCTATGTCGAGTTAGTTTTACAAATTCGACTTATGGCCGGCTAGATTGATCAAACACCAGTCCAAATACGACGTTTCATTCAGTGCTCTAGTACCAACCCGGGCGGGATAAACCCTACTACCTAGTAAGGTAAGAAGGGAAGGGACCTATAGTTTAACGTGGAATCCGAACCACGGTCAGCCTCCAACGGTCGAGCGGTCACCCATCCAAGTAGTTACTGACTGCGCTCAGCGCAAGCTCAGCTTAAGAACAGTCGAGCGACTGCACCATTGAGCTACTGAGGCTGACGAATTACACTTGTAATTATTTACAAAAATTACAGCTTAATGCTGTAGGTGCTCTCCTCGAGCACACCTTTGGGTTATCATATCATGAATGAGTGTGGAGTGGCAGAGAATAAATAAGAATGATGAAGAGTTACAATTTTCGACCAATTAATATAAATAAATAATACATCATAAATATAAATAAGTACTGTGTGAGGCGGGTACTTAATAAGAATAGTCCCACTGCATCCCTCCCCGTGCATTTCGTAAAAGGCGACTAAGACTAAGGACAAGATGCTGTGCGTAAGGGCGACAGGCTAGCCGCCTCTCACCTTGGCGCGGTGTTTCCACCGAGCTGATGCAAATATGATGAGCATCCAGCCTTCGTGCCTTACTTGCTGCCTGACAGTTATCTTGTTCGAATACTTTGCTAAACGTGGTGGTTGGTGTTGTGCTGTAATTTACCAGAGTACTTGCAGCAGAACATCGATTACTCTGCTTACCCCGATTGTCGGGATACGGCGTGTGGTGTGCAAATATAAATAAATATATGAATACATACAAATATATATACATGAATAAAATAAGCAGAGAAAAACAATCCAGATTTCTAGAAGTAAAACACAGGTTTACTAGAAATTCGAGCAAGCAACAACACTCCTCTACATATTTATTTCGTCCGTGTGGTCAAGCCGCCGGCGTCTACGTACATAGTTCGTGTTGTCCAACCAGTTCAGTGTAGCCGACATGAAATGAAGGGAAGCACTGACATGGCACCTAGTTCACCCGGTGTTATGGGCTGACATCACGGATGTTGTAGGTGATGTAGCCTCCGCCTCAAGCGGCGGGTGGCCGAGTGGTTTGGACATGATCTTCTCATGCGAGAGGTCCGCGGTTCGAATCCCGTCGGCGTGTACCAATGAGTTTTTTCTGACGAAAAAATTTACGTGCATACCTACACCTGCTGCTTCACCGTTCGGAACCGGTGTAAAACTGTAGGTCCCTTCCCTTGCCCCTTACTAGGTGGTAGGCTCATAGCCGACTGGGTTGGTACCACCGTACTGGATGTAAGATGGCCGCATAGCCGCCTCGGTTGTGTTCTCCCCTAGTCCAGTATAGCCAGCAATCCAGGGAAGTCTCCGGTATGGCACCTACCTTCTCGGAGGTGATATTGGCTGGTCGGAGCATGCGCTTTGGCCCCTCTGACTCAGCCACCAACACCGGATTACATAAAAAAAGGTGATGAAGGTACCCGCGTCAGTTTTCAATAAAAAAAGGCTGTATTCCGACAAACGGGGTAAGCAGAGCAATCGGTGTTGTGCTGATAAATTACAGCGCAACACCGACCGCCACGTTTCGCAAAGTATTCGGACAAGGTAACTATCGAGCAGCAAGCAAGGCGCGAAGATCCACCTCCTGCATGACTCGGTGGAAGGAACGCCAAGGTGAGAGGTTGCTAGCCTGTCGTCCTTTAGCACGGCATCTTGTCCTTATCCCTTAGTCGCCTTTTACGACATGCACGGGGAGAGATACAGTGCGGCTATTCTTTTTAAGTACCCGGAATATTTTTTTTTTTATGGAAACTGACACGGTTGGCTACATCACCTACAACATCCGTAATGTAAGCCCATAACACCGGGTGAACTTGGTGCCACGTCAGTGCTTCCCTTCGGTCGTGCCGGCTACACTGAACTGGACGGAAAACACGAACTATTTACATAGCCGTTTCGACCGACGTTTCACTCAGTGCGGTGGTACCAACCCGGGCGGGTTAAACCCTACCACCTAGTAATATAAGAAGGGAGTCATATCCCTTAGTCGCCTTTTACGACATACACGGGGAGAGATGCAGTGGGGCTATTCTTTTAAAGTACCCACACGGTACAAGTTATTACGTGTTAATAGTGATTCAACTTAATTTATGAACTTCCAAAATAACTTGGTTACTTCTATATTTTTCTGTTTAAACCTTTTAAAATAATGAAAAACATGGCATGGCAATCACTTACGCCACTTAAATTAATTAAAACCCAAGCGGGCATGGAACCTATGTTTCTAGAAAGAGAGCAATTGGCTGTGTTGAATTCCTATGGTGTGTCGAATTACTAATACTGGTTCACTACATAGAAGAAAATACCCAGTATCATTAAAATAACCGGCCAAGTGCGATTCGAAATCGCGCACCGAGGGTTCCGTATCGCCATGTCATGGCTAGCGCCACTCACGCCATCTATGGCGTGTTATGAAATGCTTCATATTAGTTAAAATTCATGATTAGTTAAACAAAATATTTATTTAATCGAAGTAACGTATTCTTAATGAGACAAATGTATAACATTGATAAAATTAAACTAATAAATAAATAAAAAACTAAATACAAATGATTAGTTAAAATGCTTCACACTCTATTCGGTAGTAGGCGCGCGCTCATGCTCTTTTTGGTTTCTTCTATGGGAACTCCCGTGATTTTTTAACTTTTTCTTATTTTTATTATTTGTTGTTATATCGGCCATAATAAATAACACATAGGCATTCTGTGAAAATTTCAACGGGCTACCTGTTACGGTTCAAGAGATACAGCCCTCGGACAGACGGATGGACGGACGGACAGACAGACGGCGTAGGCTTAGTAATATAGGGCCCCCGTACCGGATACGCAACCCTAAAAATTATAATGTCAGTAAGAGATCCTTACAGACATTTTTATTCACCTAGGACATCGCGTATGACAGACAGGCGGACGAACGGACAGACTCCTTTTTTTTATGTAATCCGATATGGGTGGCTGAGTCGGAGGGGCTAAAGCACATGCTCCGACCAGCCAATATCACCTTCGAGAAGGTAGGTGCCATACCGGAGACTTCCTTGGATTGCTGGCTATGCTGAACTAGAGGAGAACACAACCGAGGCTGCTATGGGCCATCTTACATCCAGTACGGTGGTACCAACGCAACCCAGTCGGCTACAATTTGAGCCTGTCACCTAGCAAGGGAAGGGAACTATAGTTTTACACCGGTTCCGAGCGGTGAAGCAGCAGGTGCAGGTATGCACGTAAATTTTTTCGTCAGAAAAAACTCATTGCTACACGCCGACCGGATTCGAAACCTTGGATCTCTCGCATGAGAAGCCGATGCCCAAACCACTCGGCCACCCGCCGCTTTTCGCCTAATCGATTTTATAAGGCTCTCTGCCTGCGTGGCTTGCTACGTGTCTGAAACCCTAAAATAATATATCAATATCAATACTAATAATAAATCTGTAAGGGATGGTCATGGAGTAAGTTATGTACTTTGATTTTTGAGATACTGAGTTTGTAGACTCTGTGTATATTGTATAATACTAAAGCAACATTTTTAGAAATATATTCTGTATGTATGTATGTATGCATGTTCCTCAATAACTCTTAAACCGATCATCCGAATTCGATGAAACTTTGTACAAGCACATTTAACTATGTGGGACACAGGATAGGCTAAATATAATTCAGTTCCGGTTAAGCGTTGGCTCTCATACAATTTTGTTGGCAATTGTTCCGCGAGCCGAAATAAAGGTACGGTAGCGGGCTTACATAGTCTCTTCTTTTTAAATACGACTTTCACTCGAGCGAAGCCGCAAAAGCTAGTGAAACATAAAAGAAGTGTGGCCCCAAGCTACATCCCTGCCGCACACCCACATCATTTAGAATGAAAGCAATTAGCCAAGAATGCTTTAAGCGCGTTTAATATCAGGGACGAAAAGGGTTTTCGCCGATTAGGTAATATTCTTACATAATAACCCAGGGTTCGGAACCCGAAGGGTTGAAGTTATTAATCATGTATTTATGTCTACTCTGTAAATCGGTTCGCAAAGATCCTTTGGTCGGGTTTCAAAAGCCCTATTATATGAAAATTAATTCAGTATGTGATTAATTATGCTTGCATTAGAAAACTAGCCGTTATCGCAGCTTCGCTTTGCGGCAAAATATCCTATACCATCCATCACATGTCAGAATACGTCAATTAAAACCGCATGTAAATATAGTGACAGGTTCTCGACTTTAAATTAAATTTCATTACATTACATTACATTACACTGCACTGCACTGCACTGCACTGCACTGCACTGCACTGCACTGCACTGCACTGCACTGCACTGCACTGCACTGCACTGCACTGCACTGCACTGCACTGCACTGCACTGCACTACACTGCACTACACTACACTACACTACACTACATTACATTACATTACATTTACATTATACCACACTACACAACACTACACCACACCATACAGGACCACTACAAAACACTACACTACACTACACTACATTACAATACATTACATTACATTATACCACACTATACAACACTACACTACACCACAAATTACACTACAGGGCCACTACAAAACACTACACTAACACTACAGTACACTACACAAACAGTACAAAACACTACACAAAATTTCACAACACTAACTTGACACTCACTACTTTCACACACTTCGTTCCGTGCTCAGTGCAACAGGTCAGTGCTCCACTCAATTAGTTTGTATTCTAGCCCCATACTAACTAGTGAACTAGTTTCAATGTGTTACATTATGCAGAGCCTTCGCATGTCGGCCTTCAATCATTAAGTTTCAAGTTGACCTCAATACTGCGGGTAAAATTACTTGCACTTTGTTTCACAAGGACTCGTATGGCACCGTGGCCGGCCTGGTACTTGAAAATAATAGGTCCCACTGCATCTCTCCCCGTGCATGTCGTAAAAGGCGACCGAAGGACAAGAAGCCGTGCCAAAGGGCGACGGGATAGCCGCCTCTCACCTTGGCACGGCCCTTATAGTCATGCAGAAAGGTGGCAACTTGAGGTGACCCCTCACCTGCCAGAGGGTCAATATTGACCCCAAAACTGCGAAATTAAAAGAAAAGGTATTAGTCTAAAAAAAATATATATATATTATACGTTTTGTCAGCCTCGGTAGCTCAGCGGTGCGGTCGGTCGAGCGCGGTCCTTACTTGGATGAGTGACCGCTCGACCGTTGGAGGCTGACCGTGGTTCGGATTCCACGTAAAACTGTGGGCCCCTCCCTTCCCTACCCACCTTACTAGGTGGTAGGGTTTATCCCGCCCGGGTTAATACCATCGCACTGAATGAAACTTCGGTCGAAACGGTTATGTAATAAATAGTTGTAAAAAGTGTTCTGGGAACTATTGAAAACGCCTCTTTTGATAGTTAGGTATTTTAATGTTTTTTTTATTTAGGTACCCCGAAGTGTCCCGCGATCTAGAACCACTGCAACACCGTAGGGATGTCGGCTCCCTAAGTGTGTTCTATCGCTTATTCCATGGGGAATGCCCGCCGCCGCCGTCCCATTTCCACCTCCGCACGACGCGCACTGGGCAGGGATTGCAACCCTATCACCCCTTTACAGAACCGGAAACTCTGGAACGCTCTCCCTGCTCATATATTTCCCCCCAAGTACAGTCTCGGGTTGTTCAAGAGGGGCGTCAATGGGCACCTGTCAGGCCGGCATGGCATTCGCAACGCCCGAATACGACCGAATGTCCATGGGCGCCGTTAGACACCCCGTGGGTGCCTCGGCGCCATATGTCGAGCTTACAATAAAAAAAAAGTTAGGTTTTAATTCTTTAGTTATTTGTATTATTTTTTTTATATTTTCTTATATAAAGAATTATTTAACTAGTGAAGCAAGCTGAAATAAATATATAAATTTTAACAAGGCAAGCAGAACTTCGACGCCAGCTAAATCTAAGTCACGTTTGGACCCAACTCAACCCCCAAACTGAATCCAGCCCCTGACGTTGAGTTATGATTATATTATAGGTGGGGCCCATATGGGGCTAAACACTTGCTTGGGTTTGCGAAATTTAGTTCCTAAGAGCCACACAGGAGTGGTTTATTTCGTTATCCATATCGGAAGTGACCACAGAACAGCGATTGGCGGTCGTCTCCCGCCAGCCGGACGCCGAGATATACTGGACTAGACGAGAACAGAGCCGAGGCTGTTATGCGACCATCCTACGTCCAGTACGGTGGTACCAATCCAGTCGGCTACAATTCGAGCCTACCACCTAGTAAGGTGCAAGGGAAGGGACCTACAGTTTTACACCGGTTCCGAACGAGGTATAAAATACATGATACGTCATTGGGTATAAACGTATATTTTTGAGTCTAAAAAAAACTTATTTGTACACGCGCCGACCGGAATCGAACCTCGGACCTCCCGCAAGAGAAGTCGACGTCCAGACCACTCGGCTACTTTATATAAAGTATGTAAGTATGTATGTATAGTATATAAGAGTTGACATATAGTAAATCATTATTTTACATAATTTATATAAGGTCTTTCAAAATTAGTTAATAGTACGCTAAGGGGGGGTTCTGTATAGGAAATAGATCACTTATATGAAGAACAAAGAATTTTTTTTTTCAAAAAAAAAATTTTTTTAATCTAAAATGTAAAAAAAAAAATTATCCTTAATAGTTTCAGTTTCATGCCAGGAACAAAAAAGTCTTCCAACACATAGATCTCTTTCTTTCAGAAATTATGAAAAACCACAATAATTTTAGTTTCATTAGTATGGAACCGTGTGGGGTCGGTACATAAAAAGAATAGCCTCACTGCATCTCTCCCCGTGCATGTTGTAAAAGGCGACTAAGGGATAAGGACAAGATGCCGTGCTAAAGGGCGACAGGATCGCCACCTCTCACCTTGGCATGGTACTTTCACCGAGTCATGCAGCAGGTGGGTCTTCGTGCCTTACTTGCTGCTTGATCGATTGAATCTTGTTCGAATAATTTGCGAAAGGTGGTGGTCGGTGTTGTGCTGTAATTTACCTTCTTCTGGAGTTCTTGCAGCACAACACCGATTACTCTGCTTACCCCGATTTTCGGGATTCAGCGTTTGTGATATGTATGTATGTAGTATGGAATAGAAAGAATTTGATTTTTTTTAGCAATTTACACGTGTTACATAATAATGGTAATGAAGACTTTTTTGTTACTGTTATGAAGCTGAATCGATTAGGCCAAAAAAATCCACCACCTATTTTTTTATTTAAATATGTACATAAAAAAATATTTTACATAAAAAAAAGCCCAAGGTCCAAAAAATTGTATATAGGTTTTACTCCCTATATGATACAGAACCCCCCCTTAGCGTACTATTAACTAATTTTGAAAGACCTTATATATAATAATATAATTATGTATATGAAAGGATGTATATTGGTTGTATGTATCTTTTTTAGGGTTCCGTACCTCAAAAGAGGAAAAACGGAACCCTTATAGGATCACTTTGTTGTCCGTCTGGCTGGCTGTCTGTCCCTCAAGACCCTTTTTCTCAGGAACGGGTAGACGTATCAATTTGAAATTAATACCAAATATTAAGGTCTACGTTTCCTCGGAGGTGTAAAAAAATTAAGTTTCTAAGTCAACGCAATCACAAGATACGGCCATTTATGTCATAAATTTTGCTACCGGCCAATGAAATCAAAACCTATGGAGTACTTCCCGTTGACCTAGAATCATGAAATTAGGTACGAAGCAAGGTCTCATAGCACAAGTAAAGGAAAAAATCCGAAAATTGCAAATTTGCAGTTATATCACATAAAAAAAAGTTTGCTTCTTTTGTATGTCAAGACCCTTTTCTCAGGAACGAGTCAAGGTATAAAGTTCAAATTAATACAAAATATTAACATCTACGATCGCTTAGAGATGCGTAGGAATCTCAAGCTTCTAAATTAACACAATCAAAAGATACGGGCATTGATGTCAGATTTTGATACTCGTAAATTCACTCAAAACAAATCAAAACCTACAGGGTACTTCCCGTTGACCTAGAATCACGAAATTTGGTACGAAGCAAGGTCTCACAGCACAAATAAAGGAAAAAATTGTAAATTCTAAAATTGTAAAACTAAAAATTGTAAAATTGACCTAGAATCACGAAAATTGTAAATTCGTACTTACATCACATAAAAAAAAGTTTGCTCGTTTTGTATGTCAAGACCCTTTTTCTCAGGAACGGGTCAAGGTATCAAGCTGAAATACCACCGGCGGGGCCGCGGCGGCGGGGGCAGGGAGAATAATAAAAAAAAATTAAATTAAATTTTAAATTATTAAAATTGTTGCGCGTTTAAAATCATGCAGTCCAAAGCACAGATTTCTTGGTCGTTTTTTTTGCGTCAACTGGCCGGTGACAAAATATTGGATTCATGGAACACAAAAAAATCAAATAGGTAATTTCAATTTGACAACGAAGAACTGTCATCTCGGCGTTAACTATAAAAATGAATGTTCGTTCGTTCGTTCGTCTTCTATCCGATTATGATGAAACTTTCGTGGGTTGTTGTGCGCGAATGTAAAGAAAACTTAAAAAAGTTCAAATTAATTTAAGGGATGCTTTTCGTTACGTTCATTCTAATAATCGGCACAACAGTCAACGCTGACGGCACGGCGGCGCGCGGCGCCGACGGAACCCTCGGTGCGCGAGTCAGACTCGCACTTGTCCGGCTTTTTTTTTGCTCCCATGGACATTCGGTCGTATGCGGGGGTTGCGATAGTCACGCCGGCCGATAGACCCGAGACTATACTTGGGGGGAAATATGTAGGAATATCACGAAAAAAAATATATTGGAATAAAATAAAAATATTGAAATACGAGGCTAGGCACCGGCAGTAGGCGGCACTAACTCAGTACAGTTTACGACGCCACCCACCGCACTGCGCATTGCAAAGCATTCGAAGTACGGAGTACTACGGAGTACATAGTACACCTTGGCTTATTTACTGGCACACTGCCTGCGCGCGCTGTAAATTCATAGTCTTATTCTGTTTCTTTCTACCGGCCGGCACTTTTTATTTTTATTATTTTTTTTTATGGAATCTGACACGGTTGGCTACATCACCTACAACATTCGTGATGTCAGCCCATAGCACCGGGTGAACTAGGTGCCATGTCAGTTCTTCCCTTCGATCGTGCCGGCTACACTAACTGGACGGAAAACACACACTATACACGGTGTTGCAGTTGCCCCCGTAATATTTTTAACTGACATAAGGGGGTTATTCTATATGTGAAACTAAACAACTTCTGTGAAGAAGAAAAAATTTTTGAAATAAAAAAAATATATTTTCTCCATACAAATTTTAAATAGTTACCTATTCTCAAAATGTATAGAGAAAAAAAAATTTTTTTCTTCAAAAAAAAAGTCGTAGAACAAAAGTTGTTCTATTTCACGTACAGAATCGCCCCCTTTCGGGTTTTACGGTCGGGGTTGCAACACCGTGTATACATAACCGTTTCGACCGACGTTTCATTCGGTGCGGTGGTAACAACACGGGCGGTTTGAACCTTACCACCGAGTAAGGTAAGAAGGGAAGGGACCTAACAATTTTACGTGGAATCCGAACAACGGTCAGCCTCCAACGGTCGGCGGTCACCCATCCAAGTATTGACCAGCCCAGCGTTGTTTAACAATCAATAGCAACAGTCGACTGTCTGCACCACTGCTGAGGCTTACGATAGTAAAATTGTTATAAACATTACCTAAGTACATACAGAATACGTCTACCAATGTACTTGAAATATGTTTTAAGTTTAGTTTGAAACACTTGGTAATTAGCGCGGATTTTCAACGAAGTTTAAATGGAATTGCTAAGGTCGTACTGAATTAAGTTATTGTAACTCATTTATGTTGTTCAAGGCTTCCGTAGTTAAAGTTAGTACATCAAATTACATAGCGTAGTGGTAATTGTTGCAACGCCTAAATGGATGTACCGTGTGGGGTCGGTACTTTAAAAGAATAGCCCCACCGCATCTCTTCCCGTGTATGTCGTAAAAGGCGACTAAGGGATATGACTCCCTTCTTATATTACTAGGTGGTAGGGTTAAACCCGCCCGGGTTGGTACCACCGCACTGAATGAAAGGTCAGTCGAAACGGCTATGTAAATAGTTTGTGTTTTCCGTCCAGTTTAGTGTAGCCGGCACGACCAAAGGGAAGCACTGACGTGGCACCAAGTTCACCCGGTGTTATGGGCTGACATCACGGATGTTGTAGGTGATGTAGCCAACCGTGTCAGTATCCATAAAAAAAAAAAATTGATACTAACTACGTCTGTGGTTTGAAGCCCAGATGATGTACTAATAGTTTTTTTTTATTAGTAGTCCCTTCATTTCATGTCGGCTACACTGAACTGGACCGAAAACACGAACAGCCTCGATGGCTCAGTGGTGCAGACAGTCAACTGTCGCTATTAAATGTTAAGCAACGCTGGGTGCGGTCAGTACTTGGATGGGTGACCGCTGACCGTTGGAGGCTGACCGAGGTTCGGATTCCTCGTAAAACTGTAGGTCCCTTCCCTCCTAATCTTACTTGGTGGTAGGGTTTAACCCGCCCGGGTTGGTACCACCGCACTGAATGAAACGTCGGTCTAAACGGCTATGTAAATAGTTTGTGTTTTCCGACCAGTTCAGTGTAGCCGGCACGATCAAAGGGGGAAGCACTGACATGGCACCTAGTTCACCCGGTGTTATGGGCTGACGTTGTAGCTGATGTAGCCAACCGTGTCAGTTTACATAAAAAAAGAAAAAAAACGAACTATTTTCATATCCGTTTCGACGGACGTTTCATTCAGTGCGGTGGTATCAACCCGGGCGGGATAAACCCTACCACCTACTAAGGTAAGAAGGGAAGGGACCTACAGTTTTACGTGGAATCCGAACCACAGTCAGCCTCCAACCAGGCCTCACGCACTCTATGTACTTGCGCGCGCTAACTACCTACCGCCCGGTGGACCGCCGGCGATCTAATTCAGTAGAAATTGGTTAACATACCTACACGCTCGCTCACGCAACTGCACGCAGCTGCAAGGCAATAATGCACTTTACACTCGATCGTTTAGGTACATTTTCGTACGCAGCGATTGGCGACGTGAAGCAGTAGGCTATTAAAGCCGAAGGTATGGAACTTTTTCTATGGAGTGATTTATCTGTTACGAAGTAACTATTAAGTAATCTGTGCTCCAACGGTCGAGCGGTGAGTCGGTGACCCATCCAAGTACTGACCGAGCTCAGCGTTGCTTAACAACAGTCGACCGACTGCACCACTGAGCTACCGAGGCTGAGAACGGTTTCTAATTTGTGGTGATTTGTAATTGAATAAAGTTTATTCCCTTTGTTTTCATTTGGCCAAATTTTCAAATCGTCAAACTTTCAAATGGTCAGATTTGCAATTCGTCAGAATTTCAAACGGCCACATTTGGTACAATTAAACACATAACCTGAAATTAATATTTTACAAAATCTTTTAATACCGTTGGTCGAAACTTTAGAATAGACTACTGTGAACGGTTCTAAAGTATCAGGGCAGCAGAAATTTAAAGGAGGTATCCATAATTTTATAAAAGTTAATCGGCTATGTTCTATTACTGAATTGACCACCTGCAAATTGCTTTCGGTGCTTTGTACAAAAACTGGTGTTAACAGTCATTAATTGCAAGCTTGTTACAAGTGCAGGGATATAAAACACATGACCCGCAACCCCTGGGGGGACAGTCGGTGTATCGAACGACCGTAAGGCTTTGGTATACGCAACGCATTGTGTCATTCATTTTTTTATATTTATTTATTATTTAAAATATTTTATGTAAGTTTTTTTATGTAATCCCGTATGGGTGGCTGAGTCGAATAATAATAACAACAAAATATAATAAAAATAAGAAAAAGTAAAACATCCATGGGGGTTCCCATAGAAGAAACCAAAAAGTGTATCGCGCGCCATCTACCGAATAGAGTATGAAGCATTTTAACTAATCATGAATTTTAACTAATATGAAGCATTTCATAACACGCCATAGATGGCGTGAGTGGCGCTAACCACGACTTGGCGATACGGAACCCTCGGTTCGCGAGTTCGACTCGCACTTAGCCGGTTTTTTTATTCCTAATATACATAATATATATAATAAAAATAACTAGAACCAAAATTAGTGTAAAAAAGTATTTAATTCATCCAATAAAAAAAATCTTTTACCAATACATGGAGAATGGACTTTCAGGATGGACATACGTTAAGCGAGCGAAGCCGCGGAGAAAAGCTAGTACATATACAAGCGACGATCTTTATTTGTTTTGCACGAGCTTTACTGTACTTAAGAATAAATTTAGACCTGCTTTCGACGCGATTTAACGTTTTAGATTTATTTTAGTTTTTAAGTATTAATTTGTGTAAGAAATGTCCACTTAAATGTCTATGTGGTTTTCATTATCTGTGTTATATTTTCGCTTTTTTGTTTTTCTCTCGAAATCTGTAAACTTGTAATTGGTGTCCTGTAAGTTATATATAATTGTATATTTATATAATAAGTAATTACACTATAAGTTTACCGTAATAAATAAAACAAATAAAATAGTAATAATAAAATATGTAGCATGGATTCTTTTTCAGTACCGGCTCCACAAGTTTTTTTGACGTGAAGACATCACATCTTATAAATGGATGAACACCGGCTGCACGCACGAAGAAGTGTCACGTTTCATCTAAACCTGTGTGTGCAAGCGAGAGCGCGATAGAGAGGCAAATACAACAGTAGGAAATACAAAATATATTTGTCCGTCTTTTGCGAGCCTCGAACCCGCGGACCCTGCCACCAATATATTGTAACCGACCAGACGTCTTAAACCACACAGCTAATCGGTCGTGTACTTATGAATCGAATTTGGGAACAGTTGGCGAAGATTTCATGGAGCGACATCTAGCGTCCACATCTAGCGTCAATAGTACTCGTAAATGAAATACTTCAGCGGTACCTATTTACTTGATTTCACAGTTAGGTAGCTGTTGCAACGTTGTACATGTAGATGGCGTTACGTAGGTTTGAGTTCCAACACGATGTTTATATTGATAATTAATATTAGTGGCGTTTTAGGTTTTTTTAAATATAAAATAAACAAAAATTAATAGTCCTTATTTTCTCATATTTTTTATTAGTTATTATCACATCTTTATCATGTACTTAAATTAATTTTACATTTTTTATATTCTACAAAAACATTTCCGCCGGAACTGATTTTGTATCTGCCTTCGCACTTTATATACTTTATGACGTCATCACGTAAAACTATCGTCCGTAAACCGACTTTACAGACAACCAATTTTTTTATGGAAACTGACACGGTTGGCTACATCACCTACAGCATCCGTGATGTCAGCCCATAACACCGGATGAACTAGGTGCCATATCAGTGCTTCCCTTCGTTTCATGTCGGCTACACTGAACTGGACGGAAAACACCAACTATTTACATAGCCGTTTCGACCGACGACGTTTCATTCAGTGCGGTGGTATCAACCCGGGATAAACCCTAACACCTAGTAAGGTAAGAAGGGAATCTGAACCACGGTCAGCCTCCAACGGTCGGGCGGTCACCCATCCAAGTACTGACCGCACTCAGGTTTGCTTAACAACACTCGACCGACCGCACCACTGAGATACCGAGGCTGACAAGGTACATTTATTTAGGTAAAGTTCCTAAATAAATTCTACCGCTGTGCCTCCGTCCTAAGTACACAGACAGTTGTTTCCGACGCGACGCATGCGCCCTGCCAGCTATCGCAAATTGCAATCCCAGTAATGAAGCCAATTATTGTTGTGTTGGAGGAGCGGTGTACAACCAACATAGAAATCACATATACGTCTGTAGAACTTTGTCAAAGTATAAGAATAGCCCCAATGCATCTCTCACCGTGCATGTCGTAAAAGGCGACTGAGGAATAAGGACAAGATGCCGTGCATAAGGATGACAGGCCCTACCCTGAAACAGCCTGTATATCTTGTACATTGTTTAATATGCATGATTCTCAATGTCGCACCAACTCGAATGTTTCTGCATTAATAATCACTCCCGAAAAAATAGGTTCTCGACGAGACCTGCATATAATGCAGATTTCACGGACAGCCGCTTCATACGGCGTGTGCGGCGCGTGTTGAACGCACGCAAGTCTGTATCGAGTCGGTGACGCGTGTGTGCAGCATGCCCGGTTGCTGTTATAAAGAGTGACAGTGACAAACGGTGTTGTTTGTTTCGCCTGAGCATGTTACGGCGTGTTAAGAAGCCATGCTGTCACGGATAGGATCGTGTGACGGTGCGGTGGTATCGCGTTCTCGTTCTCGCTTGCCTGCTGGTGATGGGAGTGGGCGGAAAGACGGCAAACGCGCCGCATGACGTCTTTCTCGCTCGTTCTTGTCATCTGTGGGCGGGTGGGGGCGAGCGCGCGATAGTATCGTCGTAGGGATCGTGTCACGTATCACAATACTGCGTGTGTGTGCACGCACACTTGTACCGACGTCTAGCACAGGTTGCATCGTACGACGTTCGATCTATAAAATAGATGTCGATGTGTTTCTGCCCTACAGGGACTACGCTGTACGACCGGATTGTCTCTTTCCACAGCTCGAGATTCGTTACTTACGGCCTGGTACTGTGCACGTTGTTTTTTTTTGATTATTTTGCAAACCCATTATTGCTGCGGAACTGTTCTGCTTTGCATTGTGGAAATTACCTGAAAAATAAAATACAATATATTAAAAATTATTATAACAATATGTAGGTACTGTTGAAATATAAATTATTTTGCACAAATAATTTTGTCAGCCTCGATAGCTCAGTGGTGCAGACAGTCAACTGTCGCTATTGAATGCTAAGCAACGCTGGGTGCGGTCAGTACTTGGATGGGTGACCGCTGATCGTTGTAGGCTGACCGAGGTTCGGATTCCTCGTAAAACTGTAGGTCCCTTCCCTCCTAATCTTACTTGGTGGTAGGGTTTAACCCGCCCGGGTTGGTACCACCGCACTGAATGAAACATCGGTCCAAACGGCTATGTGAATAGTTTGAGTTTTCCGACCAGTTCCGTGTAGCCGGCACGATCAAAGGGGGAAGCACTGACATGGCACCTAGTTCACCCGGTGTTATGGGCTGACATCACGGACGTTGTAGGTGATGTAGCCAACCGTGTCAGTTTCCATAAAAAAAAATATTAATCGCAAGAATGAAATCGGAAAACGAGATAAAGTCAGCTCGGGCGTCCAAATTAGATAGTTTTCAAGCGGCGGGTGGCCGAGTGGTTTGGGTATCGGCTTCTCATGCGAGAGCTGCGAGGTTCAAATCCGGTTCGCGTGCACCAATGAGTTTTTTCTGACGAAAAAAATTACCTACACCTGCTGCTTCACCGTTCGGAACCGATGTAAAACTGTAGGTTCCTCTCCTTGTCCCTTACTAGGTGGTAGGCTCAAATTGTAGCCGACTGGGTTGGTACCATCGTACTGGATGTAAGATGGCCGCATAGCAGCCTCGGTTGTTTTCTCCTCTAGTCCAGTATAGCCAGCAATCCAGGGATGTCTCCGGTATAGCAGCTACCTTCTCGGAGGTGATATTGGCTGGTCGGAGCATGTGTTTTGGCCCCTCTGACTCAGCCAAACATACCGGATTACTTAAAAAAAAAGTTTTCATACCGTAAAGACTAATTGACTGATTTTTAACAGACTTCAAGAAAAGGAGGAGGTTCTCAATTCGACTGTATTTTTTTATGTTTGTCCCTTCAGAACTTTCGACTGGGTGAACCGATTTTGATGATTATTTTTTTATTTGAAAGGTGGTGCTTCCCGTGTGGTCCCATTTCAATTTGGTAAAGATCGACCAAATTGAAATGGGACCACAGGCCTAAGGCCGAAGGCCGAGCGATTCCGCCAAGTACATTAATAAAAAAAAATTACCCAAAAAAAATGTGAAATAAAAAACTATTAAAAAAATATAAAAACCGCCTTCAAAAATGTATGAAATAAAAAAAATCTAACCCTAGAGTTGAAGGCGGTGCTAAAGCAAGCAAAAATAACCAACCGCCTTCAAGTCTAGGGTTCGATTTTTTTATTTCATTCATTTTTGAAGGCGGTTTTTATATTTTTTTTATAGTTTTTATTATTTGTATTATTGAGGTTTACGTTCCGTAGTTTTTTTTTTATGGAAACTGACACGGTTGGCTGCATCACCTACAACGTCCGTGATGTCAGCCCATAACACCGGGTGAATTAGGTGCCATGTCAGTGCTTCCCCCTTTAGTAATCACCGCGGACAGCGTCAGACACCTGACCGTTTTAATACGGGTCCCCGCCAGCGTCTACTGAACCCTTAAAAAGCGAGCATTGTGTGAGCCCATTAGCGATATCAAAGAAAATGAAATAACAAGGCTTTGTCTTCGAAATGGAGAAGGCTTATTGTGTTTCGTTTCGTGTGATCGTCGTCGGTGAAATACTAGTCTATTTGTTTAGATATTATGTTGTGTTGTTTTTAGGGTACCGTATCCATGCCAGTCAGCGTGTAAGCGTCCACTGCTGGACATACGCCTCTCCAATTTTCCTCCAGTCCTCCCAGCCTTCAGCGGTACGGAACCACTGCTTTCCGCCGACGTACTTAATTTCGTCGTCCCACCTGGCGGGTGGTCTTCCCACACCCCGTTTTGCCAGTGTAGGACACGGTTACTTCAACGGTCTTCGTCTCCATACGAAAGCCTATTAGAGTGTGTTCATTTTACGAAGGCACGAGGGGTATGAGGTAGGAAGTGGTGTTAGACCGCGTGGAGCTCAGTAGGGAACGACTCGGTTCGATGGAGCGACGCGGAGACTTGTAGAACGTGTGTACCGACCGACCGGGCACCGAGTTCGTTCTCTACTGAGCTCCGCGCGGTCGCCTCTCGCACCACTTCCTACCTCGTACCCCTCGTGCCTTCGTAAAATGAAAACACTCTACTAAGCTACGCCGTTTGTGTGTCTGTCTATCTTTCTATCTGCTTTCTTCTGGAAAAAAATTTCTACACGGACCGGACGCGAATAACGAATTTCTCCTTTATTCTCCATTTTGCTCGTCGTCAACTACCACCTACCTTCGTTCAGTGGGGTGGTACCAATCCGGGTGGGGGTATATCACCTAATAAGATGAGAGTTCTGTGTGGGGTCGGTACTTATAGTAGCTAAAATTAGCCCCACTGCATCTCTCCCAATGCATGTCGTAAAAGGCGTCTTCGTACCTTACTTGCTGCTTAATAGGCACTTAATAGGTTATCTTGTCCTAATATGTTGGTGGTCGGTGTTGTGCTGTAATTTACCAGAGTACTTGCAGCACCACACCGATTACTCTGCTTACCCCGATTGTCGGGATACGGCATTTGGTATGTATGTATGTGTGCAACTGTACATTGTAAAACTTCGCGATTCTTGTGTAATAGCGATTTTACGATGATAGCAAAAATCGCACAAAGCCCCCACACTGTAGCTACGAAGGTATATAGGGTGCATCGTAAAGTGAAGCGATGATGTCAACGGAACGGGGGAAAAATATCGATCCGAGCGGCCCAGTCTGGTACACCCGGTACCGAAGCGCCCGGCACTCAATGCTTGTAACGTTGAGTTATAGAAATAGAAGGAACCATTTCGTTGGCCTAATGATGACTGGGAGAAATCCCTGAAATGGAATAAGTCCGCTTTTGCCCCTCATGTAAATTAATCATCGTTTATTTCTGTGAAATATTTTTTGGAGCAATAAAGTTATTCTATCTATCATTATTATATAGGTACTTACATTCCACTATATTATCGAATCTCAAACATCCAATGGTTGACTGTAAGAAATCTCTGTAAGGGATAAGTCCGCCTTTGCACCTTATGTAAATTTTCTAATGTATTTGTTACTGTTTAATGTTTACTGGAGCAGTAAAGTATATTCTATCTATCCATTTATCTTATATCTATCATGTTGATACAAATTACAAATTACGTATCAAAGTATGACAAAGGCTCTTTACACCTGATTAATAAGCAGACATCGGAATCCGCGGGGCACGAATACGACCTTGTTAGGGATTGACTACGGCGATCAATAAACAATCGACACTGTTATCGATACTCATATTTATTTGTTTATTGTATTTTATTCATGTCATATTTCAGACCTGAATACTTATATACCTGCAGTACTTATATAAACATGTATACTTTATGTTAACGATTAAGTAAATATAATACATATTTATATAAGGTCTTTCAAAATTAGTTCATAGTACGCTAAGGGGAGGTTCTGTATCATATAGGGAGTAAAACCTATATAAAAATTTTTGGCCTTGGGCTTTTTTTAAGTAAAAAATTTTTTTATGTAGGTATTTAAATAAAAAAATAGGTGGTTGATTTTGATAACCTAATCGATTCAGTTTCATAACAGTAACAAAAAAGTCTTCATGACCATTATGATGTAACACGTGTAAGTTGGTAAAAAAAATTAAATTCTTTCTATTCCATACTAATAAAACTAAAATTGTGGGTTTTCACAATTTCTGAAAGAAAGAGATATACGTGTTGGAAGACTTTTTTGTTCCTAGCACGAAACCGAAACGATTAAGAAAAATTTTTTTTTTACATTTAACATTAAAAAAAAAAATTTTGTGAAAAAAAAAATTCTTTTTTCTTCAAAAGTGATCTACTTCCGATACAGAACCCCCCCTTAGCTTACTATGAACTAATTTTGTAAGACCTATTTTTTTGGACCTTTTTATGTGTTTAAATAAAAAAATAGGTGATTGATTTTTATAGCCTAATCGATTCAGTTTCATAACAGTAACAAAAAAGTCTTCAATATCATTATGATGTAACACGTGTAAGTTGGTAAAAAAAATCAAATTCTTTCTATTCCATACTAATAAAACTAATATTGTGGTTTGAACAGATTTGTATTGTACCTACAAAGTAAATACAACATTTGTTTATTATATCTTATTTTCTATAGAAATACTCTTAGTTTTAATAATCGACATTATTTCATATTATTCTAAAACAACGATCGATTTTCGATGTTTGTGGATACATTGTCCCATCACTAAACAACCTTGAATCATTCGTGCCCCGCGGATTCCGATGTATGTTAATAAGTCTTTGTAGTCGGAACTCTCAGCAAAATTGTTAATATTGCTCTCAAGCTGTGTTTTCGATAGACGAAGCGGTGTTATTATGTGTTTAGTCACTAAGTATTTTGTAACAATATGTAATAATAAACTGCGAAGTTTCTTGTCGGTTCTTCTTCGTGGGTGTAATCGAGCCGGATAGTATAACAAATTGTGACAAGTTCGAGTGCAGTCTAACTGCCATATTATGAATAATATAATGAAAAATACAATACAATACAATTTATAATGTGCCTGAAAAAATAAGAATAATTATTTTTATATAATTTTTTTGGCGTGATGATGTCACGTCTTATAAATTGATGAACACCGGCTGCACGCACGAAGAAGTGTAACGTTCCATCTAAACATGTGTGTGCAAGCGAGAGCGCGATAGAGACCTGTGTGTGCAAGCGAGAGCGCGATAGAGAGGCATATACAATAGTAGGAAATACAAAATATTTGCGAGCCTCGAACCCGCGGTCCCTGCCACCATCACTGACCAGACGTGTTATACACGCGGGCTATCGACCGTCTAATTATCGCTGCAAATTTTCTCATATTTTTTGTTAGTTATTATCACATCTTTATCATGTACTTAAATTAATTTTACATGGTAAATATCCGCCGGAACTGATTTACTTTATGACATCATCACGTAAAACTATCGTCCGTAAACCAACTTTACAGACAAAAAAAATTATTTTATTATTGTTATATTTGCGCCATATTCTTCATTTTGCTGACATATGTGTTTTGTATGTACGTTACTTAGAAACTGAGCATTGATCATTTTCCCGGTAAATGTTTCGTGTCGGTGACGTCATATTTTCGCTTACATGCATCCCACCTTGTATGTACCATACGAGTAAAACGTGAGTGATTCCACGTTTAAAAAAAACACACTAAAACATTTTACTCAATCCGGCACAAAATTGCTTCTTCTATAAACTTTACACCCCAATATTTCTACCAATGTAGGTAAGTTCCGACCCATGCCCGTGGCCTTGGCCCACACTCGATGGAGATATAACATGCTCACTGCCGCTGCTGGTTTATGACTTCGTTCTGTTGCCTACTAAGTGTTCTACTAGGCTAGGTGGTCGGTAGAGTAAAATATATTTTAGCTGACTATGGCGAAGCCGACAGGAAGGCTAAATTATTATGTGTATGTATGTATGTAGGTATGTATGTATGTATGTATGTATGTATGTGTGTATGTATGTAAGGGTGTGTGAGGGTGTGTGTATGTATGTATGCATATTTTACACGATCCAGCCGTCCCCTTTCCACCTCTGGACATCTCTGGACATCGCGAATTGGGCGTAGTCGCTGCCTCCCTATAATCTGGATTTACCGTGGATGCGTAGCAATCGGTTCTGCAGATCCGTGCACCACAGAACTGGTAAACTCTGGAACCCTCTCCCTGCCCACAATTTTCCCCCAAGAACAGGTCCTTCGAGAGAGACGTGAATAGGCTCCTGTCAGGGGCCTTATTCTGAAAACTCTCGTCTCGTCTCGTTAAAGAGACGAGACGTTTTTTTGTATGGAGTGGAAACACTATCGTCTCGCCGAAAAAAAATTGGCATTCCGAAAATTACCGTAGCGTGATCACGCCAAATCGCTATAGTTTAACGCCGAGACGAGATACCGCCGAAATCTCTTTTGTATGAAAATTGGGGTCGGCATAGCATTCGCAACCCCCCGCAAGCGATATAATATCCAAGGGCGTCGTTATAGTTAAAAAATATAGTGTGACGCTTAAATGCTATCTATATTTAAAAAAATATATTAAACCCAAATATATATTAAAATATATTAAATCCAATTATTAATATTTTTTGTGACGGTCAAATTTTTTTGTTATGTTTGGCTTTTCGTCATAAACTTTTTTCTCCATCCAGCGTATTAAATAAAAATATTATCATAAGGTATTACCTATTTTGATAAACTATTATTTAGCGAACCCTTGTCGAATAAAGCCTTTATTTATGTACGTACCTCTACCTTTGCGTTAACCTATGAATAACAGCCCAAAGGTTATGAAAACACGCTCGCATTTTCACGGATACACCACCGTGCAAACATTTCAGCTCGGCGTGTTCCAATGGCGCATTTAGGATTTCTGAGGAGAGGTCGGTTGGGGGAATCAAAATATATCTGCCCCTTTTCTTCCCGTTTGGCTTATCTAAGAAGGGGTAGTGTGCTCTGCGGCAGGAATATCACTTTTTTTTTAATGTAATCCGGTATGGGTGGGTGAGTCGGAGGGGCCCAAGCACATGCTCCGATCAGCTAATATCACCTTCGAGAAGGTAGGTGCCATACCGGAAACTTCCCTGTAATTGCTGGCTGTACTGGACTAGAAGAGAACACAACCGAGGCTGCTATGCGGACATCTTAGATCCAGTACTGTGGTGCCAACCGAGTCGGCTACAATTTGAGCCTACCACCTAGTAAGGGGCAAGGGATGGGACCTACAGTTTTACACCGGATCCGAACGGTGAAGCAGCAGGTGTAAGTATGCACGTAAATTTTTTCGTCAGAAAAAACTCATTGGTACACGCCGACCGGATTCGAACCTCGGACCTCTCGCATGAGGAGCCGGTGCCCAAACCACTCGGCCACCCGCCACTTATCATTTATCGCCTATCTAGGAAGAGGTCGTGTGCTCGACGACGACGGCTGGAATATAACTGGCCCCTCTTCTAACTCCTTGCAACTATCTAATGAACAAATGTAAATTGAGGTTAGCCTATTACTAAGCCTACGTCGTCTGTCTGTCTGTCTGTGTATCTGTCCGTCCGTCCTAGGGCTGTATCGTTTGAACCGCAATAGGTAGCGGGTTGAAATGTTCACAGGTTCACAGAATACCTATGTGTTATTTTGGCAAATATAAAAAACAAAGTAAAAAATTAAGGAAAACCATACAAGAAACGTCTTTTCAATCAACGTTGTTTTTGTGGTGCGGAAACCTCGGTGCGCGAGCCCGACTCGCACTTGGCCGATTTTTTTTTAGATAGGGTGTTTAGTGTGCGCATGCGATGCACACTCATGTGGGGTGTTGTAAGGCTAATTTGTAATTAAGTAATGTTTTAGATAAGCTTATATCATGTACTACATTTGGTTTGTGTGCCATCAATATCAATCAATCAATCAATACTAATATTAAAACCTGTAAGGGATGGTCATTGGTCATGGAGTAAGTTACTTTGTTTTAAGAGGTACTGAGTTTGTGACTCTTTGTATGATACTGAAACTACATTGACACCAAAAACATATAACATAAAAATCCGTGTTTAATGCCACGTAATATGTTAACGAAAGATCGATTGAAACGGCTATGTAAATAGTTCGTGTTTTCCGTCCAGTTCAGTGTAGCCGGCACGGCCGAAGGGAAGCACTGACATGCACCCTAGTACACCAAGGTGCTACAGGCTGAGATCACGGATGTAGAAGGCGATGTAGCCGACCGTGTCGGTTTCCAGAAAAACAAAGTAGGTTATGTTGAGAATTGGACCACAAGGTCCAACTCCCACTCCTTGACATTTTTTTTTATTTTTTTTTATAGAAACTGACACAGTTGGCTACATCACCTACAACATCCGTGATGTCAGCCCATAACACCGGGTGAACTTGGTGCCACGTCAGTGCTTCCCTTCGGTCGTGCCGGCTACACTGAACTGGACGGAAAACACAAACTATTTACATAGCCGTTTCGACCGACCTTTCATTCAGTGCGGTGGTACCAACCCGGGCGGGTTAAACCCTACCACCTAGTGATATAAGAAGGGAGTCATATCCCTTAGTCGCCTTTTACGACATACACGGGGAGAGATGCAGTGGGGCTATTCTTTTAAAGTACCGGCCCCACACGGTACTAATTTACCTTTCAAATTCAAATTTCGCGCCAATACGCATCGTATAAAATAAAAGCTAAAACCTACCTTCATAAAATTAATCGCAACCTACCTACAAAAACAAAAAGTCCACTAGTCATTATCATAAAGGAGGTTAAAAAATTTGCAATTATCAATTCCAGAATCAAATAAAACACAAATCAATATAAATCAAACAACAAATAAAGTTAAAAACATTAAAACCAAACACGACCTAAAATTGAATAAAAACTGGTGAAGTTATGCGAAAGTTGGCGAGCATTCCTGTAAGTACCTTTCCACTTGTGGTTAACAAATTTCATATAAAATTAGCATAGGCTCGAACAGGCTACGTATTTGCGAGTCGCCACAAAATAGATGCGCCATTGGCCGATACTCAGAGGCTGAGTAAGTGTACCGCGACGAATGTTTCTTGACATTAATACTCATAAACTTGTTAGAATACACCGTACTGGAACGGCGACTGTTCCATGTGTACTGGGGAGGTCTGAGACCAAAACGGATGAATAAAGTCTTCACTTATTTACTCTTTACAGACAGGCAAACAGACGTTATACGCTGTTTGTAATAGTTAATAGGGCGGTTCAGCGAAAATTTTACTACACATTCAAGTGGTGATTATGGTGTTGGAAGGATTCTTAAGCTGTTTATTTTCGTATTCTATTCTTCAGTTGTTTATCCTAACCGTTTAGTAAGAATCATTAAACTGGTCTTCTATTGTATTTTCCTTAGTTTGTTAAGATATAAGTCACTAGTCTTCGGCTGTTTCTTCTTAAAATTTTCTCAGATATTTCTATACTGATCTTCTGTTTTCGTAAGATATTACTAAGCTGGTCTACATTTGTTTCTTCCTAAAATTTATTAGTTAATATGAAACTGATCTTCTGTTAGTTCTTCCTTAATTTTACTAAGATATTACTGAGATGGTATGCGGCTGTTTCTTCCTAAAATTTAGTAAGATCTTACTATACTGATCTTCTGGTTTTCGTAATATATTACTGAGTTGGTCTGCATCTGTTTCTTCTTAAAATTTATTGCGATATTACGAAACATATATTATGTTGATTCTTCCTTAAGTTTCTCAAGATATTTCAGAGCTGGTCTGCCGCTGTTTCTTCCTAAAACTTAGTAAGATATTATGTACTATACTAATCTTATAGTTTCGTAAGATATTACTAAGCTGGTCTTCATCTGCTTCTTCCTAAAATTTAGTAAGATATTACTATACCTACTGATCTTATAATTTCGTAAGATATTACTGAGCTGGTCTTCATCTGCTTCTTCCTAAAATTTAGTAAGATATTACTATACCTACTGATCTTATAATTTCGTAAGATATTACTAAGCTGGTCTTCATCTGCTTCTTCCTAAAATTTAGTAAGATATTACTATACCTACTGATCTTATAATTTCGTAAGATATTACTGAGCTGGTCTTCATCTGCTTCTTCCTAAAATTTATTAAGATATTACGAAACTGATCTTCTGTTGATTCTTCCTTAAGTTTCCTAAGATATTACAGAGCAGGTATTCGGCTGTTTTTTTTTCTAAAATTTAATAAGAAATTACTAAATTCGATTGTCTGAATACAGGGGGCGTATATGTGTAAAGTGGGTGAATTACGGGGTACGGAAACCTAAAAAGGTTATGAGTTTTTGTTAGAGCACGCTTCAAAATTAATAAAATAATGGTAAGAATACACGGTCGTTGTGTACCCGTGAATGCGGATGTTCTTGAGAAATAGCTTGGGACCCCAGGCAAAGCTTCTGGAAACATTTATAAGGCTTATTGATTTTTGTTTGTTTTTTTTGTTTTTTTTTTTAGTGGACCATACGGGACCCTATTACTAAGCTTACGCCCCGTCTGTCCGTCTGTCTGATCTTTAAAGGGCTTCTTTTGAACGATAATAGGTAACCAGTTGAAATGTTCACAGAGTATGTGTTATTATAGCGGATATATCCCAACAAATAATAAGAACTAAAATTAAAAAATTAAGGGGTTCCCGTTCAATAAACCTGTTTCATTCAACGCGTTTTAGTTTTTGATCTATCGCAAAAACGTTAATACACATAAACGTCAAAAGTGATTTTTTTTTTATTCTTACCAATATTTTTTTTTTGTAACCCAGCATGGGTGGCTGCACCGAGAGACCAATGGTGCATTCGACAGAGCCAAAATCGCCTCTCCTCGCGAAACCACGCTCAGTTAGGTGCCATGCCAGCAGATTTGCGGACTGTTGCTAGGCTGTCTAGCCCGTTAATACGACGCTTGAAGACACCCAGGTTAAAGGATTCAGGAAATACCCTCGCCGGAAGATAGTTCCACATTCTAGCGGTGCGACAAAGAAACGATTTTACGTATATCTTGGAATGCCGTCATTGCGCCTAATACTGCTCATTCAACCATCAATCCACTACACATTAGGATCAATCACCACAGATTCACATCCACCTCAGTAAACTCGCCTCTTCCCATCCCTACATACTGCCGAAAGCCGAAACCATGAAACTCAATTAGATCAAAGCTTTACCGTCCACATCATCAAGTCATTCAGCTCACCGCTCAAAGAAATAGAACTAAGAACCTGGGAATCAACATAATACATTGGAAACCTCGACACGCATCATTAACCGAATATGACACCCGAAAGACAAGGCGGCTCCTTTCGTGAACACTCGGCTCGAAACGAAACGTAACAAAAACGACATTCGCCGCCTCAAAAATAGGTTAGGGTTAATTTATAGATAATTTAAAGTTAATTGATAACGCAAAAATTAACCCATACCACTTTCCTTCTAGCCGAGTATTCACGAAAGGAGCCGCCTTGTCTTTCGGGTGTCGTGCCGATCGTTAACCGACTTAAATATCGTCCATTAAGCCATAGGTACATTCAAATAAAAATTCGAACCCACAATGACAACGCCATATATCATTCGTCATCATCGTTCTTGCTTGACACACCTCAAACTTGTAAATCCAAAATAAAAAAAATTATATGATCGTTATCTTAGTTGTAAATATTTTAATTAACTATATAGGTATAGTTTTTAGGTTTCCGTATCCCGTACGGAAGCCTATTACTAAGCCTACGCCGCCTGTCTGTGTGTCCCCGTCCGTCTGTCCGTCCGAGGGCTGTATCTCTTGGACCGTTATAGGTAGCCCGTTAAAGTTTTCACAGAATATGTGTTATTATGGCGGATATATAAACAAATAATAAAAAATGGAAAAAGTAAAAAATTAAGGCGGGTTCCCATACAATAAACGTGTTTTTTTCAAATTTTTTTTTTGTGGTGCGGAAACTCGGTGCGCGAGTCCGACTCTCACTTGGCCGGTTTTTACATAACTGATTTTTTTTTCATTGTTATTGTGATTTTCTAATAAGTTGACGTTTGAAATAAATTTTTTCGCATAGAACTGATGACGATGAAAGTTAAATTTGTATAAAGTTCTTTTAGATTTAATTTTATTATTATTTTTATTTATTTAAATAAATAAAATAAATAAATTATTAGTGTAGGCTATATGCTTAAAGACAGCGGTGATACTCGCAAGTAGCCATATGCTGCGCCTACGCACTTTCTATTGTACAACTATAGTATTATGCTCTTATATGTGTTAATGTGTGATAATATATGTACGATAATTCAATTGAAAAAATGAGTATTCTATTCTAAAAGTCGAAATATATTAGAGGATGTGAAACATGTGTATATTGTCTTGTATATACATATAGCTGTGCCCGCGCCTCCGCCCGCTCTCATATTTGACTTCACTGCTAACCTCATAAGCTATTTAGCGTGATAGTAAGTAGCCTATAGTTGATGGAAAGAATCAAGCTATCCGTAGAATTTTGTTTTATTAAAATCGGTTCAGTGGTTCTCGAGTTATAAGCGGACAGACAGACACTCAGACACTCAGACAGAAAGCAGACGTTGGATTTTATTATAGGTAAGGATAAGGATATGAAAGATATATAAAGATTTGATTATAGTGCAAACGCAAAAGTAAAAAACTCAATAAAATACCAAATATTTAAAACTGGATAATTACATGGTGGTGCGGAACCCTGCGCAATGAATAAAAACCTTGCAAAACCCGTGGAACTGGTTATATTCAAAATCAGCAACATTCAAGCCGCATTAAAAATTCGCAGCGCGTCTTCTAAATGTCAAAAGAAGGGATAAATAGGTTTACACGGGGGCGTCAGTCAGTACAAGTCATGGTAATGTACATAATATTATGCCTAGATAGAAGCGCTATCAGCTTGTCGAGGTGGTGAAAGAAATGCACACCTAACAAATAAATTGGTGGTAAGGGCCAAAGATATATTATAACGCTAGTAGCGTACTACATAAATCACTCGGCCAACTAACATGTTCCACCGAGTTGCGGTTCACGATCCTCAAGTCTCTTAGTCGAGCGCGAGAGGCCGCAGCGCGCAGTCGTCGCCTGCCTGCTGCGATCGCGCCTCGCCTATTTTAAACTAATACATGTACACATGTATTAGTTTAGTATCGCCGATGCGAAGGTGCGATGGCGAATCTGGAGATGAAGTGTTAGAATGAAAAGACAATATGCACACCGACGCACGAGTGCGATCGTTCTCCCTACCCCTTGCCTCTCTCCCGCACACTTCCCGCCCCGCGCGAGCCCCCAACACCGGCCGCCAGATCGTCTCCCGCACGCTTCCCGCCCCGCGCGCGCTCCCCTCTTCCGCTCGACTCAGCGCTCCGCCACCCCGCTACCTTACCCCATACCTCAGCCGCTGGAACAACGCTTCTGTCTATATTTCTTCGGAGCGATAACTCTATATAATATTTCCTCAAAGCTAACGGCAGGTTGTTTTAGATCTTAAAGTGTTATATTGGATTAATATAACGCGTCACTACTGTAGAGCTCTTGTCCCACCCTTATAGCACTTACTAACGCTATTGTAAAGCCACTAAAGAACCTTAACCTGTATAAGAATGGCCCTCTATAACAGCGCATATAACGCCTGTCTTAACACCATAATGTTAGTTGGGCAAGGACGAAAATGCAAATTTAAGCGACGGGTGGCCGAGTTGGCATCGGCTTCTCATGCGAGAGGTCCGAGGTTCGAATCCGGTCCAATGTACCATTGAGTTTTATCTGACGAAAAAATTTACGTGCATACCAACACCAGCCGCTTCATCGTTCGGAGCCGGTGTAAAACCGTAGGGAAGGCCCTTGCCCCTTACTAGGTGACTCAAATTGTATCCGACTGGGTTGATACCACCGTACTGGATGTAAGATGGCCGCATAACAGTCTCGGTTGTGTTCTCCTTTAGTCCAGTATAGCCAGCAATCCAGGGATGTCTCCGGTATGGCACCTACCTTCTCGGAGGTGATATTGGCTGGTCGGAGCATGTGCTTTGGCCCCTCCGACTCAGCCACTCATACCGGATTACATAAAAAATATATATGCGTCTTCACCCTCGGTAGCTCAGTGGTGCGGTCGATCGACTGTTGATCGTGGTCATAAGCAAACCTGGGCGCGGTTAGTACTTGGATGGGAGACCGCTCGGCCATTGGAGGCTGACCGTGTTTGGATTCCATGTAAAACTGTAGGTCCCTTCCCTTACTAGGTGGTGGGGTTTAACCCACCTGGGTTGCTACCACCGCACTGAATGAAATGTCGGTTGAAACGAGACTATGTAAACAGTTCGTGTTTTTTGTCCAGTTCAGTGTAGCCGGCACGACCGAAGGGAAGCACCGACATGGCACTTAATTCACCAAGGTGTTATGGGCTGACATCACGGATGAAGTAGGTGATGTAGCCAACCATTTACATTTAAAAAAATCTCTCTCGCGCGGACACCAGAGGGATCCCACAAGGATCGGTTTTTTTCGAATTTTGAATAAACATAAAAAAACCAGTGTGATGGTACCAACCCGGATGTAGGCTACCCTACCCTGCCATGTTGATCAGATAATAAAATGCTCGCAATGTGGCAAATGCCTTTTCTAAATTTATTATTTCCCCGGTGTAAGTCAATTTTGTTCTCCGTATGAAACACGCTTGAGTTTTATTTGTAACTGGCTGGATTTTGCCCTCAGCTCAGCTCGCGGTATTGCCGGATTTGGGCGAAGATTTTTTAATTATAATTTTTTTTTAATTGAACACACTTACATACCTAATTCTTTCTGACCATTGTGTGCGAGTATAATTTTTTCTAAGAGTCTGATTACGGTTTTCTCACTAACGAACTTTGACAATTGGATGCACTTTGTATCTTTAGATTTTTAACATGACATTATAACAATTCTTTGTAATCAAACTAATTGCTGTTGACTTGATATATTTATGTATCATAATTGACGATACGATACACCGAATGTAGGTATGTAAATAGGCAGAGTGGTCAGATTCTTGAATATTCACCTTTATGGTGTAAATAATAATATTCTTGTAAGAGGTAGAAAGTATGGGTAGAAATATCAATTTTTGCTTGCTTTAGCACCGCCTTCAACGTTCGATTTTATTTTATTTCATACATTTTTGAAGGGGTTTTTTATAGTTTTTTAAATAGTTTTTTATTTTACAGATTTTTTAGTAATTTTTTTCTATTAATGTTAATGAACACACGGGAAGAACCAGCTTTAAATTAAAAAAAAAATTATCAAAATCGGTTCACCCAATCGAAAGTTCTGATGTAACAAACATAAAAAAATACAGTCGAATTGAGAACCTCCTCCTTTTTTGAAGTCGGTTAAAAATTACGTAAATCTGTGCAGCAGTTTACAAGTTCACTCGTTGTAGACCAAAAGTATGCCGGCAGTCAGAAAGACCGTCAGTCAGTCAGACATACAGATGAACAGACAGGCAGTCGTTACATTTTATAATACACCCTCTTTATAGAAGTGTCTGTATTTTAATTTTTCACTTCTCCACCCCGCACACGTCCACGTTCGTACTGACTGAGCCAAACTCTTAAGGGTGTAAAAACGGCGAAATGTTTATTTGACATTTTATCTGTTAATACTATTTTTTGAGTCAAAGGGACTCAAAGGGAAATAAACTTTTTTTTTCATATGATCCGGTATTTCTTCAACATTTAGAAACGCCATTGATAGTATAACCGGACTAGTACCTACGCCCCGACTAGGGTTATAAATTATAATACTCGTATCAATGAGAAATGCACACAATTTGCGTCAGGCTGTTTTATTATTTTTTTTATAGAAAGCGCGACATGTGGCGTCGTACCATAAGGTGTATAACGACGCCCATGGACATTCGGTCGTGTGCGGGGGTTGCGAATGCTATGCCGGCCTGACAGGTGCCTTGAAGGACCCGGAACTGTACTTGGGGTTAAATATAGGGGATGCTAACAGACATGCTGATAATGGTACCTTAGTACACAATCGTGACATAGATGGACATAATTATATGTCCTTTTTATGCACACCATTCAAGATTCACTTTTTTTTTATTTTTTTTATTGAAACTGACACGGTTGGCTACATCACCTACAACATCCGTGATGTCAGCCCATAACACCGGGTGAACTTGGTGCCACGTCAGTGCTTCCCTTCGGTCGTGCCGGCTACACTGAACTGGACGGAAAACACAAACTATTTACATAGCCGTTTCGACCGACCTTTCATTCAGTGCGGTGGTACCAACCCGGGCGGGTTAAACCTTACCACCTAGTGATATAAGAAGGGAGTCATATCCCTTAGTCGCCTTTTACGACATACACGGGGAGAGATGCAGTGGGGCTATTCTTTTAAAGTACCGACCGCACACGGTGCGACACTCGGCACTCACTTGCTCGGCAGTTAATGTTCCTTCTGGGTTTTCTCGTCGTTTTTAGGGTTCCGTATCCGCTACGGGACCCTATTACTAAGCCTACGCCGACTGTCTGTCCGTCTGTGTATTTCCCATGGGATTATTTAGAAAACGGTACAGTTATGGGGCCTCGATCTGGCATACATGATCACTGTACTCGCAAGAGTGCAGGTGTAGACGTCTGGAATTTGTAACCGCAAGGTTGGTGTCTCTGGACATCTATAAACAAAACGTAAATCAATAAAATGATAGTAAGAAGTTGTCTGTCCGTCCGTCCGTCTGTCTGTCTGTTCGAGGGCTGTATCTCTTGAACTGTAATAGGTAGACCGTTGACATTTTCACAAAATATGTGTTATTTATTATTATGGCCGATATAACAACAAATAATAAAAATAAGTAAACGTAAAACAGTCACGGGGGTTCCCATAGAAGAAACCAAAAAGTGTATGCGCGCGCGCCATCTATCGAATAGAGCGTGAAGCATTTTAACTAATCATGACATTTAAAATATGAAGCATTTCATAGTACGCCATAGATGGCGTGAGTGGCGCTAACCATGACATGGCGATACGGAACCCTCGGTGCACGAGTTCGACTCGCACTTGGCCGGACTTTTGACTCCACTTTTCTTTACCGGAGTGTTTTTGACAGATAAAACGTCAAATTGACATGGGGCCTTAAATAGGAATACAAAATATATTCTGAGCACGAATTGTGTCGTTCGCAGGTACAGTTAATCTGTGCTAGACGATAGGATAGAGTATCTTGCAAACAGTATTTAAAAATTATTCTTATTTCAATCGTACAAGGTTGAAAGTTGAATAAAGAAGCTGGTAGAAAATGCTACTCGTATATGTTCTGCGCTACAACATTTATATAAAAAAACAGGCCAAGTGCGCGTCGAAATCGCGCACGGAGGTTTCCGCACATAAAAAAAAGTAAAAAAAATGGTTTATTGTATGAGGTCCCCTTAATTTGTTTTTTTTTTTAATTTTTTTAATATTTTTGGTTATATCCGCCATAATAACCTAAAAAAAAACATCAAATATTCCTTGCAGAGGCAAAGCGCTTTTAATTAACGTTAGGTGAGGCTGGTAGGCCCCCACGTCGTTATTTTAAATCTAATAAAATGTCTAATATTTTAAGTGAGCTCTTAACAACTGAGCGTCATACATAATATGTCTGGGTGAACTTTTTACACTTCCGATTTTTTTTACATTGAAAATGTATTTTCGATCGCTTCAGTATAGTCCCCAATTTACAGCGAGAGTACGAATTCACCCTGGTGTTGTGAGTTTTAAGGCTACGTTAATATTTAGGATGCCAAATGACGCATATCGACGAGGGCTATAAGATTTGAAAAAAGTGAAAAATTTTAGTGATGATTTTTTTTTTATTTTCCGTTACGAATTTTTATACGAAGGACCAGTTCAAGTTTTCACACAACATTTGGCTTTGGAAAAAAATCTGTACATTTTATGTGTGTTCAAGCTTAAAGCTAACTTCTTTAATTTAAGCGATAAAGGGCTCTGACAGACGGACGGACAAAATAACAGACATTGTGGCAGAACTATAATATGGTATCTGAGTTCACTGCCGATCCCTAAAAAACACCGTCAAAGATTCAAAAGCATATAAAGAAAGAAAGAAAAACGTTTATTCAGCTAATACTATAAAATAAGAAAACAAGATTATAAAAATGTAAAAAAAAAAATTTTAGCTGAAATTTACGTAGACACAGCACGATGCAAAACCTGACAAGTAGGTAGTTTTAAGTCTGCCCCCTCACATTATTACACAACAAACAATTTAGATGTAATCAAATTATAAACTGAAAATCAAATTTAATAACAAAAAACAAAATATAAACACAAATATATTTAAAAACATGATGGTAGGTAACTCAAAAACATTACATAAAAAAGAAAATAATAACGAATTAACAATTTTGAACAAAAAAACGTCTAATAAATTAATGATATTATATACAGGGTGTTAAAACGGCGAGTACATTAATTTCGCCAGCGCAATCCTCATGTTTTTCCTAGACAAAAAATCCAATAAACTTTTTCTCTAAAGTGTCTAGTTTTCGAGACATGAATTTTTGAAATGTATGTTTTCGTCTAGTGTAATTTAACGCGTTGTTGCCGCTTCGCACCCTCCGTCTGCCGACTTACAGTCCTCCACTCACAAAGCTAACCCCCGCCCCTCCCGCCAACACCTCCGTCCGAGGCGCTCAGGTCTCACCCGCTCTTCCCCCCCTCCGCGCCGCCCTGTTGTCATTAGATCATTTTTACACTAAAATAATCAATTATTTTGTATGAAAACTGTAACTTTTTATTTAAAGGGAATTCAGAAAAAAGTTATTTGACTTTTTTGTTACTCTTGATCCCAATAATCATTTCCTAAATTTAATGTACTCGCCGTTTTTATAACCTGTATATAAAACACAAGGAAACAAAAACAAAACGCTTAATTATAATGTATATAATAATTTGTTCATGAAGAAAACTCTAAATTTAGCATATCACTGAAATTATGTAGAAATATTTTATTTTCCAACACGGCAGGGCGGTCGCTTTGCGAAGACAAGAAAAAACAAAACACAACAACAAACAGAAACAAAAACGCACAATTGTCAAATATTTGAATATAGAACTGAACATACTCCCGCCCCTCTACACATATGTATGTACATAATAAATGCTATATATTTATAGCATTTATTATGTAAACACAACAACGATGTAGCTATAGCAATCGTTGTTGTGTCATCCATCAACAATATTTAGGTAAATGCTTCACCACTTCGAAGAGTTGATGGCTTTAAAATTTTTTTGAATTCTTTCGTTAGCACTTAAGCGAATGACGTGAGACCAAAGCACAAAATAACAATGTCATGTAACTAGCTTTAGTACCATGTGGGGACGGTACTAAAAAATAATAGCCCCACTGCATCTCTCCCCGTGCATGTCGTAAAAGGCGACTAAGGGATCGAAAGGAACCTTACTAGGTGGTAGGGCTTATTTAACCCACCCGGTGTGGTACCACCGCACTAAGTGAAAGGTCGGTTGAAACGGCTATTTAAATAAGTAGTTCATGTTTTCCGTCCAGTTCAGTGTAGCTGGCAGGAGCGAAGGTAAGTACTGACATGGCACTTAGTTCACCAAAGTGCTATGGGCTGACATCACGGATGTTTGTAGTAGATGATGTAGACAACCGAGTTAATTTCCATAAAATATATATATATGTATAAAACATCACTTCAAGTAAGATGGCCGCATAGCCAGCCTCGGTTGTGTTCTCCTCTAGTCTAGTATAGCCAGTAATCCAGGGAGGTCTCCGGTACGGCACCTACCTTGCCGGAGGTTACATTGGCTGGTCGGAGCATGTGCTTTGGCCCCTCCGACTCAGCCAACGATACCGGATTACATAAAAAAAAGCACTATAGCGAAGCCGTGGGCAGAAGCTACAACTTTAGAACTTGTAGTCTGCGCACGTATTTTCGGCGAAACTTTATTAGTTTTGTTGCCACAAAAAGATTTGGCGAACGCTCTGTAGTGTGCTCTTTTAGACATATTGCCTAATGCAATTACTTCACGCTCACGCTGATGAAATGCTATGAAAATGTAGGTACCAGCAATGTGACAGAACTTATACAGGTTGTCAGCAACCCTGAGCGCGGTCAGTACTTGGATGGGTGACTGCTCGACCGTTGGAGGTTGACCGTGGAATTAGGTCCCGTCCCTTCTTACCTTACTAGGTGATAGGGTTTATCCCGGCCGGGTTGGTACCACCGCACTGTACAAAACGCCAGTCGAAACGGCTATGTAAATAGTTCGTGTTTTCTGTTATGGGCTGACATCACGGATGTTGTAGGTGATGTAGCCAACCGTGTTAGCATCTATATTTAAAAAATCTGTCAAGTACGAGTTTTTTTCGCGCACGGAGATTTCCGTATCTATCCGTTATCAATAATATCCGCCTATCTTTTGTCTTTCAACAATGCAACGTATAAAAGCCTGTGGCGCCATCTAATATTCAGTAGCGTGACTAATCAACTTTTCGCACGTTTGTTGTATGGGAGCCCCCTTAATTTTTAACATTTTCTTTTTTTTATTATTTGTTGTTATATCCGCCATAGTAACACATATTCTGTGAAAATTTCAACAGGCTACCTATTACGGTTCAAGAGATACAGCCCTCGGACAGACGGACGGACGGACGGACAGACAGACGGCGGTGGCTTAGTAATAGGCTTCCGTACGGGATACGGAAACCTAAAAACGTGTGACGTTAATGTTATCATCTAGTCAGAAGTCAGTCATTTAATTATTCAAAATGGCTTAGCTAATTTCACTTTCACTAACCTAGAGATAAGCCTGTAGATCCTCTCCTACTTCTCTGGAGCAACGGCCATGATTTTGCGAAATGGAGACAGAAGAATGCCTTACCAACGATCTGATCACTTTTCTAGATAATATCTCTTCATCTATTTATTTATTAAAATTTTTAGGGTTCCGTATCCGGTACGGGTCCCTATTACTAAGGCTACGCTGTCTGTCTGTCCGTCCGAGGGCTTTATCTCTTGAACCGTAATAGGTAGCCCGTTGAAATTTTCACAGAATATGTGTTATTATTTGTTATGCGCGATATAACCACAAATTATAGAAATAAGAAAAAGTAAAAAAATCACGAGGGTTCCCATAGAGAAACTAAAAAGTGTATGCGCGCGCGCCATCTGCCGAAAAGAGTATGAAGCATTTTAATTACTAATGATGAATTTTAACTAAATGAAGTATTTTATAAACACGCCATAGATGGCGTGAGTGGCGCTGACCATGACATGGCGATACGGAACCCTCGGTGCGCGAGTTCGAATCGCCGGTTTTTTTTTTTTTATAAGCATAAGATTCAATATGGAATCCTGCAAGTTGAACGCAGGAGAACCTACGATGGAAGATGCAACTGTTCAAAATTTAGAGAGAATAAGTCATCGGACATCATTGGACACCGGGTGGCTAAGCTTAAGTGGCAGTGGGCTGGGCACGTCAGCTGAAGAGGCGACGACCGTGGGAGTTGTTTTACAGGTATGGCTGAGACTTGTATTATTATGTGGAGTTTGTAGGATTATAGTCAAAATGAAAGGGCTGGTCGCACAGTAATTGTAAAGGTCTATATTCTTTATTCACCAGGATCCTGATGATGGAGCCGGAAGGAAGCCATAAGAACTCCTAAACTACACATGATAAATCCACCATATTTGGGCTCGTTGGATATAGGATAGGTTAGAAGATGTGTCGCTACGCGACGCATCTCTAACCTAACCTATATTCTTATCTTCTATATCCTTATATTATATTTGATATTTACTAATTTGTTACTTTAGTTAGACATAATGTCAAGCTTATCTCCTTTTCTGTCTAAATTGTAGTTTAAATTTTTCAAGCTGCTTGTGTTTTTGAAAAATAATAAAAAAATATATAAATGTAATATATTTTTTTATTTTGTTGAATTCATTTTCAATGCGACGCATCTTCCAACCTAACCTATATTCTTATATCCAACGAGCCCAAATATGGTGGATTTATCATCTGTAGTTTAGCAGTTCCTATGGCTTCCTTCCGGCTCCATCATCAGAACCCTGGAAATAACATATGACTAGAGTACTTGCGAAGACAAATCCAACGAGCCCAAATACGATGGGCTTATCATGTATAGTTTAGGAGTACTTATGGCTTCATTCCGGCTCCATCATCAGACCCCAACTAACCTTTTCCTTATCCCGACTTTCTCGTGTCGCACATATGACAATATTTTTTCGAATTCCGTACATTTGTTTCCAATGTGCTCGATAGTCGTGTGAGGCTTCTTACCTTACTTTAGGTAGTAGGGTGTATCCTGCCCGGGTTGGTACCACCGCACTGAATGAAACGTGGGTCGAAACGGCTATGTAAATAGTTCGTGTTTTCCGTCCAGTTCAGTGTAGACGACATGACATAAAGGGAAGAACTTACATGGCACCTAGTTCACCCGGTAATATGGGCTGACATCACGGATGTTGTAGGTGATGTAGACAACCGTGTCAGTTTCCATAAAAAAAATCAAAAAAAATCTATATAACGAAGAAAAGTTTCTCACTTCTAGCATCTCCACGAGCTCTGGATGTCGGTATAAGCGATTCTAGTCTCATATTTAATTCACACTCACGGCGGCTCCACGCCCGTGGGAAAAGGAGATATGATTCTGAATGTCCTCAAAATGTCCGCCTTCCTTTGAGTTGAGCCACGACCGTCATACCTACCTCTATGTCTCACTGCGTCTTGCCTATATACTTACAGAACGCACCGCCTGTTTCGCAATATGGGTAGGCAGAGAAATATTTTTGGATAAATCTTCGACTTAAGGCCCCGTCAACCCGTATCCACCCGTAGTCCTCTTTCAAGGCGCCAGCTTTCGCTGGTTGGAGTAGGATGCAACACAATCAATCAATAAAAAATTAGCTTTTCATTTTTTATTCCAAAACTACGCATCGAAACAAAGAAGTAAAAAGCTACGGATTTAGATATTTAATATATATTCAACAAATAAAATAGCCATTGAGCGACCTCACCTCCCTAACTATTACTAGGTGGTAGGGTTCAACCCGCCCGGGTTGATACCACCGCACTGAATGAAACGTGGGTCGAAACGGCTATGTAAATAGTTCGTGTTTTCCGTCCAGTTTAGTGCAGCCGGCACGACCGAAGGGAAGCACTGACATGGCACCTAGTTCACCCGGTGTTATGGGCTGACATCACGGATGTTGTAGGTGATGTAGCCAACCGTGTCAGTTTCCATAACAAAAAAAAAGTATTATATTATAGTAATTTACAATAATTAACCCATACTACCGTTCACAAGAACATTAATATTTACAGCATAAACATGAATACTCAAGAAAGAACATACACCCCGAAACACGATTTTTTATGGAGAAAAATAGTCAAGTGACTCTGTCTGCTTTTAGCGGGGATCGAAGCGACTCCCTCTCCCGAAGATCTCTTGGCCACCAAGTCGCTGAAAAGAACGTGTTGAGGCGAAAATTCAAGAACGCGAGCGAATCTAAAAGTCCAGAAGGAGAATGAACTCATCGAGCAAGTGAAAAGTAATAATTATTACAGACATACCACACGCTGTAACCGAACAATCTGGGTAAGCAGCTTAATCGGGGTTGCGCTGCGAGGCCTCTGTTAAATTTTAGCACAACAACGACCACCACGTTTCGCAAATTATTCGGAAAGGGTAACAGTCAAGAAGCAGCAAGTGCGGCACGAAGACCCACCAGGTGAATGACATGATGTGGAAGGACCGCGCCAAGGTGAGACGTGGCTAGCCTCTCGCCCTTTAGCACTGTGTGTGCGCAAACACAATTTTACACAAAATTATATCTCTTGTCACTGTGGACTAAAGTATCTCCATCAAGCCTCCTGCAGTGGTGCTCTCATCTGAATAGAGCTGTGGCGAGACCTAGCCACAATTGAATGGATAATCGATGACCGCTTCCGCACTACGCGTCAAAGAGACAAACAAAGGTTCACAATGACGCCGTGAGATACGACTGCAAGCAGGCAAGTGCGGCGGTGCCAACCATCACCTGTTGAGCTCACGAACGGTATACTACAGCTAAACAAAGGTAAAATCAGATTGGTGGTACGAACTTTAACTGGACACTATCCACTAAATAAGCACTTATATATAGGTAAAACAGATAGCCTTCTGTGCAGGGGTTGCATGGGAGCTGAAGAAACACCATCGCACGTGCTGCTACAGTGCAAGGGGGTGGCAAATGAGCTGGCAAACATCCTCAAAAACCCGAGGGCATACCAAGAGGCCTGCAAGGACGTCGGATGCCTGCAGGACTTCTGGAAGGAGCTGGGCTGGATGGAGTAGCGGCCGGGGTGATACGCACAACGGGTTCAAACAGAGACCTACATGCGCAAAATCCCCATCAAGAAGAGATGCCGTGAGATGGCGCTGACGACCAAAACGTCAGATGCATTACGCTTCTACAACACATTCTTGAAATAATAAATAGTTTTTTGGAGGTTTATGGAAACTGACCGTTGGCTACATCACCTACAACATCCGTGATGTCAGCCGATAACACCAGGTGGACTTGGTGCCACGTCAGTGCTTCCCTTCGGTCGTGCCGGCTACACTGAACTGGATGGAAAACACGAACTATTTACATACATCGATGTTTACATAGCCGTTCCAACCGACCTTTCATTCAGTGCGGTGGCACCATCCCGGGCGGGTTAAACCCTACCACCTAGTAATCTATGAAGGAAGTCATACATAATCCTTCGCCTTTTACGACATACACGGGGAGAGATTAAGTGGGGCTATTCTTTTAAACTACCTGCCCCACACGGTACAATACGGTTAAATACTGACCGTTACAACATCCTGTATAATATAAATAATTTTTCAACGTAAAAATGTGAATATCACAATGCTCGATAAAAGCAGTTCATCCCTTTTCAATTCTTCGAACACTCAGCGTGAGCTAGCACTCCAGAGTGCCAAATTTCGTTAGCCACTTCTAAAAGCTGCCAAGTGTGAGCTTCGTTTGCATGTAGACGATTTCATGGAATTTTTTTTTTAGATAATCAACACTTATGTTTTATTTTTTATGGAGAGCGCGACATGTGGCATCGTTTCACCTACGAGTAGGTGTTTAACGATGCCCATGGAAATTCTGTGATGCACAGGGATTGGGAATGCCATGCCAACCTGACAGGTGCCTTTTCGCGCCCATTTTGAAAAACCCCAGGCTATACTTCGGAGGAAATAGATGAGCAGGGAGTGCGTTCCACATTTTCCCGGTTCTGTAAATAAAAGACCTACAGAAGCGGTTGGAGTGGTAAGACCCACCTAGTAAGGTAAGAAGGAAGGTTCCTACAGTTTTACGTGGAATCCGAACCACGGTCAGCCTCCAAAGGTGGAGCGGTTACCCATCCCAGTACATACAAAGTTGTGACCGCGCCCAGGTGTACTTATTATCACGATCGACAGTCGACCGACCGCACCACTGAGCCACCGAGAATCGCAGAGACCACATGAAGGTGCCATGCTGGAAATCTCTCTTTGGGTTGGTCTCTGCCTCTCTTTGTTTTCACTGGTACATTCTGTCACTTCTTAAGATGATTTTAGGCTATACCAAATCATAACACTACGTCATCGGCGGCCTGAGCTGTGAGCAAAACGGTAAATATATGGGTTTTCTACCTACCCGCACTGGCCACAGCTACAATCTTCGTCAACGACGGACGGAGATCTGACTGTTCTCTGCCAACCGTCGCACTAGGCAGAGTGCTCATGAGGATGGGCCATACGCATGGCCCGAAACGTCGAGCCACATAGCTCGTTAATAACCGTGAGTAAAGCTGCTGTGTTTAAAAATAAAAACGGTAAATCTCTAAACGAAGCAGCCGGCAAAATCTAGTAAACAGTAAGGGCCAATGGAAGGTTTGTATAGAACAGTAACAGAAATTTCAAATTTCTCTCCTGTGTTCCTACTTCCTAACACAGAGGTTGGAACTTGGAATACAAGAATTAGGGCAGACCCCGGGGGATTAAAAGTCTGAAGTTTGCGAAATTTTGGGTTTTATTTATTGAGTTCGATAACTAAGAATCTTGTTAGGCTTTGAAGGTGAAACGAAGTACATGGAAATTCTTATGCGCACTTTTAAAAGTATGAAGCTTTATTGTAATCACTAGCTTTTGCCCGCGGCTTCGCTCGCGTGAAATTCGTATTTAAAAAGAAGAAAGTATGTAAGCCCCCTACCGTACCTTTATTTCGGCGGGCGGAACAATTCGGTTTGTATGAGAGCCACATCTTAGCCTAACCGGAATTGAATTTCATTGAGCCTATCCTGTGTCACGTAATAGTTAAATGTGCTTGTACTAAGTTTCATCGAATTCGGATGATCGGTTTAAGAGTTATGGAGGAACATACATACCTACAGGAAATATTTCTGAAAATCGTAAATTTTGTTTTAGTATCATAAACAGAGTCTACAAACGTAATATCTCATAAAATAAAGTAACTTACTCCGTGACCATTGACCATCCCTTACTTTATTATTTTATCCATTTATTTCCACATTTCTTTTTATACAAATTTTACATTTTTTTTTTTATTATTAGTATTGATTTATTGAAGAAGATTTAAAATATCCTAAATACTATTGTAATGAATAATCCTTGTAATGTGTTTAAAATTCACTTTATTTTCAGAAAAACATAAATCCTTACCTATAATAAAATCCAACGTCTGCTTTCTGTATGTCTGAGTGTCTGTCTGTCCGCTTATAACTCGAGAACCACTGAACCGATTTTAATAAAACAAAATTCTACGGATAGCTTGATTCTTCCCATCAACTATAGGCTACTTACTATCACGCTAAATGGCTTATGAGGGTAGCAGTGAAGTGAAATATGAGAGCACTTGGCAATATTTGTATGTAACGGACACGGAATCATTCACCCGAGTAAGAACCGATGACATTACAATATCCTGAAGGGGGAGGGGAGAGGGGGGGGGGGGCGGTAAGTAGCGGCACCGAGGGGCCGGAGGGGAGGTGGAGGTAGAGCGATGGAATCCCCCTTATCCTTATCCTTTCCTTTCTTCCTTACCTTTAATAAAATCCAACCTCTGCTTTCTGTCTGTCTGTATGTATGTCTGTCTGTTTACCATCTTTGGGGTTGCCATATTTACTCCAAGTGTCGATGATGGCCAGACTCAATGGAAGGGAGGGAGAGGCAGAGAGATGGAGGGAGAGGGAGGGGGAGAGGGAGAGGGAGAGGGAGAGGGAGAGGGAGAGGGAGAGGGAGAGGGAGAGGGAGAGGGAGAGGGAGAGGGAGAGGGAGAGGGAGATAGAGAGGGAGAGGGAGAGGGAGAGGGAGAGGGAGAGGGAGAGGGAGAGGGAGAGGGAGAGGGAGAGGGAGAGGGAGAGGGAGAGGGAGAGGGAGAGGGAGAGGGAGAGGGAGAGGGAGAGGGAGAGGGAGAGGGAGAGGGAGAGGGAGAGGGAGAGGGAGAGGGAGAGGGAGAGGGAGAAACGGAAACGGAGTGTTAAAGATTGTATGGGAATATCGGTTTTTTTAAAGGAAAATCATAATTATAGCTACTAAAAACAAATAAATGGGGGGGGGGGGGGGGGGAGGGGGGATGGGTGTGACGGTGGCCTCGCCCTTAGTTACTTACTTTCTTCGTGGAGGTTTATTGTATTCCAGAATGCAGCTTAGCCTGAAGCCTCGCCGTTAGTTACTTACTTTATTTAAGAAGTTTTATCGTCGTTTATCTAAACGCCATTACTTTCATCGAGAAATCGAGAAGGTTTATCGTCTTCCAGAATACAGCTAGGCCTTCGTCCTCGCCCACAGTTACTAACTTTCATAAAGAAGGTTAATCCTCTTCATTAACGCAGCTCGGCCTTCGGCCTGACCCATGGTTTATCCTCTTCCTAAACGGAGCTCGGCCTTCGGCATCGCCCTCAGTTACTTACTTTCTTCGAGAAGGTTTATAGTCTTCCTAAACGCAGCTCGGCCTTCAGCCTCGCTCTTTGTTACTTACTTTCATCGAAAAAGTTTATCCTCTTCCTGAACGCAGCTCGGCCTTCGGCCTCGCCCTTAATTACTTTCTTTCTTAGAGATGGTTTATCGTCTTCCTGAACACAGCTCGGCCTTCGGCCTCGCCCTCAGTTACTTACTTTCTTCGAGAAGGTTTATCCTCTTCCTGAACGCAGCTCGGCCTTCGGCTTCGCCCATAGTTACTTACTGTCTTCGAGAATGTTTATCGTCTTCCTGAACGCAGCTCGGCCTTCGGCTTCGCCGCTTGTTACTTGCTTTCTTCGAGAAGGTTTATAGTCTTCCTGAACGCAGCTCGGCCTTCGGTCTCGCCCTCAGTTGCGTAATTTCTTCGAGAATATTTATGGTCTTCCTGAATGTAGCTCGGCCTTCGGCCTCGCCCTTAATTACTTACTTTCTTAGATAAGGTTTATCGTCTTCCTGAACGCAGCTCGGCCTTCGGCCTCGCCCTTAGTTACTTACTTTCTTCGAGAAGGTTTATAGTCTTCCTGAACGCAGCTCGGCCTTCGGCCTCGCCCTTAGTTGCTTACTTTCTTCGAGAAGGTTTATAGTCTTCCTGAACGCAGCTCGGCCTTCGGCCTCGCCCTTAGTTACTTACTTTCTTCGAGAAGGTTTATCCTGTTCCTGAACGCAGCTCGGCCTTCGGCTTCGCCCATAGTTACTTACTGTCTTCGAGAATGTTTATCGTCTTCCTGAACGCAGCTCGGCCTTCGGTCTCGCCCTCAGTTGCGTAATTTCTTCGAGAATATTTATGGTCTTCCTGAATGTAGCTCGGCCTTCGGCCTCGCCCTTAATTACTTACTTTCTTAGATAAGGTTTATCGTCTTCCTGAACGCAGCTCGGCCTTCGGCCTCGCCCTTAGTTACTTACTTTCTTCGAGAAGGTTTATAGTCTTCCTGAACGCAGCTCGGCCTTCGGCCTCGCCCTTAGTTACTTACTTTCTTCGAGAAGGTTTATAGTCTTCCTGAACGCAGCTCGGCCTTCGGCCTCGCCCTCAGTTACTTACTGTCTTCTTTGAAATGCGAATTTCACGCGAGCGGAGCCGCGGGCTCAGCTAGTGTAACATAAAATATAAAAAAGTAATACTAATAACTAAAGAAATAAACCTACCTAACAAACATTAAAATAACTATCAAAAAGGGGCATTTTCAAATGTTCCTAGAACACTTGCTGCATTACCCCGCTGGATGGCAAGGCTTACCCTTTGAATGAAGTAGGCCCTTGATTGCGGGACGCCAGTTGCGTCCACCAGCAGAGGCCCAAGCCTCTTCAAGAAGCTTAAAATTATTTTCCAATGATGTTTAACTCCCGACGCATGTTCGACGCCTGTGTCTGTCTGTGTGTCTTTTTGTGGCATCGTAGCTCCCAAACTAATGGGCCGATTTCGATGCGGTTTTTTTTACACCGGTTCCGAACGGTGAAGCATTCAGGTTGTCTGTACGTCTATCTATCTGTATATGTATGTCAGTATGTCTGTCTATCTGTTTGTATGTCCTTTTTTTATGTAATCCAGTATGAGTGGCTGAGTCGGAGGGGCCAAAGCACATGCTCCTACCAGCCAATATCACCTCCGAGAAGGTAGGTGCCATACCGGAGACTTCCCTAGATTTCTGGCTATACTGGACTAGAGGAGAACACAGCCGAGGCTGCTATGCGGCCATCTTACATCCAGTACGGTGGTACCAACCCAGTCGGCTACAATTTGGGCCTACCACCTATAGTAAGGGGTAAGGGAAGGAACCTACAGTTGTAAACCGGTTCCGAACCGTGAAGCAGCAGGTGTAGGTATGCACGTAATTTTTTTCGTCAGAAAAAACTCATTGGTACGCGCCGACCGGATTCGAACCTCGGACCTCTCGCATGAGAAGCCGATGCCCAAACCACTCGGCCACCCGCCGCTGTCTCTATGAATGAGTATGTCTATCTGTCTGTGTTTCTGTCTGTTTGTATGTTTGCCAGTCACGTCAGTCCGCCTATGTGTGTGTGTGTGTGTATATGTCTGTTTGTGCGTTTCAGAATGTTACACTACGAAAGTAAGAAATCTAGGTCGAAACCTATTCGAAAACGCCCGCATAACACGAATAGACGCGAAAAGTTTCGCCCGAAAGTTAGAAATATTGTGCTAACTAAAAACTTCGAACCTGGTACAGTTGCTTTCACGAGTCATGCATGCGCGCAGGTGGACAGTGGACTAAAATTGCACGCAAGTGTATATTAGACTGGCTTGTGCGGCCCGCGACTTCGTCCGCGTGGATTTTAAAAAACGAACAGAATTCGAAATTGAAGTTTTTATGTGACGTTGATAGGCTTTTGTTTTTCTTGTCTTTTATATTCTCTCTCTCCCGTCCATACTATACTTTATTTGATACTGCTGAGCCCTAAGGCTATTTAGCGTGATGGTATATAACCGTGTGGGGTAAAAAAGTGTAGCCCCACTGCATTTCTCCCCATGCATATCGTAAAAGGCGACTAAAGGATAAGGACAAGATGCCATGCGAAAGGGCGACAGGCCCGCTACCTCTCACCTTGGCACGGCACTTCCACTGAGTCATGCAGCAGGTGGGTCTTCGTGCCTTACTTGCTGCTTGATCGATTGAATCTTGTTCGAATACTTAGCGAAACGTGGTGGTCGGTGTTGTACTGTAATTTACCACAGTTCTTGCAGCACAACTCCGATTACTCTGCTTACCCCGATTGTCGGGATTCAGCGTGCGTGATATGTATGTAATGGTATATAACCTATATGTTATTCTGATATATAAGCTGTAGTACTGTAAAGTCTCATCAAAATCCGTTCAGTATTTTTTGCCTGAAAGAGGAACAAAGATCCATACATCCATCCATCCTCACAAACTTTCGCGTTTATAATATTAGTAGGATAGGACGAACGAGAATAGGTGACGAGCGTCGACTGACGCTGACAGACGAACCAATCGCGTGAAGCGTCGGCCCCGCCGTCGACGTCACATCCAGTCAAACCGACCAATGAAAAGTGTGCTCGTGCTCGTGACTCGTGAAAGCAACTGTACCTAGAAGTTAAATAGTTTCTAGAGATATTTTTCTGGAACTTTTCTCAGTTCGCGGAATGCGCATTTCTTTGAAAAATTCGAGCAGTGGTCGAGTATTTATGAAGCGCACGAAAATATACTTTCTTTTTAGGATTCCGTAGTCATTCATGCTGACCGGGAACATTAAGAAATCAGTCGGGTGTCTGTCCATCCATCTGTTTGCGTCACGCGCTTTGTACGTGGTGGTGGTGGAACCTAAAATTCGAAAATGTAAAAAAAATTACAAAGTATTAAATTTTGTCCTTATGGCAAGAAAAAGATTTCGAAGCATTTTATCATGTTTTCCTAAAATGTTTTCGTGAAAATAGCATTCTAGGAATTTCTTTCGGCACTTTTGTTCCCAAAAATTGCCCTAGAATGCTATTAAAATTATTGCAAATCGTTCTCAAAATAAAAAGTCGTACAAGACAATTAGTTCGGTTTCACGAGTAAAATTACCCTCTTTCGAGTACTGCCGACGACGGACTAACCTTCACACTGGCCAGTCACACCAGTGTGAAGGGTAGGAAAATTATGTTCCAACCTTCACATTAGTGTTACGGATAGGAAGTCGCTTTCCTAACCTTCACACCGTCAAATTTCTTTTCTCACCTTCACACTCACGTCGGACTAACCTTCACACTGTTCAGCCAAACTGAACTGAACAGTTTTTACTTTCTATCGTACCACCATGTACACACCCAGAAAGAGCATTGTAATACAGCGTACACATTTTACCGAAAAAAAATTATTTTATTTGACCGATAAAATCCGTATCGACGTGATACGTCAAAGAACTAAGGTAGTCGACATTGCTACGAAAATAAGCAAGCTGAAGTGGCAGTGGGCTGAGCACATCTGTCGCAGACCCGACAACCGATGGGGTAGACGGGTGCTCGAATGGAGGCCACGTATAAGCAAACGTAGCGTGGGACGCCCCCCCCCCCCCCATCCCCCCCCCCCCCCCCCCCCCCGGCTAGGTGGACAGATGACCTAAAAAAGGTAGCCGGGAGTGGATGGATGAGAAGAGCGGAAGACCGCGTGTGGTGGCGTGCCTTGGGAGAGGCCTATGTCCAGAAGTGGACCGATACAGGCTGATGATGATGATGATGTACACATTTCGCCTTGTTTCCAACAAGTGGGCGGCATGCACTACATTAGCAGCAGACAGTAGATAAGTGAGTAAATAAGTGTGACAGAGATAGGCATGTATTTGTAATTTCGTCTTTATTTTTCTTTCACCTCCTCGACTGGTTGACGCCCCTTTTATCCGACTACGTTGAAAAGGAGGGTTTTTGCAGCGTATGTATGTATGTATGTTGTATGAATGCATGTATGTACATATTCCACCTCCGCACTACGCGTACTGGGCAGGGGATGCACCGCTATTCAGTCTACCAACCACACGGATGCACCAGCCGGTTCTGTAGGTCTTTTATTCACAGAACCGGGAAAATGTGGAACGCACTTCCTGCCCATCTATTCCCTCCCAAGTACAGCCTGGCGTTTTTCAAAACGGGCGTGAAAAGGCTCCTGTCAGGCCGCCATGGCATTCGCAATCCCCGTGCATCACAGAATGTCCATGGGCATCTGTATAAATCTAGTTGTAGGTGAAACGATGCCACATGTCGCGCTATGCATAAAAAAAATAATGTATGTGTGTATGTATGTATATTGTGAATGTTCGTTTGTTCCCTCAGTCAGTCAGTCAGTCAGCGTGTAAGCGTCCACTGCTGGACATACGCCTCTCCAATTTTCCTCCAGTCCTCCCGGCCTTCAGCGGTACGGAACCACTGCTTTCCGCCGACGACGTACTTGATGTCGTCGTCCTACCTGGCGGGTGGTCCTCCCACACTCCGTTTTCCTGTCCACGGCCGCCAGTGTAGGACACGGTTACTCCAACGGTCGTCGTCTCTTCGGCTGACATGCCCAGCCCATTGCCACTTGAGCTCAGCCACCCGGTATCCAATATCGACTACTTTGGTGCGTCGGCGGATTGCCTCGTTACGCACCATATCACGTAGCGTTATTCCAAGCATGGCTCGCTCCATTGCTCGCTGGGCAACTTTCAACCTTTGGACAACACCGACAGAGCCTAAAGTAGGTACTTAACTGATTTAAACACATGTATGAGACATCTTTGGATTCGTCTCGTTAACCCTCGTGTCTTAGAGTAGATTTTTTTTATGAAACATTCAAAATAACGGACGCCAGGCTCCATATTGTCTGAAATTAGTTTTTTTTTTTCATAATTAATTTCCATGACTCAGACATAAAGCAAGCATCGAAGGCTTCGTTATTGGAAATAATCAAACTAAATCAAACTTATCAAACTCTCATCTATACGAGCCATCCTGTACATTAGTCGCCGCCCACAAGATTGGCTGACGTAATTGGTTTTAGATCGTAGCTGGAAACAAAAATCTAGAATGGGCTTACCGAGGAGATGAAGGAAAAATACACAGGTCAGCCTCGGTAGCTCAGTGGTGCGGTCGGTCGACTGTTGTTAAGTAACCCTGAGCGCGGTCAGTACTTGGATGGGTGAACGCTCGACCGTTGCAGGCTGAGCGTGGTTCGGATTCCACCTAAAACTGTAGGAACCTTCCTTCTTACCTTACTAGGTGGGTCTTACCACTCCAACCGGTTCTGTAGGTATTTTATTTACAGAACCGGGAAAATGTGGAACGCACTCCCTGCTCATCTATTTCCTCTGAAGTACAGCCTGGGGTTTTTCAAAATGGGCGTGAAAAGGCTCCTGTCAGGCCGGCATGGCATTCCCAATCCCTGTGCATCACAGAATTTCCATGGGCATCGTTAGACACGTACTCGTAGGTGAAACTATGCCACATGTCGCGCTCTCCATAAAAAATAAAACATAAGTGTTGATTATCTAAAAAAATAATTCCATGAAATCTTCTACATGCAAACGAAGCTCACACTTGGCCGCTTTTAGAAGTGGTCTTTATCTTACTAGGTTTTTAATCTTACTAGGTGGTAGGGTTTATCCCGGTCGGGTTGGTACTACCGAACTGAGCGAAACGTCGGTCGAAACGGCTATGTAAATAGTTCGCGTTTTCCGTCCAGTGTAGCATGAAGGGAATTCAATGAAATGAAGGGAAGCACTGACATGTCAATTAGTCCAGCGCCGGTGTTATGGGCTGACATCGCAGATGTTGTAGGCGATGTAGCCAAACGGTTCAGTTTCCATAAAACAGCCACACATGGCACAGCCATCCATTTTTTTTTATTTTTTTTTTTTATTGAATCTGACACGGTTGGCTACATCACCTACAACATCCGTGATGTCAGCCCATAACACCGGGTGAACTTGGTGCCACGTCAGTGCTTCCCTTCGGTCGTGCCGGCTACACTGAACTGGACGGAAAACACAAACTATTTACATAGCCGTTTCGACCGACCTTTCATTCAGTGCGGTGGTACCAAACCGGGTGGGTTAAACCCTACCACCTATTAATATAAGAAGGGAGTCATATCCCTTAGTCGCCTTTTACGACATGCACGGGGAGAGATGCAGTGGGGCTATTCTTTTAAAGTACCGGCCCCACACGGTACAAGATGTGGTTTACATAAAAAACCGGCCAAGTGCGAGTCGAACTCGCGCACCGAGGGTTCCGTATCGCCATATCATGGTCAGTGCCACTGACGCCATCGATGTATTAGTTAAAATGCTTCATACTCTTTTCGGTAGATGGCGCGCATACACTTTTTAGTTTATTTTATGGGGACCCCATGAATTTTTTACTTTTTCTTATTTTTATTATTTGTTGTTACATCGCCCAAAATACCACATATTCTGTGAAAATTTCAACGGGCTACCTATTACGGTTCAAGAGACACAGCCCTCGGACAAACGGACAGACAGACGGCGTATGCTTAGTAATACGATTCCGTACGACAGATACGGAACCCTAAAAAACTTGTTTACTCTGTTAATGTTTACTCTGGTAGGTATATAAAATGTACACAACCTTTAGCAATGCAATTTCTGTGCATATATTTCTTGTTTGTACGCTGAGGGGAAGGGTGGCCCAGAAACCCATCTTAGATTCGTTTACTGATAGCCGGCTGGAAATTGTTATTTTTAATGCCACCCTGTTTTCAGCTTCGCGAAAGACGATTTGGTATGACGTTTTTCTACAAATTATATGGTATGAAATGTAGATTATTACACTGATCTGGTAATTTGTTTTTATGGAAACTGGCACGGTTGGCTACATCACCTACAACATCCGTGATGTCAACCCATAACTAGGTGCCATGTCAGTGCTTCCCTTCGGTCGTACCGGCTACACGTACCGGCTAGACGGAAAACACAAACTATTTATATAGCCGTTTCGGCCGATGTTTCATTCAGTGCGGTGGTACCAACCCGGGCGGGTTGAAACCTACCACCTAGTAAGGTAAAAAGGGGACCTACAGTTTTACGTGGAATCCGAACCACGGTCCGCCTCCAACGGACGAGCGGTCACCCATCCAAGAGCTGACGGCGCCCAGCGTTGCTTAACAATCAATAGCAACAGTCGACTGTCTGCACCACTGAGCTATCGAGGCTGACAACAAGTTGGAACAAGTTAAGGAAAGCTACCTACTCTTTTACATCGAATCCAAGAATCATGAAGCAACTGGTGTTGAAGAAATGTACACAGCAAACTTAGAAAGCGCAGAAAATTGGTTCACTCCAAAAGACATCGAACCACTATCGCTAACAAAACAAGGTCTCTACCCCTCGACCACAAACCGCTATAAACCATTTACCTAAATTCCCGTACATTGCCAATACCTAACCCACATAACGTTCAGCGTAATGGTACTTGTTTATCGTAGTATTGGTTTTCCATTTTACTCCAAAACGCACTTAATAGTGCCTCCGCGATTCGATTTGACCTCAAAACTTAGTTTATCGACTCTAGTGCTCCTGAAGCCGCCTGTGAAGACCGGTGTTGGAAGATTTTTCTGTTCGTCGGTTGGCAGATTTTTCTGTTCGTCGTCGGTTGGCAGATTCGTATCTCTAGTGCTCCTCAAGCCGCCTGCGAAGACCGGGGTTGGCAGATTTTTCTGTTCGTCGTCGGTTGGCAGATTCGTATATGAAATAACAGATTTTAATTGCATAAAATTTACTTTGATAGATAGTTAGATAGAAACATTTTATTGCTCAAAAATAATTTTTAAAGAAGCACGATATATAATTTACATGAGGATTAAAAGCAGACTTTTCCCTTAAAGATATTTATTCCAGTCAACGTTAGGATATTTGAGAGTCGTATCGCGTATGTTGTACAAAAGACTTCAATGTAAAATAAAATATAATGCATTTAATATACTACATATGTCAGCCTCGATAGCTCAGTGGTACAGACAGTTGACTGTTGCTATTGATTGTTAAGCAACGCTGGGCGCGGTCAGTATTTGGATGGGTGACCGCTCGCCCGTTGGAGGCTGACCGTGGTTCGGATTCCACGTAAAACTGTAGGGCCCTTCCTTTCTTACCTTACTAGGTGGTAGGGTTCAACCCGCCCGGGTTGGTACTACCACACTGAATGAAACGGTGGTCGAAACGGCTATGTTAATAGTTTGTGTTTTCCGTCCAGTTCAGTGTAGCCGGCACGATCGAAGGGAAGCACTGACATGGTACCTAGTTCACCCGGTGTTATGGGCTGACATCACGGATGTTGTAGGTGATGTAGCCTACCGTGACAGTTTTTGTAAAAAAAAAAATATGAGCATTAAGCACATACTAGTTAATTAAAAACTATGTCCCCACGGTATATAAATGGCCCCAACTTTCATCCCCAATGTAATCTACAAATGCACACAATTGGGATCAGACGGCTGCGGCGACAGTAACACGCGTGTTGATATGGCCGCTCGGATTTATTCCTTTTGTTCGGAATGGAAGGAATTCTCTCTCCGCAATCTTCCAAACCAAGTTCGCTGTCTACGGCACTGCGTGCGTTTAGTGAGGCATGAAACAACTCCCAGATAACTTCAGGTTGAAATTGCGGGCGAATATATTCGTATTCGCGTTGGATCACAATCCATTGGATTTACATTCAGTGTGTGTACATTTTAGAACAACTCCTCGAATATATAGATGTCTTACATTCAATTTCAATATTATTTATTTGTTATCAGATTCCGATGTCGATGAGTAATACAATTTAATTTTTCACATTTACATTTTGCAGGCTTCGCAGCGGCAAAGGCGGAGGCCCACAAACATTCCGTATATAAGGTCTTTCATTAGTAGGTAACGATGTATCAGATACTGATCACATTCCCATACCAATTTTTCTTACGACATAAAAAACCTACTCACTCCTCAAATTTAATATGTGAAGTGCGCGTATTTCACCTTAATAAGTATGTTTTTTATATCGTAAAAATAAATATTGGTATGGAAACGTGATCAGTATCTGATACATATACACTCCTTAGAGTATCGTTACCTACTATTGAAAGACCTTATATAGTGGTTTAAAGGACACATTTGAGTTCCTCGCCTTTGCCGTGGAGACGCTTGGCCCATGGAGCAATGACGCGTGTAAGTTCGCCCGCAAAATTGTCAAACAGTTAATATAATGTTCAGGTGACCGGCGAGCTGCAGCATTTTTCCGTCAGCGTGTTTCTATCGCCATTCAGAGGGGGAATGCTGCGTCCGTCCTAGGGACAATGTGTTTGGACGTACAGGCAGCCTCGGTTGCTCAGTGGTGCGGTCATCGAATGTTGTCAAGCAACCCTGAGCGCGGTCAGTACTTGGATGGGTGACCGCTCCACCGTTGGAGGCTGACCGTGGTTCGGATTCCGCGTTAAACTGTAGGTCTCTTCCCTTCTTACCTTACTAGGTGGTAGGGGTTATCCCGGCCGGGTCGGTACCACCGCACTGAACGAAACGTCGTCGGTCGATACGGCTATGTAAATAGTTCGTGTTTTTCGTCCAGTTCAGTGTAGCCGACATGAAATGAAGGGAAGCACTGACATGGCACCTAGTTCACCCGGTGTTATGGGCTGACATCGCGGATGTTGTAGGTGATGTAGCCAACCGTGTCAGATTCCATAAAAAAAAACTCAGCTCTTAATTCATTTATTTTTGTGTATTCTTCATTCCCCATTTTCATTACGGCACAGTGACGTTGTGCGATTTCCGAACTCTTTGCGAAAGACTTTGACGAATTGAGGTCTGCCGAAACCCTAATGGGTCCCTAGATAATAAATTATGGCCACTCCAAAATGTCGATTCATCGACTCGCGAGTTACGACCCTATTACCGGGCTGATAGGTGTCATTATAACATATCGCAGGAATTAATCTTTGGGAAATATAAATGGATGTCTATCGAAAACGAATTACGGGTGACTGATGTATTTTGGGAAAATTTGCAGTATTTTATATTCAATATAAAATGAGACAAAGGCTTGTTTAGTTGTGAATTTATAAAAAAAATGTGAAAGAATGACCAAAGTTGGACCAAATGTCCACCACTAACGAGACCTAATGGTGACGAATTATTCTATTTAATTTATAGTAACTTTCACTATGACACGAAAAAAAAAATTTGCTGTCAGTGAAAAGTTATGACCAATTGAAAAATAGAAATTAATTTTTTTGCTCATTACTCTCCTATTTAATTCCATCCTTTTTAATTTATTGTATACAAGTAGCGGTTTTTTGGATGCGGTTTTTTATATTAGAAAGCAGGTTTAACCGAAAGGGTTTTTACCTTCGTAATTAATCAAGTAATCCAATAATAATTATTATTTTTTTTTTATGGTAACTGACACGGTTGGCTACATCACCTACAACATCCGTGATGTCAGCCCATAACACCGGGTGAACTTGGTGCCACGTCAGTGCTTCCCTTCGATCGTGCCGGCTACACTGAACTGGACGGAAAACACAAACTATTTACATAGCCGTTTCGACCGACCTTTCATTCAGTGCGGTGGTACCAACCCGGGCGGGTTAAACCCTACCACCTACTAATATAAGAAGGGAGTCATATCCCTTAGTCGCCTTTTACGACATACACGGGGAGAGATGCAGTGGGGCTATTCTTTTAAAGTACCGGCCCCACACGGTTTTTTTAATTATGAATTAATACAAAAATTACGAGACCCCTTAAAATGAAAAATAATTTCCGTTTAGTTACTTAAAGGGGGACCACTAAGTAAATAACATATGAAAACTCAGAGCTGCGCGGTTATTTACTTAGCGGTAAATAAAATTGTTTAAGTACATAACTAAAAGGAAATTATTTTTGACTATTTAAGGGTTCGGGGGTTATTTAAATTTGTAATTTAACTTCTTTTAACATCTCCTTTATTAAAGCTACTTTATCAAACCATACATCTTTCAAAATGTTATTAAAATCAATTATATACGAAACCATATAAAAGTATGTAAAATATAAATGTATAACCAAGTCAACTGAATGCCTTTATCAATCTGCTTTGAAGAAAAGAAGCTTTTCATTTGATCGAAATAACATTGTGTTTAATGAAAATATCATATCAGATTTTTCCACTAATTCTTTTTTAGCAGACTGCGTACGTAGGCAGCTCATTTCATTAGAAGATACGGATATTTTCCATTATTAAAAATATGTTTTTCTCTTCGTAAGAAAATTATCAATACTAATAATAAATCTGCAAGGGATGGTCATGGAGTAAGTTACTTTGTTTTATGAGATATTGCGTTTGTAGATTCTATGTATAATACTAAAACTAAATTGACGATTTTTAGAAATATTTTCAGTATGTATGTATGTATGTAAGTTCCTCCATAACTCTTAAACCGATCATCCGAATTCGATCAAACTTAGTTCAAGCACATTTAACTATACGGGCCCCAGGGTAGGCTAAATAAAATTCACTTCCGGTTACGCTAAGATGTGGCTCTCGTACAAACCGAATTGTTCCGCGCGCCGAAATAAAGGTGCGATAGCGGGCTTACTTACGTTCTTCTTTTTAAATACGAATTTTGCGCGAGCGAAGCCGCGGGCAAAAGGTTGTATAAGATAAAAGCCTATGAAAATTCTGTAACTTCCGAAAATTATTTAAAGCAAGGCACAGAGCGAGAAATCGCTGCGGTCGATTAGCTTAATTCGATCGCCGCGAAAGAATAACTCCAAATTCCAAATTCAAAAATTTTTTTTGTTTAGAAGGTTAGTACGCACTTGCATACCCTAACTACATAGATTGTGACTTGCGAAGTCTGTTTGTCAGTTCTTCAGTTGTCAGCAGAGCATATGTTTAAAAAAAACCGGCCAAGTGCGAGTCTAACCGGCCAAGTGCGAGGGTTCCGTATCGCCATGTCGTGGCTAGCGCCACTCACGCCATCTTTGGCGTTTTTATGAAATGCTTCATATTAGTTAAAATTCATGGTTAGTTAAAATGCTTCATACTGTTTTCGGTAGATGGTGCGCATACACTCTTTAGTTTCTTCTAAGGGAACCCTTATTATTTTTTTTATTATTTGTTTTCGTGTCGGCCATAATAACACATATTCTGTGAAAATTTCAACGAGCTACCTATTTGTTTTATTTTTTTTATTGCTACCGAACTGGGTGGCTCTGTCCGAGGTCGCAACCTCAGGCGCAGCCAATTTCACCCCCGAGGAGGTGTCAGTCCGGCTTGGAGGTGGACTAATGTTGCTGGGGAAAGGCTATTAACCCGCGATTTGAAGATCCGTGGATTGTAGGCATTGTAGGAGTGGGGGAAGAATTCCCTGGGAGCCCGTTCCACACCTTTGCAGTGCGGCACAAAAACGATTTAGAGAATCGTGCAGTTCGAAGAACTCTTCTGTCGACTACAAAGGGGTGTTCCGCGAGAGTATGGCGGGTTTGGCGTAGGCGAACAGGAGGAGGAAGGATAAGGGAAGCAAGTTCGTCAGAGCAGCGGCCATAGTAGTACCGATAAAGCAGGCTCAATGATCCAACGATACGTCTGTGCTTTAGAGGTTGAAGGTCCTTTGTGAGTACAGAGTCACCAATCAAGCGAATGGCTCGTCGCTGAATAGAATCCAAGGCTTAAAGAAGGTACTCAGGGGAACCCTCCCAAAGATGACTGCAATATTCCATCACCGGTCTTACTTGTACTTTGTAGAGTGTAAGCAGTTGGGCCGGCGTGAAAAATCGCCGACATCGGTAAAGGATCCCTAATTTTCGAGACGCTAGTTTCGCCTTGGACTCTATGAACGATTGAAACCCAACGTCCCTGGACACCCCCATACCCAGGACGCCCAGACTACCATCGTTGGGGATTTTGCTGCCCTGAAAAGTGGCTTGGAGAGGAAACGGATCAGCCTTAGTAGAGAAGGCACAAGCTTGCGTCTTGGCTACGTTGAAGTTGACCAAGTTCTTCTTCCCCCAAGAGGATACTTTTTCGAGAATCTGGTCATTACGGATCAAGAGACACAGCCCTCGGACAGATAGACAGACAGACAGACTGTCTGTCTGTCTGTTTGTAGCGACGTAGGCTTAGTAATAGGGTCTCGTACCGGATACGGAACCCTAAAATGTGCGCCAAATGAAATAAATAAATAAATATGATATGGGCAGTCTTCGTAATACTTGATTTAATTACCTCCAGGTCCTAACACTCGTTGAAGTCTCCGTAGGATAAGCCTACAAAAAGATCCTGTAAGATCCAAACTTAATCCTTCCAAAACGAGAGTTAGACCAAAGTACATTTTAGACAGGCCATGCGACATACGACATTCTTGTCGCTATCGTATCCGATATCGTGACAACATTATCAACTTACTGTAAACGCATCCCAACCCAACTATGTCAGCCTCGATAGCTCAGTGGTGCAGACAGTCGACTGTCGCTATTGATGGTTAAGCAACGCTAGGCGCGGTCAGTAGTTGGATGGATGACGGCTCGACCGTGGTTTGGATTCCACGTAAAACTATAGGTCCCTTCCCTTCTTACCTTACTAGGTGGTAGGGTTCAACCCGCCCGGGTTGGTACCACCGCACTGAATGAGACGTCGGTAGAAACGGCCATGTAAATAGTTTGTGTTTTCCGTCCAGTTCAGTGTAGCCGGCACGACGACCGATGGGAAGCACTGACATGGCACCCAGTTCACCCGGTGTTATGGGCTGACATCACGGATGTTGTAGGTGATGTAGCCAACCGTCAGTTTCCATAAAAAAGAAATAACATTATGGTGTTAAGACAGGCGTTATAAGAGCTGTTTAATAGAGGTCCATTCTTATACAGGTTAAGGTTCTTTAGTGGCTTTACAATAGCGTTAGTAAGTGCTATAAGGGTGGGACAAGAGCTCTACAGTAGTGGCGCGTTATATTAATCCAATATACAACTATAAATCTAAAAACACCCTGCCGTTAGCACCAATTTGTTTGTTGGGATATAGTCTGTTCATTTTGCAAAGTCACTGGCGAAAATCGTGCATGCTATCCTTGTCTGTCAGTCAGTCAGCGTGTAAGCGTCCACTGCTGGACATACGCCTCTCAAATTTTCCTCCAGTCCTCCCGGACTTCAGCGATACGGAACCATTGCTTTCCGCGGACACATTTGATGTCGTGTGGCGACATGGCGGGTGGTCTTTGCACGCTCCGTTTTCCTGCCCACGGCCGACAGTTTAGGACGCGGTTACTCCAACGCTCAACGTCTCTTTGGCTAACGTGTCCAGCCCACTGTCACTTGATCTTAGCCACCCGGTGTCCAATATTTTCATATAAATAAAAATAAAATAAAATAATATATATACAGGGTGTTTCAGGATAGGCTTGAGAAACTTCAGGAATAGAAAGTATTCATTATTAGAAGAAAACAATTCTTACCACTCAAATCGAAATTCCGTACTTTCCGTTTTCATACAAAAATTTAAAATTGTAATGAAAACTCGATGGACAGTGAGTACGGAGATATTTGTCTAAGTCTAGGGAGTGCAATGACCTAGTCCAGTCCCCTTTTTCTTTTGATGTCATTCAAATTTAAGTGTTTGGAATTTACCTTCATACAGTTCAATTCTACTATATAAGCATGAAAGTTAGTAATTTTATTTTTATTTAATAAAGGCGGAAGTTAACCGTCCACTATATCTCGACGAAACGATTTTCACTAAAAAGTAATATAAAATGACCGAATCTGGAAAAAGTTTCAGAGCTTTTCCTCTTCAAATATGGACCCCTTTCAAACCCTAAAGTTACGAAACCCTATCCTGAAACATGCTGTATATACGCAGAAGTAAAAAGAAATAAAACTGTATACAATACATATTATGTGGTCAACCCAGAAACTAGGGACATAGATGAAGGAGTGTCGTGCCCGACAACGACAAAAATGTCGTAAATGAACGGCCTATACGCATTCCCACAAATCCTCATGAATGTATTCAGCGAGAGCTTAAGCCTTCTTCACACCCACAAAGCCTTTGCTGTAGGTTTCAGCTATAATAGCAGTGCGTCCAACATACAAATCAATTACAAGTCATGATTATTTTTTTTATATTATCGTTTATTCTTTATTCATGATTCGTATTTATTCAAGATTGTAGCGGTGGCTACCCGCAGTTTCCGTAAAAGTGGGTTCAGGTGAGTTCCGGATCTCGGCGGAGAGACAGAAGGCGCTGACGGTGTCCACTTCCGGCTGGTCGTGTCCGTCGTGTCTTCTTCTCTTGAGCGGCGCTATGACTGGGTTCCACATCGGCGACAACTTGAAGGCGTCCTCCCGGTTGAAGTTGTCGTGCTTCTTGAGTTCGATGGACTCACGGACGAGACGTGGAACGTGTCGTGTTTCAGTCGCAAGAATTTTGACCAGTATACTAATCACGAGATTTAACCTACTACGCTACGCTACGCAACGCTACGCTACGCTGTGTACTCCGCATCATTTTGTATGGAGAAACGAAGTTCGCAAATCTATCACTAGAGGCGCTGCTCCGTTTCTCCATACAAACTGATGCGGAGAACACGGCGTAGCGTAGCGTAGTAGGTTAAATCTCGTGATTAGGGTACTGTTCGAATCTAATCCAATGGTTCGTTCCGAAGTCCATGTGATTGCACACTGCCGATTTGTTGGAGTCCAGTTGTCTCGCCGCTCGTAATATGTGCTCCGAGACCCGCGTCGCTACGCTCCTCTTCGTCTGCCCGATTTATGACTTTCCACAGCTACATGGGATTTGGTACACGCCGGCAGCCTGGAGAGGCAACTTGTCTTTTAGGGAACGTAGCATCTGGGATACTTTTTTATATTATGGTTACTAATCAAAATTACTCTGGAAGCAGTACTATTTATCATGGCCCCCTTCATTTGGGAGAGCTGGCAGAGTTGCAGTACTTATAATATTTTTCAAACATACGCCTCGCTTTAGTTTGATGAAGAGATTTAAGATATAAACTTCCTACGCGGTACCGAATGGTGTCAATTTCTGGGTTGAATGTATTCCGAACTCAGTATGACTTTTTTGTTTCTTTTATGGAAAAATACGGTTGGCTACATCACCTACAACACTACTATAATGTCAGCCCATAACACCGGGTGAACTAGGTGCCATGTCAGTGCTTCCCTTCGATGTCAGTGCCAATACACAGGGTGTTCGGCACATGAACCGACAGAATTTTTTTGTAGGTAAGTGGGGTCATTTGCAAGGTTTTGACATATGACACCTTTTGTCTGGTGTCACGTGTTATCGAGATACGATTTTTTTTCTTTATTTTTGGAAATTACCAATATTTCAGTTTTAACCCCTTGGAACTTTTTTGTTTATGATTATTTCTGCACAAAATAAAATGTATTTGGTTTTACGATGTATCCTTGTTCTAGAAAAATTTAATTTGATGAAGTTAATACCATGAAAAGGACTTATGACCTCCCAAAGTCCCAAAGACGAGTAAAAATATGACAGAATCTTAATTTCTTAATTCATTAAAAAAAAACTGACAGCAATTGTTAAAAAGTTCGCTAGTTTACGCCCTTTCCAACGGTATACCACATGCCATACAAATCTTTCACTATGTGGCCAAAATTAGGGACAGAGACCAGAACAGAACAGAACTCGTCTTTAGGACTTTGGGAGGTCATAAGTCCTTTTCATGGTATTAACTTCATCAAATGATATGTTTCCTAGAACAAGGATACATCGTAAAACCAAATACATTTTATTTCGTGCAGATGTAATCATAAACAAAAAAGTTACAAGGGGTTAAAGTTGAGATTTTAATTTATAATAAGGTAATTTTCAAAAATAAAGAAAAAAAAATCGTATCTCGATACCACGTGACACCAGACAAAAGGTGTCATAGGTCAAAACCTTGCAAATGACCCCACTTACCTACAAAAATATATATACGGGATATAAACGGGGGACTGAATTAATCTCCTGCTAATGCTGCCCCATCGCACGATGGTGAAGTAGTGGCGGAGTGAAATTCTTTCTCCAATTTCCGACTCACACCTCCTCGCGGTATATCCTGGAAACTTAGGTGCGTAATACCGTAGGTATTACAATCCTAAGGCTAACGAGAGCGGAAGACTCGCCAAGACGTTTGGCCAACGTGGCGATTTATGGCCAAAACCCTCCAACATGAAAAGCAACACAGTACCTCGGCCCCTAGTTCCCAGCGGCCCCGCTATTCCGGATCATCGTGGTGGCGGTCCTGGTTCCGGCGGGGTGAGGGGTGCTAAGAATCCCTGGGTTAGATCTGGCTGCCACACCCAACTACACTTGGCTACTCACAATATACGGACCTTGAGAACGCACGAGAAACTGGTCGAGCTAGAACAGGAGCTGGCTCATATAAAATGGGACATCCTAGGTCTTTGTGAGGTCAGAAGAAAGGGCGAAGAGACTGAAGTGCTACGTTCCGGCAATCTGTTTTACTTCAGAGGAAATCCCCAAAAATCGGAAGGTGGAGTGGGATTTATGGTGAGGCGCAGCCTCGTGAACAGCATCATCGAAATCGACAGTGTGTCGGACAGAGTGGCCTACATCATCATCAAGCTGAACAAGCGGTATCAGCTGAAGGTGGTGCAGGTATACGCTCCCACGAGTTCGCACGCTGACGACGAGGTGGAGCAGTTCTACGAGGATGTATCCAAAGCCTTGGAAACCAACTAATCTCACTTCCAGTACGTGATGGGAGACTTTAATGCCAAACTGGGCAAGCCTCTGAAGGGAGAGAGAGCAGTAGGTCCGTACGGTATCGGTGCCAGAAATCGACGCGGCCAGATGTTGGTCAACTATCTCGAAGCCAACCAGCTCCACGCCATGAATACATTTTTCCTAAAAAAGGAGAAAAGGAAATGGACGTGGGCCAGCCCTGACGGTTGTACGAGAAACGAGATAGACTACGTACTGGCGGACAGTAAATCGTCATGTATAGACGTTACTGTCCTTAACCGCTTCGATACTGGCAGCGATCACCGACTAGTGCGAGGTACGCTGAAGTTAAACCTCAAGATGGAACGGCGCAAACTCATTCACAAACCGCTGGCCAAGCTGAACATACCGGACGAGACGCTCGAAAATTTCGAAGCGAAACTCGAGGATGCTTTTAGCTTGGTGCCACGAGATGAGGATGCCGACATCGACAAGGTGTATACGGACTTCGTATCCGCACTAACGGACACTGCAGAGCAGCACTTCAGCAAAAGTCGACAGGCACCCCGCAGCAAGTTATCCGCAGAGACGTTGAGGCTCCTGGAAACACGACGGAATATGAAACCGGAGACCCGGAGCAGTGTCGTGCACAGGAACCTCAACAAGACCATAGGCAAGTCCATTCGCCGTGATATTCGCCGAGAGAACACGAAATTGGTTGAGCGCATTATAGAGGAAAATCGAGGCAGCAAAGTGTTTGCCCGTGCCTTCTCTACCGGCGCTAACCAAATTTCCAAACTCGAGCGAGCGAATGGGGTTGTCACCGCAAGAAAGCCGGATATACTTAAGGCGGTGGAGGAATTTTATGGTGAATTGTATTCCGCAGCAATTCCTGCCCCGAGTCCAAGCAAACCAGTCGACTCTGATAGGCGTGCGCCGCTCACTAGACACTACACGGAGGATCTGCCCGAGATTAGTGTCTATGAGATAAAGGCTGCCTTGAAAGGACTCAAAAAACACAAGGCTCCAGGTGAAGACGGGATAACGACGGAGCTTCTAAATGCTGGCGGACGACCGATCTTGAAAGAACTGCAGAAACTTTTCAATGCAGTTCTTGAAAGTGGTGTAGTTCCGGCCGCATGGCGAAATAGTGTCGTTGTCTTGTTTCACAAGAAGGGGGATAGGGCGAAGTTGAAAAACTATCGACCTATCTCACTTCTCAGCCACGTGTACAAGGTCTTTTCGAGAGTCATCACGAGTCGGCTGCAACAGAGGCTGGATCAGTACCAGCCTCGTGAGCAAGCTGGATTTAGGAAAGGATACGGCACCATGGACCACATATTTACTGTGCGACAAGTGGTGCAAAAGTGCGAGGAATACAACAAGCCGCTCTTCCTAGCCTTCGTCGACTATGAGAAGGCGTTCGACTCAGTTGAAAAATGGGCTGTCGAAAACTCCCTCCTGAGGTGCAGAATCGACCACCGCTACATCGAGGTACTCCGAAATCTGTATCGGTCCGCGACGATGACTGTGAGGCTCCACGAAAATACCCAACCCATCCCCCTTAGTAAGGGCGTAAGGCAGGGGGATGTGATCTCACCCAAGCTTTTCACGAACGCATTAGAAGATGTGTTCAAGACGCTTGAGTGGGACAACATGGGTATCAACGTGAATGGAGATCTTCTCAGTCATCTGCGCTTCGCCGATGACATTGTCCTTCTGTCAAATTCCCGAGATCAGCTTCAGACCATGCTGGAAGACCTCTATACAGCGTCGATGAAGGTGGGTCTGAAGATGAACCGGGACAAAACCAAGGTCATGGCGACCGATGTTATGACGGGAGGACAAATCGTTATTGACGGAGAAGTGATCGAACAGGTTGAAGAGTACGTATATCTCGGTCAAATTCTGCGGCTTGGTAGACAAGGTCTGCTAAAGGAGGTCGAGAGACGAATTCAACTGGGTTGGGCTGCCTTCGGAAAGTTAAAATTCGCCCTGAGGTCTGATCTTCCGCAAAATTTAAAAACCCGTATATATGACCAGTGTGTCCTCCCGGTTATGACGTACGGGTGTGAAACGTGGACGCTGACGGTCGGTGTTGTCCAAAGGTTGAAAGTTGCCCAGCGAGCAATGGAGCGAGCCATGCTGGGAATAACGCTACGTGATATGGTGCGTAACGAGGCAATCCGCCGACGCACCAAAGTAGTCGATATTGGATACCGGGTGGCTAAGCTCAAGTGGCAATGGGCTGGGCACGTCAGCCGAAGAGACGACGACCGCTGGAGTAACCGTGTCCTACACTGGCGGCCGTGGACAGGAAAACGGAGTGTGGGAAGACCACCCGCCAGGTGGGACGACGACATCAAGTACGTCGGCGGAAAGCAGTGGTTCCGTACCGCTGAAGGCCGGGAGGACTGGAGGAAAATTGGAGAGGCGTATGTCCAGCAGTGGACGCTTACACGCTGACTGACTGACTGACTGACCTACAAAAAATTCTGTCGGTCCATGTGCCGAACACCCTGTATACAAATGCATACTTCCCTTGCCCCTTACTAGGTGGTAGGCTCAAATTGTAGCCGACTGGGTTGATACCACCGTTACTGGATGTAAGATGGCCGCATAGCAGCCTCGGCTGTGTTCTCCTCTAGTCCAGTATAGCAATAAATCCAGGGAAGGCTCCGGTATGGCACCTACCTTCTCGGAGGTGCTATTGGCTGGTCGGAGCATGTGCTTTGGCCCCTCCGACTCAGCCACCCATACCTGATTAAATAAAAAAAATATATACAAACTAAACTTTATGCCCCTTAATGCGTGGCAAGGACGGGCTTATTGTTTTAAATAATTTCCTCCAGTCAACCCAGTGGACTTAAATTTTTACATAGAATCTGAACCATGGAGCAGTGGGAGAAGGTATGCACGATTTTTTTTTCAAATGAAAATTTTTTAGAGAATACTGTAACTTTGACAATTGGATACACTTTGTAAGTATCATTAGATTTTTAATATGACTTATTACATTTCTTTGTAATAAACGTAAACTAATTGTTTTTTATTTGACTTGATTATGAAGTATCAAAATTGACGATGGTACTATACACCAGATATAGGTAATAAGCAGTGTAGTCATATTCTTGAGTATTCATTTTTATGCTGTAAAAATATTAATGTTCTTGTGAGCGGTAGTATGGGTTAAATTATTGTAAATTACTTTAATATAATACTTATAACCTATTAACAAAACATTGTGACTTGCGAAGTTTGTTCGTCAGTTCTTCTTCGCATTGAATTTAGAACTGGCGGAATTTTCGACATATCCAGGCGTAGGTTACGTAACTAAGGATGAAATATACAATAAACAATTCATTCGTACACGCCGCCAGTTGGATTCGAACCCCGGATCTCTGGCAAGAGAAGCCGACGCCCAGACCACTAGGCTACTCGCTTCTCCGCTTTCTTACCTTAATTGTTCCGGGTGACCCTGAAGAAAAATCTCATAGGCAAATAAGAAACCCCTTTGGACCCAGAAACGGGTATAATGGCTAACTCAATGCATCCCATTATAGTCCCTGGATGGGTATAACCATAAAAGTTAATATCGGTCATAGACCGTGGACTCATAAGACTTTGGATAAGGCAATGAATAATTTTGATTTGAGTTCATGTTTTTTGTTTTTTTTTCCTTGGGATTCTTGTGGAAAGCGTGAAAGTATTTTCATCAATTTTACTCGAACCTGGTATTTACTAATTCACCTCCTGCAGCCGTGATATCAACACACTTTAATGAGCTAGGTTCCATGTCAGTGCTTCCTTTTGGTTGTGCCGGCATGACATTTGCGATCCTACACGCGTTACAGAATGTCCATTGGCATCGTTAGCCTTCATAGTTAGTCGAGCTTCCTATAAAACATTTCATCCATGCCCTCGTTCATCACATAATCATTTAAAATGATGAGGCTATGTAGTGTAAAAGCAAAACAACAAACCATCCTATTTTTTTCAGCCTCGGTAGCTCAGTGGTGCCATCGGTCACATCGTGGTTCGGATTGCACGTAAAATTGTAGGTTCCTCCCCTTCTTATCTTACTAGAGAGTAGGGTTTAACCCACCCGAGTTGATACCACCGCACCAAATGAAAGGTCCGTCGAAATGGCTATGTAAATAGCTCGTGTTTTCCGTCCAGTTCAGTGTAGCAGGTACGACCAACAGGAATCACTGAAATGGCACCTAGCTCACCAAGTTGTTATGGGCTGACATCACGAATGTTGTAGGTGAAGTAGCCGTCCGTGTCAGTTTCTATAAAAAAAAATATGTGGAGATATATTTTTTTTTATAGAAAGCGCGACATTATTTGACGCCGAGCCACCCATAAGGTGTCTAAGGACGCCCATGGGCATTTGGTCGCATGTGGGGATAGCGAATGCCATGCCGGCCTGACAGGTGCCTATTCACGCCCCTCTTGAAGGACCCTAAGATATTTTTTTTTATTTTTTTTTTAGGGAAACTGACACGGTTGGCTACATCACCTACAACGTCCGTGATGTCAGCCCATAACACCGGGTGAACTAGGTGCCATGTCAGTGCTACCCCTTTGATCGTGCCGGCTACACTGAACTGGTCGGAAAACACAAACTATTTACATAGCCGTTTAGACCGACGTTTCATTCAGTGCGGTGGTACCAACCCGGGCGGGTTAAACCCTACCACCAAGTAAGATTAGGAGGGAAGGGACCTACAGTTTTACGAGTAATCCGAACCTCGGTCAGCCTCCAACGGTCAGCGGTCACCCATCCAAGTACTGACCGCACCCAGCGTTGCTTAACATTCAATAGCGACAGTTGACTGTCTGCACCACTGAGCTATCGAGGCTGAACTAAAAGTTCGATGACTATGGTCGCTCCAGTTTTATTTAGTCAATGGTAAGGGTATGCGCGAAAAAGAGCCTTGGCTATTCAAAATAAACCCACATTTATCATAAATGATCTTAACGTTAAAATTTTACGGAGATTTCTTCATAAAGAGCTAGGATAGGCCGTGGCAAGGCGTTACCTGAAATATCACTTACTTTTCGACTGAAAGAAGGAGATTTCCTGACGCATTAGGTGCGAGCGAAGCTTTTGCCTGGGACGGGTGGGACGACGACATCAAGTACGTCGGCGGAAAGCAGTGGTTCCGTACCGCTGAAGGCCGGGAGGACTGGAGGAAAATTGGAGAGGCGTATGTCCAGCAGTGAACGCTTACACGCTGACTGACTGATTGCTTGAAAAAAGTTAAATAAAAAATAAACCTACCCTTAAAATCTCAAAAATAATTTCCGTTTTCTTACTAAAAGGAGTTATCTGAGTTTTTATATTTTATTTACTTAGCGGTCCCCGACTCCTTCAAGTAATTAAAAAAAATTCTCACTTTTTAAGGGTCGGGAATTTTTTCATTTTTTTTATTTAACTTTTATTTCAAGGTTTTTAAAAAAAAAACCCTCACCCAAATCGGTCCTTCCGTTTAGGAGCTTCGATGCCCCAGACAGACACACAGATACACACGTTAAACTTATAGCATCTCTCTTTTGTGTCGAGGGTTAATACATACAAAAACCTGTAAAGGCAACATCACGAAAAAGATATCGACGATTGTGAAGTCGGCCTAATACGGATATCGGTTGGCACCGATCAAGGAAATCAAATAATCGAAAGCTCTCGGATAAACGATCCTCTTCGTGGAGACAATTTCGCGTTATTCTTTTCCTTTTAGTCTCTTTCGCGTTGTACATACTGTATGGTGTTAGACAGGGCTCTACAACCGGGACACTGAGTTACAAAATGTAAGTGAAAATATTTAATGAAGTTTTTTTTATGGAAACTGACACGGTTGACTACATCACCTACAACATCCGTGATGCCAGCCCATAACACTTGTGAACTTGGTGCCACGTCAGTGCATTCCATCGGTCGTGCCGGCTACACTGAACTGGACGGAAAACACAAACTATTTACATAACCGTTTCGACAGACCCTTCATTCAGTGCGGTGGTATCAACCTGGGTGGGTTAAACCCTACCACCTAGTAATATAAGAAGGGAGTCATTATCTATTAGTCGACTTTTGCTACATACGCGGGGAGAGATGCAGTGGTGCTATTCTTTTAAAGTACCGGCCCCACACGGTACGAAGTATAAAGTGATTTTCTTCGTTACTAATACGAATTATTTAGAAGTAAGTGTACATAAATATTGGGAAAGCTCCTCATTAATAAGATATGGTGAGTGTGACCGACGCACCAAGTATTTCTTCTTTCAGGGAATGGGGCGCGGTTCAAAGGGGAAACGCTGGTAGCTTATTAGGTACTATGGGGGAGTCGACTGAATTGGAGGAAATATGTCATCTCCTACAGTAACAAGCTCACACTTCTTCGCGCACCGGTGTAGTGGGGACATGCACGCGTCGTCAGCGTGGATTGTTGAGCCGACGGCGCCCAAAAGCATTCGGTTTAGAGCGGGGGCTGCGAATTCCGTGCCGGCGCGTGACATAATACCTTTTTACGCTTCTCTTGAAAGATCCTAAGTCATACACTGAAGGAAACACATCGAGAAGAAGTGCATTTCAGAGTTTCGCAGTGCGGCAGATGGAAGAAATACTGGAGCGCTTAGCCCGCACCTTAGGCAGCTCTACAGTGTAGGGATGCATTCCCTGTCTGTTACGCGTGGACTTGTGGTGAAATAAATCATATAGAGTAATAAACGTAGTTAGAACCTACATGTAGTTAAAAGTGCTGAAATAAAAAAAATACTGTCAAGTGCGAGTTTTACTCGCGCACGGAGGTTTCCGTATCTATCCGCTATCAATAATATCCGCCTATCTTTTGTCTTTCAACAATGCAATGTATAAAAGCCTGTGGCGCCATCTATTATTCAGTAGCGTGTCTAATGGATTTTTCGCGTATGGGAGCCCCCCTTAATTTTTAACATTTTCTTTTTTTTATTATTTGTTATATCCGCCATAGTAACACATATTCTGTGAAAATTTCAACGGGCTACCTATTACGGTTCAAGAGATACAGCCCTCGGACAGACGGACGGACGGACGGACGGACGGACAGACAGACAGCGGAGGCTTAGTAATAGGCTTCCGTACGGGATACGGAAACCTAAAAAACATACGACACACAATTTCATGTCTTATGTATGAATTATGGATCAGATAGTCCGGTATTAATAATAGCTTGCAGCTAAAGGGGTTATTACGTAGCGTTACTAATACATACGAGAAAGCTTTGTAATAGCATAAAAACCGTCCAAGTGCGAGTCGAACTCGCGCACCGAGGGTTCCGTATCGCCATTTCATACTGTTTTCGGTAGATGGCGCGCATACACTTTTTAGTTTCTTGTATGGGGACCCCAATTTAAACGATGTTTTGAAATTAGTTTCAAGAGTAACCATGACAACCAGATTTTTTGATATTTTTTACATTAATTGTTTATCAATAGAACATACATACATGCATTCTCCCCGTGCCACCACCATGATTCCACGTTTGAAGAACTGCGGCAGGAGTGGGAAGCGACTCCTACCCCCAGAATTACCCGCACCCCACCCATTGGTGCGGTCGGTCGACTGTTTTAAGCAACCCTGGGCGCGGTCAGTACTTGGATGGGTGACCGCTCGACCGATGGAAGCTGGCCGTGGTTCGGATTTCACGTTAAACTTTAGGTCCCTTCCCTTCTTACCTTACTAAGTGGTAGGGTTTATCCCGGCCGGGCTGGTACCACCGCACCAAACGAAACATTGTCTGTCTAAACGGCTATGTAAATTCGTGTTTTCCGTCCAGTTCAGTGTAGCCGACATGAAATGAAGGGAAGCACTGACATGACACCTAGTTCACCCGGTGTATGGGCTGACATCACGGATGTTGTAGGTCATGTAGCCTATCGTGTCAGTCTCCATAAAAACAAAGTTGTTTTCCTTGAAGTTTTTCGAAGTAACATATCGGGTGTACCCCTTAAGCATTTAATGGTTCTGTATTTCCAGCGTTCAGGGGACATACGATCGATAGTGCCAGTTTTTCGGGTCAGTATGAATATTTAACTGAAAAGGCGCGACAGGTAATTTTCTTGCAGGGGTTTCACGGCGTAATTTTCTTGAAATAGAGTCTGCCGTGCATGCTGTGGTAGGCGGTGACTGTTAACCATTATTCTTTTGTGTTTGTGATTTTGTGCGTTGTAGGTATAACTAAAAAAAAAACCCGGCCAAGTGCGAGTCGAACTCGCGCACCGAGAGTTCCGTATCGCCATGTCATGGTCAGCGCCACTCACGCCATCTATGGCGTGTTTATGAAATGCTTCATATCAGTTAAAATTCGTGATAGTTAAAATGCTTCATACTCCTTTCGGTAGATGGCGCGCGCGCATACACTTTTTAGTTTCTTCTATGGGAAACCCTGTGATTTTTTTTCCTCACTTTTTCTTATTTTTATTATTTGTTGTTATATCGGCCATAATAACACATATTCTGTGAAAATTTCAACGGGCTACCTATTACGGTTCAAGTGATACAGCCCTCGGACAGACAGATAGACAGACAGACAGACAGACAGACGGACAGACAGATACGTGAGTGATCCTAAAAGTTTTTCCTCTCTTGAGTTACGGAACTCTAAAAAGCAAGGGTACATCGCACTAAATCTCTACCCTCAGTCCATACGCAGACCGAATACTGCTTGGTATGAATCCGATGACGCGTATACAACCTATAAAACCTTTCAATACCAAAAGGCCTCTAGCACTATTGGATTGCCGTCATATCGAATACACATCGGGAATATCGAATACTACATACATAGAAACTAGTTCATTTTAAACGTCCACCCTTTGGCTCCCGCAAACCCCGATCGGGGTTTATACATCGATCACCGGTCACGTCCCGCAAATCCCGATCGGGGTTCGGCGCGGCGCGGCGGCGCGCGGCTCATTATTTAATTCATCACTAATTCTACCAATTTTTCTTAGTAGAACTGAATACTGGTATACATTCTCGGTTAAATGTATTAGTAACAATTCTCAAACATGACTGGGCAACCCAATCACCTTCACAAAGAAAATAATTTTTGAAAATGTAAAAAAAAAGGGCTCCCATGACAACTGACATTTCCACAGACACTGGAATACACAGATCTTGTACCGTATTTCGTGTACCCATATTCTAGAGTACGTTTCAATAGCTATATTTTGATGGGCGACTTGTCGGAGGAAATTATACAGTTTTGGTCAGAAAAAATCGGAAAAAATGTCGAGTGTGTTTTGTTTTGCCTGGAGTTCAAAAAATCGGTCTGTGCTTCTAAATAAGTGAATCCTGAAGTGTTTGGTATCACTGAATCCGCAATTTCAGTACAAAGAAGACTGAATACAGATCATTGATGAATCGATCGATTGAGGCGGGATATTCGAATTTGTGCGGGAGCGCGCGCGCCAAAATTTTGCGTTTTTGCGCGCGGCGAAAAGGGCTGAGGCTTAACGGTCGTACGAATATTTATGCTGAGGGCCAAAGGGTTAAGACCAAAGAGTTTGTATTACGTCATACAAACTCTTTGCTTAAGACGAGACGGAAGTTAACTCTCTCCATACAAAATCGTCTTTCGGCATTTATGTTTTTTACCCCCCTAAACCTTATCCGATTTTTACAATTGCTTTGTTGTTGTAATAAGCACAGTCGAGTCTGCGTTCCTATCTGTTTTTATTTTTTACTAGAGGAGAACACATCCGAGGCTGCTATGCGGCCATCTTACAACCAGTACGGTGGTACCCAACCCAGTCGGCTACAATTTGAGCCTACCACCTAGTAAGGAGACCTACAGTTTTACACCGGTTCCGAACGGTGGACCAGATTCGAACCACGGACCTCTCGCATGAGAAGCCAATGCCCAAACCACTCGGCCACCCGCCGCAAAGTAATCTTGTCCTAATATATTGCTAAACGTGTCGTTCGGTGTAATTTACAATAGTACTTGCAACACAACACCGATTACTCTGCTTACCCCGATTGTGTCGGGATACAGCGTGTGGTATATACAGGGTGCGGCGCGAAAACTTGCTGATTTGAAAAGTCAATAAAAAAAAGTAGTAGAGATATCACTGTAATTTATTTTTATTATTGTAACAAACATCATCTAATTTTTTTTATTAAATAGTTTTGAAGATGATATCGGTCAAATGACGGCCCTCATTGTCGATGCACTGAGTTACCCGATTTCTGAAGTTTCGTTCAACTCTTCTAAGCATATCGACGGGTATGTTGGCGATGGCTTGGCGTACATTGTTTTTCAGTTGAGGTAGGCTCCTTGGACGGTCATTGCAAACCATTGATTTCAGATCACCCCATAAAAAAAAAGTCACAAGGAGACAAATCGGGGGAGCGGGCCGGCCAAACAAGGTCGCCTCTCAAAGAGATGAGGCGCTGGAACGGCCAGTAAAAAAGTACGCCTGGACGGCAAACGCGCGCTGCTCGTTGGTCCAATTCATGGCGCGAACTGACTATGCGGATAAACAAAACTTCATGATTTCGTATTTCGAACGAGTCGGTTCCCGCCCTTTCCCGACCCCACCTCGCCGCCGCTTGGCGCGAAATACAAAACAGCAAGTTTTCGCGCCGCACCCTGTATTTATGTAGGTACCAATAAAAATAACAATGATTTTTTTTTTCGGAATAGAAATGATAAGGTACGGTTGAATGAATACATAACTTCTTAGTCTTCCCGGAGCCCAATACGTTCATATTTTGAGAAGGGTCGTTCTCAGTGGCTTGCAATTTGAAACCCATATAGAACAAAGCGTCCGTAAGGCATTCGGTAAATTGAAAACATTATACAGGTTTAGAGACTTAATCAGTACAAGTGTAAGACGTCAGTTGGTCGAAGCCCTAGTTTTATCCAACTTCAACTACTGTGACGTCGTGTACGGTCCCTGCCTTCTCGAGCGTACATCTAAACGCATCCAGCGTGTCCAAAATGCTTGCGTTAGATTTTGCGAAAGACCAAAGAGGCGTGCTCGCATCACCCCTATTCTTACGGGCACGCTGAATATGAAAAACCGGAGGTCTCTCCACTTCGCATGTCTGGTCTATGCTGTAATAAACAAAAAACGTCCAAAAACACTGTATGAAAAATTAGCATGGCTGAGTGACACGCATTGTTACGGTACTCGATCCGTAGGGAGGCTGCTAGCCATTCCTAGGCATCGGGGTGCTGCATTCGAAGGATCCTTCAAATATGCAGCATCTCGGTGTTGGAATGATCTCCCTCCTCCCATCCGAAATGTTGCCAGCTCTGGGTCCTTTAAGTTAAATCTTAAAAAATACCTCTTGACCCTGCAACGCTAGGATGGCGGGATCCCTAAATAAAATTATTGTGATACATGTTCTGAGTTATAAGCATAGTTATATGTTTTTTGTTATTTGTTTTCTCATTTTTTATAGAAATGTGTAATTACCGTGCACCTTATTTATTTTAATTTAATCTTATTGTAAACTAATATAATTATTGTTTAAAACTTTACGTCTTTAGGCTAAGTGTTTTTCATTTAGGCTATGTTGCATCATGCTCAAAATTTTATTGACTGTGTGGGGCAGGCTTAAATTCAGCGCCGCACACTCCCAGCTCGGAGACGAGCGGGTGTGTAGCGGCATAGGCTGCGCCTGACCATTTTTCTCTTTTAGGTTTTTGATAAACCGTTTGTTATTATTTTTAAGGAAAAAAATAAAAATAATTTCTTTCTTTCTTTCTTTCTTTCTACCTTTTGAGGCGCATAAGCCTTCCTATTAAGGCTGTATACAAGGCAAAATTCCACTCTTTCAATGTAACATCAATATTGAATCCTGGACATATTGTGATTTAATATATTAGGTATAAAAAAACCCGTGTACCGTGTGGGGTCGGTACTTAAAAAGAATAGCCCCACTGCATCTCTCCCCGTCGCATGTCGTAAAAGTCGACTAAGGGATAAGAAAATTCGTCAGCCTCGGTAGCTCAGTGGCGCGGTTGGTTAGTCAACTGTTATTAAGCAACGCTGAGCGCGGTCAGTGATTGGATGGGTGACCGCTCGACCGTTGGAGGCTGACCGTGGTTCGGATTCCACGTTAAACTGTAGGTCCCTTCCCTTCTTACCTTACTAGGTGGTAGGGTTTATCCCGGCCGGGTTGGTACCACTGCACTGAACGAAACGTCGGTCGAAACGGCTATGTAAATAGTTCGTGTTTTCCGTCCAGTTTAGTGTAGCCGACATGAAATGAAGGAAAGCACTGACATGGCACCTAGTTCACCCTGTGTTATGGGCTGACATCACGGATGTTGTAGGTGATGTAGCCAACCGTGTCAGGTTCCATAAAAAAAAAAACCCCGACCCTTATAAAGTCTAAAATAATTTCCGCGCAGAACCGCTAAGTAAATTCCCGCGAAGCTCTGAGTTTTTATATTTTATTTACTTAGCGGGTCCCCTGACTCCTTTAAGTAAGTAAACGGAAATTATTTTGGACATTTTAAGGGTCGGGGTTTTTTAAATTTGAACTTTTATTTCAAGGCTTTTAAAAAAAAAACACATGCAAATTGAGCCTTAAGGTTCTACCTACTCCGGCCCTCGGCGTTTGCAAGCCACACGCATAAACTTTCTCGATACATTCATTCTGTTTTCAACCGACTTCAAAAAAGGAGGAGATTTCGCAGTCACTGCGAAATCAAACTGTATAGGAACGATTTCCCAAAATGTCTAGATTTTTCCACATACCATTTATGGAACGAGTATACGTGTGTACGAGATATGAGTGCACGCACACACGGTTGGATTCGCTATACAAATGACTTCTCAAAGCTTTGGGTCCGCATGGAGACCAAAGAATACAATAGATTAGAATCGATATCATCATAGAAAGAAAGAAAGAAACAATGAAACAAAAATAACTTTTAATGCCATCAACGACAAATAATATACAAAAGACAAAAATACCTGCTCGGCTCCTTAGACTCGATTCAGCGTCGCGCACCTTTTTATGAGAATCTTTGGTCCTAAAGTTATACATGAGACCATGTCTTTAAAAGAAAACAATTTAAACTAACATTTCACACGTTTTTATGTGCTTCCACTGCTGTATTTTTAAGATGTTATTAACTTGATTGTTAAGGTTACAATGTAAGATGTATGGCAAGATAGATAAGAAGTTAAAAAAATATAACTTTTTTAGTTGGTTTTTATTTCTAAATTGGAAGAATGAACAATGATAATTAATAAATAATTTGACAGTTAACCTAAATTTACTTTCGTATCTTCTACATCCAACATTTGTGTCTTTAAACGTGAGAATTTTGCTAAGTTTCATATTTTTGGTCAATAAAGCGAGTATTAATTCAAATAATAATTACTTTTATTTAAAAAATACTGTCACAACTCAAACTTTTCAGGCTAATCTTTGCTGATAACTTCATTTGGATTTTATTTTTAAATAGGCAAAATTATTGCGAATGCGATGATATATAACACTTATTAGTTTCACTAAAAGGATAAGATATAATTAACAAAATAATATTTTTTTTTACATTGCATTAGTTTTTTGGCTCTATTGAAAAATTGTCATTTTTGAGTTAAGCCCCTATTTTAGCCGGGGTGCGATATACAAAAGACAAAAATACCTGCTCGGCTCCTTAGACTCGATTCAGCGTCGCGCTGTCCGCCTCGTTAACGACCCCGAGGTATCTCGGAACTTAGAGACCTTACAGCTCCGCAGGGACGTTGGATCTTTGTGTGTGTTCTATCGCCTGTACCACGGAGAGTGTTCCAAGGAGCTGCACGATGCGATCCCTCCGTCCCCAATTCTACCATCGTTCCACGCTCAACAGGTTGGGTATGCATGCACACACTGTCGATATTCCCCCACTTAGGACAAATCGATCCTTTAAATCCTTTATTTTCAGGGTTGCCAACATGTGGAATGCACTCCCACCTGCATCCTTTCCTCTAATGTACAGTCTGGGGTCCTTCAAACATATTGTGAAGGTGCACCTAGCCGGCCGACATGGTATTCGCAGCCCAAGTAAAAATCCGAATGCCCGTGGGCGCCGTCGGACTAAACCTCTGCGTTAGCCTTGCGCACGCCATATGTCGTGCTTCCCTTAAAAAAAATACAAAAACATAAATTTTAATAATATAGAAAGGAAATTAATTGATGACATTATGAGCCCATTCTATCATGCGCTATAGGTGCACAAGGCGACCTATAGCTTTTCAAATGGACCCAGACTGTAAGTACGTATGACCACCTATACTCAAATCAAAACAAACGTGCAGCTCGCATAATAAAGTTTTATGGCTCAGTGAAGGGAATCTCCCTTCACTAAGCCATAAAATGTTGTTGTGCGAGCTGCACGTTTGTTTTGATTTGAGAATAGTAAGGTAAGAAGGGAATATTTTTTATGGAATCTGACACGGTTGACTACATCACCTACAACATCCGTGATGTTAGCCCATAACACCGGGTGAACTAGGTGCCATGTCAGTGCTTCCCTTCATTTCATGTCGACTGCACTGAAGTCGGAAAACACGAACCATTTACATAGCCGTTTCGACCGACGTTTCATTCAGTGCGGGAAGGGAAGGGACCTACAGTTGTTACAAAACTGTAGGTACCTTCCCTTGCCCCTTACTAGGTGATATTGGCTGGTCTGAGCATGTGCTTTGGTCCCTCCGAATCAGCCACGCATAACGGATTACATAAAAAAATTGTGACAGATCGTCATTGTCTGTAAATGTATGGGACTTTTCAAGTGAAGCTTGTTAAGGAAGGCATTTCTATTATTTTCAAATTCTTCTCTAGAGACAATTTGGCAACAGAACGGGGACAAAAAATAGGTATGAGGAACATCTGGCGTGGGCTTGGAGTGACAAATATTGTGGAGATGTTATTCATCGCCAAGGGATGTCGGCTACGTAAGTGTGTTCTATCGCTTATTCCATGGGGAGTGCTCGGAGGAGCTGTTTAATGCGATCCCGGCGTCCCCTTTCCACCTTCGCACCACGCGCACTGGGCAGGGATTGCATCCCTACACACTGGACTTACGGGGGATGTGTACCAACCGATTCTGCAGATCTTTCCTTTACAGAACCGGTAAAATCTGGAACGCTCTTCCTGCCCATATATTTCCCCCCAAGTACAGTCTCGGGTCCTTCAAGAGGGGCGTGAATGGGCACCTGTCAGGCCGGCATGGCATTCGCAACCCCCACATACGACCGAATGTCCATGGGCGTCGTTAGACACCTTATGGGTGACTCGGCGCAATATGTCGCACTGTCAATAAAAAAAAATATACAATCTACAAACTACATATTTTTTCTTTACAGAAAATGCGACATGTGGCGCCGAGCCACCCATGAGGTGTCTTAACGGCGCCCATGGTCATTCGGTCGTATGCGGGGGTTGCGAATGCCATGCCGGCCTGACGGGTGCCCATTCACGTCCCTCTTGAAGGACGCGTGACTGTACTTGGGCGGAAATATATGGACAGGGAGAGCGTTCCAGAGTTTACCGGTTCTGTAGAGGAACCGATTGGTCGACCGTTGGAGGCTGGCCGTGGTTCGGATTCCACGTTAAACTGTAGGTCCATTCCTTTCTTACCTTAATAGGTGGTAGGGTTTATCCCGGCCGGGTTGGTACCACCGCACTGAGCGAAACGTCGGTCGAAACGGCTATGTAAATATTTCGTGTTTTCCGTCCACTTCAGTGTAGCCGACACGAAATAAAGGGAAGCACTGACATGGCAACTAGTTCACCCGATCTTATGGGCTGACATCACGGATGCTTTAGGTGATGTAGCCAACCGTGTCAGTTTCCATAAAAAAAAATGTGACACAGATTGAGAAAATGAAAAATTAAGTCTTTTCCAGCATATTGCTTAGTCCATGTTGCTTCCTCCGCCATTATGCCCATGAGATTAGGAGTTAGGTCATTTTTTTCACGTTTTCGGGGAATCCCTAAAGATATTACCCAGTTTCCCGACTGTGGCCGCGTGAGGACTTTGCCTGAAATTATACATAGGGCAAGCTAACGTATAAAAAATATTCAAAAAGTAATGGGGCCGCTCGTGGTGCCGCGAGCGAGGCAAAATCAAAAATTATAAGTACATACATATATTCTGTTTCATTCAGTGTAGTATTTAAAGGCACCTACAGCTGACCCTACGGACCATACATCAGCGCGCCTCACTTCCATTCAGTCGTGCCGGCTACACTGAACTGGACGGAAAACACTATCCATTTACATAGCCGTTTCGACCGACCTTTCATTCAGTGCAGTGGTAGGGTTTAACCCGGGCGGGTTGAAGCCTACCACCTAGTAATATAAGAAGGGAGACATATCCCTTAGTCGCCTTTTGCATCACTCCCCGTGTGTGTCGTACACACGGGGAGTGATGCAGTGGGGCTATTTTTTTAAAGTACCGGCCCCACGCGGTACAAAAAAAAAGCTATTTATTTTCGCTCATTTTCGAGTTTGCCCGTTACAAACGGACAGAGACAGACGGACAGACAGACGTTGCTCTTTTATGTAATAATAGAGGGAACACATGTAAGTACTGTGCGGGGCCGGAACTTAAAAAGAATAACCCCACTGGCATCTCTCTGGATGGACCGTGCCAAGGTGAAAGGCGGCTAGCCTGTCGACTTTTAGCACGGCATCTCGTTCTTATCCCTTAGTCGCCTTTTAAGACATGCACGGGGAGAGACCCAGTGGGGCTATTCTTTTTAAGTACCGTCCTCACACAGTAACCTCACACTAAAATTACAATTAAAATCTAAAACAAAAAGTCCTACCAATAAATATTAAAAATGAAATTGTAATAATGTAAGTACAACTGACACACCTCTGCCGCCTCTTCCACTCCCATAATGCTCTTCATGCATGCTCGTCGGTTACGGGTACTACGCACTTGACCCTTTTTGAGCACATGTCAGATCTGGTCCAGGTACGTGCGTCTAGGGCGACCCTTCCCGACTCTTCCGCTCACATTTGCTTCATAAATTTCTTTCGTTAGTCTCCTATCATCTATTCTTCCAACATGAACCGAACCACCGAAGCATCCCTTTCTCAATCCTTGTCACTATATCTTCTTTCAGCCCACAGCGCTCTCGCACTAGACTATTTCTAAATATATCTTTAATTGTAAATCCACACATACTCCTCAAGGCGCGCATTTCCACAGAATTAATCCTGCCTTCATGCTTCGTCTGCCATGCCCAACTTTAAGTAAATATGTAAAAAAATGTACCGTGTGGGGTCAGTACTTAAAAAGAATAGCCCCACTGCATCTCTCCCCGTCGCATGTCGTAAAAGTCGACTAAGGGATAAGAAAATTCGTCAGCCTCGGTAGCTCAGTGGCGCGGTTGCTTAGTCAACTGTTATTAAGCAACGCTGAGCGCGGTCAGTGATTGGATGGGTGGCCGCTCGACCGTTGGAGGCTGACCGTGGTTCGGATTCCACGTTAAACTGTAGGTCCCTTCCCTTCTTACCTTACTAGGTGGTAGGGTTTATCCCGGCCGGGTTAGTACCACCGCACTGAACCGCGTCGAAACGGCTATGTAAATAGTTCGTGTTTTCCGTCCAGTTTAGTGTAGCCGACATGAAATGAAGGGAAGCACTGACATGGCACCTAGTTCACCCTGCGTTATGGGCTGACATCACGGATGTTGTAGGTGATGTAGCCAACCGTGTCAGGTTCCATAAAAAAAAAAAAGACGCCACACGAGCATCTCGCCGACAGCAACTAGACGTAAAAAATCTCGTCTGTTACCTACTTATATTGTTTTGATTTCTTAGCATTTTTCACCGCAAGATGTCAACCCAATATACATTTAAATTACTTGAGGATCACCTCACCTCGGAACACAAAAGAATGGTAATCCATTAATTTATTTGTGCGAGATGTCGAAAAGAATTTCGTGAAAAGACCTCGAAAATGGGAATAATACGAATTCGTCATGAACGGAAATACATAGAAGAGGTATTGAATTGTAGAGGAGGTTTTGTTTTATGTAATCCGGTATGGGTGGATTAGTCGGAGGGGCCAAAGCACATGCTCCGACCAGCCAATATCACTTCCGAGAAGGTAGGTGCCATACCGGAGAATTCCCTGGATTACTGGCTATACTGGACTAGAGGAGAACACAACCGAGGCTTCTATGCGGCCATCTTACATCCAGTACGGTGGTGACAACCCAGTCGGCTACAATTTGAGCCTACCACCTAGTAAGGGGCAAGGGAAGGGACCTAACAGATTTACACCGGTTCCGAGCGATGAAGCAGCAGGTGTAGGTATGCACGTAAATTTTTTCGTCAGAAAATACTCATTGGTACACGCCGACCGGATTCGAACCTTGGACCTCTCGCATGAGGAGCCGATGCCCAAACCACTCGGCCACCCGCCGCTTGGTGAAGGAAAAGTAAGTGCATAAAATCGAAATTACAATACAATATGTATATCTCTTTCACACTTTTTTCTTCGAGTATCTTCTGTTTCCTCCTGGAAATGGAGTGTATGCCGCCCTATTCTTTAATATCGATGACAGAGCGAAAGGGGCCAGAGCGCCGAACAAATTTTTTTTTTGAAACTGACAAGGTTTTCTACATCACCTACAACATCCGTGATGTCAGCCCATAACACCGGGTGAACTTGGTGCCACATCAGTGCTTCCCTTCGGTCATGCCAGCTACGCTGAACTGGACGGAAAACGAAAACTATTTACATAGCTGTTTCGACCGACCTTTCATTCAGTGCGGTGGTACCAACCCGGGCGGGTTAAACCCTAACACCTAGTAATATAAAAAGGAATTCATATCCCTTAGTCGCCTTTTACGACATACACAGGGAGAGATGCAGTGGGGCTATTCTTTTTAAGTACCGGCCTCACACGGTACCTTTGGCCGGTAACATCTTTTTTCGGGAGTGATCTCATACATCACTTCCGAAAAAAGGCTGTTCTGGTACCATAGATCAGTGGGCCAGAGCGCATCTCCGATCAGCCGATATCACCTCCGAAAAGTTGTCTTACCGGAGACTTACCTTTGGATTTCTGGCTATACTACAAAACACAGTCTAGGCTGTTGGTCATCGTTCGTCCAGTACGGTGGTGGTACAAAACCAGTTGGCTCTGAACCGATTGGACCCAATTAGCAAGGAGCAAGGGAAGGGACTGTCAGATTTAAAACCAGCTCCGAATGGTGAAGCAGTCAATGACGTTTCTATATATTGAATTCCATCGAACTCGCCAATCGGAGAAGTTCAAATTAAGCGTCAGTTCGAAATTTAAAAGTTGAAATCCCTTCGCACCTTTTTCTTAAAATCTTTCCCAAGACAAATTGAACTCTATGCGGTATGGAAACGTGCTATATTTCATTGGGAAATTTACCATTTTATTTCGGACTTGTCGGACGCTTCGAGGAAATATCGTCTTAAAACGAATGTACAATTCATTTCAAAATGATAACTAATGCAATAGGAATAAGTGTTAAGATCCAATAGAATATTCTTCCTTTTATTTTAATATCCTTCATCAATGGGAGTATTTTTTTTTCACTTGTTTTAATCATATTCGGATCATTTTCTATTTGAAATTTCCGAGTGCTTAGCTAATAATTGGATTAACTTATTTTTCGCAACTTCCAGAAAAAGTATTGTAAAAAAATCGCGCGATATCCAAAATCCGTACTGTAATTTTCGGCGAAGTAAAAAAAGCCCTTGAATGGACAAAAGCCTTACTTCATACATTGAAAAAATTCAACGCTCCGGAACAAATTCCAACGGGCTGACTGAATATTCAGACATTGAATAAATACAAGCGATTGGAATGTTATATTCTCATAGATAAAGGAGTTGTCGCCCTTTTAAATTTTAATAAATTACTAAATCTATAAAATATAACTTTTTAATTTTAAGACATTTAATGTATTTTCAATATGGCCCTAGTTGGCTGAAATAAAGAGATAAATAATTAAAAATAAATAAATAAATATTTGTGTTAACAATTGGTGTTATAGCGTGCTCTAACTGTCTTGTAACCCCGAAAGAGGCCCATTCTTATACAGGTCAAGGTTCTTTAGTGACTTTACAATAGCGTTATTAAGTGATATGAGGGGACAAGAGCTCTACAGTGACGACGCTTAAACCTTGAATTAAATTAATCCAATATACCACTTTAAGATCTAAACCAACCTGCCGTTAGCACCAATTTTTTTGTTGGGCTTGGTCCTACCAGTAGGACTACGCAGTAGGACTACGGGCGACAAATGCAGTTTTAGGTGTTTTTTTGAACAAGAAAAGCGATGCCATTCCTGAGTACAAATATTTTGTAAAAGAAAGTATTTTGGCAAGTAAAATATCTTCTCTTGTGCTTATTAACCTACTGAAGTTATTTCTCTTTGTATATTAGTGTCATGTCAAGGATAAGGCCTATATATAATATTCCTTTTTAGAAGAAAAGCCTACGCTGTCTTACTTATTACGTCATGACATAAAGGTATTACTAGCATGAAGAGCCACACACACAGCAATGAAAACCGGCCAAGTGCGAGACAGACTCGCGCATCGAGGGTTCCGTACCATCACGTAATTGGTCGGTTTTTATTATTTGTTTATTTATTTATTTATTTTTATTTATTTATTTATTATAGAATCAACATCTTTACAGTTACAATCAATTAAGTAGTAAAAACTTGTACAATATTAAAGACAATAACAGATTCAAGCAATATTGATATAGTATGTTAGAAACCTCAGTATAGACGGAGAACATTTGAGTTGCATTGCAAGAAAGAGAGATATGTAATTATAATGCTAGATTGGTGGTGAAAAATAACAATCTAATGCAATGATTAAGTAAAGGAGCACTAAGCAATGCGTAGATATCTTATAGATTAAGCAAGTCCACAATTCACTTCATTTAGGTAAAAAACGCATTTAAATTTTTGTTGTTTTACTTTACTGTTTTCAATATAATCATACTAAGTTTGACGCTTGATTACCATTTTATACGTTAGATGGAAAACAAATAAAAAAAACATTGAAAAAAACTATGCACACCAGCATGTATACCACTATACCACCACGTTTAGCTATGTACACCACCTTATTTTTTACTTTTTGTTTTTTTTTTAATCGTTACAACACCGATTACTCTGCTCAACTCGATTAGAATAGAATAGAATAGAAACTCTTTATTGCACACAAATTGAAGGAAGAACAGTACACGACAAGAAACAAGAAGTACAGTAGTGCGCAAAGGCGGACTTATCACTACAAGTGATTTCTTCCAGTCAACATTTTCGATTGTCGGGATACAGCGTGTGGTATGTATGTAAGTTTTTTTATGCAAACTGACACGGTTGGCTACATCACCTACAAGATCCGTGATGTCAGCCCATAACACCGGGTGAACTAGGTGCCATTTCAGTGCTTCCCTTAATTGCATGTCGGCTACACTGAACTGAGCGGAAAACACGAACTATTTACATACTCGTTTCGACCGATGTTTCATTCAGTGCATTGATACCAACCCGGGCGGGATAAACCCTACCACCTATTAAGGTAAGAAGGATAGGGACCTACAGTTTTACAATTCCAACCATGGTCAGCCATGAATCCGCTGACCGTGCCCAGGTGTGCTATGATCCGACCGACAGTCGACCGACCGCACCACTGAGCTACCGAGGCTGACAAAGTGTCATACCGGAGACTTACCTGGATTGTTGGCTATACTGGACTACAGGAGAACACAACCGAGGCTGCTATGCGGCCATCTTACATCCAGTGCGGTGGTGCCAACCCAGTCGGCTACAATTTGAGCCTACCACCTAGTAAAGGGAATGATCCTACAGTTTTACATCGGTTCCGAACGGTGAAGCAGCAGATATAGGTATGCACGTAAATGTTTTTTTTGTCAGAAAAACCTTATTGGTGCATGTCGACCAGAATCAAACCTCGGATCTTGAGATCAAGAGTCCAATACAAGACTCTCTGTCTATCTACTACCTATAGGTACTGTCACAAGAATTTTCAATACATATTTCTACATCTTAAAATACAGGGTGTATCAGGATAGGTTTGAGAAACTTCAGGAATAGAAAGTACTCATTATTATAAGAAAAAAATCCTTATCACTCAAATCGAAATTCCGTTGTTTTTTTGGTCATACAAAAGTTGGAAATTGTAATAAAAACTCGATGGACAGTGAGACTGGAGAGTGCAGTGAACTAATTCAGTCCTCTTTTTCTTTTGAGGTCTTTGAACTTTCAGTGTTTGGAATTTACCTACACGCAGGTCTATTGTACTAGTTATGTATGCAACCTACCCATTTTTTATTCATGAGTTAGAATTTATTTTTTATTTAATAAAGGCGGACGTTAACCATCCACCAAATCTCGAAGAATAGATTTTCACCAAAAATTACTGTCAAATGATCGAATCTGGGAAAAAGTTTCAGAGCTTTTCGTCTTCAAATATGGGCCCCTTTCGAACCCTGAAGTTTCGAAAACCTATCCTGATACACCCTGTAGATCTTCTTGTCAATTATATTTCTATGTGTGACTTAAACATGTGTTTCGTTTTCTCCTCGCTTCATTTATTCAGTGATGAAAATTACTTTGTGGTCTTGTCTGACTGCTAAATATCGTTGCTACCCTCAATTTGGAGGTGACAACTGAAATATGAAAATAGATACTTTACACCTTTGGAACCTTTGAATATAATTTAGGAACCTTGAATTTACACTCTTGTCTTTTACACTTTTTTGATACTTTTACATCTTGACCTGTTACCCCTTGACCTTAGACACCGTGGCCTAAAGCACTAATACCATCGGTGCTACGATGATAACACGGTGCTACGAGTCGGCGCAGCGCTAATATCATTGTGCTACGAGGAGGAGATAGTGCTACGAGTCAGGGTAGGACTAATACCGTCGGCGCTACGAGTCAGCGTAGCACTAATACAGTCAACGCTACGATGAGCACACGGTGTTACGAGTCGGCGCAGCACTAAGATCATATTCGGTGCTACGAGTCAGGGTAGCACTAATAGCGTCTGTGCTAGGAGCCGGCGTAGCACTAATATAGTCAGCGCTACGATGAGAACACGGTGCTACGAGTCGGCGTAGCACTAATATAATCGGTGCTACGAGGAGGAGACAGTGCTACGAGTCAGGGTAGCACTAATACCGTTGGTGCTACGAGTCGGCGTAGCACTAATATATTTGTTCTTTGTTCGAAAATCATTCGTGGTCAATTTCATATTGCACTTGAATTCGTAAAAATTTATGAATTAAATTCGAAATACCTACTCAAAATATTCCACTCAATCAGAGCCCAATCACGAGAAGGGACTTTCATAGAATATTGAATATAAGAGGTATTTAAAATAAGCCTAATTTATATATTACTTCCCTTATATAAAATCAATTTAAATTTTCCAATTGTCACAATTACAAACTATTAAAATAATTAACAGTTAAAGTTTTAGATTAAAATCAATAAAATTCATTAAAATCATCGAACATCAATTCAAACAAATATAATTAAAACAATAAATTCAATACAAATTAAAATAAATAAATAGCGCTACGAAGGTAACACGGTGCTACGAGTTCGTTTTAATCTGTTACTATATCCTATATAACTGAGAAAAAAAAAGTTTAAAAAACCATAAAACCGACTTCCTAAAAAAGGAAAACTAAAAAACTATTTAAAATAAAAATATAAAAACCGCCTTCAAAAATATATGAAATAAAAACCTAAAAAAAAAACGAACCCTAGAGTTGAAGGCGGTGCTAAAAAGGCTACACAAATCACAAAGGATATTATCATCCACTCATGTTTTCTTTCATGCATCATTTTTGCTTGCTTTAGCACCGCCTTCAACTCTAGGGTTCGTTTTTTTTTTAGGTTTTTATTTCATATATTTTTGAAGGCGGTTTTTATATTTTTATTTTAAATAGTTTTTTAGTTTTCCTTTTTTTAGGAAGTCGGTTTTATGTTTTTTTAAACTTTTTTTTTATTTCACAGTTTTTTTTAGTAATTTTTGCTATTAATGTACTCGGCGGAATCGCTCGGCCTTCGGCCTCGCGATTCCGCCTCGCTTTCCAATCCGATCTTGACCCAATTAAAATAGGACCACGTCAGCTTCGATAGCTCAGTGGTGCAGACAGTCAACTGTCGCTATTGAATGTTAAGCAACGCTGGGTGCGGTCAGTACTTGGATGGGTGACCGCTGACCGTTAGAGGCTGACCGAGGTTCGGATTCCTCGTAAAACTGTAGGTCCCTTCCCTCCTAATCTTACTTGGTGGTAGGGTTTAACCTGACCGGGTTGGTACTACCGCACTGAATTAAACGTCGGTCGAAACGACTATGTAAATAGTTTGTGTTTTCCGACCAGTTCAGTGTAGTCAGCACGATCAAAGGGGGAAGTACTGACATGGCACTTAGTTTACCCGGTGTTATGGGCTGACATCACGGACGTTGTAGGTGATGTTGCAGAACTTAGTAGAATGGACAGACATAAACGTGTTACGGAACCCTACTTTTATTATAAATTAACCGTCGGAGGACCTTGGTTGAAAATTGTGAAATTTAGTAGAACGGACAGACATACATTTGTTACGGAACCCTACTTTTATTATAAAATAACCGTCGGAGGGCCTTGGTTGAAAATTGTAAAATTTAGTAGAACGGACAGACATACATTTGTTACGGAACCCTACATTCATTTTGAAATAAATGTTAAATTTTGTAGAACGGACAGACATGCATTTGTTACGGAACCCTACATTCATCTTGCAGAACTTAGTAGAATGGACAGACATAAACGTGTTACGGAACCCTACTTTTATTATAAAATAACCGTCGGAGGACCTTGGTTGAAAATTGTAAAATTTAGTAGAACGGACAGACATACATTTGTTACGGAACCCTACATTCATTTTGAAATAAATGTTAAATTTAGTAGAACAGACAGACATGCATTTGTTACGGAACCCTACATTCATTTTGCAGAACTTAGTAGAATGGACAGACATAAACGTGTTACCGAACCCTACTTAACAGTTGCACTCCGGGAGTGCCGGCAGATCCCGTGCCACTCTAACTTAACCCTTAATGCAATGACTTAAGGTTTCATTTTAAAAATGACGCTGACGCGATGTCGCGAGTTATACATTTTTTACCCACCTAAAAAAGTGCCAAGCGCCGCTAAAGAAGTTTTCACTTCAAAAACCTCAGGGTTATCCCCTTTCAAATAAAAAAAAAAAGAATTTTCAAAATCGGCCCACAATTGACGGAGTAATCGCATAACAAACATCTAAAAAAAGAAAACATACCGTCGAATTGAGAATCTCTTAGGTCTAAAGTAAATTTCTCGTGAAGACAAATGCAACGAGCCCAAACACGATGGGTTTATCATGTGTAGTTTAGGAGTTCCTATGGCCACCTTCTGTCTCCATCATCAGACCAGCTCGATGGTACTCGGTACAGTAGGTACCGGTCAGGTACCATAATAAATTAAGCGCACCTGGCCGGTCGGAAAATATAAAAAATTTCAAATTTAGAATATTCATGAAACAAGGGTCCGAATATGTATCACTAGTAAATATCGATTCATGTATTTCAACAGGACAGAGAAAATTTCAAAATATTAGGTATTTAGTTCTTTTTTGTTTTTTGTTTTTTTGAAATCGGTTTAATATTTTTTAAAACAGTTTTTATTTCATTCTTTTTAGTAATATTACATAAAAAAGAATAATCGAAATCGAATAATGGAAATCGATTGAAGTGGTACAGAATTATTCGCCATATGTGTCAGACTGCAAATTGCTGAATAAGTCCACATCACAAAAGTTTTGCTGAAGGTAACTACACACCATACTAATTTATCAAACTGAAAATTGCCGAATACGACCACATCACAAGTTTTGCTGAAGGTAACCACACACCATAGTATTATGCTGATTTTTCGAAAACCACTCAACCAATTTCGATAAAATTGAAATGGGACCACCTCGGAAGTATGACCTAACTAACAAAAAAAGAATTTTCTAAATCGGCCCTCAATTGACGGAGAAATCGCGTAACAAACATACAAAAAAAAAATAAAAAAAATAAAAAAAAAAAAACATACAGACGAATTGAGAACCTCCTCCTTTTTTGGAAGTCGGTTAAAAATGACTGCTGACCAATTATTTTGTCCGTTCTTTCTTCCCTAGATAATGGAGTAAAAAATTCCGTAAACCAAAATGGTCATCAATATTATCATTAAAGAAACTGATATTAGTTTTTTGTACATCTAAGGTTGTTTAAAGAATATTTTAAAGTCACGGGACCAGCTAATTAGCAATAACATACGAATGCAATACAACATTGTGCTTAATGCAACAATTTCCAGTCTACCATCTCCTACATCAGTCGAATCGTATGACGTGAGAGTTGATCAACATTTATCGTGGGCCGGAATAAAAAAATCTCGTTTCTGGCAAATATACCAGGCATATTGATAAAAACGATATACGACTTTTTTTGCATTTTTTCCCCTTCGCCGGAGGCCGTCAGGCGTCAATCCAATATGTCAACATAAAAATATATTAGTGAGTATTTATTTCAAGGGGCTTCGAGGAAAAAATTACATAATATGCAGACAGCGTTTAAATATCAAATTTGTCCCATCAAAGTGTTACCAATTTTGTCATATTTTCCGCTGCTCTGACGAACTTGCTTCCCTTATCCCTCCTCCTTCTGTTCGCCTTCGCCAAACCCGCCGTACTCTCGCTGAACAACGTAGTCGACAGAAGAGTTCTTTGAACTGCACGATTCTCTAAATCGTTCTTGTGCCGCACTGCGAAGGTGTGGAACGGCCTTCCGGGGAATATCTTTCCCCACGTATGAGGGGGTTGCGAATACCATGCCGGCCTAACAGGTGCCCGTTCACGCCCCTCTTGAACAACCCGAGACTGTACTTGGAGGTGAATACATACTCAATATGGCCAGTTTTGTATGTAGCTGATAACTGGCTTGCACACGGTGGCACAGCATATATATGGCTAAAGCAGTATGGAAACTAGGCCTATTTGTTAAAATAAGTACCTACGCTCCATGGAGCGTTAGGGATGTCAATCAAATTTTTTTGTAAAATTGTAAAATTATTATTCATTAAAACATTTATTTAGGTTCTGTAATGTAATGATCAAATAATCAATATAATCAATCATCAATAATAAGTTCAAAACGTGGTTGCTATAAATATGAATTGATATAACTTTTCTCGACTTTTGTCAACTTTTATTAACTTTTGTAAATTGTTTACAACTTTTGTCAGCTCTTGTCAACCATTGTAAATTTTTGTCAACTTTTCTCATCTTTTGCCAATTTCAGTCATCTTTTGTCAACTTTCATCAACTGTTGTCAACTCTTGTCAATGTTTGTCAACCTTGGTCAACTTTTGTCAACATTTGTCATCTTTTGTCATCTTTTGTCAACTTTTATCGACTGTTGTCAATCTTTGTCAACCTTGGTCAACTTTTGTCAACTTTTGTCAACTTTCGTCAACGTTTGTCTACTTTTATGGCTTTTGTCGACTTTTGTTAACTTATAGCCACTTTCGTCATCTTTTGTCAATTTTTGCCAACTTCTATCAGCTTTTGTAAAATTTTAACGACTGTTGTCAACTTTCGGAAATTTTTGTCAACTTTTGCCAACTTCTGTCACTTTTATGAACTTAGGCCAGCTTCCGTCAACTTTTAACCACTATTGTCAACTTTTGCCAAGTTCTGTCACTTTTATGAACTTTTGTCAGCTTTCGTGAACTTTTGTCAACTCTTGTCAACGTTTGTCAACTTTCGTCAACTATTGTTAATTAATGTCAACTAAGTATTGTCAACTTTTTTCATATTTTGTAAACGTTTGTCAACTTATGTCAGCTGTTTGTCAACTTTCGTCAACTTTTCCCATCTTTTGTCGAGTTTGTCAACTTTCGTTAACTCTTGTCAACTTTAGTCAACTTGTGTAAACTCTTGTCAACTTTTGTCAACTCCTTGTTAACGAAAGCTGACAAAAGTTCATAAAAGTGACAAAAGTTGACAACAGTGGTTAAAATATGATAAAAGCTGACAAAAGCTGAGAGAAGTTTGCAAAAGTTGACAAAAGATGACGAAAGTGGCTATAAGTTCACAAAAGTCGAGAAAAGTATACAAAAGTTGACAAACGTCGACAAAAGATGATAAAATGTTGACGAAAGTTGACTAAGGTTGACAAACAACCAGAACAGTTGACAACAGTCGATAAAAGTTGACAAAGATGACAAATATTGACGAAAGTTGACAAAAGTTGACCAAGGTTAGGTTGACATTGACACGACTTGACAACAGTCGATAAAAGTTGACACAGGTCGATAAAAGTTGACAAAAGATGACAAAAGTAGACAAAAGCCGACAAAGGTTAACAAACATTGACAAGAGTTGACAACAGTCGATAAAAGTTGACAAAAGATGACAAAAGTTGACAAATGTTGACGAAAGTTGACAAAAGTTGACCAAGGTTGACAAACATTGACAAGAGTTGACAACAGTAGATAAAAGTTGACAAAAGGTGACAGAAGTGGGCAAAGATAAGAAAAGTTGACAAAAGTTGACAAGAGTTGACATAAGTTATCATGAGTTGGCAAAAGGTCTCAAAAGTTTACAAACTTGACAAGAGTTGAGAACAGTCGATAAAAGTTGACAAAAGATGACAAAAGTTGACAAATGTTGACGAAAGTTGACAAAAGTTGACCAAGGTTGACAAACATTGACAAGAGTTGACAACAGTCGATAAAAGTTGACAAAAGGTGACAGAAGTGGGCAAACATAAGAAAAGTTGACAAAAGTTGACAAGAGTTGACATCAGTTACCGAGAGTTGGCAAAAGGTCTCAAAAGTTTACAAACTTGACAAGAGTTGACAACAGTCGATAAAAGTTGACAAAATATGACAAAAGTTGACAAATGTTGACGAAAGTTGACAAAAGTTGACCAAGGTTGACAAACATTGACAAGAGTTGATAACAGTCGATAAAAGTTGACAAAAGATGACAAAAGTTGACAAATATTGACGAAAGGTGACAAAAGTTGACCAAGGTTGACAAACATTGACAAGAGTTGACAACAGTCGATAAAAGTTGACAAAAGGTGACAGAAGTGGGCAAAGATAAGAAAAGTTGACAAAAGTTGACAAGAGTTGACATAAGTTACCGAGAGTTGGCAAAAGTTCTCAAAAGTTTACAAAAGTTGACAACAGTCGATAAAAGTTGACAAAAGGTGACAGAAGTTGGCAAAAGATGAGAAAAGTTGACAAAAGTTGACAAGAGTTGACATAAGTTACCGAGAGTTGACAAAAGTTCTCAAAAGTTTACAAAACTTGACAAGGGTTGACAACAGTCGATAAAAGTTGGCAAAAGATAAGAAAAGTTGACAAGAGTTGACAACAGTCGATAAAGGTTGACAAAATGTGACAGAAGTTGGCAAAAGATGAAAAAAGTTGACAAAAGTTGTCAACATTTGTCAAAAGTTAATATAAAGTGACAACAGTCGAAAAACGTTTGTAAACATTTTTTTGCATTCTAAAAGATCGCGGACTGTCCGTGGCGCATGCAACAAAAACAAACACGACCACTCGGACGCGGCACCCGCAACTGATTGTTTGCGACATTCGCTTCGGGGCCTTGTTGAGGCGTGCGTGTGTGTGAGTGCGTCGTTTCGATCGTTTTGTACGTAGTTTCCATACTGCTTTAGCCATATATATGCTGTGACGGTGGCCCCCTTAGAAATTTGAATTTCGAATTAAAAACATATGACGTGCGAGTAAGCCGCGTCCATGTTCTTAATTCGAATTTCAATTTCTGGGAATTCAGTCGCCATGGAGCGTTTCACCTGTGCGGATCGCGATTTTTGTGTATGCGAGTTTTATCACAACAATAATAATTCGCCGACCACTGCGCGGCGTACATTTCGAGAACATCACAATTTGCTCAACTTTAATGACACTCCATCATTTCAAGCGATCAAGAATTGGGTTGTAAGGTAACTTAAAAGTAAAGTGAATGACACAAACATGAGGTCGATTGATGCGCTAAAAGAATTAAATATTCGAAGAGAAATTGCTTACATCACAGAGTCGACTTTCTGCGCAGTCGTGGATAATTTTAGAGGTCGCTTACAGGAGTGCTGTGATCGTAACGGTTTACATTTAGACAGCGACATTTTCAAAAAAATTATTTCCATTTTGTTATGATTAAATTGAAATGAAAAGAAATTTTATTCATATTGCATTTTTATTTATTCACAAGCTGTGCCCGCGGCTCCGCCCGCTCTCATATTTCACTTCACTGCTAACCCCATAAGCTATTTAGCGTGATAGTAAGTAGCCTATAGTTGATGGGAAGAATCAAGCTATCCGTAGAATTTTGTTTTATTAAAATCGGTTTAGTGGTTCTCGAGTTATAAGCGGACAGACAGACACTCAGACACTCAGACAGAAAGCAGACGTTGGATTTTATTATAGGTATATATATATAAGGAAAGGAAGGATAAGGATATTTACATTTCTAATGACTTATGATATGAGCAACCCTATTTTTTTCAGCTACGGTCGACTGTCGATCGTGATCATAAGCACACCTGGGCGCGGTCAGAATTTGGAAGGGTTGACCGTTGGAGGCTGAACTTGAAATTTGAAAACGTTTTGCAGTACACGATGCTCTTAACCTGAAATATAAGCATATTGGTACATACATACATACTCTTGGGGCGTGGAGCCTGGACGCCAAAGAACTGGTGAAGCAGTTAGAAAAACTGCTTACGGAGTCGTCCGGAGACCGCCGCCGTGCCAAAGCGTTCCTAACTCAAAAGATAAGCTTGCCCATTCAGCGGGGGAACGCTGCTTCGGTTCTTGGGACCGCTTTAACCTTCCCGATGGAGTAGTTATTTATTTTAATTTAGTTTTACTTTGATTTTAATCTGTTCTTTTTTCCATTTTTAATTTATGTTTTTAACCGACTTCAAAAAAGAAGGAGGTTCTATGTTCGGCTGTATGTATTTTTTTTTATGTATGTTCAGCAATATCTTCCCCAATTGTGAACCGATTTCGATGATTCTTTTTGTGTTCGGTTCAGTCTAGCTCCAAGGTGGTTCCATTTTTTTTTTGGTCAAGATCGGATTGGAAAGCGAGGCGGAGTACATTAATAGCAAATAAAAATTACTAAAAAAACTGTGAAATAAAAAACTATTTAGAAAAATATAAAAACCGCCTTCAAAAATGTATGAAATAAAAAAATAAAAATCAAACCCTAGAGTTGAAGGCGGTGGTGCTAAAGCAAGCAAAAATAACCGACCGCCTTCAACTCTAGGGTTCGATTTTTATTTTTTTATTTCATACATTTTTGAAGGCGGTTTTTATATTTTTTTAAATAGTTTTTTTAATTTATGTTTTTAATAAATAAATTACAAGCATATTGGTTTTGTTCAAATCGTGAGTGAAGACCTTAACCCTTCCCGAAACCTATGTAAACTAATAAAGTGCCATATTTATGTGCACACAGTTTGACCTTATTTTATACGGAACCGGAGGCAAAATAGTTTCATAATATTCACGAGGAGAGAAAATTATATAACAGCGAAACCATTTTCTCTCGCGATCTGACAGTTCGACACGAGGCAGCCGCCATATTGAATCTCATTACCTACGCGTTAACGCTGCATGCAAGGTGATGTAAGATACAATTTCCCTCTTTCACAGAGGTGTACCGTCAATGTTACTCACATACATACATACATACATAACACACGCCGTATCCCGACAACCAGGGTAAGCAGAGTAATCGGTGTTGTGCTATAAGGACTCTGGCAAATTACAGCACAACACCGACCACCACGTTTAGCACAGTATACGGACAAGACAACTATCAAGCAGCAAGTAAGACACGAAGAACCCACCTGCTGCATGACTAGGTGGAAGGACTGCGCCAAGGTGAGAAGTGGCTAGCCTGTCGCCCTTTAGCGCAGTATCTTGTCCTTATCCCTTAGTCGCCTCTTACGACATGCACGGGGAGAGATGCAGTTACTCACCTGACATAATATTCCGTTTTAATATATGTAAAACTTCATCTATTTTTTTAACCGACTTCTTCAAAAAAGGAGGTTATCAATTCGACCCGTATGGTGCTGTATGTATGTAATATCGTTCGAATTGCACAATATTCGTATATGTTAGTCTATAAGGGTTTCTAAACAGGTATACCAAATTTCACAAAGTTCAAAAAAGTTCAAAAGTTCAAAAAGTTTATTATATTTATTATACAAGTGTGTGTATGTACATACATATACATACATACATAGCGTCACGCCTGTTTCCCGGTGGGGTAGGCAGAGACAACGGATCTCCACGTGCCACGATCCTGACACACCCCTGCCGCCTCTTTCACTCTCATAATGTTCTTCATGCATGTCGTCGGTTACGGCTACTACGCATTTGACCCTTTTTGAGCACATGCCCGATCTGGTCCAGGTGCGTGCGTCTAGGGCGACCTTTCCCGACTCTTCCACTCACATTTACTCCATAATGTATGTATGTTTGTATGTATGTTTGTATGTATGTTCGTATGTATGTATGTTTGTCCACGCTTTTCTCGGAAACTATTAATGCGATTGTGACACTTTTTATTTGCTTACATTTACTTCAACTTAGGGAACAGTGCAAGTTTCATCAAAATGGGTTCAGTAGTTTTCAAGATATAAACTGTTAAGTGTGTACCAATCACTGAAAAAACACGTCGTCGGTGTAACGCCCAATTCTACGCAGAACTTGTTATGTGATACAACTAAAAAGAGTGAAATAAAAAACTGTTTTAAAAAACATTGCACCGACTTCAAAAAACATCTAGAACTTAAAAGTGTTAAATAAATGTTGATTCATATTCGGACCCTTGAGTTGAAGGCGGTACAAAAGTTCACCTGAAAATTTATAGATGGACCCCTTTTGTGCTTTTGTACCGCCTTCAACTTAAGGGGTCCGAATATGAATCAAAATATTATTAACACGTTTTTAAGTTCAAGTTTTTTTTAAAGTCGGTGCAATGTTTTTTAAAACAGTTTTTTTTTTTTGTAATATAATAATAGAATTTCAAATACACCTTTTTTCACGTCCATGGGCATCGTTAGATACCTTATAGGTGGCTTGGTGCCATATGTCGCGCCCCTCTTTGGTCGCGCCTTCAATAAAAAAGTAAATAAAATCATGAAAATAATGTTTGTATTCCCCCTCTCTCCACAACTCCTTGTCCGCTATTCCCAAAAGCATTTTAACTCGATATCCAAACAAGTTATATGTATAATGCATTAAATAGCCCACATGGTTCGATGCTACAACGAAAGAATTATTTAATATAGAACCATTATTACAATACATCGCATGCACTCTTTTTAAGTACCGGCCCCACACTGCATATCTCCCCGTGCATGTCGTAAAAGGCGACTAAGGGATAAGGACAAGATGTCGCGCTAAAGGGCGAAAGGCTAGCCACCTCTCACCTTGGCGCGGTCCTTCCACCTTGTCATGCAGCAGGTGGGTCTTCGTGCCTCACTTGCTGCTTGATAGCTATCTTGTCCGTATACTGTGCTAAACGTGGTGGTCGGTGTTGTGCTTTAATTTACCAGAGTACTTATGGGAGTGAAAGTTGGGTATGGCAGGCGAAGCATGAGAGCTGGATAAATGATGTTGAAATGCGCGCGTTGAGAGGAGTATGTGTGGAATAGGAGGAGTATGTGTGTCTGTAGAATGGATGATAGGAAACTAATGAAAGAAATCTATGGAGCGAATGTTAGTGGAAGAGTCGGGAAGGGTCGCCCTAGACGCACGTACCTGGACCAGATCGGGCATGTGCTCGAAAAGGGTCAGGTGCGTAGGACCCGTAACCGACGAGCATGTATGAAAAACATTATGAGAGTGGAAGAGGCGGCAAAAGTGTGTCAGGATCGTGGAGCTTGGAGGTTGGGTTGTTTGCGTGGGTTGGGTCTGTTGTCTTTGCCTGCCCCACTGGGAGGCAGGCAGGCGTGACGTTATGTATGTGTATGTATGTATGTATGTATGAACTTATAGCACAACACCGATTACTTTGCTTACCCTGATTGTCGGGCTACAAAAGCGTGAGTTATGTATGTATGTATGTATGTATGAATGTATGCACGCACTTAGTACAGCAATTTAACTTGAATAAATGTCTTAATTAAATGTCTAAGGCATCTTCTTTCAGTATCTATCTTTGGTTTATGATGATAACTGAATGAAATTAATGAAAATATATTACATAAAAGAGTCACAAAAGGCGAGTTTAATGCCTTGAGGATTTTTTACGAACTAGCCATTGGGATGTGGAAAACAATGCATTACTAAAGATATGTGGACAGTAGTATGAAAGATAAATATATAACTTACATCCCTTCTTTACCTTACTAGATGGTAGGGTTTATCCCGGCCGGGTTGGTACCACCGCACTGAGCGAAACGTCGCGTCGGTCGAAACGGCTATGTAAATAGTTCGTGTTTTCCGTCCCAGTTCGATGTAGCCCGCTCGAAATGAAGGGAAGCACTGACATGGCACCTAATTCACCTGGTGTTATGGGCTGACATCACGGATGTTGTAGGTGATGTAGCCATAAAAAAAAGTGTTATGGGAGCCACACACCTTCAATTAATATTGCGCAAGTCCAGACTTGTGCAAGTGCACAGTTACGTGTGTGGGAAGTGTATTGCGCAATTATCTAGACTTGGGGCGTCAATGTCATGCAGACTTGCACAAGTCTGGACTTGCGCAATATTAATTGAAGGTGTGTGGCGCCCATAAGCGTCCACTGCTGGACATACGCCTCTCCAATTTTCCTCCAGTCCTTCCGGCCTTCAGCGGTACGGAACCAATGCTTTTCGCCTAAGTACTTGATGTCGTCGTCGTACCACCTGGCGTGTGGTCATCCCACGCTCCCGTTTTCCTGTCCACAGCTGCCGGTGTGGTAAGTAAAGAAAAGTATTCAGCGAAGTTTAAATGTTAAAATATGACGAATCCGAGTGCAGTGTACTGTCGATGTATGATGAATAAAGAATAAAGGATGAAGAATGAAGAATGAAGAATGAAGAATGAAGAATGAAGAATGAAGAATGAAGAATGAAGAATGAAGAATGAAGAATGAAGAATGAAGAATGAAGAATGAAGAATGAAGAATGAAGAATGAAGAATGAAGAATGAAGAATGAAGAATGAAGAATGAAGAATGAAGAATGAAGAATGAAGAATGAAGAATGAAGAATGAAGAATGAAGAATGAAGAATGAAGAATGAAGAATGAAGAATGAAGAATGAAGAATGAAGAATGAAGAATGAAGAATGAAGAATGAAGAATGAAGAATGAAGAATGAAGAATGAAGAATGAAGAATGAAGAATGAAGAATGAAGAATGAAGAATGAAGAATGAAGAATGAGGAATGAAGAATGAAGAATGAGGAATGAAGAATAAGGAATAAAGGTCGTGCCACATAGATTTTTACACGCTCAACCTGGTAATACCTCGTCTGTTCTTTATAACGCTTTGCCAACAGCACTACCGTATTACTTATTCACACGCGCTCGGAACACGACGAAATTGGCCGCGCTACGTACGCCACAGTTAATTTGACACACGCCGTGTGTTAGGGCTGCCATATACGAATAATGTCATTCCGGGACACTTATTTTTTATCTACTATTTTATTTTTTATTTTTCGAATTTGGGAAAATACATCAAATACAATAATTGTTTTTAATGTAATCCAGTATGTGTGGCTGAGTCGGAGGGGCCAAAGCGCATGCTCCGACCAGCCAATATCACCTCCGAGAAGGTAGTTGCCATACCGGAGACTTCCCTGGATTGCTGGCTATACTGGACTAGAGGAGAACACAACCTAGGCTGCTATGCGACCATCTTACATCCAGTACGGTGGCATCAACCCAGTCTGCTACAATGTGAGCCCGCCACCTAGTAAGGGGCAAGGAAAGGGACCTACAGTTTTACACCGGTTCCGAACGGTGAAGCAGCAGGTATGCACGTAATTTTTTTTGTCAGAAAAAACTCAGTGGTGGCCGACCGGATTCGAACATAGCTCAGTGGTGCGGTCAGTCGACTGTTTTTAAGCAACCCTGAGCGCGGTCAGTATTTTGATGGGTGGCCGCTCGACCGTTGGAGGCTCCCTGTCCGTGGTTCGAATTCCACGTAAAACGTAGGTCCCTTCCCTTCTTACCTTACTAGGTCGTAAGGTTTATCCCGCCCGGTTTGATACCATTGAGTATACTGGTAGAAAATCCATTAGGTATTAAGTGTTACCATTTGGCCGTATTTTATCTTTTATTTGAATGTAATAAATTATATGCCTCATATATACACGGTGTTGAAACCCCAACCGTAAAACCCGAAAGAGGGTGATTTCTGTACATGAAATATAAACATTTTTGTTCTATGACTTTTTAATTTGTAGAATAAAAATGTTTTACCAAACATTTTTGAGAATATGTAACTATTTAAAATTTGTCTGGAAAAAAAAAAATTTTGTTTCAAAAATTTTTTTTTCGCCACAGAAGTTGTTTCGTTTCACATATAGAAAAAACACCCTTATGCCAGTTAAAAATATTACGGGGGCAACTGCAACACCGTGTATATTAGGCCTCAAAATGGCGCCAGGCACGGAAAATATATGAACGAGGCGGCACGGAGCGGCACGGCAATGAACGTACACTGACTTTTAATCTGATAAAGATGTATGGAAATGATGTATGAAGGAAATGTAACATTTATTTCGTCTTACAAAAAAGTTTTCTTTTTTTTATCGGAACAGCGGAATATCGGACACAGAAAGCGACGAGTGCCCGGGTGGTTTCTGTGAATCGGCTTCTCAAGCGATAGGTCCGAGGTTCGAATCTGGTCGGTGTGTACAAATGAGTTTTTTTCTGACGAAAAAATTTACGTGCGTACCTACACCTGCTGCTGCTTCACCGTTCGGAACCGGTGTAAAACTGTAGGTCCCTTCCCTTGCCCCTTACTAGGTGGTAGGCTCAAATTTTGGCCGACCGAGTTGATACCACCGTACTGGATGTAAGATGGTCGCATAGCAGCCTAGGTTGTGTTCTCCTGTAGTCCAGTATAGCCAGCAATCCAGGGAAGTCTTCAGTATGACACCTACTTTCTCGGAGGTGATATTGACTGATCGGAGCATGTGCTTTGGCCCCTTCGACTCAGCCAACCATACAGGATTCAAAACAGCCAATATACGAAACCACGCTCAGAGAGGCGCGATGCCAGCTGTAAGGCTGACAAAAAGGACGTCGTCTAATTTATTAGCAAGCCTTTTGAAAACCGCCAGGTTTATAGGAAGTAGGCAGGTAACATACTCACCGTAACACCGTTCCATATTTTCGCCCTACGACACTTTACACGCCGGCCTTACGGGAATACGAAATAAATGACAATACATCCCTTCCATACTTCCTACTTATTATAAGAGAGACTGTATGTATGTTGTTGTTGTTGTTTTGGTTTGGGGTTGGCTCTAGGCCTGCAAACTAATCCCGCTTGGTCGGGGACCTTCGTTGCAAAACTCCGCAGTCTCCGGTTCCCCCAGCCAGCCTATGTCTTCCATGAAAGCCACAAGTCGACCGGCGTGTCTGCAGGCCGCTTATCCCTTAGTCGCCTTTTACGACATGCACGGGGAGAGATGCAGTGGGACTATTCTTATTAAGTACCGACCCCACACAGTACACTGTATGTACGTATGTTGTTGTTTGTTGTTTATTTAGCATCTATTGGCATCTGGCACTGCGCTCAGATTTGTCATATTTACATTGTAACATTCCGCCAGTTCGATTATCAGTATCTATCACAGCGAAGAAGAACTGACAAGAAACTTCACTGGAAATGTTTTAAATGTGTTGTGACATTATGTTTTCGCTTATAACTCAAGAATGGATCAACCTATTTAATTGCTGGTTTTTGTCAATGTAATGCGACATATCTCCGCCAGGTTAAAAGCTATATCATCACGCCATTATTCATATGAACTAAGCAGTGGGACTGAAATCGAACACAGCCCTGCCGGGTTGGTACCACCGCACTGAACGAAACGTCGGTCGAAACAGCTATGAAAATAGTTCGTGTATTCCGACAGTTCAATGGAACCGAGAATCATCATCAGCCTGTATCGGTCCACTGCTGGACATAGGCCTCTCCCAAGGCACGCCACCACACGCAGTCTTCCGCTCTTCTCATCCATCCACTCCCGGCTACCTTTTTTAGGTCATCTGTCCACCTAGCCGGGGGGCGTCCCACGCTACGTTTGCTTGTACGTGGCATCCATTCGAGCACCCGTCTACCCCATCGGTTGTCGGGTCTGCGACAGATGTGCCCAACCCACTGCCACTTCAGCTTGCTTATTTTCTTAGCAATGTCGACTACTTTAGTTCTTTGACGTATCACGTCGTTACGGATTTTATCGGTCAAAGAAATGCCGAGCATTGCTCTTTCCATAGCTCGCTGAGCGACTTTAAATTTGTGGACCAGGCCCATCGTCAGGGTCCACGTTTCCGCTCCGTACGTCATTACTGGCAGAACGCACTGATTGAAAACCTTCGTCTTCAAGGACTGTGGGATGGAGGATGAAAATATGTAGCGGAGTTTCCCAAATGCCGCCCAGCCTAGCTGAATCCTTCTGTTGGCCTCCTTGTCAAAGTTGTGCTTCCCTAGCTGGATGGTTTGTCCAAGATAGACATAATCCTGCACAACTTCGAGGGTAGCCGAGATTAAATGAAGGCAAACACTGATATGGCACCTAGTTCACCCGGTGTTATGGGCTGACATCACATATGTTGTAGGTGATGTAGCCAACCGTGTCAATTTCGATAAAAATAAATTTGAACCGATTTCAATCCGATTTGCTTTTAATCCGATTTTACCGCGAGCGGAGCTGTAAGTACAGTTGGTACAATATTATATGTCCTATAAAAGTGACATAGGCTTCTTTGTCTCCTTTTCTCGAGGGAAATTTGAATCCGTTCCTATTCCTACAATATAAGTCCACCTACCGCACAAAGACATACCTACAGATAACACGCATGCATACATGGAGTGCATAGAAGTATGTATCTAGACGAGACACGAAGTCGCATAGGGCCTATCCTCATTTTTTAACAACACAATTTAAAATAAAATTAACTTTTTTTTATTGCTCCGTACTGGGTGGCTCTGCCCGAGGTCGAAGACTCAGGCGCAGCCAATTTCACCGCCGGGGAGGTGCCAGTCCGGCTTGGAGGTGGACAAATGTCGCTGGGGAAAGGTTATTAACCCGCGATTTGAAGATCCGTGGATTGTAGGAGTGGGGGAATATATTCCGTGGGAGCCCGTTCCACACCTTTGCAGTGGGGCACAAGAACGATTTAGAGAATCGTGTAGTTTGAAGAACACTTCTGTCGACTACAAAGGCGTGTTCCGCGAGAGTATGGCGGGTTTGGCGAAGGCGAACAGGACGAGGAGGGATAAGGGAAGCAAGTTCGTCAGAGCAGCGGCCATAGTAGTACCGATAAAACAGGCTCAATGACCCAACGATACGCCTGTGCTTTAGAGGTTGAGGTTTAAGATTTTTTTTTATGGAAACTGACACGGTTGGCTACATCACCTAAAATATCCGTTTTGTCAGCCCATAACACCGGGTGAACTAGGTGCCATGTTAGTGTTACCCTTCGGTCGTGCCGGCTATACAGAACTGGACGGAAAACACAAACTATTTACATTGCCGTTTCTACCGGACGTTTCATTCAGTGCGGTGGACCAATCCGGCCGGGATAAACCCTACCACCTAGTAAGGTAAGAAGGGAGGGGACCTACAGTTTTAGGTGGAATCCGAACCACGGTCTTGCCTCCAACGGTAGACCGGCCACCCATCCAAGTACTGACCGCGCTCAAGGTTGCTTAACAACAGTCGCCCGACCGCACCACTGAGCTACAGAGGCTGATAAACTGTGGTTTCTATTCTACATTACTCAAGTATCTGCTGTCTGAGAATGGTGTGCTTGCGTACCAAGTGTTGGTAACAGGTTGGGATGCGTGCATTGTGTGACGACGCCGTTTCTGGGTTAATGTTTCCATGATGTAGTGCGTCATACATTATGCATATCGCATGCCATGCATTCTATCAGGTTTAGGCCACAGAATTTAAAAGAACCGTGTGGGGCCGGTACTTAAAAAGAATACCCCCACTGCATCTCTCCCCATGCATGTCGTAAAAGCCGACTAAGGGATAAGGACAAGATGCCCTGCTAAAGGTCGACAGGCTCGCCACCTATCACCTTGGCACGGTACTTCCACCGAGTCATGCAGCAGGTTCGTGCCTTACTTGCTGCTCGATCGATTGAATCTTGTTCGAATACTTTGCGAAACGTGGCGGTCAGTGTTGTGCTGTAATTTACCAGAGTTCTGCAAGAACTCTGGTACAACAACACCGATTACTCTGCTTACCCCGATTGTCGAGATTCAGCGTGTGTGATATGTATATGTATGTATGTAGATTAGGCCATAGAATTTAAAAGAAAAGTTGGGGCATCGTGTTATGGTCAATCTGGTACTTGTCAATCAGTCAGTCAGCGTGTAAGCCTCCACTGCTGTACATACGCCTCACCAATTTTCTTCCAGTCCTCCGGGCCCTCAGCGGTACGGAACCATTGCTTTCCGACAACGTACTTGATGGCGTCGTCCCACACATTATTTTCATTATTTTATTTTACTTATTTATTAGGAAACTTAACAGGTAACGTATGAACTATAGGATCGGTCGAAGCGGGTACGCAAATTATTCACGTTCTCAACCTACCCACTACAGGGACGACGAAAAGAAAACATTGACATGGCAACCAGTAGAACCACGTTGTTCGCGTCCGTGACGCCTGAAGATACTCAAGTCAGACCTGCCTTCTGGGTGCTGTCAAATGAACGACAAATGGCCTGCAGCCACCCTTTTCGTCTTGTAGCCTTCAAGGATCAGGTCCTGCCAGGAGTACTAATAGCACCTGTGGCATGGCTCTGTCAAATACCAGCCTGCGCCTCTGGACTCAATCCAGCGTCGAGCCGTGCGACTAATATTGGGTGACCCGGAAGTGTCCTGCGATCTTGAACCGCTGCAACACCGTAGGGATGTCGGCTCCCTAAGTGTGCTCTATCGCTTATTCCATGGGGAGTGCTCGGAGGAGCTGTTTAATGCGATCCCGGCGTCCCCTTACCACCTTCACACCACGCGCACTGGGCAGAGATTGCATCCCTACACGCTGGACTTACCGCGGATGCGTACCATTCGATTTTGCAGATCTTTCCTCTACAGAACCGGTAAACTCTGGAACCCTTCCCCCCAAGTAAAGTCTCGGGTCCTTCAAGAGGGGCGTGAATGGGCACCTGTTAGGCCGGCATGGCATTCGCAACCCCCTCATGCGACCGAATGTCCATGGGCGTCGTTAGACACCTTATGGGTGGCTAAGCGCCATATGTCGCGCTGTCAATAAAAAAAAATGGAGGACGAAGGCTTGCTGGGGTGGCTGGGAATCAAGGGGGTTTTGGACGAAGGTCCCCGGTCAAGAGGCACTAGTTTGCAGGCTTAGAGCCAACCCCTGCTACTGCCACAACAAAAGATGGCTCCCATTTCATCGAAGTGCGAGTGCGGTGCGATCACGGTGGTAGTATGGGTTAAATTATTGGAAATTTGATAGCCTCGATAGCTCAGTGGTGCAGACAGTCAACTGTCGCTATTGAATGTTAAGCAACGCTGGGTGCGGTCAGTACCTGGATGGGTGACCGCTGACCGTTGGAGGCTGACCGAGGTTCGGATTCCTCGTAAAACGGTAGGTCCCTTCCCTCCTAATCTTACTTGGTGGTAGGGTTTAACCCGTCCGGGTTGGTACCACCGCACTGAATGAAACGTCGGTCGAAACGGCTATGTAAATAGTTTGTGTTTTCCGGCCAGTTCAGTGTAGCCGGCACGATCAAAGGGGGAAGCACTGACATGGCACCTAGTTCACCCGGTGTTATGGGCTGACACCACGGACGTTGTAGGTGATGTAGCCAACCGTGTCAGTTTCAATAATAAAAAAAAATACTATATTAATAATTAATATAATACTTTTAAGGTACTAACAAAACATTGTGAATTGCGAAGTTTGTTTGTCAGTTCTTCTTCGCATTTGAATTTAGAACTGGCGGAATTTTCGACATATCCAAGCGTAGGTTACCTCCCTATGGATGAAATTATACAATAAACAATAAACGGCCGTAGAAGGTGATGTGCCTTAACATAGGATAAATAGATAAAAAATAAAATAAAATAAAATAAAATAAAATAAAATAAAATAAAATAAAATAAAATAAAATAAAATAAAATAAAATAAAATAAAATAAAATAAAATAAAATAAAATAAAATAAAATAAAATAAAATAAAATAAAATAAAATAAAATAAAATAAAATAAAATAAAATAAAAACAAAAATAACTTAAAATAAAAATGAAATAAAATAGCCAGGCTGCATAAAGAAATTCTCGTTGTCGAAATTACGCCTGCATTTTATTATAACACAAACATGCATATCGGTTACAGAAACACGCGTGAACTCTAAGTATAAAAGGCTTCAGCGACCTGATTTCCACTCATTAGGCCCAAGCTGTACGTATTTAGGTCAATGTCCAATTAAGGAATTGAAATACGGAAGTACGTTTTGAGAATTTAAGGCTGAGCCGATATAGATCGGCGCGAAAATTCGACGGCGCGCGTTCTTGGCTTGGACTCTCAAGGTCCGAGGTTCGATTCCGCCCGACAATTTTTTTTTTATCGATCCTGACACGGTTGGTACATCGCCCGCAACCAAAAATTTTTCTGAAAACCATTCGAATTGCTTTCGTTTACGTGTTGAGTTGAAAAATATAATAACTTCATCCCCCTACGAAAAGAGTCGGTGTTCCTCCCCAAATTATTTTTTTTGCAAATATTTCTTTCAATCTACCTATAGACAAGCAAAGGTTACAGTTCTATTGTGTGTATTTAAATCGGCTGAAACGGCTATGTAAATAGTTCGTATTTTACGTCCAGTTCAGTGTAGCCGCCACGTACAAAGGAAAAGATTGACATGGCACCTAGTTCACCCGGTGTTAAAGGCTGACATCACGGATGTTGTAGGTGACGCAGCCAACTGTGTTAATTTCTATAAAAAAAAAACTGGTTTACTTCAGCCGTGTTTTTGTACGATCTGTTTTATGTGTGGCTTGTATCGATTCGTTGTGCCAAAATGGTGTGAAAATTACATAATTTTTATGTGAAAGATAATTCACACTTTGCCTACTTGGTACGCCTACGCCCAAAATGTACGAAGACAGAGAAATGGCGCTACGACCCATTCAGCTCCCAGCGGCGTCATTAGATTAACGAAACTTGGGTCCAAAACGCAACTCTTTCTTCTTTACAAAACATTGAAAAGCATAGAACTGTCTTTCAGACATTGCACACAATTTACTTCATCTCCAGTTTAATCTGCGCACACGATTCTCATCGGACGGCTCAAAACGCGCGTCTTGGCGTGTGATGAGAAATTGGTAAAAAACATTTTGTTCTCCATACATTTTCGTAAATACCTAACCTCAAAATGTTCTGAGACCTCATTTTTAGGTTTCCGTATCCCGTACGGAAGCCTATTACTAAGCCTACGCCGTCTGTCTGTCTGTCTGTCTGTCCGTCCGTCCGTCTGTCCGTCCGTCCGACCGTCTGTCTGTCCGAGGGCTGTATCTCTTGAACCGTAATAGGTAGCCCGTTGAAATTTTCACAGAATATGTGTTATTTGTTATGGCCGATATAACAACAATTAATAAAAATAAGAAAAAGTAAAAAATTCACGGGGATTCCCAGAGAAGAAACCAAAAAGTATATAAGCGCGCGCCATCTACCGAATAGATTATGAAGCATTTTAACTAATCATGAAATTTAACTAATATGAAGCATTTCACAACACGCCATCGAGATGGCGTGAGTGGCGCTAGCCATGACATGTCGATACGGAAACCTAGGTGCGCGCGTTCGACTCGCACTTGGTCGGTTTTTAAGTTTTCCGTACCCCGTATGGAAGCCCATTACAAAGCCTACAATGTCTGTCTGTCTGTCTGTCCATCCTTCCATCAGGCCGATGGCTGTATCTTTGGAACCGTAGTAGCTAGCCGGTTGAAATTTTAAAAATCTAAAAGTGAAAAATTAAATCGTGTCCGCATACAAGAAACGTGTTTTTTCAGCATTTTTGTTTTTGTCGTGTGGAAACCTCGGTGCGCAAGTCACACTCGCACTTGGCCGGTTTTTTTTTCGATTTTGCCACCGTTATTTTTTTATTTTAAATTTACTTAGCTTACAATAAAGTTTAACCCCCCGAAATTTCCCGCATATGGTAACGAAATCAGCCCTGTATTATTTAAATGCATATTTTTGTATATTTTTTTGTTATATATTTTTTATGCTGATTGCAATACATGATAATATTTTTTCTTTCTTTTCTTTCTTTCTGTGGCATTTCACCAACTCTAAGATCTGTCAGCTAGTCAGCGCGTATGCGCCCACTACATACCACATAAACCTCTCCAATTTTCCTACAGTCCTCCCGGCCTTCAGCGGTACGGGACCACAGCTTTCTGCCTACGTACTTGATGTCGTCGTCCCACCTGTCGGGTCGTCTTTCCACACTCCATTTTACTGTCCACGGCCGCCAGTGTAGGACACGGTTACTCTAACGGTCGTCGTCTCTTCAGCTGACGTGCCCTGCCCACTCCCACTTGAGCTTAGCCACCCGGTGTCCAATATAGACTACTTTGGTGCGTCGTTTTTCTCAAATATGTGTTCATGTCCTCGTAATGCTCTCTTTACTCAAGTGTGCGTTCATGTCCTCGTAATTCCCTTTTTTCAAGTGTGTGTTTATGTCCCCGTAATGAACCCTTTTCTCAAGTGTGTGATCATGTCCGTCCCCATAATGCTCGCTTTTATCAAGTGTGTGGTCATGTCCCCATAATGCTTCCTTTTCTCAAGCGTGTGTTTATCTCCCCGTAATGATCCCTTTTCTCAAGTGTGTTATCATGTCCGTCCCCATAATGCTCGCTTTTATCAATTGTGTGGTCATGTCCCCATAATGCTTCCTTTTCTCAAGCGTGTGTTTATCTCCCCGTAATGATCCTTTTTCTCAAGTGTGTTATCATGTCCGTCCCCATAATGCTCGCTTTTATCAATTGTGTGGTCATGTCTCCATAATGCTTCCTTTTCTCAAGCGTGTGTTTATCTCCCCGTAATGATCCCTTTTCTCAAGTGTGTGTTCATGTCCCCATAATGCTCTCTTTTATCAAGTGTGTAGTCATGTCCCCATAATGCTTCCTTTTCTCAAGCGTGTGTTTATCTCCCCGTAATGAACCCTTTTCTCAAGTGTGTTATCATGTCCGTCCCCATAATGCTCGCTTTTATCAAGTGTGTGGTCATGTCCCCATAATGCTTCCTTTTCTCAAGCGTGTGTTTATCTCCCCGTAATGATCCCTTTTCTCAAGTGTGTGTTCATGTCCCCATAATGCTCTCTTTTATCAAGTGTGTGGTCATGTCCCCATAATGCTTCCTTTTCTCAAGCGTGTGTTTATCTCCCCGTAATGATCCCTTTTCTCAAGTGTGTGTTCATGTCCCCATAATGCTCTCTTTTATCAAGTGTGTGGTCATGTCCCCATAATGCTTCCTTTTCTCAAGCGTTTGTTTATCTCCCCGTAATGATCCCTTTTCTCAAGTGTGTGCTCATGTCCCCATAATGCTCTCTTTTATCAAGTGTGTGGTCATGTCCCCATAATGCTTCCTTTTCTCAACGCACCATATCGCTTAGCGATATTCCCAGCATGACTATAAAAATTAATGCGTCCTCTATAATTTCAAATTCTATGATTTTTCCATTTCTTTTCCGACTCAATCAAATTTTATACCACAACCCTCGGCTGGCTTTCTCATTTCCTGAAAGTGTAATCGCTGTGGAAGAAGTAGAGATTTCGTGTCATCTATGGGGTTTATTCCAAATTATGCTTCTTTCCATTACAATAATTTAATTTTTCTTTTCTGCTAACTACTAATGTTTAAATAGATTTGTACCGTGTGGGGCCGGTACTTTAAAAGAATTGACCCATTGCATCTCATGCATTGTATGTCGTAAAAGGCGACTAAGGGATATGACTCCCTCCTTACCTTACTAGGTGGTAGGGTTTATCCCGCCCGGGTTGGTGCCACCGCACTGAATGAAACGTCGGTCGACACGGCTATGTAAATAGTTCGTGTTTTCCGTCCAGTTCAGTGTAGCCGACATGAAATGAAGGGAAGCACTGACACGGCACCTAGTTCATCCGGTGTTATGGGCTGACATCACGGATGCAGTAGGTGATGTAGTCAACCGTGTCAATTTCCATAAAAAAAAAAAAACAAACAAAAGAAGTCATTGGTAAACGCCGACCGGATTCGAACCTCGGACCTCTCGCAAGATAGGCCGACCGAGGCGGACGCCCAGACAACCGGCCACCCGCCGATTATACAACACAATTTGAATAAGACCTAGCTGGCCTGCCTGGAAGTCTAGGAATGTAATAAGTCAGTTTATGTGAGGAGCTGTGTAATTCCCTTGTCACCCTTCAACCTTAATAAATAAAGCGAAGTTTCTACGGGCGGTTGTGTAACGTACGTCAATATTTATGAATTTATGAATCCTTATAACTCGAGAACCACTTTATCGATTTACATACGGGTTTCACTGTTAGATACATTCTGTCACTTCTCGAGATATTATAAATCATGGCTGAGAAGGCTATGAATCATAATGCTGCCTTGTCGGCGGCCTGAGCTGTGAGAAAAAAGGTAAAACCCTTAATACGCGAAGCGAAGAGTGTTAGATATTTCGCAGTGAAAAGCTCTTAGCCACCTTTGAGGAAATATTATATAGAGTTATCGCTCCGAAGAAATATACAGAGAAGCGGTGTTCCAACGGCTGAGGTATGGAGATATGGGGGAGCCGGAGCGCGCACGGGGCGGGAAGCGTGCGGGAGACGGTCTGGCGGCCGGTGTGGGGGGCTCGCACGGGGCGGGAAGCGTGCGGGAGAGAGTGGCAAGGGGTAGGGAGAACGCTCGCACTCGTGCGTCGGTGTGCATATTGTCTTTTCATTCTAACACCTTCATCTCCAGATTCGCCATCGCACCTTCGCATCGACGAAGATGTGTAAATGTATTAGTTAAAGTAGGCGAGGCGCGATCGCAGCAGGCAGGCGACGACTGCGCGCTGCGGCCTCTCGCACTCGACTAAGAGACTTGAGGATCGTGAACCACAACTCGGTGGAACATGTCAGTTGGCCGAGTGATTTATCTAGTACGCTAGTCATAATATATCTTTGTTAGCCACACGTGTATTGTATTTTTTGTTGTTGGGGTTCCGTCCGTACGAGACCATATTACTAAGCCTACGCCGCCGTGAGCGGTGAGCGGTACGTAGTATGGGTTAATTATTTGCAAGTTACTATAATATAATACTTATAAGGTACTAACAAAACATTGTGACTTGCGAAGTTTGTTTGTCAGTTTTTCTTCGCATTTGAATTTAGAACTGGCGGAATTTTCGACAAGTCCAAACGTAGGTTTCCTACCTACCTATAGATTATACAATAAACAATAAGGTAATATAGTTTTCATTGCATTTCATTTCAAGTCTCCGGTATGGCACCTACCTTCTCGGAGGTGACATTGGCTGGTTGGAGCACGTGCTTTACTAGGATTACATAAAAGAAAGATATAATAAAATGTATAGAGCGGATAAGGTAGGTGTTCCGGTTCGTTCGGTTGGTCACGCATCGCCGCCGTCTACGCGCTGGCAGCCGGCGTAGAGTTGTTGATCTATTAGAGGCGGAATATTGTCAGCCTCGTTAGCCTCGGTGGTGCGTTCGGTCTAGAACGATAAAAAAAGCTATGGACCCCGATAACCCTATCCTCGCCAGCGTAACACGATATAAGTAAAAGCATACTTGTTTCATTGGACGGTCGCGCGCTGGCCCGTCAGTCTGTCATCGGTCGCGTTCGCAAAAATCTGTTTAAAATGCTCGCATGCTCTGCGTTTACGTGTAAAAACACTACATCCAAGTTTAGTGTGCACAATAGTGGAATATCTTATCATTATCATCGGTAAGTACAATCCGCTCCCCGCAACTCGGCGACGCTAGTTCTCATACAAGCATTTGACAGTCCGGCGTCCATAGCTTTTTTTATCATTCTAGCGTTCGGTCGACTGTCGGCCGCGATCATAAGCGCACCTGGGCGCGGTCAGTACTTGTTGTTGTTGTATTGTGTTTATTGATCATTCATATGGCAGTTAGACTGTACTCGAACTCGTCACAATTTTTTCTATCCGGTTCGATTACACCCACGAAGAAGAACCAGCAAGAAATGTTTTTATTGGATTGGTTACCGCTCGACCGTTGAAGGCTGACCGTGGTTCGGATTCCACGTGAAACTGTAGATCCTTTCCCTTCTTACCTTACTAGTTCGTAGGGTTGGTAGCACCGTAATGAATGAAAGGTCGATTGAAACGGTTATGTAAATAGTTATTTTTTTCGTCTAGTTCTGTGAAACCGGCACGACTGAAGGGAAGGACTGACATGGCACCTAGTTCACCAAGGTATAATGAGCTGACATCACGGACTCAACTTTAAAATTTTGCTTAAACATTTTAATTTGAAAATTTTGATGTATGTTTGCTCACTAGATATATCACCTACAACATCATGTCATGTAAGTCCATAACACATTGAGGTGCCATGTCTGTCAGTGCTTCCCTTTGGTCATGCGGGCTACACTGAACTGAACGCGAAACAAAACACATATATGCTTCGATCGACCTTTAATTCAGTGCGGTGGTATCAATCCGGACGCGGCGGTTCACCTAATAAAGACGTTAAACCTAAACAAGGTATTAGGGAGTGAATCCGGCGTACCTTGTGAGAGGGCCATGTCCAGCAGTTAGTTAGCACCTGACGACAGCTAGTCATAAAATAAAGTGAGGTTTAAGTGAAAGAGCAATAAGCACTCTTAACAATTCAGTATATCAACTGAAACCTCAGCTGTATAAAAACAAAAACAACTTCTGAAAACATTCGGAACTCATGCAGAACTCCTAAGCGCAACTCGCAAATTGTTCCGAACTCGCTAAATTACCCACATGCGTAACTTCTGGGTCCGACCGAGTGAGTCATTACGAATGGAGTGGTCGGTGGCTTAGTGGTTACGATGCCAGAATCTCAGATGAGATGAGGCAGGTTCAAATATTGAGGCTATTCAAACTTATAGATTGAGTTTCGTGCTAAAAAAGTACCGACTCTTACAGGAGGTGCCAATTATACTTACCGCGGATGCGTACCAATTGGTTCTGCAGATCTTTACTCTCCAAAATCGGTAAACTATGGAACGCTCTCCCTGCCATATATTATTCCCCCCCAAATACAATCTTGGGTCCTTCAATAGGGGCGTGAATAGGTACCTGTGAGGCCAGCATAGCATTCGCAGATCCATCATACGACCGAATGTTCATATCACTATTATTACTCACCCATATTACAGTATTCACCCATAACTGTACACAAAAATAAACAAAATAAACACACAAGAAAAAAGAAATGCATAAAGCTCAATAAAAATTACAATAATAAAGCATTTAAGTGATAAATACATGTTGCATAAGATGTTTAAAAACTGTTTATAATTGTAAAAATTAAAAATTTCAATGCTAAAAAAATTACATACATACATCACGCGGTATTCCGACAATCGGAATAAGCAGAGTCGTCGGTGTTGGGCTGCAAGCACTCTTGTAAATTACAGCACAACACCGAGCACCACGTTTAAGAATGTATTGGGACAAGATAACTATCAAGCAGCAAGTAATGTACGTAGACCCACCTGCTACATGACTCGGTGGAAGGACCGTGCCAAGGTAATAGGTGGCGAGCCTGTCGCCTTTATGCAGGACATCTTTTCCTTATCCCTTAGTCGCCTTTTACGACATGCACGGGGAGAGATGCATTGGGGCTATTCTTTATGATAAAAGATTTAATTGGTAAATGCAGGTTGTATAAGCGATGCTTTAATTGAAAACAATGTATATGTAATTATAAAAAAATTATATTTAATTTGTAAAAAAAAATATTAATAATACTACATTACATATTTACAGTATTGCTTTCGACATTGTTACACGGTAAAAATACTCAAGTTAATAAAACCGTGTGGGACCGATACTTAAAAAGAATATCCCCACTGAATCTCTCCCCATGCATGTCGTAAAAGGCGACTAAGGGATAAGGAGAAGATGCCGTGCTAAAGGTCGAAAGGCTCGCCACCTCTCACCTTCGCACGGTATAGTGCGCGGGACGAATCTCGGCGTGTCGTCGCCGCAGCGGGCGACCCGCCACGCGAATACACTATAGAAGTACGGCGCGGGCGCGAGGGAGAACACTGACGAACCGCTGCGGCGGCGACACGCCGAGATCCGCCCCGCGCATTATACTTCCACCGAGTCATGCGCAGGTGGATCTTCGTGCCTTACTTGCTGCTTGATCGATTGAATTTTATTGGAATACTTTGCGAAACGTGGTGGTCGGTGTTGTGCTGTAATTGACCAGAGTTCTTACAGCACAACACCGATTGCTCTGCTTACCCCGATTGTCGGGATTCAGTGTGTGTGATATGTATATGTATGTGTTGTAAAGAAAAGGATTAATACATACTACATTACATATTTACAGTATTACGTTCGACATTGTTACACGGTAAAAATACTCACGTGAATTAAAATTTATATGATATGATATGACTCATCTTGTAGGTATGTACCGCCGTGTCTAGCTTTCATCTAGCTCTACACTGTCATAATGTTCTATCGATTTCACAGGGCGCGGATCCCGCGACGCTATAAATACGCCTGTCTGTATGTTGTTTGCGACAGGCGACCCCATGACGTCATCGTGCCTTATTTCCACCCTATAGGGTGCTTCGAGGACGAAGATAGGACCTACAGGAGGTTACTTTTTTTCAATAATAAAACCAATGATATTTTAGGAAAGATAGGTTATCTATATGACATTCAGTGCTCACACATGGCACGCCCTTGAAAAGTTGAGAGGAAGAACTATAAAGTGATGCGCCGTCTCGAATAGTCTTATTTCAATTATTATATTAGAATTAGTGTAGAATCTCATTACACACGACGGCATTTTCGATGTGTTAGCGGCTCGTGGTTAGCGGTCCGAACGCGTGCGTAGTTGGTGGGCGACTAACTTCAGACAGGACTGTGGTCTTGTATTTAATGTGCCACTTGGGAGCTCAGATAAACTATCTACCTCCTTTTAACTTATAAAAACATTGAATAAAACGAAAAGAAAATAATTCCTATTGAGATGATTGTGTGAAAATAAAATGAAAATTAAATAAAGTGAAATGAAATGAAAAAATCGTTATTGCACACAAAAAATGATTACAAAAGAGCGGAGTTAACGCCTAGATGCATTCTCTACAAGCATGGCATCGGAGCACGCGCTCTGGCTCCTCTGACTCGGCGAACCATAGCGATTACATAAAAGTTAAGGGAGAGAACTTACCTGTAAGGGAAATAACTTACCTCTAAGGGAAAGAAAATGTCAGCCTCGATAGCTCACTGGTGCATACAGTCGACTGTTGCTATTGATTGCTAAGCAACGCTGGACGCGGTCAGTACTTGGATGGGTGACCGCTCGACCGTTGGAGGCTGACCGTGGTTCGGATTCCACCTAAAACGTAGGTCCCTTCCCTTCTTATCTTATTAGGTGGTAGGATTCAACCCGCCCGGGTTGGTACCACCGCACTGAATGAAACGTCGCGTCGGTCGAAACGGCTATGTAAATAGTTCGTGTTTTCCGTGCAGTTCAGTGTAGCCGGCACGACCGAAGGGAAGCACTGACATGGCACCTAGTTCACCCGGTGCTATGGCCTGTAAGGGAAAGAACTTACCTGTAAGGGAAAGAACTTACCTGTGAGGGAAAATCCGGCCGGTATCAATCCGGTCAGGTTAAATCATACCACCTAGTAAAGTAAGGATAGGTTCATCCTAGGGACTCCCTATATAATACGGTTGTATGTAGGCACAGAGCATCAAATACCTACCGCCCGCGCCCCCTACTAGAGGCGCCCTAAGCGATGATATTTGAAACCCCATAACCGTACGCTGAGCTGCTAGCGCTTCGTATGTGTGTGTGTGTGCTAGTATCGACACTACACACAAAGAGGAGCAAGTTAGGCACACGCACAAAACAAATGCACACGCACAACACACATAATGTAAGTCATAGGCCACGCCCACAGGCTTCAACGCCGTTGTAGAGAAATCGCGCTCACGGCGCCTCTAGTAGGGGCGGGCGCGCGCATTTCATGCTCTGTGTATGTAGGTATGTATTCATTAACTTTTTTACAACTTAAAGTCACTTTCTCCCTGAGCTGTTTTTTCCTCAAGCGAAACTATGACTATGACAATGAAACTATGAAGCGACGGGTGTCCCATTGGTTTGGGCATCGCATCGGCTTTTCATGCGAGAAGTCCGGTTCCGGTCGACGTGTACCAATAATTATTTTATGACGAAAAAAAATTACGTGCATACCTAACACCTGCTGCTTCACTGTTCGGAACCGGTGTAAAACTGTAGGTTCCTTCCCTTGCCCCTTACTAGGTGGTAGGCTCAAATTGTAGCCGACTGGGTTGGTACCACCGTACTGGATGTAAGATGATGTGTTCTCCTCTAGTCCAGTATAGCCAGCAATCCAGGGAAGTCTCCAGTATGGCAGCTACTTTCTTTACCATTACCTTTAGCCAGCCATTTATTACACAGCCAGCATTTAGACAGCCATTAGCCAGTCTCGGTCTGCCGTCCATCCCGCGCGCACGTGTTCGGGCGACCGCACCGGTGGCGCCCTACCGCGCAAAAAAAAAAAATGGTGAAGTGTGGACAATGTTCCGTGATAATTAACGAACTTTTAACATTTGTATCGCATAAACTCGACGTTATGACTGAGCCGAGTATTATTCAGATATGCGAGAGCGCCTACTCGGAAGAAACCGTTGAGTCTGCCCGAGCAATCCTGAACGAGCTCCTCGGAAAGCGGAACACAAGAAGAGGAGATAACCGAAAGTCCAAGACACTCCAGGATATCATAAAACTGCTTAAAGAGACGCCCGAGAACCAGCTCCCTATCTTTGCAGCAAGGGACCTAAACAAGCTGCCACCGGTCTACTTCGATCATATCGACGCGACAACATTCCTGAAGGAGTTCGCTATTATTAAAACTCATATAGACGAGCTCCGAAAAGACAACGCCGAGTTGCGCAAGCAATTTGCGGAGAAAAACACAACCTACCAATCGGAAGCAAATACCCAGAGCTTTGCGTCAGTAGTCGCAACTAACTTGCGACAAGTGGCGCCTAAGCAGGTACCCGACAACACATGTGTCCCTAGCGTCGCTGACGCCACCCTCCCCGCCGCCTTCGCCCCCGTCGCCGCCCCGTCGTCACCGTCGCGTCGCCGGCCGGGGAGCAACCCAGCGGCGATCGCACCCGCCGCGGTCGCTCTCCCATCAGGTTTCCCCTCGGCCCCCGCCAGCCCCGCCGCCCCCGATTCGTCGTCGGCTGGGTCGGGACAGGACGCTAGCATCCGACCGCGCGTCTCTTCGTCCCCGCCGCGTCTACAGCCGCCGCCGCCGCCGCCGCTGCCGCCGGGACAGTCTTCAGGGCCGAAACGAAAGTTTGACTACAATATCGACCCAAATTTGCCTGAGAAGCTTCAAATAATGTTGAGACAAATAAAAATGAGCGAAATTTCGAATAGAGCGGTACGAGAAAAAACAGCTGTGAACGAAAACGATATGGATGGTTTTACCCAGGTGTCATACAAGAGACGATCGCTCAATAGGAGAGGTACAGCAACAGGGGATAATATAAAATTGAAGGCCGTGGAAGCTTGCGTTCCTATGTACGTCTCACGGTTTTCTCCTGATACTGCAATAGAGGACGTCGAACAATACATAACGGAACGAGACATGAAAATAAATAAAATCGAAGAAATTAAACAAACAAAGCTGACTACTTTTAAGTCATACAAAATTCTTGTGCCGAAAAATGAACTGGATGCACTAATGAAGGGCAACTTTTGGCCCAAAGGTATTGTCTACCGAATTTATAAGGAACGTAACCACATTAATATCAACAAAGATGGAAGGAAAATCAATTAAGTTCGTTTCTTTTAATTGTCGGTCGGTTAAAAATGCTACTGAAGACGTAAGAGAATTATGTAAGAGCCATGATATCGTTGCCCTGCAGGAGACCTGGTTACTTCCGCACGATCTGGGCTACCTGGACCGAATCGACGAGGAATTTGACAGCTTCGGTACCTCGGCGGTGGACACCTCAGCGGGAGTCCTTACAGGACGTCCGTATGGAGGTGTGGCAATACTGTGGAGGAAATCTCTCTTCACAAACGTATCTATCGTGGAGTGCAATGAGGACAGACTATGTTGTGTCAAAATTGACTTAGGCGAAAGAGCTATATTAGTGTTTAGTGTGTACATGCCCACTCAGAGTGAAGACAATTTGGCCGAGTACACGTCTTGCCTGGGAAATATTTATTCGATCGTGGAGAGCAGTGAAGTGCCTAGCGCTGTTATTCTAGGTGACTTTAATGCGCATCCCGGTACACTGTTCGGGCGGGAGCTCGATCAGTTCTGTGAGGAGCAGGAGTTTGTATGTGCGGACTTGTGTTTTCTAAAGCCGGACTCGAACACGTTTACTTACATTAGTGATGCGCACGGCACTGTCAAATGGCTAGATCACTGTCTGATGACTGTGGCGGCGTGGAATAGCTGTAGGAATGTTTATACTATAAGTGATGTGTTCACCTCTGACCACCTACCGTTAGTAATCGAATGTAAGATAGACCTGATTGTACAGTGTTTAGAATGTAATTTAGATAATAAAATGTATGCAAAAGTTCGCTGGGGCAATAGGGACTCTTTGCAAGCCACAGAATACTTCAAACAATGTCAATCTAGTTTCACAGAGTTATTAATGCCATCGAATATATTTAGTTGTACAGAAATATATTGTAATAAAATAGAACATAAACGTGCCATAGATTTATTATATTCTAGTATAGTAGATATTATTACCAACGCTGCAATAATGACATATAAAACGACACGAAAATTTAAGACAGTCCCAGGTTGGAATGATAACGCACGTGATGCTCACGTTAATGCTCGTGCTGCATACAAACATTGGATATACTGCAGCAAGCCGCACGAAGGTCCCATATACGACCACATGACAAACACGCGGAAAATCTTCAAAAATAGTGTTAAATGGTGCAACAAAAATAGAAATAAGATAGTTATGGACAATATAGCCACTCATAGATTAAATAATAATTTTGATAAGTTTTGGAAAGCCACTAACAGTCTCAACCACAAAACAAAACTGCCAATTTCTGTAGAAAACCATCAGGAGCCAAAAGATATAGCCAACCTTTTCCAGAAGCATTTTACAGTCAAACCAAATTTAGACAGACCTGACTCGCAGAAAATTTCACCTGTGATGGACGAACAACTAGCGCATCAAATAATAACCGTATTTACAGAGGATGAAGTCCTAGAGGTTATTCGAGAAATGAAACGAGGCAAGTCACCTGGCCATGACGGACTTAGCATCGAACACATCTACAATGCAGGCCCAGAGTTCATTAAAGCTATTACACATTTCTACAACCTATGCAACCGACATGAATATCTCCCTGACGCACTCATCAAAACAATAGTAGTTCCAATACCAAAGAATCGTAACGGTGACCTGACACGACTATCAAACTATAGACCTATATCTCTTGCGACGGTGCTGGCCAAGGCTCTAGAAAGGTTGATATATCCGAGGATAGACAAACAGATAATTATTAATGAAGCACAGTTTGGTTTTCGGCCTTCTGTGGGTACTGATATGGCCATTATGGCTCTCAAACAGGTGGTAAATTTTTACAAAGACCGTAAAACTAATGTGTATGCATGTTTTTTAGACCTAAGTAAGGCATTCGATAGGGTAGATTATAAGATCTTATGGGATAAGCTAGAAAATAGTAATCTCGCGAAAGATGTGCTCGCCCTACTACAATATTGGTACAAGGGACAGAGTAATACCGTGAGATGGGCAGGAGTTGAATCGGACAGGTACAGATTGAGGTGCGGGGTGAGACAAGGTGGTATGTCTTCGCCTTGTTTATTCAATTTGTACATGAATGAACTCATCGAGAGGCTCAGCAGTGCCGGTGTCGGATGCCACATAGGAGGCAAGTGCCTCAATAACATCAGCTATGCAGACGATATGGTGCTTCTGAGCCCCTCAGTGAAGGGGCTGAGGAAACTCTTGCAAATTTGCGAGGAATACGCACTAGCACATGGCCTTGTATACAACGTTGACAAAAGTGAAGTACTTGTGTTTAGAGCTGGCAAGGGGCCAGACTGTGTCCCGCCAATACTTCTAAACAATTTGCCACTTAAAATCGTTAAGTCCTTCAAATACCTCGGACACATTGTGACTGAGGATTTGAAAGACGACCTCGATATAGAACGACAGCGAAGGTCTCTGGCGATCAAAGGCAATATGATCGCTAGAAGGTTTGCGCAATGCTCGAATGCTGCGAAGATTACGCTGTTTCAAGCGTATTGCACGTGCCTGTACACAAGTCAACTCTGGTCTAGCTACACAAAACAATCTTTCCACCAAATTAGAGTTCAATACAATAATATTTTCAGAGCTTTGTTTAAATTACCCCGACATTGTAGTGCATCCGCAATGTTCGCTGAAACCAGAGTTGACGGATTCCTCGCCCTAATTAGAAAACAAATAGCTAGCTTTAAACACAGAATATACCGTTCCGATAATAGTATTGTACAGGCGTGTGCGGCGGTCTGGAACAGCAGTATCTTTAAACGCTGGGAGCAAGAACATGTATAAACATCAACATGTTTAGATAAGCTTGCCCTACAGTTTGTTAGTTTTAAGTAATCTTTGTACCTTTTGTATTTTTGTAATATGGACCTATGTCTGAAATAAAGATTCTTATTATTATTATTATTATTATTATTTACTTTACTGTAAACCCGGTTCTGCTAGGTTTCTAAAGCTATGTTTTTATTTAAATAGGGTTATTAGATATTAAACGAGAGATTACAGGAAATTTCGACAATGTAATAGTTGCGGCAAAAAACATATTTAGTTAAGTATACTTTTAAGAACAAAAATATAAAACGCAATGGTCTGCCTGAAAGTCAAACCATTGCTGTAGTTTTTATTTAGGCGTTTTGTTATTAAAAAAAAAGACAATTATTTTGGTAAACATTTTTCATTTATTTTAATAATGTTAGTAAGTTTTAAGCCATAGATTACAGGAAAACTGATTTTTTTTTGGGTAATAAATATTTGTGTGTGACAGTGTGAAGTCAATAACTAAAAAATCCTTTAATTCTGAATGGACAAGTATGTATGTATATATATAAACCGTAGATAAATAATATACGGGGGTTCCTTTATACGTCTATGATATAAACTGCAATTCATATGTATTTAATTTAATTTGTAAATAGTAATTTATACGTACTTATATGTAGTGTTTATTATAGATATTTTCCTTATATTATTATATTTTACATTCCCACACTCATGTCTTTTGCTACTATCTACGATCTCACAACATACGACTCTCAAACCACAAATGGTTGACTAGGAGAAATCCCTGTATGGGATGAGTCCGCCTTTGCCCCTCATGTAAGTTACTTATCGTTTGTTACTGTTAAATGTTTTTTTTTAGCAATAAAGTATTTCTATCTATCTAATATTTGTGGTATTTTTTTTTCTTAGGGTACCATAATTGTGCGAGCCTGACTCGCTCTTGTTTAGCTTGTGGATCTGATTCGAGTAGGTATTGTGTGAATCCTCCTTCAGACAAACTCTGAATAAATAAGGAGAAAGTGAGAAGATCAAGATAAATAGTGCCGGTTAGCCGCTCGCGAACTTCCTTCCTTACAACACACGTCCTCCTTACGCTTTATTGCCTTTCTCAAGGCTCTGTATCTAGAAAAAGCGCGATGACCCGTTGTGCGTACCACAAAACAAGTAAGCGTAGCCCCGCGCACTTTTTTTATGGAAACTGACACGGTTGACTACATCTGCTACAACATCCGTGATGTCAGCTCATAACACCGGGTGAACTAGGTGCCATGTCAGCGCTTCCCTTCATTTAATGTCGGCTACACTGAACTGGACGGCAAACAAGCACTATTTACATAGCCGTTTCGACCGACGTTTCATTCAGTGCGGTGGTACCAACCCGGGCGGGTTAAACCCTACCACCAAGTAAGATTAGGAGGGAAGGGACCTACAGTACAGTACTGGAATTAAGATGGCCGCATAGCAGCCTCGGTTGTGTTCACCTCTAGTCCAGTATAGCCCGCAATCCAGTAAAGTCTCCGGTATGGCACCTACCTTCTCGAAGGTGATATTGGCTAGTTAGAGCATGTGCTTTGGCCCCTCTGACTCGCGCGATGACTCGTTGTGCGTACCACAAAACAAGTAAGCGTAGCCCCGCGCACCTTTTTTTTATGGAAACTGACACTGTTAACTACATCAGCTACAACATCCGTGATGTCAGCACATAACACCTTGTTGAACTAGGTGCCATGTCAGTGCTTCCCTTCATTTAATGTCGGCTACACTGAACTGGACGGCAAACGAGCACTATTTACATAGCCGTTTCAACCGACTTATCATTCAGTGCGGTGATATCAACCCGGGAGGGATAAAACTTTTTTTTTTATGTAATCCGGTTATGGACTCCGGCTAGTAAGGGACAAGGGAAGGGACCTACAGTTTTACACCGGTTCCGAACGGTGAAGCAGCAGGTGTAGATATGCACGTAAATTTTTTCGTTAGAAAAAACTCATTGGGACACGCCGACCGGATTCGAACCTCGGACCTCCCGCATGAGAAGCCGATGCTCAAACCATTCGGCCACCCGCCGCTTAAACCCTACCACATAGTGAGTTAGGAAGGGAAGCAACCTACAGTTTTACTTGGAATCCGAACCACGGTCAGCCTCCAACGGTCGAGCGGTCACCCATGCAAGTACTGACCGCGCCCAGCGTTGCTTAACAATCAATAGCAACAGTCGACTGTCTGCACCACTGAGCTATTTAGGCTGACGGCATATTAGGGACAGTTTCTTGATACTTTCTTTGAACAGATTAAAGTCGTTCTCCAGTCTTACTCGGGCGAACGTACACAAACGTATTCATAGACAAAATGCTGACAACATCTTTTTGCTGCTTGCGTTAATTAATTTATTTTTTCAATCATAAGCATTGATTTGATTAATAATGCAAATGATGCGAACTTGGAACGAAACTTTTCTTCGACCCGTAGAATTCTGTTAAGTCGTGATATTTCTAGACTTGGGTTGGACTCGGCTGAAAGAGATAGATAGAAATACTTTAATGCTCCAAAACATTTTACAGTAACAAACGATAAGTAATTTGCACGAGGGGCAATGGCGGATTTATCAATTACAGGAATTTCTCCCACTCAACCTTTGGATGTTTGAAAGTCGTATGTTGTGAATATAACTATGATAAACTATAATATACTACATACAAGTAGGTACGTACTAATTAATTAAAAGTATACACAAAAACATATTTATGAATTAAAGTTTACATAATATATAATACCGAGATTATTGTGAGTAGAAGTTGTGAGTCTAGTCTCAAGCATTGTCTATGAATTCCAAATTACGACTTGAGACCGAGTTTTTGAAGACTGAGGACTCTTTATGTATACGGGCCTAAGTTCGAGGCCGAATGCCGAGCTACCGTTTACGTGAACGCACCTCCGCCTTCGGTCTCAGCCATAGTAAATAATATATTAGAGCGGTACGCTCGCATAATTTAACTATTTATAATTTCAAAATTATACGAAATATAAAAATAGCCTGCTACAGATGAACAGAATTGAATCGAATCAAATCGTACCCAATGAGTTCTAGCAAATATTGTACCCGCTGGACCGAACCTAAGACTGGACCCTTCCTTTATGGTAACCCTCCACGGGTGGCTGGGTACAAAATAACCGAGAACGGTAGAAGTCCATACACAGAAAAGGCATCGTCACTTATTGCATTAATTTTACACTGTAATCCAATTTTGGTCGACATGCATTCAATTTTGTCAGCCTCGGCAGCTCAGTGGTGCGGCCGGTCGATTGCTGTTACGCAACCCTGAGCGCGGTCAGTACTTGGATGGGTGACCGCTCGAACGTTGGCGGCTGACCGTGGTTCGGATTCCACGTTAAACTGTAGGTCCCTTCGCTTCTTACCTTACTAGGTGGTAGGATTTAACCCGCTCGGGTTGATACTACCGCACTGAATGAAACGTCGTCGGTCGAAATACCACCTAGTAAGGTAAGAAGGGAAGGAACCTGACGTGGAATCCGAACCTCGGATCAGCCTCCAACGGTCGAGCGGTCACCCATCCAAGTACTGTCCGCGCCCAGGTGTGCTTATGATCGCGACCGACAGTCGACCGACCGCACCACTGAGCTACCGAGGCTGACAAACTTAAATGCTCTGTGACCTAGATGAACGGATAATTATCGAAAAATTGACTTTTTTTTATGGAAACTGACACGATTAGCTACATCACCTACAACGTCCGTGATGTCAGTCCATAACACCGGGTGAACTAGGTGTCATGTCAGTGCTTGCCCCTTTGATCGTGCCGGCTACACTGAACTGGTCGGAAAACACAAACTATTTACATAGCCGTTTCGACCGACGTTTCATTCAGTGCGGTGGTACCAACCCGGGCGGGTTACACCCTACCACCAAGTAAGATTAGGAGGGAAGGGACCTACAGTTTTACGAGGCATCCGAACCACGGTCAGCCTCCAACGGTCGAGCAGTCACCCATCCAAGTGCTGACTGCGCCCAGCGCTGCTTAACAATCAATAGCGACAGTCGACTATCTGCACCACTGAGCTATCGAGGCTGACCTCCTCAACACTCGATGTCCCTTCCATTTTTACTTCCATGCTGAGCCCAATGAGATGTGACTGATTTCATCGTGGACCCCTCGAAACGGGTACCCGGCGGACGGGACAGTTTTACTAGTTAGTTTTTTGAAATATTTGAAAAACCGGCCATGTGCGAGTCGAACTCGCGCACCGAGGGTTCCGTATCGCCATGTCATGGTCAGTGCCACTCACTCCATCAAAGTATTAGTTAAAAAATGGTTCATACTCTTTTCAGTAGTTGGCACGCATACACTTCTTAGTTTCTTTTATGGGGACCCGCGTGAATTATTTACTTTTTCTTATTTTTATTATTTGTTGCTATATCGGCCATAATAACACATATTCTGTGAAAATTTCAACTGGCTACTTATTACGGTTCAAGAGATACAACACTCGGACAGACGGATAGACAGACAGACAGAAGGCGCGGGCTTAGAAATAGGGTCCCGTACGACGGATACGGAAACCTAAAAATTATAATCGAGACAAACTATACAGAGTTCGCTGTTACTACTTTTTCTTCGCTACGTTGGCTGAACTGGTCGGAAAACACGATTAATTTTCATTGACATTTGGATCGACTTTCATTAAATGCGGTGGTAGCAATCCGGACGATTTCGAACCTACCACCACAGATTACTTAATAGTTACTTCGTAACAGATAAATCACTCCATAGAAAATGTTCCTACCTTCGGGCTTTAATAGCCTACTGCTTCACGTCGCCAATCGCTGCGTGCGAAAATGTACCTTAACGATCGAGTGTAAAGTGGTTATTGCTTTGCAGCTGCGCGCAGTTGCGTGGGCGAGCGTCTACGTATACTTCGCGCGGCTGACGAATTTTCGCTGAAATAGACCTCCGGTGGCCCGTCGGACGGTAGGTAGTTAGCGCGCGCAAGTACATAGAGTGCGTGAGGCCTGCTACCATCTAGTAAAGTAAATGAAAGAACCTACTTAACTACTTTACTTTCAATCAGGCATTCACGTATCAAAGTTTGACAAAGGCTCTTTCCTGATACTCCTAATTAATAAGTCTCTGTAGTCAGAACTCTCAGCAAAATTGTTAATCTTGCTCTCAGGCTGTGTTTTCGATAGACTATAGTTCGTAAAATACAGCTTGATACGCGTGACAGATGTCATCGAGAACACCTCGCATGAAGTTCCGTATTTTTTTACAGTAAAATGCACGCAATACAACGTCATACTTTGTTGAAATGTCACTCTGACATCTGTCACGCATACAAAGAAATGTCACTTTGACATCTGTCACGCGTATCATAGCTTGATACGGTATTTTACAAACTATATAAGCGGTGTTATTATGTGGCTAGTCCTAGTACCGTGTGGGGCCGGTACTTAAAAATAATGGCCCCACTGCATCTCTCCCCGTGCATGTCGTAAGAGGCGACTAAGGGATAAGGATAAGATACTGGGCTAAAGGGCGACAGGCAAGCCACTTCTCACCTTGGCGCAGTCCTTCCACCTAGTCATGCAGCAGGTAGGTTCTTCGTGCCTTACTTGCTGCTTGATAGTTGTCTTGTCCGTATACTGTGCTAAACGTGGTGGTCGGTGTTGTGCTGTAATTTACCAGAGTCCTTATAGCACAACACTGATTACTCTGCTTACCCTGATTGTCGGGATACAGCGTGTCTTATGATATGACTTATGTATGTATGTATGTCCTAAAGTACCTACTTGTAATCCTTATCCTTATCCTTTCCTTCCTTGTATCAATCCTTCCATATCCTTCCTTCCTTATCCTTCTTTCCTTCCTTCCTTATCCTTATCCTTTCCTTACCTATAATAAAATCCAACGTCTGCTTTCTGTCTGAGTGTCTGAGTGTCTGAGTGTCTGAGTGTATGTCTGTCTGTCCGCTTATAACTCGAGAACCACTGAACCGATTTTAATAAAACAAAATTCTACGGATAGCTTGATTCTTCCCATCAACTATAGGCTACTTACTATCACGCTAAATGGCTTATGAGGTTAGCAGTGAAGTGAAATATGAGAGCGGGCGGAGCCGCGGGCACAGCTTGTAATACCTATAAAAAAAAATACCCTACGAAGTTTCTTGTCGGTTCTTCTTCGTGGATGTATCTAACTGCTATATGAATGAACAATTAAAAAACAATACAATACAATACAGGATTACCAGGAAGCAAGTCGTCTTCAAAAATGCACTTATCAAATCGGAAAGGAAAAATATTTTTTCACGTCAATGGTAATCGAACCCACAACCATCCGCTTACTAAGCAGGCCACGAGCCACTCAAACCCCGGACCTTCTCCCTCAGTGTATTTGTCCTCGAACAAAATGCACAGCTTCTGAAGAATTCAACAAAACGGCAGGACAAAGGCCGACTCAGACAGAGCGGCCTCATAAACAATTTCTTACTCCTCGATACAAGGAAGTGAATATCTAGAAGCAGCATTCTTTATTCTATATTCTTTATTCATCATTCGTATGGTAGTACACTACGCTTGAATTTGTCCTGTTAGTTTTTACAATCAATACAATAATAGCATGGCACGAAAAACTAAAATAAAACGTTCCACTGCGGGTTGTAACAATCCCCCAAAATTTTTCCGCGTTGACCTCGCCAACATTCGAGGTCTCCGCACAAACTTGGTTGCCGTCTCCCATCATCTGGAGTCGGCAAAACCCCATTTACTGTTCTTGACGGAGACTCAAATCTGCCAACCTGCGGACTCCACCGACCTCAACATTCCTGGGTATACTCTGTTCCAACGTTTTATACCCAAGAGCGGTGTCTGCTTGTATGGTCGATCTGACGTCTCCGTCAAGAGACTTTGCCATGTTGAAGACTCCCGCTTCCCTGTGATATGGGTCCGTGTGAATCTTCCACATGTGGTTAGAATTTATGCGGGCCTATATCGCTCGCCTAACCTGGGTGTCAACGAATCGACCTCATTCTTTGAGCACCTTAGCAGTGTGACGGACAAGTTGCTTGGTGAGCTTCCAACGGCCGAAATTGTGATGGTGGGCGACTTCAATGTCAAACACAAGGAATGGCTAGGGTCCCCCGTCACCGATCACTCCGGCCGGGAAGCTTACAACTTGGCCATAGCTCACGGATTGACACAGTTGGTTTCAGGATATACGCGTATACCTGACAATCCTGCGCATAAGCCCAGCTTGTTGGACCTTGTGCTGACTTCTGAACCTACAGGATACAGGGTTAGTGTCAGGGCTCCCCTTGGGAGCTCTGATCACTGCCTCGTGTCCTGTAATGTGCCGACTGTGTACTACGCGGAATCACGCGAGCCTAGTACACGCACAGTCTGGCACTACAAGTCGGCGCAATGGGAGGAATTCCGATCTTTTCTTGGAACTTTCCCTTGAAGGGAGGTATGCTTTGCCTCAGCGGACCCATCAAAGTGCGCCGTGTCTATTGCCGAGCTGATACAACAGGGTATGGAATATTTTGTTCCGTCTTCTGTTGTGCCGGTGGGCGGTAGACACAAGCCCTGGTTCAACCGCCAATGCCGCCTTGCGGTAGAGGCCAAGAATCAGGCCTTCAGGCAATGGCTGTGCGCCCGTACTGCTGAGGCAAGACGCACACTTAATGCCTCCTCCAGGTCTTGCAAGCGAACGCTCAATGTGGCCAAGTACAAGCACGACCATAAAATTGGCGAGAGGCTAGTTCGCTGTCCAACCGGCAGCCGAGCATTCTGGTCTCTCGCCAACTCTATTGGTCGAAACTTCTGTCGCTCTGCTACACCACCGCTGGAACGTCCTGATGGATAACTCGCTATCCTCGCGAAGGAGAAGGCCAACATTTTTGCTCGCCTTTTCGCGTCCAACTCAAATATGGATGACCAGGGTGCAACCCCTCCCTCGATACCACACTGTGGGATTTCGATGTTGGAGCCAAGGATGCACCCTAGACAGGTCTACAAGTGCTTGAAGACGTTGGACACTTCGAAGAGTAGTGGTCCTGATAGCATTCCAGCCATAGTGCTCAAGATTTGTGCCCCTGAGTTGACACCAATCATCTCCCGCCTTTTCCGTCTCTCCTTCGCCCGAGGGATTGTACCCTCTTGCTGGAAAAGAGCCTCGGTCCAGCCGGTTCCAAAGAAGGGAGACTCCGCGAACCCCTCCAACTATCGGCCCATTGCGATAACTTCACTATTATGTAAAGTTATGGAGCGCCTTATTAACACCCAGCTCCTAACGTACTTAGAAGCAAATAAACTCCTGGATGACAAGCAGTACGGATTCCAGAAAGCGCGGTCAACAGGAGATCTTCTAACGTACGTTACGCATATATGGGCCGAAAGATTGGACAATTTTGGGGAGTCGCTGGCAGTCGCCCTGGATATTTCCAAGGCTTTCGACCGCGTTTGGCACCGAGGCCTTCTAGGCAAGCTTCCGTCCTTCGGCATTCCACCCAAACTCTGTACCTGGATCGCCAGCTTTTTGGCGGATCGTTCCATCTTCGTTACCATCGATGGCTCGAAATCGGACGACTTTCCAATTAACGCTGGTGTTCCGCAGGGCTCTGTGCTGTCGCCTACGCTTTTCTTAATCTTTATAAACGATCTACTGTCCTTGGGCATGATACACAGCTATGCAGACGACAGCACGGAGCACGAGGGGTATGTTAAGGACTGGAAGAGTAGAGATTCGCGGCACAGGGAGGCTCAACGCTCAGTTGTTGATAAGGTCGATAACGTTCTCGGAAAAGTAGCTATATGGGGCCAGGAGAACCTTGTCACCTTCAACGTTAGCAAGACTCAGTGCTGCGCATTATCTACTAAGGTCGATCCCTTTCCTTTCCAAGTTAGTGTCCAAGGCAGCGTCGTACCTGTTTCGGAACACCTGGACCTCCTGGGCACTGTCTATTTCCAAAGACGTGGGTTTTCGGCAACTAATCGAGTCTAAGGCCAAAACTGCATCCAGAAAATTGGGAATACTTTTCCGCAATCGGCGGTTCTTCTCACCGGCACAACTATTCCTGTTGTACAAAACACAGATTAGGCCGGTGATGGAGTACTGCAGTCACATCTGGGAGGGTAGTCCCCATTATCTGCTAGCATCCTTGGACTCGATACAGCGCCGAGCCATCCGTCTTGTTGGTGACCCGAAACTTACAGATGGTCTGGAGTCCCTAAGTCACAGACGATTTGTGGGTTCGCTTAGTCTGTTTTACAGATACTATCACGGACGCTGCTCTGCGGAACTAGCATCCCTTATTCCCTGCCACCCGTCCTATCTCCGCATGACTCGTCGCAGAGAGACTCAGCACCCTTTTGTTGTTGACATTGGGCTTTTGAGAACCCATCGGCTTTCTAAATCGTTTCTTTGTCGCACCGCTAGAGTGTGGAACTGTCTTCCGGCGAGTGTATTTCCTGAATCCTTTAACCTGGGTGTCTTCAAGCGTCGTATTAACGGGCTAGACAGCCTAGCAACAGTCCGCAAATCTGCTGGCATGGCACCTAACTGAGCGTGGTTTCGCGAGGAGAGGTGATTTTGGCTCTGTCGACTGCACCATTGGTCCCTCGGCACAGCCACCCATGCTGGTTTACATAAAAAAAAAAAAAAAAATCCGGTTCGATTACACCCACAAAGAAGAGCCGGCAAGAAACTTCGCAGGGTTGTTTTTTTAACGTCTTCGATTTGTTTTTTTTTTTTTATGGAAACTGACACGGTTTGCTAAATCACCTACAACATCCGTGATGTCAGCCTATAACACCGGGTGAACTTGGTGCCACGTCAGCCTTCCCTTCGGTCGTGCCGGCCACACTGAACTGGACGGAAAACACAAACTATTTACATAGCCGTTTCGACCGACCTTTCATTCAGTGCGGTGGTACCAACCCAAGTGGGTTAAACCCTACCACCTAGTAATATAAGAAGGGAGTCATATCCTTTAGTCGCCTTTTACGACATACACGGGGAGAGATGCAGTGGGGCTATTCTTTTAAAGTACCGGCCCCACACGGTACAAACCGGCCCCACACGGTACATACATTGTGAATAACTACACAATAGACACCGCTTACAGTGTTAAGATACATCGTTTCTTTATCGCACCGCTATGGTGTGGAACTGACTTCCGGTGAGTGCGTTTAACGTCGTATCAACGGGCTAGATAGCCTAGCTGCAACAGTCCGCAAATCTTCTGGCAGCCATGCCTCTCTGAGCGTGGTTTCGCGAAGAGAGGTGTTTTTGGCTCTTTTTTTATGTAAACCAACATGGGTGGCTGTGCCGAGAGACCAATGATGCACGCATTTGTATGAAATTGGTCTTATTGCAGATTAATTTCACCTCCTCGACGAACCGAAGCCCCGTCTGCGTGCTGATTTCTTCCCTTGAACAAAGGCAGGCAGGGCAAATATTTGTTCAGCATAACGAGCCCGGCCATTAGTGAGAAAAAGTCAGTGCGTTTAGAAGCGGGAGTTATTATCATTGCTTCTTGCCATAAATAGTAAGGAATATACGTTTAATCGGAATGCTCATGTATGACCTGTCATTTTTAAGGGTTCCGTATCAGGTACGGGACCCTATTACTAAGCCTACGCCGTCTGTCTGTCTGTCCGAGGGCTGTATCTCTTTAACCGTAATAGGAAGCCCTTTGAAATTTTCACAGATTATGAGTTATTATGACCGATATAACAATAAATAATAAAAAAAAGAAACAAATAAAAATTCACGAAGGTTCCCATAGAAGAAACTAAAAAGTGTATGCGCGCCATCTACCGAAAAGAGTATGAAGCATTTTAACTAATCATGAATTTTAAATAATATGAAGCATTTCATAAACACGCCATAGATGGCGTGAGTGGCGCTGATCATGACATAGCGATGACGGAACCCTCGGTGCACTAGTTCGACTCGCAATTGGCCGGTTTTTTTATATGAAAACTGACACGATTCACCAAATCACCTAATATTTTCAATATTTTATATAATTATTTGTTTATATGTTAGATTTTAGAATATTTTATAGTTCATTCATTGTGAACTTCGTATTTAAAAAACCCGACTACTGAAAAATCACGCTCTAAAAAGTATGAAACAAGAAAATATTCTCATCTGAAATTGTTATGTACAAACTATCCAATATTTTATCGTCTATTATATAAACAACTTACACGTAATATGCCACTTTGCCCTATGGCATACGGTCGTATGCCACTTTGCCCTATGGCATGCGACCATGGCTATCCTCTGAACAACACTATGAATATTTATACATTAAAATATATTACGTGTAAGTTGTTTATATAATAGACGATAAAATATTGAATAGTTTGTACATAACAATTTCAGATGAGAATATTTTCTTGTTTCATACTTTTTAGAGCGTGATTTTTCAGTAGTCGGGTTTTAGTTTTTGAACTTATTTTTTATTTCAATTATTTTGGGGTTATAACTTCGTGATAAAGTACTTGCAGAGCCGTTTTACATGTTTTGTTTGTTTAGGTTTTATTGTTTTATATAATTTTAACATGTCCTGGGCGAGCTGGGTTCAGGTAAACGATAAACCGTCTCGAAGAAAGTAAGTAACTGATGGCGAGGCCGAAGGCCGAGCTGCGTTCAGGAAGACTATAAAACTTCTTGAAGTAAAAAAATAACTAAGGGCGAGGCCGAAGGCCGAGATGCATTCAGGAAGAAGATAAACCTTCTTGAAAATAGTAAGTAACTATAGGCGAGGCCGAAGGCCGAAGGCCGAGCTGCGTTCAGGAAGACGATAAACTTTCTCGAAGAAAGTAAGTAACAAAGGGCGAGGCCGAGCTGCGTTCAGGAAGACGATAAACTTTCTCGAAGACAGTAAGTAACTATGGGCGAGGCCGAAGGCCGAGCTGCATTCAGGAAGAGTATAAACCATCTTTAAGAATGTAAGTAACTGAGGGCGAGGCCGAAGGCCGAGCTGCGTTCGGGAAGACTATAAACCCTCTCGAAGAAAGTAAGTAACAAAGGGCGAGGCCGAAGGCCGAGCTGCGTTCAGGAAGACCATAAAATTTCTCGAAGACAGTAAGAAACTATGGGCGAGGCCAAAGGCCGAGCTGCGTTCACGAAGAGGATAAACCATCTTTAAGAAAGTAAGTAACTGAGGGCGGGGCCGAAGGCCGAGCTGCGTTTGAGAAGACTATAAACCTCTCGAAGAAAGTAAGTAACAAAGGGCGAGGCCGAAGGCCGAGATGCGTTCAGGAAGACGATAAACTTTCTCGAAGACAGTAAATAACTATGGGCGAGGCCGAAGGCCGAGCTGCATTCAGGAAGAGAATAAACCATCTTTAAGAAAGTAAGTAACAAAGGGCGAGGCCGAAGGCCGAGCTGCGTTCGGGAAGACTATAAACCTTCTCAAAGAAAGTAAGTAACAAAGGGCGAGGCCGAAGGCCGAGCTGCGTTCAGGAAGACGATAAACTTTCTCGAATACAGTAAGTAACTATGGGCGAGGCCGAAGGCCGAGCTGCATTCAGGAAGACGATAAACCATATTTAAGTGAGCTAGTAACAATGGGCGAGGCCGAAGGCCAAGCTGCGTTCAGGAAGACGATAAACTTTCTCGAAGACAGTAAGTAACTATGCAGGCAGAAGGCCGAGATGCGTTCAGGAAGAGGATAAACCTTTTCGAAATAAGTAGGAAAGAAGTTACTTTCTTCGAGAAGATTCCTCGAGGCCTTCCTGAACGCAGCTCGGCTTTCGGACTCGCCCTCTGTTACTTACTTTCTTCGAAAAGGTTATCCTCTTCCTGAACGCAGCTCGGCCTTCGGCTTCGCTCTTTCTTACTTACTTTCTTAAAGATGGTTTATCCTCTTCCTGAACGCAGCTCGGCCTTCGGCCTAGCCTTTTGTTACTTACTTTCTTAAAGATGGTTTATCCTCTTCCTGAACGCAGCTCGGCCTTCGGCCTCGCCCTTTGTTACCTACTCTCTTCGAGAAGGTTTAGTCTTCCCGAACGCAGCTCAGCCTTCGGCCTCGCCCTTTGTTACTTACTTTCTTGAAGATGGTTTATCCTCTTCCTGAACGCAGCTCGGCCTTCGGCCTCGCGCATAGTTACTTACTGTCTTCGAGAAAGTTTATCGTCTTCCTGAACATAGCTAAGCCTTCGGCCTCGCCCTTTGTTACTTACTTTCTTTGAGAAGGTTTAGTCTTCCCGCCCTTTGTTACTTATTTTATTAAAGATGGTTTATCCTCTTCCTGAACGCAGCTCGGCCTTCGGCCTCGCCCATAGTTACTTACCGTCTTCGAGAAGGTTTATAGTCTTCCCGAACGCACCTCGGCCTTCGGCCTCGCCCTCTGTTACTTACTGTCTTTAAGAAGGTTTATCTTCTTCCTGAACGCAGCTCGGCCTTCGGCCTCGCCCTTAGTTATTTACTTTCTTTGAGTAGGTTTATCGTCTTCCTGAACGCAACTCATTCACAAACTTCCGCGTTTATAATATTAGTAGGATGTATTTTGGGTAGGTTTGGAGTAAGGCCTGATTTTATTTAGAAATTATTCCCAATTATCGGGTGCATGCAAGCAAATCCGAAAGCAACAGCTAACAATATATATATTTTTGAAATGTGCTAATTAAGCCCTTTCATTTGATATCAAACACGGCATCATTAAAAAAAAATTTTTTTTTAGATCATGACTTTTTGTCACTTAGAGGGCGCCATAGTCAATTTCATGTGACGTGACATAGCCTATAACCAGCGGACGGTCAAGACGCTTTCAACGATACCTCATTTGTCAAATTATGATAAGTAGTTTAGAAGTTATGAGGGAACAGATGAACATGCATACATACATACATGCATACATACATACATACATACATACATACCGGTCAAACACATAACCCTCCTTTTTGCTTCGCCGTAGTCGGGTAAAAAGAAGAAAGTAAGTAAGCCCGCTACCCCACCTCGGCGCGCGGAACAATTCGGTTTGTATGAGCGCCACATCTTAGCGTAACCTGAACTTAATTGTATCAAGCCTATCCTGTGTCACGTATAGTTAAATGTGCTTATACTAAGTTTCATTGAATTCGGATGATCTTATGGATCGTTTTAAGAGTTATGGAGGAACACACAGAAAAGATTTCTAAAAATCGCCAATTTAGTTTTAGTATCATACATAGTCTACAAATACTTCATAATACAAAGTAGCTTACTCCATGACCATCCCTTACAGATTTATTATTAGTATTGATTTATTTGATTAGTGTCAAACTTTGACACAAATCCCTTCCAAAGTACTGCCGTTTACCTAAATAGACTTATGTAGGTTTTGTCTAGTTAAAGCTGTTTGACATGATAAGATTAAAGACAAAGTTCGACCCTCGTCCCGAGTTGTCTAAAAATCAATTTTCTTTGCCACTATCAACTAGTTTACGTCATGTTAAGTAGTTTGAAGCTTTGGAAATCTCGGACAGTGTTTCACAAGGTCTTAAAACTAGAACGCGATTGGCGGTTGGTACCACCGCACTGAACTAAAAGTCGGTCGAAGCGGCTATTTAAATAGGTTGCTTTTTAGTGTTCAGTACTGTAGTTCAGTGTAGCCGGCACAACCGAAGGGAAGCACTGACATGGCACCTAGTTCACATGGGCTGATATCGCGGATGTTGTAAGTGATGTAGCCAAAATTGTCGGTTTCCATAAAAAAAACAAATACCACGTAGGTAGTTGATCGGTTTTTTTATTATTTCTTATTTTTACTTTAGCGTCTGGCACTATAATCACGGCAAGTTTGACGCGTGCGTGTATTATCGTTTTTAGGATAGTGCCAACACAAAACAAAAATTTTGAAAAAAAAAATTCATGTTTCTTGTATGGGAACCCCTTTATTTTATAGGGAAGAATCGGGCAAGAAACCTTACAGAGCTTTTTTTTTAAATGCTTAAATATAACTTACATGATAATTTTTAATTATGTTAACTATAACATACTTTAACTAATAAAGATTGCATTGCTGAACGGGATAAAGCAAAAACTATGACGAACCATACTGAATATGCATATGTCTCTATGTAATATTGTTTTTTTTTTTTTTTATGGAAACTGACACTTTTGGCTACATCACCTGCAACATCCGTGATGTCAGCCCATTACACCGGGTGAACTTGGTGCCACGTCAGTGCTTCCCTTCGGTCGTGCCGGCTACACTGAACTGGACGGAAAACACAAACTATTTACATAGCCGTTTCGACCGTCCTTTCATTCAGTGCGGTGGTATCAACCCGGGCGGGTTAAACCCTACCACCTAGTGATATAAGAAGGGAGTCATATCCCTTAGTCGCCTTTTACGACATACACGGGGAGAGATGCAGTGGGGCTATTATTTTAAAGTACCGGCCCCACACGGTTACGTTTGTTATTGTTGTGTGTTCTTTATGGCGAAACAAATATCTGAATCTGAACCTGAAACAGACGGGCGGCATAAGCTTAGTAATAGGGTTCTGTACGCATACGAAAGCCTAAATAAATATCAAAGTCACTTCCATACGAATAGTTTTTAAAAAAGATATTCATACATTACAGCATGTTATAATATAAGTGTCATCAGTTACTAACTTTATCACTACCAGGATATATGGCCGCTGCTCTGACGAAATTACTTCCCTTATCCCTCCTCCTGCTCGCCTTCGCCAAACCCGCTATACTCTCGCGGAACACCTCTTTGTAGTGGACAGAAGAGTTCTTCGAACTGCACTATTCTCTAAATCGCTCTTTGTGCCGCACTGCGAAGATGTGGAACGGGCTTCCGGGGAATATCTTTCCCCACTCCTAAAATCCACGGATCTTCAAATCGCGGGTTAATAGCATTTCCCCAGCGACATTAGTTCGCCTCCAAGCCGGACTGGCACCTCCTCGGGGGTGAAATTGGCTACGCCTGAGGCTTCGACCTTGGGCACGGCCACCTAGTTCGGAAGGAATAATTTTTGTTTTTAAATCCCGGAATTCCCAGATTTTTTTCAGAATTCCCGAAAGAGATCTTCTCGCTGACATTACGTATTTATTAACCGACTTCAAAAAGGAGAAGGTTCTTAATTCGACTGTATTTTTTTATGTTTTTCCCCTCAACTTTCGACTGGGTGAACCGATGTTGATTTTTTTTTATTTAAAAGCTGGTGCTTCCCGTGTGGTCCCATTTCAATTTGGTCAAGATCGGATTGGAAAGCGAGGCGGAATCGCGAGGCCGAAGGCCGAGCGATACCGCCGAGTACATTAATAGCAAAAAATTATTAAAAAAATACGGTGAAATAAAAAACTATTTAAAAAAAAATTTAACTCGCCTTCAAAAACGTATGAAATAAAAAAAATCGAACCCTAAAGTTGAAGGCGGTGCTAAAGCAAGCAAAAATAACCGACCGCCTTCAAGTCCAGGGTTCGATTTTTTTTTAGTTCATAGATTTTTGAAGGCGGTTTTTATATTTTTTTAATACTATACCTATTACGTATGATTGTTATGCAACTAAAATCAATAATCATTTTAATTTGTTGTATCTAATGGAATACATCCTCCAGGGAGTAATATTTCAATGGCACGGACGGTAAATTTAATTAAACTTTAAATCCTATCTAAACGGGAATAAGTTTTCGTTCAGAACTGTTGGCAACGTGAATCACGGGGGTGTCTTCTATAGTTTGTGCGACCGCCATCCGTCACGGAACCCTACTAAGGTAGTTTATTTTATTTTACATTAGTTTATGTTGTACTAAATTTTAACCGCAGCTCGGCTTGCGGCCTTGTCGTATTTGGGTTAGGTTTTCTAGAACTTATGCTTAGGTCAACCGTCGCGCTGAATTCTCTTGTTGGAGGGCCATAACTTTGGACTGAAACGTCGAGCCATATAGCTCAAAAGACCTGAGTAATTCCGTTACTTTTTAGGGTTCCGTATGCATACGGAAACCTGTTATTAAACCTACCTAATCTTTGGAACCGTAATAGGTGACCGGTTGAAATTTACACAGAATATTTGTTTTATTATGGCGGATATGCCAAACAAATATTAATAATATTTTATGTACATAAAATAATATTAAAAAGCTCAAGTCAACTTCTCGTGTCCGATGTCAAATAAGACTTTGGTGACTACAGCATAAGGTTCAACGTTCAACCGTGCAAGTTGACTGTTCGCAAAAATTATGCGACACTATGAAGGTGCAACAGAGCGAAAATTTGGAGATAATACGTAACGGTCCGGCGGCGTAGTTGATTATCGCGTTGGCGGCTCAAGCCAGAGACCCAGGTTCGAATCCTGGCCGGGATGTATTTTTCCAATGATTTTAGCTTTGCATTTTTCTAATAAAAATATATATAAAGCTAGTACGTGCTTAGTACTAACATATAAACATAAACATAAATATTAATAAAAGCTAAAAGTAAAAAATTAATGGGGTCCCCATACAAGAAAAGAGCTATGAATCTATTAGCACATATTCACGCTACAGAATAATAGATGTCGCCACAGGTACTTTGCATTGCAGACAGACGGATATGGTTTTTTGACAGTTATGGTATAGCGGATCTACGGAACCCTCCGTGCGTGAGTAAAACTCGCACTTGACCGATTTTTTAATGATCACGATATTTCAAAACCCTTACATGCTTCGCACTTAAATTATATTTATGCTACTTGGGACTATTTTATAGAACGATAGAACAAACGGGTCTTTGAGTGTGTTCTATCGCGTATACCATGGGGAGGGCTCGGAGGAGCTGTTTGACGCGATCTCGCCGTCCCCTTTCCACCTTTGCACCACGGTAACTGGACAGAGATTGCATCCCTACACGCTGGACTTACCGTAGACGTATGGACTACGGTATCCCTACACGTGGACTTAACCCTCTCCCTGTTCATAATTTCCCGCGAAGTACAGTTTCGGGTGCTTGAAGAAGTGAAACCTGAAAGGCCGGCATGGCATTCACAACCCGTTACTTACTGCGTGACTTTGGAAGGAAATTGCCAAGGTGAGAGGTGGTTTTCCCGTCCGACCTTTAAGACGGCATCTCGTCCTTTAGACTAAGTGCGGGCCGTATGCACCCCTACCTCATCGATTAGCAAGATGTGACTAATCTAGGCTGTTGCATATTAAAAAGTTATGTTTTAGAGTACAGGGTTGCCTGGGCGTAACCTGGAGGGTTCTGTACAGTGAGCAAAAACATTATCCTTTTTTTCCTTTCACGACATGCACTGTCGGGGCCGCTATTGACCAATTTTTCATGTCATGTGGCCCCTCTGATTCGAGCACGCATACTGGATCGCATAAAAAAATTGTATGCAAATGCGCGGAATTTGCATTTCTATAAGTCGTCTGGTTCCAGTATGCCACCGCTGACGGTTATGTATGACGTAACAGCTATCGGTACCGTCGACAAAAAAGTCGGATAGACGAATACTCCCGCCACCAGGTGTTAAACTGAACTGTCGTTACTTCGTATTTCAGGCATAGAATTAATATGTACTACCATGTAATAATAATTCTACGTAATTAAGTGACATGACTAGTGAAGCTAGCGCACACGTCATAGTCATATTACTATTCCTTTTTTTACTCGTATTGGCATTTGAACACAACAAATGTTAGTAATAAAACAAATAACACAAAAAAAAAAACTAAATTCGTACACGCGCGAGGGGTAGGTAGCTCAATTACACATATAATACGGGCGTGGCTACGCGGTATTATATTCTTTGGCTACGCGACAGCGATACTAACGCTACTGAGCTAGGCGTCAGCGGGTGTGGCGTGAGGCGCGATGTGCGGAAGCGCGGGCTGAGGTAGCAGCAAACCAGCAATAGACAAGTAATACATATACTCGTAATTTTGGAGACCTTCCAAAGAATTAGCCTAGCCGTGCGGTACATCAAAGTGTTGGTAGCGATAATGTCTAGTTAGTGACGTCACGAATCTCAGAATATTTTAATATTACTTATGCTATCAGCAGCGGTTAATATCGCGCTATCTTATCAAGCTTTTACTAGCCGAGTGGTTTAGTCACGCGTGAAGGCTGCGCGAATAGCTAGCGAAACCTCGGCAGGCTTCGCGGCAACAACGCACCGCTGAGCGGAGCATGGGCATAGTAAAAGGAGACGAGTAGGGCAACTGGAGCCCATTTTTTTAATAACTACCTACGCTACTCCGAGGCACCAGGGCTGTCGCAACTCACAACACTAACACATTACACAATTGACAGGTCAGTCAGTCAGTCAGTCAGCGTGTAAGCGTCCACTGCTGGACATACGCCTCTCCAATTTTCCTCCAGTCCTCCCGGCCTTCAGCGGTACGGAACCACTGCTTTACGCCGACGTACTTGATGTCGTCGTCCCACCTGGCGGGTGGTCTTCCCACACTCCGTTTTCCTGTCCACGGCCGCCAGTGTAGGACACGGTTACTCCAGCGGTCGTCGTCTCTTCGGCTGACGTGCCCAGCCCATTGCCACTTGAGCTTAGCCACCCGGTATCCAATATCGACTACTTTGGTGCGTCGGCGGATTGCCTCGTTGCGCACCATATCACGTAGCGTTATTCCCAGCATGGCTCGCTCCATTGCTCGCTGGGCAACTTTCAACCTTTGGACAACACCGACCGTCAGCGTCCACGTTTCACACCCGTACGTCATAACCGGGAGGACACACTGGTCATATATACGGGTTTTTAAATTTTGAGGAAGATCAGACCTCAGGGCGAATTTTAACTTTCCGAAGGCAGCCCAACCCAGTTGAATTCGTCTCTCGACCTCCTTTAGCAGACCTTGTCTACCAAGCCGCAGAATTTGACCGAGATATACGTACTCTTCAACCTGTTCGATCACTTCTCCGTCAATAACGATTTGTCCTCCCGTCATAACCTCGGTCGCCATGACCTTGGTTTTGTCCCGGTTCATCTTCAGACCCACCTTCATCGACGCTGTATAGAGGTCTTCCAGCATGGTCTGAAGCTGATCTCGGGAATTTGACAGAAGGACAATGTCATCGGCGAAGCGCAGATGACTGAGAAGATCTCCATTCACGTTGATACCCATGTTGTCCCACTCAAGCGTCTTGAACACATCTTCTAATGCGTTCGTGAAGAGCTTGGGTGAGATCACATCCCCCTGCCTTACGCCCTTACTAAGGGGGATGGGTTGGGTATTTTCGTGGAGCCTCACAGTCATCGTCGCGGACCGATACAGATTTCGGAGTACCTCGATGTAGCGGTGGTCGATTCTGCACCTCAGGAGGGAGTTTTCGACAGCCCATTTTTCAACTGAGTCGAACGCCTTCTCATAGTCGACGAAGGCTAGGAAGAGCGGCTTGTTGTATTCCTCGCACTTTTGCACCACTTGTCGCACAGTAAATATGTGGTCCATGGTGCCGTATCCTTTCCTAAATCCAGCTTGCTCACGAGGCTGGTACTGATCCAGCCTCTGTGTCAGCCGACTCGTGATGACTCTCGAAAAGACCTTGTACACGTGGCTGAGAAGTGAGATAGGTCGATAGTTTTTCAACTTCGCCCTATCCCCCTTCTTGTGAAACAAGACAACGACACTATTTCGCCATGCGGCCGGAACTACACCACTTTCAAGAACTGCATTGAAAAGTTTCTGCAGTTCTTTCAAGATCGGTCGTCCGCCAGCATTTAGAAGCTCCGTCGTTATCCCGTCTTCACCTGGAGCCTTGTGTTTTTTGAGTCCTTTCAAGGCAGCCTTTATCTCATAGACACTAATCTCGGGCAGATCCTCCGTGTAGTGTCTAGTGAGCGGCGCACGCCTATCAGAGTCGACTGGTTTGCTTGGACTCGGGGCAGGAATTGCTGCGGAATACAATTCACCATAAAATTCCTCCACCGCCTTAAGTATATCCGGCTTTCTTGCGGTGACAACCCCATTCGCTCGCTCGAGTTTGGAAATTTGGTTAGCGCCGGTAGAGAAGGCACGGGCAAACACTTTGCTGCCTCGATTTTCCTCTATAATGCGCTCAACCAACTTTTCGACTTTTGCTGAAGTGCTGCTCTGCAGTGTCCGTTAGTGCGGATACGAAGTCCGTATACACCTTGTCGATGTCGGCATCCTCATCTCGTGGCACCAAGCTAAAAGCATCCTCGAGTTTCGCTTCGAAATTTTCGAGCGTCTCGTCCGGTATGTTCAGCTTGGCCAGCGGTTTGTGAATGAGTTTGCGCCGTTCCATCTTGAGGTTTAACTTCAGCGTACCTCGCACTAGTCGGTGATCGCTGCCAGTATCGAAGCGGTTAAGGACAGTAACGTCTATACATGACGATTTACTGTCCGCCAGTATGTAGTCTATCTCGTTTCTCGTACAACCGTCAGGGCTGGCCCACGTCCATTTCCTTTTCTCCTTTTTTAGGAAAAATGTATTCATGGCGTGGAGCTGGTTGGCTTCGAGATAGTTGACCAACATCTGGCCGCGTCGATTTCTGGCACCGATACCGTACGGACCTACTGCTCTCTCTCCCTTCAGAGGCTTGCCCAGTTTGGCATTAAAGTCTCCCATCACGTACTGGAAGTGAGATTTGTTGGTTTCCAAGGCTTTGGATACATCCTCGTAGAACTGCTCCACCTCGTCGTCAGCGTGCGAACTCGTGGGAGCGTATACCTGCACCACCTTCAGCTGATACCGCTTGTTCAGCTTGATGATGATGTAGGCCACTCTGTCCGACACACTGTCGATTTCGATGATGCTGTTCACGAGGCTGCGCCTCACCATAAATCCCACTCCACCTTCCGATTTTTGGGGATTTCCTCTGAAGTAAAACAGATTGCCGGAACGTAGCACTTCAGTCTCTTCGCCCTTTCTTCTGACCTCACAAAGACCTAGGATGTCCCATTTTATATGAGCCAGCTCCTGTTCTAGCTCGACCAGTTTCTCGTGCGTTCTCAAGGTCCGTATATTGTGAGTAGCCAAGTGTAGTTGGGTGTGGCAGCCAGATCTAACCCAGGGATTCTTAGCACCCCTCACCCCGCCGGAACCAGGACCGCCACCACGATGATCCGGAATAGCGGGGCCGCTGGGAACTAGGGGCCGAGGTACTGTGTTGCTTTTCATGTTGGAGGGTTTTGGCCATAAATCGCCACGTTGGCCAAACGTCTTGGCGAGTCTTCCGCTCTCGTCAGCCTTAGGATTGTAATACCTACGGTATTACGCACCTAAGTTTCCAGGATATACCGCGAGGAGGTGTGAGTCGGAAATTGGAGAAAGAATTTCACTCCGCCACTACTTCACCATCGTGCGATGGGGCAGCATTAGCAGGTGATTAATTCAGTCCCCCGTTTATATCCATATCCATATTTTATATCCATATTTTTTAAATAACTACCTACGCTACTCCGAGGCACAAGGGCTGTCGCAACTCACAACACTAACACATTACACAATTGACAGGTAGTGAGCCCATTATGGTGGAAATGCAATTCCAGAGAGAGAGAGAGAGATAGAAAGAGAGAGAGATAGAAAGAGATAAAGAGACATAGAAAGAGAGAGAGAGAGAGAGAGACATAGAAATAGCGAGAGAGAGAGACATAGAAAGAGAGAGATATATAGAAAGGGAGAGAGATAGAAAGAGAGAGAGAGAGAGAGAAGTAGTCAATCGTGTTAGTTTCCATAAAAAAATAACAAAACGAAAAAAAATCGAGAGCGGCCATCACTGACTACAAGCGAGGAAAGTGAGAATGTAAGTAGTGGTTGTGTACGGACAGCGTGCGCTGGCGCGCGCTTGTGTGAGTGCGAAATCAGCGCGCTTGTATGAAGACGATTAACTAGTCTGTTTAAACTATGGCATGGATTACCTATCATTGTTTATGCATACTAGGAGGGAACATACCCATGCCACTTGACCGATTTGGTGGGAGGGAGACGTTTGTCAAAATTCAAGGCGGACGGTGGCCGAGTGGTTTGGGCATCGGCTTCTCATACGAGAGGTCCGAAGTTCGAATCCGGTCGGCGTGTACAAATGAGTTTTTTTCTCACGAAAAAAAATACGTGCATACCTACACCTGCTGCCTCACCATTCGGAACCGGTGTAAAACTGTAGGTCCCTTCCCTTGCCCCTTTGCTAGGTGGTAGGCTCAAATTGTAGCCGACTGGGTTGGTACCACCGTACTGGATGTAAGACGGCCGCATAGCAGCCTCGGTTGTGGTCTCCTCTAGTCCAGTATAGCCAGAAATCCAGGGAAGCCTCCGGTATGGCACCTACCTTCTTGGAGGTGATATTGGCTAGTCGGAGCATGTGCTTTGGCCCTTCCGACTCGGCCACTCATACCCGAATACATTGAAACAAAATTTCCATGCTGCTAAGTCACAGTGGGGGAGAGGGTATTATGCACCCTGTATACATATCACACGCTGTATTTCGACAATCGAGGTACGCAGAGTAATCGGTGTTGTGCTGCAAGTACTCTTGTAAATTACGGCGCAACACCGACCACCACGTTTAGCAAAGTATTCGGACAAAATAACTATCAAGCAGCAAGTAAGGCACGAAGATCCACCTGCTGCATGACTCGATGGAAGGACCGTGCCAAGGTGAGAGGTGGATAGCCTGTCGCCACGGCACCTTGTCCTTATCTCTCAGTCGCGTTTTACGAAATCCACGGGGAGAGATGCAGTGGGGCTATTCTTTTTAAGTACCGACCCCACGCGGCATCATCATTTCATTTCATAGCATTTTAATTTATCATCTCCCTTAGTAGTGAAGTGTCGATCATTTCAATTTTTCTGATTTATGTTAACTAAAAAGTCTTTCTGCGATACAGAATTTTTTCTAATCCAGAAGACTAGGTTATTGTACTGTACGATTTCATGTGATAATAAATATTTTCACTTTCATTTTCATATTTTCATTTTCATTTTCATATTTTCATTTTCATTTTCAATTTCAATTTCATTTTCATTTTAATTTTCATTTCATTTCTGTTACCTGCTCTTCCCCCCGCAAGTTTAGACATCATGCAAGGGGGATTCGTTCAGAAGAGAAATGGGCCTTACTTATAGATTTATATGGGAAAAAGTTTGCCTTGGAAACTTGATAAAATATGACCGAAATTCTGAGAGACGTTTCCCTACTTTTGTGAATGCGGTAATAAAAATCGTACTTTTTTGAGGTTAAGGGTTAGGAACGAAGGGTGGACACAGGGGGGGGGGGGGGGGCGCAAACGTCCCCCTTACTCCCTCACATCCATATACCGCCTTTTCTATTGTAAGCTCGACATATGGCGCCGACGCACCCATGAGCTGTCTAACGACGCCCACGGATATTCGGTGGTATGCGGGGGTTGCGAATCTCATGCCGGCTTGACAGGTGCCCATTCAGGTGCCCTCTTGAAGGACCTGAGGCTGTACTTGGGTGGAAATATATGAGCAGGGAGAGCTTTCCAGAGCTTACCGGTTGTGTTTTTTTTTTAAGGAAACTGTCACGGTTGGCTACATCACCTACAACGTCCGTGATGTCAGCCCATAACACCGGGTGAACTAGGTGCCATGTCAGTGCTTCCCCCTTTGATCGTGCCGGCTACACTGAACTGGTCGGAAAACACAAACTATTTACATAGCCGTTTAGACCGACGTTTCATTCAGTGCGGTGGTACCAACCCGGGCGGGTTAAACCCTACCACCAAGTAAGATTAGGAGGGAAGGGACCTACAGTTTTACGAGGAATCCGAACCTCGGTCAGCCTCCAACGGTCAGTGGTCACCCATCCAAGTACTGACCGCACCCAGCGTTGCTTAACATGTGTGTAGAGGAAAGATTCTGTATAAGGAACGTATTTTCATATAACACCGTTGGAGGCTGACCGTGGTTCGGATTCCACGTTAAACTGTAGGTTTCTTCCCGTCTTACCTTATTAGGTGGTAGGGTTTATCCCGCCCGGGTTGTTACCACCGCACTGAATGAAACGTCGGTCGAAACGGGTATGTAATAAATAGTTCGAGTTTTCCGTCCAGTTCTGTGTAGCCGACATGAAATGAAGGGTAGCACTGACATGGCACCTAGTTCACCCGGAGTTATGGGCTGACATCACGGATGTGGTAGGTGATGTAGACAACCGTGTCAGTTTCCATAGAAAAAAAATAGATAGACAGACCCTGACAGACAGACTTTAAAAGAATAGCCCCACTGCGTCTCTCCCCGTCCATATCGTAAAAGGCGACTAAGGGATAAGGACGAGATGTAGTGCTAAAGGGCGACAAGATAGCCACCTTTCACCTCGGCACGGCCCTTCCACCGTGTCGTGCAGAGCGATGGGTATTCGTACCTGACTTGCCTCCTTGATAGTTATCTTGTCCGAGTGCTTTGCTAAACGTGGTGGTCGATGTTGAGACCTTGCAGCACAACACCGATTACTCTGCTTACCCTGATTGTCGAGATACGGAGTGATATGTTTTTTTATGTAATCCTGTATGGGTGGCTGAGTCGGAGGGGCCAAAGCGCATGCTACGACCAGCCAATATCACCTCCGAGATGGTAGGTGCCATACCGGAGACTTAGATTGGACCTGGAATGCTGATTATACTGGACTAGAGGAGAACACAACCGAGGTCCTATGCGGTCATCTTACATCCAGTACGGTGGTACCAACCCAGTCGGCTACAATTTGAGCCTACCACCTAGTAGGGGGCACGGGAAGAGACCTACAGTTTTACACCAGTTCCGAACGGTGAAGCAGCAGGTGTAGGTATGCACGTAAATTGTTTCGTCAGAAACAACTCATTTGTACACGCCGACCGGATTTGAACCGCGGACCTCTCGCATGAGAAGCCGATGCCCAAACCACTCGGCCACCCGCCGCATGTATGTATGTATCGACAGACCCTTTGTCAACCGTCGCGCCGGCAGACCTACTCGTAATGTTGGCCAATACGTTTGGCCCTCAGTGTCGATCAGCACAGCTCCAAAACGACCGTAACTAAAATGTATTGCTGATAGATTTGAACATTACCTTTTTCTCTCCAAAGAGCCTGCTTCGGGAAACTGCAGAACGCCTAACACTTCACAAAATTTCACATCACATGTTTCACTAAACTTTTTTTATACACTTTCATACACAACCCGAAGCCTTTTTTTTATAAAACCTTTTCACTTTAAAGCACCTTGATAAAATTCAGCAAAAAACTAAATTCACCAGATTCACACTAACGAAAGCAAAATTTTGAAAACCTCTTCACCGACAAAAGCAGCATAGAAATTATTTTTCGAAAAGCGCGACCGCGCCTCCTCTTGCCCACACTGAAAGCGTCCTGCGAACGCAGGCTTCGGTTCAGTACTGAAGGCTTGAGCGGTTGAAAGTGCGCGGTCAAATGCACGAATATTCCATAGAGTCAATGTGTCGCTCCTTTGTTACCATTTATATCTAATTGTGTGCAAATGATTTGATATTTTAACCCAACTACGGTGAAATCAAAGGAAGGGCTATGGGTTTAGCTTGTACAGCATGTATGTATGTATGTACCGTGTAATGTACCGTGTGGGGCCGGTACTGTACCGTGTGGGGCCGGTACTTTAAAAGAATATCCTCACTGCATCTCTCGCCGTGTATGTCGTAGAAGTCGACTAAGGGATATGACTCCCTTCTTATATTACTAGGTGGTAGGGTTTAACCCGCCCGGGTTGGTACCACCGCACTGAATGAAAGATCGGTCAAAACGGCTATGTAAATAGTTTGTGTTTTCCGTTCAGTGCACTGTAGCCGACACGAAATGAAGGGAAGAAATAATTACAAACGACACTACCGGTTTCGCAGCTGACATCAGAAATGTTGTAAGTGATCTAGCCAATCGCGTCAGTTTCCATAAAAAAAATGTATTATGGTTCGGATTCCACTTAAAACTGTGTGGGTCCCTTTCCTTCTTACCTTACTAGGTGGTAGGGTTTATCCCGCCCGGGTTGATACCACCGCACTCAATCAAACGTCGATCGAAACGGCTATGTAAATATTCGTGTTTTGCGTCCAGTTCACTGTAGCCGACACGAAATGAAGGGAAGAAATAATTACAAACGACACTACCGGTTTCGCAGCTGGTAGTGCAATAGTGCAGATGGGACAAACAGTTCCAAACAGCACTACCGGACCGGTAGTGCAGCTCGGTAGTGCAGTGTGGAAGGAACTATTATCACCTACTTACGTACCTATATATTATTTTATATTTTTAGTCATAATTTTTAGGCTTCAGTATCCGGTACGGGACCCTATTACTAAGCCTACGCCGTCTGACTGTCTGTCTGTCTGTCTGTCCGTCCGTCCGTCCGTCCGTCCGTCTGTCCGAGGGCTGTATCTCTTGAACCCTAATAGGTAGCCCGTTGAAATTTTTATAGAATACATAATTCCTCTTTGACAGAATATGTGTTATTATGGCCGATATAACAACAAATAATAAAAATAAGAAAAAGTACAAAATTCACGTGGGTTCCCATAGAAGAAACCAAAAAGTGTATGCGCGCGCGCCATCTACCGAATAGAGTGTGAAGCATTTTATTTAACCAATCATGACATTTAACTAATATGAAGCATTTCATATCACACCATAGATGGCGTGAGTAGCGCTAACCATGACATGGCTATACGAAACCCTCGGTTACTCGGAGTTCGACTCGCACTTGGCCGATTTTTTAAAAGTAATGTTAATATTACATTTTTGTAAGTTCTAGTATTAATTTGTTCGATTGATTATATAAATCTTAACATATACTTACCTTTATTAAATTTGTTAAATTGTTTCATTGTAAATTTTGAGACGAATTTTTAATTACACCTTAATACGGAATGCTTGAATTTGAATATGAATATGAATAAAAAGATTCCTTAGATATCTAATGAATCCGTGAGATGGAAAATTTAATCTGACATCTTGGCCCAAAAAATATGAATGAATTTATGAATGAATTTGATTCCCGTCAGTTTTCTCTTCTCGAGAACCTCTCAAATTACCGCAGAGTAAATATTTCAGTGAGGGCAAGATGTTTTTGGGTCCTCACAATTGTAACACAAGACGCGGCGGAGTGAAAAACAAAATAAACAGCAATCATTTTAAAAGAGCGTATTTACTTGTGAAAAAGCCTTAGTAAAATACATACATACATGTCACACACGCTGAATCCCGACAATCGGGGTAAGCAGAGTAATCGGTGTTGTGCTGCAAGAACTCTGATAAATTACAGCACAACACCGACCACCACGTTTCGCAAAGTATTCAATCAAGATTCAATCCACGAGTCAGTCGATCAAGCAGAAAGTAAGGCACGAAGACCCACCTGCTGCATGACTCGGTGGAAGTACCGTGCCAAGGTGAGAGGTGGCGATCCTGTCGCCCTTTAGCATGGCATCTTGTCCTTATCCCTTAGTCGCCTTTTACGACATGCACGGGGAGAGATGCAGTGGGGCTATTCTTTTCAAGTACCGGCCCCACACCGTATTCATGTAATCCCGTATGGGTGGCTGAGTCAGAAGGACAAGAGCACATGCCCCGGAATGCAGGTGCCATACCGAGGGCTCCCTTTTTTAATGGAAACCAACATGGGTGGCCGTGCCGAGAGACCAATGGTGCAGTCGACAGAGCCAAAATCACCTATCTTCGCGAAACCACGCTCAGTTAGGTGCCATGCCAGCAGATTTGCGGGATATTGTTAGGCTGTCTAGCAGGTTAATACGACCTTTGAAGACACGCAGGGTATAGGATTCGAGAAACTGCCGGAAGACAGTTCCACACCCTAGCGGTGCGACAAAGAAACGATTAAGCGAACGTTATTAAGGACTAGAGGAGATTTTGGTGTCCGTGGTCAGGTCAATGTAACTATCCAGTCTGACCACGGATACTGACCCAAAATCAGCATCCCTTTTATATCATAAAGCTTTTGCCCGAGGCTTCGCTCGCGTGAAATTCGTATTTAAAAAGAAGAAAGTAAGTAAGCCCGCTACCGTACCTTTATTTCGGCGCGCGGAACAATTCGGTTTGTATGAGAGCCAGATCTTGCGTAACCGGAATTGAATTTCATTGAGCCTATCCTGTGTCACGTATAGTTAAATGTGCTTGTACTAAGGTTCATCTAATTTGAATCATGAGTTTAAGAGTTATGGTGGAACATACATAAATACAGAAAATATTGCTAAAAATCGTCAATTTAGTTTTAGTATCAAACATAGAGTCTACAAACGCAGTACCTATCTCATAAAACAAAGTAACTTACTTCATGACCATACCTTACAGATTTATTATTAGTATATATTGATACTGCTGTCCTGTATCTGTACATAAAATGCTTATAGAATATTGTTAACGAAACCGCTATTTATCTTTCCTCTGTCCCACTTTTTCTTGTAATTTCCTTCAAAATATTAAATTCTCTAATCGCCTTGAATAATATAATATCCACACTACGCGCTGTCGTGGTAATGTTACTCCATTGTAATTTCCCAAGAGGGTAGAGGTGGATGGGGCCACAAGAGGCCATCCACGATCCAGCGGCTCTCAACCTGGGCATCGTCGTACCATCACATATTATTATCATTTCTTTATTTACACATTTGTTTAAAACTAATTTTGTACACATTAAAAACCTAACTACCTATTAAAAACCTAAAATTACAAACATATACAAAATTAATCTTAAGAAAATGGAGTTTCCACCACCGGCGGCGCGGCGCGGCGGGGCGAACCCAAGCTATTATTATTTTATTTCCTTTATTTCACATTTTCAACATTTTCTCTTAATTTTACATATGTTATACAAGAAAGTAATAAAGATACACAAAATCAATACAAAAATTCACAGATCTCGTGCATTACACGACCTTCGAGGTACATTGAAAATGAACTCAAGAAAATAAAAAAAAACTATTACATTTATATATTTTTTATTATTTTTCAAAAACACAATCAGCTTAAAAAATGTAAATTAAAATTTAGACAGAAACAGAGATAAGCTTGACATTATGTCTAACTAAAGTAACAAATTAATAAATATCAAATATAAAAATATTATATAGGTTAGGTTAGAAGATGCGTCGCTACGCGACGCATTTTCTAACTCAGATTAGTCCGCGCGCCGCACATACCTCCCGCGGTATTCAAAATTCCGCCGCATAAAGGATAAGCTACAGCCTAGACCGTGAGAGATAGCGAAGCCCCGTTTTTTACAAATTCTAGCCCAACTCAATAGTTTTTAGCCCTCCCGACGGCTTTTTTTCATTTTTTCGATATCGTTTTTCGAGAAATCGCCGATTCAATGAGAGAAGACACCAAAAAATCACGTCATTTTTCGATTTTTTTTTATTTTTTGAAAAAAGTTTTTGACTTGACGCCATATTGTAGCCCTCGCCGAGACGCATCTTTTGACACCCCAATCATTCACGTAGCTGTAAAATTCACGACACCAGGGCGATGTCGCACTTTTCCTTGAAATGGGTGCCCTACCAATGCGATCGAAAAAACATTTTCAATGTTAAAATTAGAAACGGTAATACCGCCGGCGGCGGGAGACAAGCCTCCAAGCGCGCCGGCGGGTGTAGGCCGTGGCTACGGAGCTCTCCGAGACGACGCCAGACTAGTTTCGAGCGATGGGTGGTGGTACTAGACACGTAGGCCACCACCACCCCCATCTCGGAGAGGTCCGTATCCACCGGCTGCGGGGCGACGACACGCAGCAGTCCTTTCATGGATCTTGATCCTCGTGCGTGCGCCGCCGCCGTTGCGCACCGTACCGCCACGCCGGTAGCGGGGGCTGTAGTCAGAGCACGGAGACCCGATAGCCCCAAGCAGGCCGGTTGATGTGGCGGACATCGCCGTCCCGTCGTCGTAGGTCTTTATTATTATTATTTTATCCATGAACTGGCCCCATATTAATCAATCTATACTAATAATAAATATGTGAGGGATGGTCATGGAGTAAGTTACTTTGTTTTATGAGATATTGCGGCTGTAGACTCTATTTATGATACTAAAACTAAATTTACTATAAACCGATCATCCGAATTTTATTAAACTTTGTACAAGCACATTTGATTATACCGTACACAGGATAGGTTAAAATAAAATTCAGTCTCGGTTACGCTAAGATGTGTCCCTCATACCGGTTTCAAAAACGAAAAATTTAATTTTTATTATTGGTAATCTTTCAACGTATACCACTCGACAAATGAGAACAATATTTTTATTAAAAACTTGATTTACGCGGCCCTTATTCATTATAGTTGAGGACCCCTGATTTCGTTTATCCCTTAAATTTGGCTTTTTTCCTGAATATCTATACATATTTCAACTTTCAAGAGGATCGATCGAAGCCGTTTCGGAGCTAGCCCCTAATAGCCCCTTTTTCGGATTTTCGCAGGGTCACAGACGGGACCCAAAAAGGTTGGGAGAACCTGGGCTAACCAATTAATTATATATATGTAAATATATGTAAGTAGGTACTTAAATTATAATAATGGCCATGAAGTGAAAATTTATTTCAGTTTTATAAAAACTAAAAAAATCAACTGCATCTCTCCCCGTGCATGTCGTAAAAGGCGACTAAGGGATAAGGACAACGTGCCGTGCTAAAAGGCGACAGGCCCGCCACCTGTCACCTTGGCACGGTCCTTCCATCGAGTCATGCAGCAGGTGGGTCTTCGTCCTGTCTAGCCAGCAATCCAGGGAAGTCTCCGGTATGGCACTACCTTCTCGGAGGTGATATTGGCTGGTCGGAGCATTTCCTTTGGCCCCTCAAAGACAAAGTCAAAGACAAAGACAAAGACAAATCATTTATTGAAATTTTTGTAGAGTATTTGAACATTGATCGCCTGCCTGTCAGTCAGTCAGTCAGTCAGTCAGCGTGTAAGCGTCCACTGCTGGACATACGCCTCTCCAATTTTCCTCCAGTCCTCCCGGCCTTCAGCGATACGGAACCACTGATTTCCGCCGGCGTACTTGATGTCGTCGTCCCACCTGGCGGGTGGTCTTCCCACACTCCGTTTTCCTGTCCACGGCCGCCAGTGTAGGACACGGTTACTCCAAGGGTCATCGTATCTTCGGCTAACGTGCCCAGCCCACTGCCACTTGAGCTTAGCCACCCGGTGTCCAATATCGACTACTTTGGTGCGTCGGCGGATTGCCTCGTTACGCACCATATCACGTAGCGATATTCCCAGCATGGCTCGCTCCATTGCTCGCTGGGCAACTTTCAACCTTTGGACAACAGCGACCGTCAGAGTCCACGTTTCACACCCGTACGTCATAACCGGGTGGACACACTGGTCATATATACGTGTCTCGATCAGGATCGGGCCAGGATCGCCTGCCTGGGTTGTACATGAGTTCTACTACAAAATTCCTGGGTAGGCATGCAACACAGCACTAACACTACTCTCTCGTGAGAGTTGCGCAATACTGAATCAATTACTTATGTATAAATCAACAATTATTAAATAGGCGCCTAATTACCACTCATACTGAATAAAATAAAATATAAATTAAATTAAATCAAAATCAAAATAATTTTTTGTAAGTATACATACAATTGATTAAGTGGGCCAATACATATAAATTAACCATTGCTATTTAAAAAAAAATCCACTTTATAAAAACATTCTACCTAAAAACATTCTTCTAATTTTCAACAACTACCGCCGGGCGAGGACTCATCCATTGTTTCTAGTGCCCAAGTCGCGGACAAACTTACTACGCCACTCACCAGTTAGTCGTGCCTTGACACTGCTCAATGAATTGACTGCACAGGTTCCGGAGTTGGACATATTTGCCTCCTCAGTTCGGGAGTTCGCAAATGCTGTCATGAAGCACCTGAATCGGTAATTCCTTTAAATGATGTTTTGGGTAAATCTGTAAGGTCATGTATAATAATTATAAATAAATAAATAAATAAATAAATTCTTTCATCAGCCAGTCATATAATTTATTTTTAAATAGTTTTAGATTCAGTTGGCTGATTTCCTCCGGAATCTTATTATATATTTTTGTCGCCATGTAATAGATGCTCTTTATATATACATTTGTTCGAGGAAGCGTACTGAGCAGATTTCCCCATCTTCTTGTATTGTAGTTGTGTATAGTACTAGCAGTTGTAAAATATTTAGGTTTTTTCTTAACAAATACACAAGTTTCATATATTATGCACAGGCAGACTCCGACTCAGCTCATTTTTTTTATGAAAACTGACACGGTTGGCTACATCACCTACAACATCCGCGATGTCAGCCCATAACACCGGGTGAACTTGGTGCCACTTCAGTGCTTCCCTTCGGTCGTTCCGGCTACACTGAACTGGACGGAAAACACAAATTATTTACATATCCGTTTCGACCGACTTTTCATTCAGTGCGTTACGGTATCAACCCGGGCGGGTTAAACCCTACCACCTAGTAATATAAGAAGGGAGTCATATCCCTTGTCGCCTTTTACGACATACACGGGGAGAGATGCGGTGGGGCTATTCTTTTAAAGTAGATACCGGCCGCACACGGTACGAATTACACACCGATACCTACACATACCGGAATACATAAAACAAATGTATGTATTTTTTTTTTATGGAATCTGACACGGTTGGCTACATCACCTGCAACGTCCGTGATGTCAGCCCATAACACCGGGTGAACTAGGTGCCATGTCAGTGCTTCCCCCTTTGATCGTGCCGGCTACACTGAACTGGTCGGAAAACACAAACTATTTACATAGCCGTTTTGACCGACGTTTCATTCAGTGCGGTTGTACCAACCCGGACGGGTTAAACCCTACTACCAAGTAAGATTAGGAGGGAAGGGACCTACAGTTTTACGAGGAATCCGAACCTCGGTCAGCCTCCAACGGTCAGCGGTCACCCATCCAAGTACTGACCGCACCCAGCGTTGCTTAACATTCAATAGCGACAGTTGACTGTCTGCACCACTGAGCTATCGAGGCTGACATAAGCTGACATAATGTATGTCGAGATTTTGTGCTCATTACTGAATCACACTATATAAGGTCTTTCATTAGTAGGTAACGATACGCTGTGGGGTGTATGTGTATCAGATACTGATCACGTTCCCATAGCAATTTTTTTTACGATATAAAAAACGTACTTATTAAGGTGAAAATTAAATGTATGGGAGTGAGTAGGTTTTTTATACATACATACATATCACACACGCTGCATCTCGACAATCGGGGTAAGCAGAGTAATCGGTGTTGTGCTGCAAGAACTCTGGTAAATTACAGCACAACACCAGCCACCACGTTTCGCAAAGTATTCGAACAAGATTCAATAGATCAAGCAGCAAGTAAGGTTTTTTATATCGTAAAAAAACAAATTGGTATGGGAACGTGATCAGTATCTGATACACATACACCCCTTAACGTATCGTTACTCAGTATATGTCAAGTTCAGTGTAGATGGAAAACAATAAACAGAGTGGGACGTGCCCGATGCTCCCGGTAGAAATTCGCTGAGCGCGCGGAAGCCGAGTACATCCTTTGTGGACCGAATTTAGACTGCCGCAGTGACATAGATCAACGTTATTTTAAGAGGCAGCAGTACCTTGAAGAAATTTTCAAACACACGTGAAATTTTGTTTAAGAAGTACAGCTGTAGTCAACTTTCGTTAAAGCATAGAAGAGAGAGTACTTACACTGTTTGTATGGTAGTTTCTCGAAGAAAGCCAAAAAAAACAAGATGGAAGGCCGAGCTGCGTCCAGACAAAGTAAATAAATAGATGGATAGAAATACTGTATTAGTCCAAAAACATTTTACAGAAACAAGCGCGATATAATAATTTTAATTTAATTCACCCCGCAAAGACGAACTTGTCTCATACAGAGATTTCTTCCAAGCAACCTTTAATTGTTTGAGAGTCGTATTTAGAGAAATAAAGATTCATATTGCGTAAATACTTTCTCGAATACAACATTGATTGACGGTCAGAGGGCGGCGCCAAAGGCCGAGCTGTCTTCAGCTAAAATATATACTTTCGCGGCGACAACAAGTCGCCAAGGCCGAGGTCGAAGACCCATCTGCATTTTGTTAAACGAAATACGTCCTCGAAAATACAGTGAGAGCAAGGCCGAAGGCCGAGCTGTGTTTGGGTAAAATATATTAAGGTATATTAAGGACTTTTGAAGGGAAACCAAGTTAATTTCAAGACAGTTTTTAATTGACGACAAATTAAATATTATCTTTAACATTTTAAATTAAAGATATAGGTAAACAATAGTAAACCTTCAATATTAAACCTTACACCTTGAGAGGCTCTCGCTGAGTGGTTGGTTCAAGGGCCAGTTCCAGAAGGCAGCCCTGCTCGACACTGCACGCCACGCATCGTTCGGACGTTTCTCTCCCTAGGGCCCGATCATCGGTAGCTTGGGTTCGCCCCGCCGCCGGTGGTGGAAACTCCGTTTATTTTTTATATTAATTTTAGATTAAGTTGCTTGTAAATATGTAAAAATAATAAAAGAAAAAAAAACGTGTAAATAAAGGAATAATAATAGGAAAATAATTCATTTCTCTGTGCATTCTAGCGTACCCGCACCGATCCTTGCATTCAGACAAGGGTGCGACCTCAAATTAACTGATGTTACAATGTACTTGTACCAGGCCTCACGCACTCTATGTACTTGCGCGCGCTAACTACCTACCGCCCGACGGGCCGCCGGCGGTCTATTTCAGTGAAAATTCGTCAGCCGCGCGAAGTATACATAGACGCTCGCCCACGCAAGTGCGCGCAGCTGCAAAGCAATAACCACTTTACACTCGATCGTTAAGGTACATTTTCGCACGCAGCAATTGGCGACGTGAAGCAGTAGGCTATTAAAGCCCGAAGGTAGGAACATTTTCTGTGGAGTGATTTATCTGTTACGAAGTAACTATTAAGTAATCTGTGCTTGTACTCCACTCTGCGTATTTGACAAGATAACATTGTTTAGTTAGTATCCTGCACAATCGTACAACCTGTAGCGTGTGGAGCCGGTACTTTAAAAGAATTGCTCCACTGCATCTCTCCCCGTGTATGTCGTAAAAGCCGACTAAGGGATATGACTCCCTTCTTATATTACTAGGTGGTAGGGTTTAACCCGCCCGGATTGGTACCACCGCACTGAATGAAAGGTCGGTCGAAACGGCTATAAATTAGTTAGGGTTTTCCGTCCAGTTCAGTGTAGCCGGCACGACCTAAAGGAGGCACTGACGTGGCACCAAGTTCACCCGGTGTTAGGGGCTGACATCACGGATGTTGTAGGTGATGTAGCCAACCGTGTCAGTTTACATTAAAAACAAAAATCACAGCTGGGATATTATGAAGAACTTGACTGTGTGACCGTTAGACCGTTGGAGGCTTACCGTGGTTCGGATGTCACGTATATTTGTAGGTAGGTACGTCCTCTTCTCACCGCACTAGATGGCAGGGTTTAACCCGCACGGGTTGATACCACCGCACTGAATGAAAGGTCGGTCGAAACGGCTTTAGTTCGTGTTTTCCGTTCAGTGTAGCCGGCACGACCGAATCGAAGGGAAGAACCTATTCACCAACTCGCCATGGTGTTAAAGGCTGACATCGCGGATGTTGTAGGTGTTGTAGCCAACCGTGTCACAAGAACGATTTAGAAAATCGTGCAGTTCGAAGACTCTTCTGTCGACTACAAAGGGGTGTTCCGCGGGAGTATCGCGGGTTTGGCGAAGGCGAATTGGAGGAGGAGGGATATGGGAAGCAAGTTCGTCATAGTAGTACCGATTAAACAGGCTCAATGAACCAACGATACGTTTGTGCTTTAGAGGTGAGAGAGACTGATATATTCAAAGAACAACAAAAACTCCCGACCCTTAAAAAGTCAAAAATAATTTCCGTTTACTTTCATAAAGAAGTCGGTGGACCGCTAAGTAAATACCCGCGCAGCTCTGAGTTTTTGTATTTTATTTACTTAGCGGTCCCCCGACTCCTTTAAGTAAGGACACGGAAATTATTTTTGACTTTGTAAGGGTGGAGGTTTTTTTTAAATTTGTAATTTAACTTTTATTTCAAGCTTTTAAAAAAAAAACGCGCATGCAAATCGGTGCATTTTTAAAGATAATTTATTTTTTGATTACTTAATTGCTTGATTACTTGTTTACTTTATTACAAACATATCTAACAACCATCCCGATTATAGGTACCAGCTTTCTAATAAAAAAAACCGCATTTAAATCGGTCCATCCGTTTGGGAGCTACGATGCCACAGACAGACACGCCCATGCACACATACACACACACAAACAAATTTTATTTTATGTACCTACATCATTTATTTCACTTGAGTATAGAAACACCTTTTTTTAATAAATAAACAACTACACGGACACACCCCACACACACGAACGCACGCACGCACGCATGCTTTCCTTTAGATTTTGTTCGGCATGAACAGCACCAGTACCCTAATCACGAGATTTAACCTAAACCGCGTACTACGCTACACCTTGTTCTCCGCATCATTTTGTATGGAGAAACGAAGCAGCGCCTCTAGTGATAGATTTGCGAACTTCGTTTCTCCATACAAAATGATGCGGAGAACACGGCGTAGCGTGCGAGGCGTAGTACCTAGGTGAAATCTCGTGATTAGGGTACTGTACCTTAAACACGAGATTTAACCTACACCGCGTACTACGGTACGCCGTGTTCTCCGCATCATTTTGTATGGAGAAACGGTGCAGCGCCTCTAATGATAGATTTGCGAACTTTGTTTCTCCATACAAAATGATGCGGAGAACACGGCGTAGCGTAGCGTAGTAGGTTAAATCTCGTGATTAGGGTACTGTACCCTAATCAAGAGATTTAACCTACACCGCGTACTACGCTACGCCGTGTTCTCCGCATCATTTTGTATGGAGAAACGGAGCAGCGCCTCTAGTGATAGATTTGCGAACTTTGTTTCTCCATACAAAATGATGCGGAGAACACGGCGTAGCGTAGCGTAGTAGGTTAAATCTCGTGATTAGGGTACTGTACCCTAGCGAGATTTTTAACCTACACCGCGTACTACGCTACGCCGTGTTCTCCGCATCATTTTGTATGGAGAAACGGAGCAGCGCCTCTAGTGATATATTTGCGAACTTCGCTTCTCCATACAAAATGATGCGGAGAACACGGCGTAGCGTAGTATGTGGTGTAGGTTAAATCTCGTGATTAGGGTACTGTTCGCACTCGAGCGCGCGGGACAAAGTCCTTTACGCGTGTTTCAACATACAGAAACTACTGTCAGTAACCGGCTGGCACGAATTTCTGTCTGCGCGGTCCGTAAATCGTACGGGCAGATGTTCACGACATTGCGAACGGTTCGTCCTCAAATATTAAAATATACGAGTCCTCGCCTGAAGCTTCGCTAGCCGTCAATTCTATATTAAATTTCCTTTGGCTTGAATTTATTTTTTATTTTTAGGTTTCCGTATCCCGTACGGAAGCCTATTACTAAGCCTCCGCTGTCTGTCAATCCGTCCGTCCGTCCGTCCGTCCGTCCGTCCGTCTGTCTGTCCGAGGGCTGTATCTCTTGAACCGTAATAGGTAGCCCGTTGAAATTTTCACAGAATATGTGTTACTATGGCGGATATACAAAGAATTAAAAAAAGAAATGTTAAAAATTAAGGGGGGCTCCCATACAACAAACGTGCGAAAAATCGATTAGTCACGCTACTGAATAATAGATGGCACTTATATATATAGGCTTTTATACATTGCATTGTTGAAAGACAAAAGATAGGCGGATATTATTGATTGCGGATATATACGGAAACCTCCGTGCGCGAGTAAAACTCGCACTTGTTTATGGAAACTGACACGGTCGGCTACATCACCTACAACGTCCCTGATAACAACCCATTACACCGGATGAACTAGGCGCCATGTCAGTGCTTCCCTTCATATCATGTCGGCTACACTGAACTAGACGAAAAACACATACTATTTACATAGCCATTTCGAGAGGTACCCGGCCGAAAACGTAACTAAATAAGCTATCTTGAAATGTAATAGAATAGAATAGAATAGAATAGAATAGAATAGAATAGAATAGAATAGAATAGAATAGAATAGAATAGAATAGAATAGAATAGAATAGAATAGAATAGAATAGAATAGAATAGAATAGAATAGAATAGAATATAATAGAATAGAATAGAATAGAATAGAATAGAATAGAATAGAATAGAATAGAATAGAATAGAATAGAATAGAAATCCTTTATTGCACACAAAAGCACAGAGATACACAAGACAGAAGATAACATACAGAAGAAGAATGGAAGCTAACAATAATTCACACAGAAACAAGAGAACAGTAGCGTGCAAAGGCGGACTTATCACTTTAAGTGATTTCTTCCAGTCAACCTTTGTTGCAAATGTAATTTTTGCTCTCAGATAGTCTTCAGTGCGTGAGTGAGGGCGACAACGCCGAGCCCACCGCTAGCGCTACCGCTAGGTGTCTAGTAAATTATGTCGGTCTGCCTATATATGGTGCTTCGTTATTCATGTCAAATGTTTCGGGAGGGTTACTTATACACTCAAACAAATACGTACCGCAAAAAAAAAAAATATTTTTAGCATTACTTTTCGAGAAATTTCTAAACATTAACCTACACACCAGTAGTTAACTTGCATTGTACGGGGTCAATGACCGTACTATGTTCAAACGCAGAACAGCTGTTTGTTGTAAGTGAGTCACAAGGTCACTATGATTGGTTTTTACAGCTACTTATTTGATTATTTTTTTTGGTATGAGGAAAAATGCTCCTATAAACATGTGTGTTTTTCTTATTCTTACGTAAGTGTTTGATTGAGTGCGTATGTAACTTTTTCGAAGTTATTGACATGAATAACGAAGCACCTTATATAAAACAGAGGCGGCCTAGCAGCCTTGGTCGCCCTAGGCCGTTTAGTACCAGCCGCCCTAATTCAGTGCAGCCGCTCATTTCTGCAAAGTTTACAGCGTATGTACAGACGTGAAGTTGTGCGAAAATCAGTATTGCGTTCGGTTCGACTTGCCAGAAATATTTTATTTCCCAGTTGAAGTTACGTAGAACGTGTCCCAAAACTCAACGTCAAGCGGGAACCAGGGAGTAGGCCAGTTTATGACTACCCAGGGAAAAATAAGAAAAAAAAATCGAGTCATTTATTTTTTTAGAAAAAAATTTAACTGATTATTTTTTTGGTAAAACTACATGCATCTAGTTTTATTTGGGATACTTCGTTATCAATAGCAGATTTATTTAGGCTTCCAATATAAAAATTTGAACAATTATATTTGAAAATTTGTAGTCGTAGCACCTAAAATTTCGTAAGAGATTTAAATTTTCAACGTTTTTCAAAAAATGCTCATATTATAAAAAAGAAATGACTCCGATTTTTTTTTCTTATTTTTCCCTGGGTAGTCATAAACTGGCCGACTCCCTGGTTACTCTTTTCTATTCTGTGCCCTGGTTCCCGCTTGCCGTCTTATAAAAAATATTTTTTTATAAGTTGTACTGCAATAGCTTTGTCATCATTATCTTTTCGTCATAGCTAAAGTATTTTGTCCGAGTAAATGGCCAGCCGCACGTCGCACGAACGTGCCGGCACCTTGTCTATTGTGTGCCTGCGCTCACTGCTTCCAGCAGCAGGCGCAGATTGGCCGCCACTAATGTCAGGCCGCCCTAGGCCCGGGCCTAGTCGGCCTTAAGAAAAGTCCGCCTCTAACAAAACATAAAAAAAAACTGCCAAGTGCGAGTCGAACTCGCACACCGAGGGTTCCGTATCGCCATGCCATGGCTAGCGCCACTCACGCCATCTAGATGGCGTGTTATAAATTGCTTCATATTAGTTAAATGTCATGATTAGTTAAAATGCTTCATAATCTATTCGGTAGATGGCGCGCGCACCGTACACTTTTTGGTTTCTTCTATGGGAACCCCCGTGAATTTTTAACTTTTTCTTATTTTTTTTTTTATGGAAACTGACACGGTTGGCTACATCAACTACAACATCCCTGATGTCAGCCCACAACACCGGATGAACCTGGTGCCACGTCAGTGCTTCCCTTCGGACGTGCCGGCTACACTGAACTGGACGGAAAACACAAACTATTTACATAGCCGTTTCGACCGACCTTTCATTCAGTGCGGTGGTACCAACCCGGGAGGGTTAAACCCTACCACCTAGTAATATAAGAAGGGAATCATATCCCTTAGTCGCCTTTTACGACATACACGGGAAGAGATGCAGTGGGGCTATTGTTTAAAAGTACCGGCCCCACACGGTACATTTTTATTATTTGTTGTTATATCGGCCATAATAACACATATTATTTGAAAATTTAAACGGACTACCTATTACGGTTCAAGAGATACAACCCCCGGACAGACAGACAGAGAGACGGCGTAGGCTTAGTAATAGGGTCCCGTACCGGATACGTAACCCTAAAAAGCTGTCAAAATTGACCCGCACAAGGAGCAAAGGGCACAGATAAATTTAACGAAATGTTGAAACACACGATTCACGAGACTGCGTAACATCGGGGTAGCTAGGCGAGAATTCAAGTAGTGTTGTGATTATACAGGGTATATCGATATTATGTCTTTTTCTGTTGCATGACCATGTGTATCGATAACCTATTGTTCAGTAATTTGACATATATATCGGTAGCCCATTTCGTTGGTCTAGAAGACAAACGTAGTAACTATCTCGCAATTATTCAGGAGAACTGTTTTAATTAATTGTAAAGTTTGAGACAGTGAAACTCAAAACTGTACATGGGAATTGTATGTTTACTGCCCAAGTTTATTTAAAGAATAATATCTAAACTTCAACTTTGTGTTTGAACAAATTTAAACATAAAGTTGCATGTTGAAAATATACCCAAATTTTTTTTCAGAAGTATGAAAAGTGATCATAATTTAATACTTTTGAGCACCAACCAAAGTGTCATTTAAAATGTTCACTTAGCATTTTTGTGTATTGTCATTAAGTTTTATGAGTTCAACATTAACTTGTTAGACCGAAAAAGGTGGAAATACGGCACTAAAGGTGGACAGCCTAACCACCTCTCACTTTGGCACGGCCGCCTTTCCACCGAGGCATGCAGTAGGTTTCGCGCCTTACTTGCTACTTGATAGCTATATCGTCCTAATACTTTGCTAAACGTGGTGGTCGATGTTGTGCGGCAACTCGCCCGAGTTCTTGCAGCACAACACCGATTACTCTGCTTACGCCGATTGTCCTGATCTAGCGTGTTGTATGTATGTACGTAAGTTACGTAGAGACTGCATCGACTAAATTATCGATACTACGAATATCAACACTAGCTAGGATCGTCCTGCCAACGGAAGAGCTCTCGTGGGAATTCCCGGCTCACCAGGCTGGAACGAATGCCTTGCACTATGGTACAGCACGCAGCAGCAATGTTGTTTTTTTTTTTTTTTTGTGGAAACTGGCACGCTAGAACGTTTTATCGTTCTATGTAGCTGACACGGTTGAACTATCGATTATCGATACTACGAATTATCGATACTACGAATAGCAACACTAGCTAGGATCGTCCTGCCAATGGAAGAGCTCTCGTGGGAATTCCCGGCTCACCAGGCTGGAATGAATGCCTTGCACTATGGTAAAGCACGCAGCAGCAATTTTTTTCTTTTTTTGTGGAAACTGGCACGCTAGAACGTTTTATCGTTCTATGTAGCTGACACGGTAAAATTAATAAAATTAATATAAAAAGAAAATGTGTCAATAAACGAAAAAACAATAAAACATAGATAATAATAATAACATACAACTAAATACATTCGTGACATACATACATACAAGTTCAAAAGTACATACATATAAGCAATATAAACAAATGTTCACACAGGCAACAACATGATTTTTTTTTTCTATTCTGGTGAGCCGGGAATTCCCACGAGAGCTCTTTCGTTGGCAGGACGATCCTAGCTAGTGTTGCTATTCGTAGTATCGATAATTTCATTAATCAGCTATGTCAGGGGGCCTCAACTACAATGTATGTGTGCCGCATAAGTTTAGTCGGATTTTTTTTTTCTAAAAGGTCAAGTTTTAACTATATCGATAGAAAGGTCTTGGGCCAGGTCTAACTTACCAAAATTTTTTTTATATTAGCAGCTAGGACAACAAGTTTAGTCCAATACCAACACAATAAATAAAAAAAACAATCTAAATTGGTTCATTTACCTACGCTATACGTGCGACAGACACGAGTGATCATTTGAGGGTTCTGTTTTTCCTCTTTTATATTTCAATCCAGTTGAAATATATTATTATGTAAAGTATGTTTATAAGTATGTATATATATATATATATATAGCATATAAGAGTTGATATAGGTATATTAAGATATTTTATATATCTATATAATCCCTATTGGTCCCTTCCCTTGCCCCTTACTAGGTGGTAGGCTCAAATTGTAGCCGTCTGGGTTGGTACCACCGCACTGGATGTAAGATGGCCGCATAGCAGCCTCGGTTGTGTTCTCCTCTAGTCCAGTATAGCCAGCAATCCAGGGAAGTATCCGGTATGGCACCTACCTTCTCGGTGGTGATATTGCCTGGTCGGAGCATGTGCTTTGGCCCCTCCGACTCAGCCAACCATACCGGATTACATAAAAAAAACAAAGAAGGGAGTCTACCGATTTGTGACAGAACATTTACCTATATATTCATATTGTACGAAGTGATCGGCGCCTTTGAAAGGCGGCTGGCAACCCCACCGCATTAAGTCCTTTTTTTAACCTCTTGGTTTCCTGAAGGGCCCGCCGCCGGCCCCCAAACCGCTTACATCGGTTGATATCAGAAACGGCCGGTCGGCCCAAAAAAAAAATATTACGATTTCTATGATTTTTTCTTACGAGAACGAATGTTACTGTACGGATAAAAACCGTTGCCTTTCCCATAGAAAAAAATGAAAAATGAAAATGAATAACTTTAATTTTTCTTGTTTAACACACACACGAAAGTTTAAATAACACATAGAACAGTAAATATATAGACAAGAAAAATTGGACCTGATGGTCTTTGGTCCCTCCCCACCGAGCCCTGGAGCTGATGAGAGGGACGCTGATTTTAAGTCAGGCCCAGGTACGCAATACACTAATACACCTTAACTAACCTATAACTAATCACAGTAAACAAAAGAAAAGAATAACAAGGAAGGTAAGAGCACAGTTATAAACGCAGTTATAAAACGCACACAACACAACATACATAATACATTCGTCCGTCCGTCTGTCTGTCTGCATGTCCAATTAACAATTTTGAGGGCATAAGGCCTGAATTTCTAACAACATTTTGTATAGTAGGTACATTACATGTCTAACTGCTGTGCAAATATATAGAACACACTTAAAAATATTTCCATGCCCTAAATTAAGGCTGCGCACGTTTTAGAAAAAGGGCGGTATAGGGCGACCGGGAATCGATGCGAAAACGAATGCGACAGATGTCAAACAATTTCATCGTATAAAACCATAAAACATTTGTGATTTTTTCGGTGTGTTTTGAATGAAAACACGTGTTCAATTTGTTACAATAATCATATAATATACAATATAATATAGGTATTAATAGGCACGATGCGAATGTAATTTGAATTTCTTGCCTTTGTAATGTAGACCACTTAGTAGAAATAACGAAGAATCTTCACAAATAAACAGATTTTCGCATTTTTTTTATCTATCGAGCAAATGCTATCAAAAAAATCATACATATGGTATGAATATACAGGGTATTTCAGAATAGGTTTTCGTAAATTCAGGGTTCGAAAAAGGTCCATATTTGAAGACGAATCATTTTATAGTACTTTTTAGTTAAAATTGTTTCATCAAGGTTTGGTGGACGGCTAAACGTCCGCCTTTAATAATAAAAAATCACTCATGGATAGAAATGGGTATGTTGCATGCTTGACTGACAATGAAAGTTCAATGACGCCAAAAGAAAAATGGGAATGGACTAGGTCACTGCACTCCATAGACTTAGATAGCACTGTTGCCAAATCTCCCCATACTCACTGTACATCAGTTTAAAATTTTTGTATGAAATTAAAAACGAAATTTCGATTTGAGTGATGAGAATTTGTTTTCTTCTAATAATGAATAGTTTATATTCCTGAAGTTTCTATCCTGAAACAACCTGTATATGACATTTCATATCCATGTATTGTACCTTTTTCAAGTTTAGACTTTCGGAGAAATTTAACCAAAACCTAACGTCAACTAGCGTCATCGATCGCCTTATAATTCTGAATTAGTGCTTGAAAACTAAATGGATTCTTAATAAAAGAACAAATAATTGAATTGATTTGAACAATTTTACCACCTATTACATGATTTTTTATTGCTTTACCTTCCTAACGTTTATTATATTTATTAGATGAATTAAATAACCCATTAATTTCTTTAAAAACATATTGGACATCAATGATATTGAACTTATGAATATTCAGATTGGCGGCGCGGTAGGTCGCTGGATTTTTTGGAAATTTAGAAAAGTAGAAGAGGCCTATATCGGTTCGCACAAAGTGTATGTATGGTCTCATGCAATGCACATTATCCTAGGGGTAAAAGAGTAAGGAAGTGGGAAGACTCGCCCTGATTGAGACTTCCTGGATTATCCAAAGAGAAAGGAACCGCGTGGTGGTCACCAGCAATATCCAGGCTGGATATCGCTGGTGACCACCACGCGGTTCCTTCCTCTCCCACAGGTTGTTGAACGCTACAGCCGCGGTGACGAGGATATCGAAGCAATTCCTTTTGGTTTCATATTTCCGAGCACACACAGCACTTGGCGATGTACTCTAAATCTGGGTAACGAACTACCCGGCGGCGGCGTGGTATGATATTTGGCGGGAAGGGCTACGACGACAGTAACGGTCCGTGCGTAGCGATACGAATTTGCACACTGAAAAGCCTTGACGGTTTCATTTTCGACAGCACTCGCTGTCAGTGTTCACTCCATCAGGTGAGAGAGAGAGACAGGTGTATGGGGGGGCGGGGGGGCGGGGGAGGGGGGGGGGCGGGAACAACGATAGGACTAGGTTAAAGCACATTACATAAGACTTATTTACATAAGACCCATCAAATTATTTTCCGATATTATTCAAACCGTACAATCGGGTTAACAAATTATCATTATAATTATCATTATGAATCTGTTCCACATAGTTGAATTCCTCTGATCCAGGTTTCTTTGTCGGCCGCGGATGCATGCAAGGCGGGCACATGCTTGAATGTGGGATGGGTGTAGGCGGATATTTCTTCAGCTGTAAAAAAGAATAATCACATTTACTTCAGCTTAGGATTATTGACACCGCTCGAATCGTTCGGAGATTTCTTTCTCTCGGGTCCGACCATCGGTAGCTTGGGCTCGCTCCGCCGCCGCCGGTGGCAAACCCGCTTCTTTTTATATATTAATTTTGTGTATAGTATTTAAGGTATGTAATTAATATAGAAAAAATGTGTGTGAATAAAAGAATTCACAATAATTGTCTCCGAGATGTGGGTGGCGGTGGCCTACGAGTCTAGTACCACCACCTATCGCTCGTAGCTTGCCTCGCGTCGTCTCGAAGAGCTCCGTAGCCACGGCCAGCACCCGCCGGCGTGCTTGGAGGCCTGTCTCCCGCCGCCGGCGGCGATAACGTCGTTTTATTGTACATAGATAGATGGTGTTTTTATATTAAGTTTGTGTATTTTAATATTGTTAGGTGTATAGAATTAATGTCAAAATATATTTTTATCCTGTCTTGTACATACATAGAATGTGAAAATTAATATATAAAATAATAATAGACTTTATGCCAATTAATTTGTGGCAAGGGGCTTGCCTTAGGCAATTTCCTCCAGTCAACCCGTTGGACATACATTTTTACATGGAAACCGTGTCATAGAGTAGTGGGTGGAGGTACGCACGTAATTTTTTTTTTTTCAAATTAGAAAAAACTCATAGGAACACGCCGATTGGACTCGAACTTCGGAAGTCTCGCGAGAGAAGCCGATTCCCTCTAACCATTCAGCCACTCGCCGCCTAATTAGATACGCTAGGTTTGGTTAGATTAGATAGTGACTATCAGACAGATCGGCCAAGTGCGAGTTTTACTCGCGCACGGAGGGTTACGTAGATCCGCTGCACCGTAACTGTAAAAAAACTATATTCGTCTATAATTTGTCTTTCTATAATGCAAAATATAAAGACCTGTGACGCCATCTATTATTCAGTTGCGTGAATATGTACTTATCGATTCTTTTGGATTCTCTGAGTTTTTTATATTTTATTTACTTAGCGGTCGCCCGATTCCTTTAAGTAAGCAAACGAAAACATATTTTTTACTTTTTGAGAGCCGGGAATTTTTTGAAATTTTTTATTGAACTTTTATTTCTACATGTTTAAAAAAACGCATCTAAATCGGCCCACCTGTGAGACGTAATTTTTTTTTTATTTTTTTTTATTGTTTCCGAACTAGCTGGCTGTGTCCGAGGTCGAAGCCTCAGGCGCAGCCAATATCACCCCCGAGGAGGTGCCAGTCCGGCTTGGAGGTGGACTAATGTCGCTGGGGAAAGGCTATTTACCCGCGATTTGAAGATCCGTGGATTGTAGGAGTGGGGAAAGATATTCCCCGGAACCCCGTTCCACACCTTTGCAGTGCGGCACAAGAACGATTTAGAGAATCGTGCCGTTAGAAGTACTCGTCTGTCTACTACAAAGGGGTGTTCCGCGAGAGTATGGCGGGTTTGGCAAAGGCGAACAGGAGGAGGAGGGATAAGGGAAGCAATTTCGTCAGAGCAGCGGCCATAGTAGTACCGATAAAACAGGCTCAATGACCCAACGATACGTCTGTGCTTTAGAGGTTGAAGGTCCTTTGTGAGTACAGAGTCGCCAATGAGGCGAATGGCTCGTCGTTGGATAGAATCGAAGGCTGATAGAAGGTACTCAGGGGAACCCTCCCAAAGAAGACTGCAATATTCCATCACCGGTCTTACTTGTGCTTTATAGAGTGTAAGCAATTGGACCGGCGTGAAAAATCGCCGACATCGGTAGAGTATTCCTAATTTTCGAGATGCTAGTTTCGCCTTGGATTCTATGAACGATCGAAATCCAACGTCACTGGACACCTCCATACCCAGGACGCCCAGACTACCATCATTGGGGACTTGGCTGCCCTGGAAAGTTGCTTGGAGTGGAAATGGATCAGCCTTAGTAGAGAAGGCACAGGCTTGCGTCTTAGCTACGTTGAAGTTGACCAAGTTCTCCTTCCCCCATGAGGATACTTTATCCAGAACCAGGTCAACCCGAGCAACAGTTTCGCGTCTCGCGTTTGCTGCTGACGCCTCTCTACCCTTCCAGTCTTTGATGAACCCTTCGTGCACCGTGCTGTCGTCCGCGTAGCAATGTATTTCGCCGAGCGAGAGCATGTCGTTAATGAATAATAGAAACGGCGTAGGCGACAGCACGGATCCCTGTGGAACACCATCATTGATTGAGTAATCGGCCGAGCATGCACCATCAAGGGTGACAAAGATCGACCGATCGCTCAAAAAGCTGGAGATCCAAGTGCACAGTTTTGTAGGGACACCGTAGGCCGGAAGCTTGCTTAGGAGTCCCCGGTGCCAGACGCGATCGAATGCTTTGGATATATCCAAAGCGACCGCCAGCGATTCCCCAAAACCATCGAGTCTTTCAGCCCACAAATGCGTGACGTACGCTAGAAGATCTCCAGTCGACCTTTGCTTGCGGAAGCCGTATTGCTTATCGTCGAGGAGTTTATAGTCTTCTAGGTACGTCAGGAGCGCTGAGATGACAATACGCTCCATAACCTTACTCAAGAGTGAGGTTATCGCAATAGGACGATAGTTCGATGGGTTTGCTGGGTCCCCCTTCTTGGGGACCGGCTGGACCGAAGCTCTTTTCCAGCAAGAAGGCATTGAACCGGAGGAATAGGAGCGTTTGAATAGGCGAGTAAGGACTGGCGCCAATTCCAGCGCACAATTTTTCAAGACAACCGCCGGGACGCCGTCAGGCCCGCTACTCTTCGAAATATCCAACTCACGTAGCGTTTTATAGACGACTCTGGGATGGAACCTAATATGGATAATATTAGGTTTATCATACGCCCGCAATGGGGCAATGAAGGGGGGTTGGCGCCCACCCAGGTCGTCCATGTTTGAGTTGGATGCGAAAAGGCGTGCAAAGATATTCGCCTTTTCCTTCGCGAGTATAGCGAGCGAGCCATCCGGACGTTCCAGCGGAGGTGTAGCAGGACGGCAGAAATTCCGACCGATGGATTTGGCGAGAGACCAGAATGCGCGGCTACCCGAAGGGCTACGCGCAAGTTTCGCGCCAATTCCACGGTCGTGCCTGAACTTGGCCAAGTTTTTCGTTCGTTTGCAGGACCTAGCAGCGACGTTGAGCTCTCGCCTGTTCTCGACAGACCTATTTTGCAGCCATTTCCTATAAGCCTGGTTCTTTGTGTCAATAGCCAGCCTGCATTGACGATCAAACCAAGGCTTATGGCGGCCGCCGATGGGAACGGCGGAGATAGGGATGAAGAAATTCATACCTTGTGCGATCACATCGACGACCGATTGGGCACACAGGGATGGGTCTGGAGAAGAGAAGCAAACGTCGTGCCAAGGGTATGCTCCCAAGAAGGAACGGAAGTCATCCCATTGTGCTGACCGGTAGTGCTAAACTGTTCGCGTACTACATTCACGTGCTTCCGCGAGGTGTACAGTTGGCACAGTTGAGCGTACAAGGCAATGGTCGGAGTTACCGAGGGGAGCTTCAACCCTCACCTTGTAACCATTTGGCTCGCTAGTCAGCACAAGGTCCAGCAAACTAGGTCGATGAGCAGGGTTATCAGGTATCCGAGTGGTTCCGGACACCAACTGCGTCAACCCGTGTGCAATGGCCAAGTTGTAAGTCTCCCTGCCGGCATGGTCAGTGAGAGGGGAGCCCAACCAGTCTTGGTGTTTAGCATTGAAATCACCCAGCATCACTAACTCCGCCGTAGGGAACTCGCAAAGCAATTTGTCTGCCGTACTGCTGAGATGCTCGCAAAATGCCTCTGTTCTTGACGCACTGAGGTTAGGGGATCTGTATGCACCCGCGTAAATCCTCACCACATGGGGAAGATTCACGCGGATCCATAGCACAGGGAAAACAGGATCCTCAAATCGGGTGAGCCGGGTATAGGAGACACCAGATCCAACGTACAAGCAGACACCACCCTTCGCCATGAAACGTTCCTGAAGATTGTAACCAGGAACGTCCAGGTAGGATGTGTCCGCAGGACGCCCGATCTGAGTCTCCATAAGAAAGAGGAGTTGAGGTCTCGCCGTCTGCAGATGGCAGGCGACGGAGGGGAAATTCGTATGTAGACCTCTTATATTTGCGAGGTCTAATTTAAATTTTGAGGGAGAACGGGCCGCTGAAGGTTTACAAACTTTTCTATTTTTGGTTCGGCTCATTGATTTGGATGGGTTTGAATTCATGGAGCGTATCAGAATGTGTCCAGGGCGCGGTGATGCCTTGTGCAACTCGAATAGACTCAACTAACTGACAGTCGCAGAGAGCGAGGACCCCCGCCCCCCCCCCCCCCCCCCCCTCCCAGGAAAACATAATTACTTTATAATTACTTTATTAATTGATTACTAACATACATTTTTTATTCTTTAATAAAGGTATATGGTTTATTAATGCACGCACGACTGAAGCATGTAAGAATTGTTTTTAATATTTATATTGATTTTAATTAAGTGTTTGATATTGTTGTTAATTTTTTACTTTTTTTTTATTTCTATAGTGTTAACTACATTTAATGTTGTCTAGATAAGCGCACTATGTCTGCCTAATATTGTCAATAACTGCCTCTGCGAGACAGATTTTTCTAGTGCTGAGCATATTATGTTCAACAAAAAAAAATGTGTGTTTAAAAAAAATTTAAAAATTAATAAAATTCGAGTAGCTAAGAACCATTCCGGTTAAACCAGCTTCCTTAAACCGCATCCAAATCGGTCCATCCGTTTGTGATGTGATGATTTAGATATATATTCAACAAATACAGTTTTTTTTTCCAAAGCCTTGATTTGGTCACGTTGCCTTAAATACGTTTTTATACTTAACTAAATTCAGAGGCATGTTCATGATTTTTTTTTCTATGGAGCGAAGTTATTTAAATCCTGTTTTCAAAAACCGCCCTGATAGATGAAATATTACATATATTAAAACTGAATCTGTTAAGTGAGTAATATTGGTGGTAAAATTTCTTGAAATTCGAGTCAGACGCAGTCTCACATCACCTTAAGAATTTTGGGTAGGAACGAGTTATACATAAATTTTCCAGTCGTTTTGAAGATATCTTAAATGAACTAAGGTTGTGCAAGTGTATTGTAATGTTTAAATGTATTCGAAGTCTATTGAGAGGTTACAACTTAAAAGAGTAGCCCCACTGCATCTCTCCACGTGCATGTCGTACAAGGCGACTACGGGATAAGGAAACGATGCCGTGGTAAAGGGCGACATGCCAGCAACCTCCACCTTGGCGCGGTCCCTCCACCGAGTCATACAGCAGGTGGGTCTTCATGCCTTACTTGCTGCTTGATATATATTGTCCTAATACTTTGCTAAATGTGGTGGTCGGTGTTACGCTGTAATTTACAAGAGTAATTTCAGCACAAAACCGATCGGGATAAGGCGTGTTATATATATGTATGTAATTTTTGTAAACTAATTAAGTAATATTATTAAATTTCAAGTTTAAATACAATAACATAAAAATAAATAACGCTATTTTCACAGTTTTTATTTATTTATAATAAAAAAACAACCGGCCAAGTGCGAGTCGAACTCGCGCACCGAGGGTTCCGTATCGCCATGTCATAGTTAGCGCCACTCACGCCATCTATGGCGTATTATGAAATGCTTCATATTAATTAAAGGTCACGATTAGTTAAAATGGTTCACGTCCTATTCGGTAGATGGCGCGCCCGCATACACTTTTTGGTTTTGGATTGATAGCTAATATTTCTCTCTACAATATTTTGATACAATTACCACCTTCTGCTTCGCCGTTCGGAACCGGTGTAAAATTGTAGGTCCCTTCTCTTGACCCTTACTAGGTGGTAGGCTCAAGTTGTAGCCGACTGATTTGGTAACACCGTACTGGATGTAAGATGGCCGCATAGCAGCCCCGGTTGTTTTCTAGTCCTAGTCCAGTAAAGCCAGCGATCCAGGGAAGTCTCCGATATGGCACCTACCTTCTCGGTGGTGATATTGGCTGGTCGGAGCATGTGCTTTGGCTCCTCCGACTCAGCCACCCATACCGGATTACATAAAAAAAAAGAAAGGAGTCTACCGATTTGTGACAGAACATTTATATATTCATATTGTACGAAGTATTCGGCGCTTTTGAAAGGCGGCTGACAACCGCACCGTGCACGCATTACGCCCTTTTTAACCTCTTGGCTTCCCGAAAGCATGTGAAGGGCCCGCCGGCCCCCAAACCGCTTACATCCGTTGACTTGAGAAAAGCCCGGTCGGTCCAATAAAAAAAACAAAATAATTTTGCGATTTAAATGATTTTTTCTTACGAGAACGAATTAGAAGGGCTGCCTGTACGGATAAAAACCTTTGCGTTTCCCATAGAACACACTTTAAAAACATTTTCATGTCTTAAATTAAGGCTGCGCACTCTTCTAGATAAAGGGCGGTATAGGGCGACCAGTAGGGCTATTACGAGTATCGCTACGCCGGCTACGCCGAGGTGTAGCGTGCGTAGAGAGCGTAAGCGACTGCGCGGAAGCGAATGCGATAGATTTGCGAACTCGCTTCCGCGCAGCGACTTACGTTCTCTACGCACGCTACACCTCGGCGTAGCCGGCGCGACGTAGCGAATCTCGTGATAGCCCTGCATGAATCGATGCGAAACCGAAAGGTACAGATGTCAAACAATTTCATCATATAAAAAGTGTTTAATTTTTTCGGTGATTTGAACGAAAACACGTGTCCAATTGTTACAATAATCATATTATAATATATTTATAAGCACGATGCGAATGTAATTTGAATTTCTTGGCTTTGTAATGCAGACCACTTAGAGAAATAACGAAGAATCCGCACTAATAAACTGATTTTCGCTATTCCAAAAAGAATACATGTGGTATGAATACACAGGATGTTTCAGGTTAGGTTTTCGTAAATTCAGGGTTCGCAAAAGGTCCATATTTGAAGACGAATCATTTTATAGTACTTTTTGGGGAAAATCGTTTCATCAAGGTTTGGTGGACGGTTAACGTCCGCCTTTTTTTTAAATCAATAATGGATAGAAATGGGTAAAATTTTTATATAAAAAAACACTAAATTTCGATTTTTGAGTTATAACAATTTTTTCATCTAATAATGAGTTTCTACTCCTGAATTTTCTATCCTGAAACACTCTGTATTTGACATTTCATGTCCACGAATAGAACCTTTTTCAAGTTTAGACTTTCGGAGAATTTTAACCAAAACCTAGCGTCAACTAGTGTCATCGAACGCCTTATAATTATGAATTAAATTGCTTGAAAACTAAATCGATTGTTATTAGAAGAACAATAATTGAAAAATTTTACCAGCTACGTATTACATTAATTTTATTTGCTTTACCTTCTGTACGTTATTATATTTATTACATGAATTAAATACCTAACCCATATCTTAAAACAATGGGACATCAATGATATTAAAGTTATGAAAAATATTCGTATATTTGTATTGTTTTCTCGCAATTCTTTCGGTAATTTATTATATATATTAATGCTGTTGAATATGACACTTTTTTAAAATTTTTCTATTCTATGGTTTTTCTGTTGAATGTTCTTTTTGTGCCTGGTTAGATATTTGTGGTCTAAACAATTGTACTCCTCTGGGTTGTTTTTTATGTACAGAGCCGTTCTTTGCACATATAAACATCGTACATTGTTAATATTTTCAGGTGTTTAAATAATGGTGTACAGCGTGCGTCCCACTTAGAGTGCGTTATTATTCTAACTGCCTTCTTTTGTAGTCTGAACACCCTGCCGGCCTCCCTCGAGGCGCCCCAGAACTCTATTCCATAGCTCATTATCGAGTAGAAGTACCCAAAGTAAGCGCTGGTCAGAGTGTTCAGATCACAGTTTTTAGATAAGGTCTTCAAGCCGACTTCAGTGCCGACTGTGTACTACGCGAAAACGCGCGAGCCTAGCACTCGCACAGTCTGGCACTATAAGTCAGCACAATGGGAGGAATTCCGATCCTTTCTAGGAAGTTTCCCTTGGAAGGAGGTCTGCCTTGCTTCTTCGGATCCATCAACGTGCGCTGAGTCTATTGCCGAGCTGGTGCAACAGGGTATGGAATATTTTATTCCATCTTCTGTTGTACCAGTGGGCGGTAGTCACAAGCCACGGTTCAACCGCCTATGCCGCATAGCTGTAGAGGCCAAGAACCAAGCCTACAGGCGGTGGCTCTCCGCACGTACCGCTGAGGCAAGGCGCGCACTTAACGCCTCCTCCAGGTCTTGCAAGCGAACACTCATCGTGGCCAAGTCCAAGCACGATCATAGAATTGGCGAGAGACTAGTGCGATGTCTGACCGGCAGCCGCGCATTCTGGTCTCTCGCCAACTCTATCGGACGAAACTTCTGTCGCTCTGCTACACCACCTCTGGAACGGTCTGACGGATCACTCGCTATCCTCGCGAAGGAAAAGGCGAACATTTTTGCTCGTCTTTTCGCGTCTAACTAACTCAACGTTGGATGAACAGGGTGCAACTCCTCCCTCGATACCACGCTGTGGGATTTCGATGATGGAGCCGAAGATGCACCCTAGACAGGTATTCAAATGTTTGAGAACGTTAGACACTTCGAAGAGTAGTGGGCCTGATGGCATTCCAGCCATAGTGCTCAAGATTTGTGCCCTTGAGTTGACACCAATAATCTCGCGTCTTTTCCGTCTCTCCTTCGCCCGTGGGATTGTACCCTCTTGCTGGAAAAGAGCCTCGGTCCAACCGGTTCCAAAGAAGGGAGACTCCGCGAACCCCTCCAACTATCGGCCCATTGCGATAACTTCACTATTATTTAAAGTTATGGAGCGCCTTATTAACACCTAGCTCCTAACGTACTTAGAAGCAAATAAACTCCTGGATGACAAGCAGTACGGATTCCGGAAAGCGCGCTCAACAGGAGATCTTCTAACGTACGTTACGCATATATGAGCTGAAAGATTAGACAATTTTGGGGAGTCGCTGGCAGTCGCCCTGGATATCTCCAAGGCTTTCGACCGCGTTTGGCACCGAGGCCTCCGAAGCAAGCTTCCGTCCTTCGGCATTCCACCCAAACTCTGCACCTGGATCGCCAGCTTTTTGGCAGATCGATCCATCTTCGTTACCATCGATGGCTCGAAATCGGACGACTTTCCAATCAACGCTGGTGTTCCGCAGGGCTCTGTGCTTTCGCCTACGCTTTTCTTAATATTTATAAACGATCTACTGTACTTGGGCATGGTACACAGCTATGCAGACGACAGCACGGAGCACGAGGGCTATGTTAAGGACTGGAAGAGTAGAGATTCGCGGCACAGGGAGGCTCAACGTTCAATTGTTGATAAGGTCGATAACGTTCTCGGAAGAGTAGCTTTATGGGGCCAGGAGAACCTTGTCGCCTTCAACGTTAGTAAGACTCAGTGCTGCACATTATCTGCTAAGGTCGATCCCTTTCCTTTCCAAGCTAGTTTACAAGGTAGCACTGTACCTGTCTCGGAGCACCTGGACCTCCTGGGCACCACTATATCTAAAGAAGTGGGTTTCCGGCAACTAATCGAGTCTAAGGCCAAAACTGCATCCAGAAAATTGGGAATACTTTTCCGCAATCGGCGGTTCTTCTCACCTGCACAACTATTCCTGTTGTACAAAACACAGATTAAGCCGGTGATGGAGTACTGCAGTCACATCTGGGAGGGTAGTCCACATTATCTGCTCGCGTCCTTGGACTCGATACAGCGCAGAGCCATCCGTCTTGTTGGTGACCCGAAACTTACAGATGGTCTGGAGTCTCTGAGTCACAGACGATTTGTGGGTTCGCTTAGTCTGTTTTACAGATACTATCACGGACGCTGCTCTGTGGAACTAGCATCCCTTATTCCCTGCCACCCGTCCTATCTCCGCATGACTCGTCGCAGAGAGACTCAGCACCCTTTTGTTGTTGACATTGGGCTTTGAGAACCAATCGATTCTCTAAATCGTTTCTTTGTCGCACCGCTAGAGTGTGGAACTGTCTTCCGGCGAGCGTATTTCCTGAATCCTTTAACCTGGGTGTCTTCAAGCGTCGTATTAACGGGCTAGTGAGCCTAGCAACAGTCCGCAAATCTGCTGGCATGGCACCTAACTGAGCGTGGTTTCGCGAGGAGAGGTGATTTTGGCTCTGTCGACTGCACCATTGGTCTCTCGGCACAGCCACCCATGCTGGTTTACATAAAAAAAGAAAGAAAGAAAGCTGTCTTTCACCTGGAAGGCTGAGAACTGTTTTCCATTGTTCCATACATGCACTCAGGAATTGACAGATGTTTTCATCAACTTTGTATAGTAGTAAAACTTTCTTTCACTGTATAATTATTATTATAATTATGAATTATATTATTAATAATAATATTATTCATATTATTATTATTAATAACAACATTATTATGATCAATATCGAGGATCGCAATGATGATCCTCGCTATCCATTTCCAAGGATTCCACTTCCGGTCCACTGTCCGTCCACGGTCCACTGTCGGCCGATTTTGGCAACGCGGACACATGCTTTTATGTGGGATGGGTGTAGGCGGATATTTCTTCAGCTGTAAAAAATAATAATCACATTAATTTCAGTTTAAGATTATTGACACGCGCTCGAATCGTTCGGAGATTTCTTTCTCTCGGGTCCGACCACCGGTAGCTTGGGCTCGCTCCGCCGCCGGTGGCAAACCCGCTTCTTTTTCTATATTAATTTTGTTTATACCTAGGTATTTAATGTAAATAATTGTGTATAAAATTAATGCAGAAAAAGTGTGTGAATAAAAGAATACATAATAATAGTCTCCGAGATGGGGGTGGTGGTGACCTACAAGTCTAGTACCACCACATATCGCTCGTAGCTTGCCTCGCGTCGTCTCGGAGAGCTCCGTAGCCACGGCCTGCACCCGTCTCTCTTCCGTCGCCGGCGGCAATAACGCCGTTTTATTGTACATAGATATATGGTGTTTTTATATTAAGTTTGTCTATTTTAATATTGTTAGGTATATAGAATTAATGTAAAAATATATTTTTATCCTGTCTTGTACATAGTCAGTCAGCGTGTAAGCGTCCACTGCTGGACATACGCCTCTCCAATTTTCCTCCAGCCCTCCCGGCCTTCAGCGATACGGAACCACTGATTTCCGCCGACGTACTTGATGTCGTCGTCACACCTGGCGGGTGGTCTTCCCACACTCCGTTTTCCTGTCCACGGCCGCCAGTGTAAGAAACGGTTACTCCAACGGTCATCGTCTCTTCGGCTAACGTGCCCAGCCCACTGCCACTTGAGCTTAGCCACCCGGTGTCCAATATCGACTACTTACATCTTGTACATAGAATGTGAAAATAAAAATCTAAAATAATAATAGACTTTATGCCAATTACCATGGAGTAGTGGGTGAAGGTATGCACGTGATTTCTTTCTAATCAGAAAAAACTCATTGGTACACGCTGATTGGATTCGAACCTGGGACCTCTCGCAAGAGAAGCCAATTCCCTGACCACTCGGCCACTCGCCGCCTAATTAGATACGCTAGGTTTGGTTAGTTTAGATAGTGACTATCAGAAAAATCGATCAAGTGCGAGTTTTACTCGCGCACGGAGGGTTCCGTAGATCCGCTGCACCTGTCAAAGAACTATATTCGTCTATATTTTGTCTTTCTATAATGCAAAATATAAATACATGTGGCGCCATCTATTATTCAGTTGCGTGAATATGTACGTATCGATTCTTTTGAACTCTCTGAGTTTTTATATTTTATTTACTTAGCGGTAGCCCGACTCCTTTAAGTAAGTAAACGGAAATATCTTTTTTTACTTTTTGAGAGTCGGGGATTTTTTAAATTTTTAATTAAACTTTCATTTCTACATGTTTAAAAAAAACCGCATCCAAATCGGCCCACCTGTGAGACGTAATGTTTTTATTACTTCATAATTACTTTATTACTTTATTACTAACATAGCTAAGAACTATTCCGGTTAAACCAGCTTTCTAATAAAAAAACCGCATTCAAATCGGTCCATCCGTTTGCGATGCCAGAGGCAGACTCAAGGAAGACGGAGGCGTCAAACTTATGTATAAAACCCCTCCTATTACATTTGGTGTTAAATATACTTTTAATTACATAAAAAAATATATTGTTACAAATTATACTAGAATCGCATAAAAATCACAGGAGCGGGGAGACCGAGGTAAGCGCAGCGCGAGCGGGTGAGGTGGATAGGAATGCGGCGTGAACCAATCACAGTTGACGTGGGTCGTGGCGGGGGGTACGCGCGGGGTTTAGCAATTCAAAAACCAATCACAACACACGGACGCTTTTGAACGTCCGAGCTGACTTTTAGTAAAGTTTATGCATGCGCGTTTGTACTTTTATGAAAAAAAAAATGCCACATGTTCAAAACATTTCGTAAACTACGTTACAACGTTAAATCTCTATTTTCCGGTTTCTTTTTTTCTTGCGGTTAGTATAACCACTTACCTCAATGATATTATAGGTAATGTTTATTATATACGAGATAAAGATATTCTATTTCAAGAAGTCCGTTTGGCTATGATGTTGTCAGGCATGCGCATGCACATTGTTATACTTAGGTAGTGTGCGTAACTTCGAGAGCGCTCAGTCAGGCAGGATCGCGACGCGGTTCACACACACAACACACACGTCCGTTGACTTCAGAAAGGGTCGGTCGGCCAAAAAAAAAAAAAATATTGCGATTTAATAAATGATTGTTTCTCACGAGTACGAATTAGAAGGGCTGGCTGTACGGATAAAACCTTTGCGTTTCCCATAGAACACACTTTAGAAATATTTTTATGCCTTAAATTAAGGCTGCGCACGTTTTTAGAAAGGAGTAGCGGAGTGAAATTCTTTCTCCAATTTCCGACTCACACCTCCTCGCGGTGTATCCTGGAAACTTAGGTGCGTAATACCATTGGTATTACAATCCTAAGGCTGACGAGAGCGGAAGACTCGCCAAGACGTTTGGCCAACGTGGCGATTTATGGCCAAAACCTCCAAATGAAAAGTCCAACAGTACCTCGGCCCCTAGTTCCCAGCGGCCCCGCTATTCCGGATCATCGTGGTGGCGGTCCAGGTTCCGACGGGGCGAGGGGTGCTAAGAATCCCTGGATTAGATCTGGCTGCCACACCCAACTACACTTGGCTACCCATAATATACGGACTTTGAGAACGCAAGAGAAACTGGTCGAGCTGGAACAGGAGCTGGCTCATATAAAATGGGACATCCTGGGTCTTTGCCCGGTCAGACGAAAGGGCGAAGAGACTGAAGTGCTACGCTCCGGCAACCTATTCTACTTCAGAGGAAACCCCAAAAAATCGGAAGGTGGAGTGGGATTTATGGTGAGGCGCAGCCTCGTGAACAGCATCATCGAAATCGACAGCGTGTCGGACAGAGTGGCCTACATCATCATAAGGCTGAACAAGCGTTATCAGCTGAAGGTGGTGCAGGTATACGCTCCCACGAGTTCACACGCTGACGACGAGGTGGAGCAGTTTTACGAGGATGTATCGAAAGCCTTAGAAACCAACAAATCTCACTTCCAGTACGTGATGGGAGATTTTAATGCCAAACTGGGCAAGCCTCTGAAGGGAGACAGAGCAGTAGGTACGTACGGTATCGGTGTCTATGTAAGGACATTAATTAATAATAATTTAAATAATTTAAAGACCCGTATATATGACCAGTGTGTCCTCCCAGTTATGACGTACGGATGTGAAACGTGGACTCTGACGGTCGCTGTTGTCCAAAGGTTGAAAGTTGCCCAGCGAGCAATGGAGCGAGCCATGCTGGGAATATCGCTACGTGATATGGTGCGCAACGAGGCAATCCGCCGACGCACCAAAGTAGTCGATATTGGACACCGGGTGGCTAAGCTCAAGTGGCAGTGGGCTGGGCACGTTAGCCGAAGAGACAATGTCCGTTGGAGTAACCGTGTCCTACACTGGCGGCCGTGGACAGGAAAACGGAGTGTGGGAAGACCACCCGCCAGGTGGGACGACGACATCAATTACGCCGGCGGAAATCAGTGGTTCCGTATCGCTGAAGGCCGGGAGGACTGGAGGAAAATTGGAGAGGCGTATGTCCAGCAGTGGACGCTTACACGCTGACTGACTGACTGACGTTTTTAGAAAAAGGGCAGTATAGGGCGACCGGGAATCGATGCGAAAACGAAAGGGACAGATGTCAAACAATTTCATCGTATAAAAAAATTGGATTTTTTCGGTGATTTGAATGAAAACACGTGTCCAATTGTTACAATAATTATCTATACATATAATAAAATCATAGACTTGCCGTGTCTGTACATTAACTATTTTTTCAAAACAATAACTGGGGGACGGAAGGAATAAGTAATAGAACGTAAAAATATATTTTTTGAAATTTTTGTCTGATTGTTGGTTTGTCGGTTTGTTTGTTCGTTTGTGCGCGCATCACGCAAAAACCACTCATTGGATTCAAAATCTAATTACTACAAAAAATGAAGCTTTATTCCGAGTAACATTTAGAGTTTATTTCATCAAAATCAACCCACAGAATCAAAAGATATTAAATTTGTAAGTTTAGTTAGAAAATATCATATAGCACCACGCCACCACCGCTCGCAGCGCCGCGTCGTTCGCAGCGCCGCCGCCGCGTCGTCGCGGCGTCGTCGTCGTCGCGCGGATCTTCTGTTTAGTCTCATGGAAAAGAAACACGGCTGTAGACTGATGAGGGTGAAAAATTTCGTGTATGCAGTTTTTATCTGTTTTTATTATTTATATATTTTTTTATGATATTTCCACAAATTTGTCGTTTTCAGATAAGATTGTTTTATAGTTTATATATTTAATAAGTATAATAGTGAATGATAGATGGCGTTGTTATCTGGTAATTCGATTTATTAGTCTTTTATCCTTTAAATTCATCTTTCTTATTCTTTTACTAAATTATATTGTTTGACCTTCCTCATTTCAACAGTCTGAAACTAAGATTGTATGCCAGCTGTTACGTCTAGGTTTTTTTCTGTTAGATTCTGTTTTTTTTTTGTTATATTATTACATTCTTGTCAGCCTCGGTAGCTCAGTGGTGCGGTGGGTCGACTGTTGATAAGCAACCCTGAGCGCGGTCAGTACTTGGATGGGTGACCGCTCGACCGTTGGAGGCTGACCGTTGGAGGCTGACCGTGGTTCGGATCCCACGTTAAACTGTAGGTCCCTTCCCTTCTTACCTTACTTACTAGGTGGTAGGGTTTATCCCGCCCGGGTTGACACCATACCGCACTGAATGAAACGTCAGTCGAAACGGCTATGTTAATAGTTCGTGTTTTCCGTCCAGTTCAGTGTAGCTGTCATGAAATTAAGGGAAGCACTGACATGGCACCTAGCTCACCCGGTGTTATGGGTTGACATCACGGATGTTGTAGGTGATGTAGCCAACCGTTTCAGTTTCCATAAAAAAAAAGTTGTTTTATCTTAGCGGCTTATGTGGGGCCACGAGGTCTGCTGAACTCTGAAGGGGAAGTGGACGTGCCTTAGGGTGCCCGCGCACTAGGCAGCCATGGCTGCGCAGCTAGGCTGCCGCAGCCAGAAATATGAGCAGCCATTTAACAGCAGCCAGAGCAGGCAGCCAGTGCCACGTCAGTTGTGACGAAAAATCTGAGCAAGATGGACGTGGTGGATCTTATAATAGTTTGAATTCTCATCACACATTATATTTGTGATTTCTTCCCATTTTCTTTTCTTCAGATCACGATCACTGTAATCTTCAGAAGGCATGTCCCGGATTGCGTTTCGGCTTTCGATTTCCATGATAAATTTCTCCGTATCGAAAGTCATCGTGAAAATGCGAACGAACGTGTGGCTGCTTCGACAAGTGCGCGGCGACTGACGGCAGCCACATACATTTTGTAGGTAGACGACTGTCTGGCTCTGGCTGCGCGCAGCCAGCTGGCTGCTGTGCTCTAGCGCACGTTCTAATGGCTGCGGCAGCCAAGCAACCATGGCTGCCTAATGCGCGGACGCCCATACACCACTATACGTTCTACTGGCTGCCGCAGCCTGGCTGCGCAGCCATGGCTGCCTAGTGCGCGGGCACCCTTAGGCTTCTATGGGCTGCGGAGACTGAAGGAAGATGAAGGCTTCTGGGCTGTGTATGAATTACTGATTGGTCACTGTCATTGGTTCGGTAGCAGGCTTAGATCTAAGTTTGAGTTGCTTTCCGCACGGTCAGCTATACGTGGCTCTTTCCCGTATTAGTAATTCAAATAATGTTTAAGCACACATTCCTAGAAATTCTACTTCTAATATAGTTTACTGAGAAGCGTTATTGTAGATTATAAATTAGCATTGGTTGCGGGTTCTCTTATGTAGGTCATTATCGAATAAAGTCTATAACCTGCACAATTAACAAACGCCAGAACAATTGAATCATACTAACGAATGGACAGACCGAGTCACGTTGCGTTTTATAACAGGCTGAGAAAGGTCAAGTCCACGCGGACGTAGTCGCGGGCACAGCTAGTAATATAATATATTTATAAGCACGATGCGAATGTTATTTGAATTTCTTGGCTTTGTAATGTAGACCACTTAGTAGAAATAACGAAGAATCTGCACAAATAAACAGATTTTCGCAATTTTTTTATATATCGAGCAAATGCTATAAAAAAAATCATAGATATGGTATAAATATACAGGATGTTTCAGGGTAGGTTTTCGTAAATTCAGGGGTCGAAAAAGTTCCATATTTGAAGACTAATCATTTTATAGTACTTTTTGGTGAAAATCGTTTCATCAAGGTATGGTGGGCGGTTAAAACGTCCGCAAAATAATCACTCATGGATAGAAATGGGTATGTAGCATGCTTGACTGACAATGAAAGTTCAATGACGCTAAAAGAAAAATGGGAATGGACTAGGTCACTGCACTCCATAGACTTAGATAGCACTGTTGCCAAATCTCCCCATACTCACTGTACATCAGTTTAAAATTTTTGTATAAAAAAAAACGAAATTTCGATTTAAGTTATAAGGATTTTTCTTCTTCTAATAATGAGTAGTTTCTATTCCTGAAGTTTATTTTTTCAAGTTTAGACTTTCGGAGAAATTTAACCAAAACCTAGCGTCAACTAGCGTCATCGAGCGCCTTATATTTATGAATTAAAGTGCTTGAGAACTAAATCGATTGTTATTAGAAGAGCAAATAATTGAATTGATTTGAACAATTTTACCAGCTGCAGCTATTACATTATTTTTTATTGCTTTACCTTCCTTACGATTATTATATTCCTTTATTAACACATATTCTTAAAACTAATTTTGTACATATTCAAAACCTAACATAAAAAACATATACAAAATTAACCTTAAAAAAATGGAGTTTCCACCACCGGCGGCGGGGCGAGCCCAAGCTACCGATGATCGGGTCCCAAAGAGAGGAACCTCCGGACAATGCGTGCAGTGTCGAGCAGGGCTGCCTTCTGGATCTGGCCCTTGATCCAACCACTCAGCGAGAGCCTCTCAAGGTGGTCGTCGAGGCTCTTCGCTATCAGCCCATGCGCCGAAACGACTATGGGCACAACGATCGTCGAGTCGACGGGCCACATTTTGGTAACCTCGTGCTGCAGATCTAGATACTTCAGCATCTTCTCTGCTTCCTTACTGACGAGGTTACCATCGTGCGGCACGGCGATATCGACGAGCGTTGCGCGCCTCGCCTCCCGGTCCACTATCACAATATCAGGTCTATTCGCGAGAATAGTCCTATCTGTAATAATGGACCGGTCCCAGTAGAGTGTGACATGACCGTTCTCGAGAACTGGCGGCGGATTGTACTTATAGTAAGGCACTTCGGTACCTACAAGGTTGAACTTTAAGGCAAGTTGCTGGTGGATAATCCTGGCTACTAGGTTGTGTCTATGCAAATACTCGGTGTTGGCAAGCTGCGAACAACCGGAAATCACATGTCTGAGGGACTCGCCAGGTTGGTGGCAGGCGCGGCAGATGTCAATGGTCCCGTCCTTCATTATGTGTCTCCTATAGTTGTTCGTCTTGACAACCTCATCTTGTATTGCAAAGACAAACCCTTCGGTTTCCCCGAAGAGGTCCCCGAAGCGTAGCCAGTGCACGGAAGCAAGTTGGTCTACATCCGGTCCCGTGAGAGACCGGAAGTACCTACCGTGCAGCTCCTTGCCTTTCCATACTTCCATGCGGTCCTCGGTGCTTAGTACAACCGGCTTCCGCCAGTTCTCTTTTCCCATGCTCAGCGGGGTAAGACCTTTATCGCTGGTGACGACATCGCGATGCATCTCACAAACATCGGTCTTTTCCAAAAAGTACTGACGGAGATTGCATACCTCGCGGTTGTGCAGGTTCTTGGCATTTAACATACCTCGACCCCCACACTTCCGCGGGATATACAACCTCATGACCGATGATCGTGGGTGATGCATACGGGATTTCGTCATCAGCGTCCTGACCTTTCTGTCCAGCGAGTCCAATTCGGTCTGAGTCCATCTGAGAATACCGAAAGTATATACGAGCACAGGCATGACCCAACCGTTATAGGCACGAATTTTATTGCCGCCTGACAAAAGGCTATTTAGTACTTTTGTAAGACGACGAAAAAACTTTTCCTTAACAGATTGTTTCATGTCCGTATCCCGTATGTTGAGAGCCTCCGATATTCCCAGATACTTATAAGTTTCGTCTTCGGAGAGAGCTCGAACATTCATGGACTCCGACAACTGTATGCCGCCGGAGTTCACGATCACACCACGCTCCACATGGATGGTCCCACATTTTTCCAAGCCGAACTCCATTCCAATGTCGTTGCTGAAGCCTTCAGTTATCTTCATCATCGACATTAGTTCGGTGTCCGACTTGGCAAACAGTTTGAGGTCATCCATATAAAATAAGTGCGATATTCGAGAGCCTCCTCTTCGAAGACAGTAGCCCAGCTCTGAGTCCTCAAGCAGAGTGCTAAGAGGGTTCAGAGCCAGACAAAACCAAAGCGGACTCAGACTGTCTCCCTGGAAGATCCCCCGCCGTATGGGAATCCGGTCGTCTGCAACCGAAGTCCGTTCGCCACCTGGTACACGAAGGATAGTACTCCATTGTTCCATACATGCGCCAAGGAATTGACAGATATTCGTGTCAGTTTTGTATAGTTCTAGTATCCTTAGAAACCACGTATGGGGCACGGAGTCAAAAGCCTTCTTGTAGTCTATCCAGGCAGCAGACAGGTTCTTTCGATTGCGTCGGACCTGCTGACAAACGGTCATGTCTATGAGGAGCAGCTCCTTAGTACCGCGGGACCCAGCCCGACATCCATTCTGAGCAACGGACAAGATGTTATTGTGCTTTATGTGAATTGATATTTTGTGCGTCAGAATGGATGTCAGGAGCTTGTAGATGGTAGGCAAGCAAGTGATAGGTCTATAATTTTTAGGTTCCGCAGTACTACCAGATTTATGGAGCAGGTGGGTGACACCAGTAGTCATGAACTCTGGGAGAACCCGATGGTCGAGGGCATCTTGGAATTGAACAGCCAAGCGGGAGTGGCAGCTTCTGAACCATTTCAGCCAGAAGTTCTGCAATCCGTCCGGCCCTGGAGATTTCCAGTTCAGTGCCTGGCGGATTGCAGAACCTACATCCTCTTCGCTGATATTTATGGCGGACATTGGTTCTATCGACTGACACACCCGCTGGACAACTCTCATCCATTCACCCTCGACGTGACAGACAGGATCCGACCAGATGTTTTTCCAAAATAAAGCATTTTCTTGCTCAGTCGGTCGGATCGTGTCTGTCGGTCTTTGGTTCGGGTGCTCCCAGTTCCTGTATACCCACCTTTGGTCACTCTGGAATCGACGATACTGGTGATAACGGTCGACACGCTTCCTATAGCGACGGATACGTTGGGCCCACGCGCTAATTTGCTGCTTCAGGTCATCTATGCGCTCCGTGACTAGTGAGTGGAAGTTTGGCTGTGTCTGGCTTAATACAGTACCACCAAAAGCCTTCGTCACGAAGCGCATGATTTATTATATTATATTTATTAGATGAATAAATAACCCATTAATTTCTTTAAAAACAAATTGGACATCAATGATATTGAACTTATGAATATTCAGATTGGCGGCGCGGTAGGTCGCTGGATTTTGGAAATTTAGAAAAGTAGAAGAGGCCTATGTCGGTTCGCACAAAGTGTATGTATGGTCTCATGCTATTCACAATATCCTAGGGGTAAAAGAGTAAGGAAGGTGGGAAGACTCGCCCTGATGGAGACTTCCTGGATAGCGCTGGTAACCACCACGCGGTTCCTTCCTCTTGCACGGGTTGTTGAACGCTACAGCCGCGGTGATGAGGATAGCGAAGCAATTCCTTTTAGTTTGATATTTCCGAGCACACACAGTACTTGGCGATGTACTCTAAATCTGGGTAATGAACTACCCGGCGGCGGCGTGGTATGATTTTTGGCGGGAAGGGCTACGACGACAGCAACGGTCCGTGCGTAGCAATACGACTTTGCACCATCGTGCTTTGCACACTGCAAAAGCCTTGACGGTTTCATTTTCGACAGCACTCGCTGTCAGTGTTCGCTCCATCAGGTGAGAGAGAGAGAGACAGGTGTATGGGGGGGGGGGGAGGAGGAACAAGGATAGGACTAGGTTAAAGCATATTACATAAGACCACATAGCCATCAAATGCGCGAGAAAATTCGGCCTAACCAATTTGTCATGATTCGTATAAGTTTTAATTTTAATATTTCATTTCCGGGAGTACTTTAGTAACAAAAAGGCAACACTCATGGTCGCTCCTAATTGGTTGGTTTAAATTTGTGAAGTGTAACGAACATCAATAAGAAGAGAGGATGCAGAAGTGGGGAGCGAGTAGTGAAGGGGAGCGGGAAGAGAGGGCAGGCAGATTGCGGATGGCTGGCTGGCAGGCGGTCGTGTGGATGGATCGACGAAGAAGACGATAGTGTACTAGATATTGTTTGTAGAATTAGTTAGGGAGAGAGAAATCTGAAGAGCGTTTATGCTCTGTACTTATGTAGACAGATGTGATGGACGTGATAGTGTGATGGACACTCACTTATTACTCAGATAGATCCGGGATGCCCGAATGTGGTCGGCTCCCGAGTAGCCCCGACCCGAGTCTGAATGGCTGACTGGGAAACGCGGAGGCGAGTGCATCGCCTCTCCCCCTCACACAATTGTACTCGGGCGATTATGTGCCGAAAGCAAAGAAAACTGCGGTTCTCCCGCATAATTGTAGTCATTGCGAAATATAGGTTTTGGTGTGTATATTGTTTGAATGTTGTATTTATTTTATATATGTATGAACAATATTATTAAATTTTATTTATTTATTACTTTTTGTTTTTTTTTTGTATGCTATTTTTTATTATTATTTACTACTTATTCGTTTATTGACACATTTTTTACTATTATTATTATTTTATTGAATTCTGTATCTTCCAAAAACTTTTTTTTTATTTTCTCAATATTATTTTATTAATTGTTCATAACTGTTTAGTGCGGAAGCACGCGACTAAACACAAACCTGCCATCCTCAATACGGGATTGTTCCCAGTGAGCATGGTAGGGTATAAACAAAATAGCTGGTATAGAAACCTATGCATGTGCCATACATAATATAAGTTATTATGTTAATCTGATGGAGGATGATTTGTAAAATGCTAAAATGTAACTTGTATTGCAAAATGTACCTATTTTTAAATATTAAGTGTTTTACAAACATTCTGTACCGATTCTGTACCAAAATTCTTCGAACAATAAATTCTATTCTATTCTATTCTAATTGATTAACCGAGCCAAGTGAATAAATATGTGATACGATACATTAGAGTTTATATTCATGACAACTCAGAAGCGGGGACATTTTCTACAGCCCACAAACGGTATGTAAATTAAAGAAAGAAGTCATCATCACGAATTATATTTTCCACATTGATCAACCGTGCTGTGACTCGCCCGGTGGTTGGTCCTGAGCTGAAATTCCTCGAGGGTCACGGCACGGTGTGTATTCGATACGGAACGATAGATTCAAGGATGAATCAGGTAAAAATAGATTCGAAAATATTGATGTGTGCCTACTACCTACTGCTTGATGTTCATCGGTTAACTATATTTTCTGATTGCATTTGTTCGAAGCGACTTCTTGGCAGTGAGTTTGCTGTGAGTTTTTTTATTAGAGAAATAGGAGGTAGATAGAAAAACATTGCTAGAGTGTTTTCATTTTACGAAGGCACGAGGGGTATGAGGTAGGAAGTGCTGTGAGACCGCGCGCAGCTCAGTAGGGAACGACTCCGTTCCACGGAGCGATGCGGAAACGTGGAGAAATTGTGTACCGACCGGGCAACGAGTTCGTTCTCTACTGACACGAGTCAGTAAGTCTACTGAGCTCCGCGCGGTCGTCTCGCACCACTTTCTACCTCGTACACCTCGTGCCTTCGTAAAATGAATACACTCTAATAATTTTTATTACTTTTACCAACAATGTTATGTTTGAGTGGTATGCACAGAACACCTATCTGTGGTGGTATGTATGGCTTACGGTAAACGGAAGTTAGTGTTGTGTATTTTGTGTTCTGATTGAAATGAATTAGTGAGCGACTAAGTGATGCGAGTATGAGCCATAAACACGCGGTTAGATGCGACTGATGCGGTACCTATGCACTAATAGACATCGTACCAGTGTTCCAGCGGTTAGCATTAGCGATGCGTCTGGTTGCTCTTTCGGTGTGTCCTCGGTGCTACGGCGCATTGAGGAGGCCAAGTGTGTTTCTGTTTTATTCAAATTAATTGCTGACCGAATAAACGATGATTATGAGCCAAAAACATGCGGTTATATGCGACAGATGCGGTACCTATGCACCAATAGATATCTTACCAGTGTTCCAGCGGTTAGCATTAGCGGTGCGTCTGGTTGCGCTTTCGGTGTGTCCTCGGTGCTTCGGCGCCTTGAGGGGGCTAAATGTGCCCATAAAGATGTGACCATGTGTGTCACTAATAGGGGCCAAGTGTGTCCATACAGGTGTGGCCAGATGTGTCACTAAAAGGAGCCAAGTGTGTCCATATAGGTGTGGCCAGGTTTGTCACTAATAGGGGCCAAGTTTGTCCATACAGGTGTGGCCAGGTGTGTCACGAGCCAAGTGTGTCCATATAGGTGTGGCCAGGTATCACTAATAGGGGCCAAGTGTGTCCATATAGGTGTGGCCAGGTATGTCACTAATAGGAGCCAAGTATGTCCATATAGGTGTGGCCAGGTGTATCACTAATAGGAGCCAAGTGTGTCCATATAGGTGTGGCCAGGTGTGTCACTAATAGGGGCCAAGTGTGTCCATATAGGTGTGGCCAGGTGTGTCACTAATAGGGGCCTAGTGTGTCCATATAGGTGTGGCCAGGTGCGTCACTGATAGGGGCTAATTGTGTCCATATAGGTGTGGCCAGGTGTGTCACTAATAGGGGCCAAGTGTGTCCATATAGGTGTGGCCAGGTGTGTCACTGATAGGGGCAAGTGTGTCCATATAGGTGTGGCCAGGTGTGTCACTAATAGGGGCCAAGTGTGTCCATACAGGTGTGGCCAAGTGTGTAACTCGTAAATCTAAAATTGAATTTGCTGCCTTTACGTTATGTAATAATGTGGAGTATTATAGGCCGGTTTTCGGAACTTCGCATGTCGAAAGAATGTTGGAATGCGGAAAATGCGCCCCCCGCACCCCACTGCAACCCGAAATGGCCTATGCCAGTACGGTTTGCAACGTCGACTAGTAAACACGTGTGCTGTCGCTTTGTCTGCATCTACCCTTTATTGTTTTGTGTTTTGGTTAGTTATTTTGTTTTTTCTTTGAGTAAACATTTATTACCATTCGAAATTTATGACATTATTTCGAGCATTATTTTGAGAGTGTGTGACTGTTTTGTCCTAATTATGGGGAAAACTTCTGTGCTACGAAGTGAAGCTCGTCAAATGGCATACAATGTGCGTTCATTTTTTGAAAATGAAAAGCATAATGTATTAACCAAAGGTAAAATACCATGATTTGCAGTAGATTGGAAGTAAAAATGTTATACCTACATTTACTTGACAGTTATGCCAGTACTAATATCTATTCTGTGGTTATGCTGACATTACCTTTGTTCAGCAGATAGCCATAAATTAAATAAGATCGGTGACACATTCATTACAAGACCATAAATCTAAGTCCAAGCAGACATTTCCAAGAATATAATGTTATAATGCAAACTCAACCGTAGTTCTATGATCATAAGGATTATTATTGGTTACTGATGTATATTTACAATGTAAATTTAACTTCTATTTTAAGATACTTCTCTGAAGTTTTTTTCTGTTGAAGCGTCACCAACAAAAGTTTACAGTTTTATGATGTTAAAATATCTTCGAGTTCCATACATTTGCTTTGTGATTATGTGTTGTAATGTTTTACCAACCTTATCACTAGTGTCCGACCGAAAGTGTACTTTCACTTTCGGCCGAAAGCCGTAGCCGAATTTCGGCAAAATTCTACTTTCGGCAGAAAGCCGAAAGCCGAAGCCGAAAGCCGAAAGCCGAAACCGAAAGCCGTAGCCGAAAGTATGTATGGTATTTAAGTATATTAAGGCAGCGTGTGCCTGCGTCCCGGCCGCCAATCGCGTAATCACGTCGCGGGGCGGTCGGTTTGTCTATCTAACAACTTTCGGTTCGGCCGAAAGTGACCACTACTTTCGGCCGAAACCGTAAGTTTGCCGAATGTTGCAAATATTGGCCGAAATGCCGAAAGCCGAAAGACGAAACCGAACATTCGGTCGGACACTACATATCACCAGTAAAATTTGTTGCATTCCGCGCATTCTTTCGACATGCACAGTTCCGAAAATCGGGCTATAAATGTGAAAACCTAAAGTCAATTAATATCTTTCATTTATAGGCTTTATTATTATTCAATAATTTTACGAATCATGGCCAAAACGTCTCGACCGCCTTATTGACCGTCTTATCGACCACCGTATCGACCACCTTATCGACCACCGCATCGGCCACCTTAACGATCGCACCGCTGAAAAATGACTTCCCAGGTAGCTTCCACTTCGGTTCCAGTGTCGCACCATTCTCGCAAGGCGGGCACATGCTTTTATGTGGGATGAGTTTGGGGGGATATTTCTTCAGCTGTGAAAAAGAATAATTTCAGTTTAGGATTATTGACACGCGCTCGAATCGTTCGGAGATATCTTTCTCTCGGGTCCGACCACCGGTAGCTTGGGCTCGCTCGGCCGCCGCCGGTGGCAAACCCGCTTTTTTTTCTATATTAATTTTGTATATAGGTAGGTATTTAATGTAAATAATTGTGTAGGTACATAATTAATGTAGAAAAAAGTTTGTGAATAAAAGAATACATAATAATAGTCTCCGAGATGGGGGTGGTGGTGGCCTACGAGTCTAGTACCACCACCTATCGCTCGTAGCTTGCCTCGCGTCGTCTCGCTCGGAGAGCTCCGTAGCCACGGCCTGCACCCGCCGGCGTGCTTGGAGGCCTGTCTCCCGCCGCCGGCGGCGATAACGCCGTTTTATTGTACATAGATAGATGGTGTTTTTATATTAAGTTTGTGTATTTTAATATTGTTAGGTACCTATATAGAATTAATGTAAAAATATATTTTTATCCTGTCTTGTACATAGAATGTGAAAATAAATATATAAAATAATAATAGACTTTATGCCAATTAATGTGTGGAAAGGGGCTTGCCAGCACGTAATTTTTTTCAAATCAGAAAAAACTCATTGGTACACGCCGATTGAATTCGAACCTGGGACCTCTCGCAATAGAAGCCGATTTCCTGATCACTCGGCCACTCGCCGCCTAATTAGATACGCTAGGTTTGGTTAGTTTAGATAGTGACTATCAGAATGATCGATCAAGTGCGAGTTTTACTCGCGCACGGAGGGTTCCGTAGATCCGCTGCACCTGCCAGAAAACAATATTCGTCTATATGTTATCTTTCTATAATGCAAAATATAAATACATGTGGCGCCATCTATTATTCAGTTGCGTGAATATGTACGTATCGATTCTTTTGAACTCTCTGAGTTTTTATATTTTATTTACTTAGCGGTCGCCCGACCCCTTTAAGTAAGTAAACGGATATATATTTTTAGAATTTTTGAGAGTCGGGGATTTTTTCAATTTTTAATTAAACTTTTATTTCTACACGTTTAAAAAAAAACGCATCCAAATCGGCCCACCTGTGAGACGTAATATTTTTATTACTTCATAATTACTTTATTAATTGATTACTAACATAGCTAAGAAGTATTCCGGTTAAACCAGCTTTCTAATAAAAAAAACCGCATCCAAATCGGTCCATCCGTTTGCGATGCCACAGGCAGACTCACAGACAGACGGAGGCGTCAAACTTATGTATAAAACCCCTCCTATTACATTTGGTGTTAAATATACTTTTAATTACATAAAAAAATATATTGTTACAAATTATACTAGAATCGCATAAAAATCACAGGAGCGGGGAGACCGAGGTAAGAGCAGCGCGAGCGGGTGAGGTGGATAGGAATGCGGCGTGAACCAATTACAGTTGACGTGGGCCGTGGCGGGGGGTACGCGCGGTGCTTAGGAATTCAAGAGCCAATCACAACACACGGACGCTTTTGAACGTCCGAGCTAACTTTTAGTAAAGTTTATACATGCGCGTTTGTAATTTCTAATAGGTAATTTTCATTATGAACTTACATTTAACAAATTATGAACTTAGAAATAATCGGAACTATGGGGCTGACGTAGCCACATGTGAAACCGTTTAGCAGGAGCCATAAAATTACGCAAAACAATAATATGTATGTATATATTCTTTATTGAACACCAATTTATAAACATTAGGTACAACAGGCGAGCTTAATGCCGCGAGGCAATCTATTCTAACTAACCTTTGGGATGTGGGAGAAGTACACGCAGGCGAACAAGAATAATTTGTGGCAATGTGTTAAACTGTAAAGAAATATGTATGATAAACTATTTACGAATACTACATAAATACTTTAATAAGCATAAATATGTATATAATAAACTTACTTATTATGTACATTAATCGGTGGTATCGTTGTGCAACACAATCAACTGAATGACAGGAGCATTCAGGACGTCCCTGATCAGAATTCAGAGAGGGCGTGAGAGTTCCTGCGACCACGAACATCGAGCCACTGAAGGCGAACTCGATACTCAGATTATATGGTCGTACTTGCGCAATCCGAAAATATAGCGAATGCACAAGTTGAGAATACGGTCGAGTTTGTTGAGGAGATCCTCGTTTAGTTCAAGATAACACACATCGGCATAATCTAGAATTGGCAATATGAGAGATTAAGCGAGCTTAATTTTTGTGCCAGTGGGAATGAAGTTTTGCAAACGCTTGAGAGAGTGCATGCTCCCGAAGACCTTTCGACTGACCTCATTAACCTGCACACTCCATGTAAGAGATTCATAAGCCCTAAATTTTTAACGCACTTGCTGTAGGGGATAGCTATGCCATTGAAAACAACGGCGGGGCGAGTATCCCTGTCCAGCTTTGCCAACAATTTAGGTGATCCGATGATTATGACTTGTGTCTTAGCAGGATTAATGAGCAGTCCGAAGCGCACAGCCCAATCGAGTACAGACTTAAGGTCTATATTCATAAGGACTACGGAAGTATGAGTGTCCTCGAGACGGAAGTGACGGTAAAACTGCAAGTCGTCAGCATATAGATGGTAGAAACACATAAGAGAGATATATTGTTGATGAAAATGGAAAATAGTAATGGAGAGAGCGCACCGCCTTGTGGTACGCCGGCAGTGATGTCGCACCACTTAGAAGTGGCATTGTTGACACGAACGCACTGGCGACGACCGCTGAGATAGGAAAAGAACCAATCGAGTACCTACTGACTGTGAAATGTTCAAGGAACGCAGAATAGCAAGAAGGATTTCGAAATCAACAGTGTTGAAATCAAGTAGAACCAGCAGAGTAAGTTTCCGATCATCCATTGCATGACGTATATCATCGGTTATTTTGACAAGTGCAGAGACTGTGCTATGAGATGGTCGAAATCCCGATTGATATGGATTTAAGAGGCAGTTTGCAGAAAGATACATGGAAAGTTGGGAGTGAACCACACGTTCAAGTACTTTAGATAAGAAAGGAAGTATGGAAATAGGACGATAATCCTTTAACTGAGTGGGGGAACTGATCTTAGGGAGCGGTATCATATAGGCCTTCTTCCACAGTTCAGGAAAAGTTGCCGACACTAGCGAATAGTTGGTTGTGTGGGTGAATATGTGTACCAACATTGTCTAATATCGGCAAAAAGAGTTCCCGACTAATGACCTACTCATCAGGACCTACAGCCTTACTCTTAATAGAGAGGATGATACGTTTTAATTCACAGTCAGTGACTCTGGTGAAACCAAATTGATCGGAGTCTAAGTGTGTGAGCCTTAACAGATGAGTCCATAACTATAGGAGAAGGGGAAAAATGTCGGTTTAAGCCATCGAGATCAATCAATTGATTAATCTCAGACGATGACTTGCCGAAACCTAGAGTGCGTAGATACTTCCACATATTGAGTGGAGAACAATTTTCAATTGACTCATTGATATGGCGGCGTTTTGCATTTCTACATATCCAAAGAGATTAAAAGGGGCTATAGAGAGGACATTGGAAATATTTTCATATAAATATATTGAGCTGAAGGTCACGTACGCGTACACGTACGCCATCTAGCATTGAATAGCAAAAACAAAATAAACACAAAGTATAATAATTAGAACACATCTCATCTATCGGTCGTTGGGTGACGCCAGTAGAGGTGCATCTAGGGTTACCAGATGGTATCCCAAACGAGGACATGTCCTCCTTTTCGGATCAATTAGAAACGTCCTCCTTCCGTTCTCAATTTGTCCTCTTTATTTGAATTAACCCCATTAGGTACAGTTATTGTCAAAATATGTAGTTCTGAAAATATAATGCATAGTTAAAATAAGTTTTATTTTATTTATAACATTTCTCTAATTCGAACCTTTCCAGAGTAAATGAAGCGGTGAGTTCCATAAGGGCCCAATATGTTTTTTTTACGAAAAGGCTTTTTTTTCTTTTTCGTATTCTAAGGTAGAACGCATCGCCTTGATGTGAATACAGGCCCAATTTCTTACTACTTCGTACATAAAAAAATTGGTTGTCTGTAAAGTCGGTTTACGGACGATAGTTTTACGTGATGACGTCATAAAGTATATAAAGTGCGAAGTCAGATACAAAATCAGTTTATAATACTTTATCGTGAGAACTTTAGAAACTAATAATATTAAGAAGAAAAGCTGTCAGACTGACAGGGGGTAAAAGAATTTTGTGAAAATTTTAAAAAATGAAAATTTTATAACACCGGTTACCCGACAGCCTGCGCAGTGGATTACCGGCGACACCGCCTCAGCGCCTCACCACCCCGCTGTGTCAGAGAAGGGACAAGTGGCGTCGCGCGTCCCTGTCAACACGCCGCGCGGTGTGGCCGGATCCAGTGACAAGACCTGCTGCTTCTTTCGCAACCAGCACACCCAATCCACCACTGTTCGCTGATCCATCGCCCGCGTCTGCCGGTGAGGATGACGAACCAGGGACACGCCCCGCCACACCAGCTACGACGGGACGAAGTCCGCCGCCACCGGTTAGCTTGGGGCTATCGCGGCCCTGTGTCGCGCTTGCAGCCTCCGCTACCGGTGCAACGCCGTGCGCAACAGCGACGCACGCAAGAGGGCCAACAAAGATAGAAGAGCTGTGTGACGTCGTACCGCAGTCCGACGGATACGGAGCTCTCCGGGATGGGGGTGGTGGTGGTCTACGTGTCTAGTACCACCACCTATCGCTCGTAGCTTGTCTCGCGTCGTCTCGGAGAGCTCCGTAGCCACGGCCTGCACCCACCGGCGTGCTTGGAGGCCTGCCTCCCGCCGCCGGCGGATATTTACCGTTTTTATTTAGATTTTTATTAATTTTGTGTATTTTTATAAGTTTTTGTAGAATATAAAATATGTAAAATTAATTTAAGTACATGATAAAAATGTGAAAATAAAGATTAATTATCAATATAAACTTTTAATTTACGCCATCTACGTATCAAAGCGCATACTACAACGTGTCATACTACAACGTTGCAACAGCTACCTAACTCCGAAATCAACTACCGCTGAAGTGCTAGATGTTGACGCTAGATGTCGCTCCATGAAATCTTCACCAACTGGTGTCTGAATTTCGAGAAACTGGTGCAGGACCGGGGATGGTTTAAGACGTCTCGTCGGTCACAATATTTTGGTGGCAGGGACCGCGGGTTCGAGGCTCGCAAAAGACGGACAAATATATTTTGTATTTCCTACTATTGTATATGCCTCTCTATCGCGCTCTCGCTTGCACACACAGGTTTAGATGGAACGTGACACTTTTTCGTGAGTGCGGCCGGTGTTCATCAATTTATAAGACGTGACGTTATCACGTCAAAAGAGATCAAAATAATTTATGAGTGAAACAAGAGCCCAATACCTATTACATAATTGGGCCCTTTTACCGCAAATTTGATTTAAGATGTCAATGTTGAAGTGTGGCATCGGTTGAATGTCAAAGTCCGTTATTGTGGTTCTGTGCGAGGTTAGGTTTCTTGCTGATTGTTTTGTTGTACTTTTGTGAAAGTTTTTGTTAATACAAAGTGTGAAAAATTTTGTTGGGTTCGACAAGGGCCCATTCAATGATTTTTTTTAAATTTGTCCATAAAATCACTTTAATTGTTTATGTATATTTTTGCAGTAATACATCCATAATATAGTTTAGTTATAATAAAAATAAAATACAGAAATGTTTGTTGTTTCATTTCAAAGTTATGAAGTTTTTACTCTCTCCTGTAAAATTTTTATTTTCTGTTTTTGGCCATATTGGGCCCTTATAGAATTCACCGCTTCAAATGTCCTCCTTTTTCAATTTTGCATCTGGTAACCCTAGGTGCTTCTCATCACATCTCTATCTAATAGGACGAGAGCCAACGACCAAAATGATAGTTGATTTCATATAAGCGATAAAATCGTTAAATTTTATTTACTATTCCGTTTTGATCAATTGACCCCAATTCACTTGTAAAAATGATTTTGAGACTGTTTGAGCTACAATATTAGGTGCTTACCTATGAAATTGCCGTTTCTACAAACTGACCACTTTGAAAGTGGCAAACTTTTTTTTTGCGTAGGAATTCCAGATTCAAATATTTTCTGTTATAAAGGCAAATTATTCTTTCTTCAAAATCTGTTGTTCGTTTGTTTTCCCCCCGTTCGGTTTTTTTTTACATCGCTGGTTCTGTGACCCTGGAAAACTCGAAATGAATCTCGAACTCGAATATGAATCCCGTCGCGGCACCAACGCAGCACAGACGGCATGCAATATCATCGGCGTGTATGGGCCAGGTACCGGAAGGGAACGGACTGTGGGTTTTTGGTTTGATCGCTTCCGTTCTGAAAAATTTCATCTCAATGATGAGCCCCGTGGCCGATCGGAGACGAAAGTCGATAACAATGAATTGAAAGCCATAGTTGAAGCAGATTCATCACAAACCACGTCGGAATTAGCAGCAGCCTTCAATGTAAGTGATAAAACGACACTGATTCATTTACGTCAAATTGGAAAGATAAAAAAACTAGGAAAGTGGGTACCGTATGAACTCACTGATCAACAACAACAAAATCGCGTCGAAGCTTGTCTTAACTTGTTGAATGGGCACAGAAATTCTGAAACATTCTGTTTTTGTAGACGCATCAATGAACTTCCAGTAAAATGGCAATAGTGCATTGATAATAATGGCCAATACTTCGATTAAAAAATATATGTATTTTTCTTAAAAAAAATTGTTTGATTGTTTCTATATAAAACGGCAATTTCATAGGTTAGGTTAGGTATAATAATATTTTTTTTGCCTCATTTCCTATTTTTGTAATGGTCTGGTACGCGCACCGCTACTGACGTCTGAAAAACATGCTCTGGTTATCTTAGATCGGTAATTCAACAACATTCCGAAAATCAGACGGAATACTATGACACGGTTCGCTCAAATTGGTTGCCATTTTAAAAAAATACTGTCAGGAGACGCTACACGAAAATCATTTAGTAACGGGTTGAGAACAATCGAATTCGGTTTTGAACGTAATACTATGAGACAAATATATTGGTTGTGGGATCTCGTACTATAATAGTAGTAAAGCTACTGTATAACAGAGGGCGCTTTTTATTGTTTCAATATGGCATAGTTGATCGTTGTTCTAGAATCATCTATGGAAATTATGTATTATATTCAAATATTGAATAAATATACACAATAATTATGAAAATAAACTGATTACATGTTCAGTCGTATTTTTATATCGAGATTTGCAATACCGCAATGCGCAACTCGGCATATTTTCTTAGATTTTCTTCTTTCTCTAGCACACGAATACGACCTCACATGCGGACTGGTGGCGCTAGACTGAACGACTTTGTACCACTAGGATCTAAGTAGTAGATTACGATTTTGTTCTTGTTGTCCGGTCTATATGGAAGAGGGTGGGTTTAATGTCTTTGTATATATCTGATTACACCCATTTCTCGCAGCTTTGTATTTTTCCCAGTTTTCTTCCGTCTGTTGGCGTTTGTGCCTTCGCCTCAAGGTATCCCGACGAGCAATCATACTTCGGATCTCGTCGTTTAGCCATGGAGCTTGAGTACGCTTGATTCGTACTGAATGTATTCGAGCATGTTTGTCATACAGAGCAGTCAACTCAGTAGACATGATCTGTACTTTAGAGTCAACACAGTCTGAACCAAAGACATTAAACCCTCACCTCTCGGGAAAATACGCCGTCTCACACAGATTATTTATTATTAGGCGTTCTGTTCCATAGAACGTAGACACGTTTGGTTTTATTTATAGAAAAAGAACTCTTATATCCAAAGATATAACACTCATTGTAGGTCCCCATAGGCAAAATTGATAAGACATATCAAAATAAACCAGTGCCCCAGCGAAAAAAAAAGGCCAAAAATACAGAAGTATATTTTGCGATGGAATTCGTTCCGATACTGTCTCCATATTTGGTGTCCTTAGAAAGATAATTTCATAGAGATGAATCATGTTCATTTAGTGGACACCAATATTGGCGCCTGGCTCCAAGACGAGCAATGTGCAATATTGTGGGACATCTGTACCGTGTGGGGCCGGTACTTTAAAAGAATAGCCCCACTGCATCTCTCCCCGTGTATGTCGTAAAAGGCGACTAAGGGATATGACTCCCTTCTTATATTACTAGGTGGTAGGGTTCAACCCGCCCGGGTTGGTACCACCGCACTGAATGAAAGGTCGGTCGAAACGGCTATGTAAATAGTTTGTGTTTTCCGTCCAGTTCAGTGTAGCCGGCACGACCGAAGGGAAGCACTGACGTGGCACCAAGTTCACCCGGTGTTATGGGCATCACGGATGTTGTAGGTGATGTAGCCAACCGTGTCAGTTTCCATAAAAAAAAAAACATGCTTTGACGAGAATGTGCGGGACGGTACCTTCCCGTTGCTAGCTGGCGGGGGTAAAATTATGCGGGAAGATACCGTCCCGTTGCTACGTTACACAAACTCTATTTCTCTAATTTCACTCTACCCAGTAAAATGTTAAAACTAGGGTCTCAGAAAATTTGTTAAAGGGTACCGATTAAAATATAATTGGGAACCGCTGTACTAGAGACATCGCTACAAAGAAGATACAGAGATATTGTGTCTCAACAGCTGAGGTATGAGGTAAGGTAGCGGGGTGAGGGAGCGCAGAGCAGAGGTGTAGAAGGGAGTTCGCGCTGGGCGGGAAGCGAGCGGGAGAGGAGCTAGCAGGCTGCAAGCGTAAACAATCGGTGACAACGCCAGCCAAGGCCAACGCAACACGTGCATTGGACGCCAACAGTTTTTCCAATAATTGAGGTAGAATTTTTACAATATCGGAACACACAACCGGGCATAATGGCTGGCGCGACATGCCGCGCGATGCGCGCAGCAGGCGGCGGCGCGTGCAATTGGTTCGGCCGCTCGCGATCGACTGGTCTCAACTGGTCAATATGGTCTCAACTCGGTGGAGCCATGGCCATTGGTAAATAGCCTAGTAGAGTAAATATTAGCTCACTGGCTATTAAGAGGATTCATATGGCAAAATAAAAATTCGAGTCGGCGGCGGCACTGAGCAATCGAGCGCAGTACGCGCGTTTATATGGTGAATTTTGTAGTTTTTGTTTGTTTAAAAATTATTAGGATTTGTTTTTTTTTTTTCAAATAATGCTACTTTAGTGTCTAGAAAATTAAATTCCCTATACAATGACGTAAATTTTATTCCAAAATAATTATCCAGTATGGAGCTAGCTCGACATAAGATAAAGGATATGGTAAGATAAAGATGTTTATTTGTATAAATGTTTTTACATTGTACATAATGTTTAGTATCAACCCCTGCCTAGAGAAATTGGAGAGGTTGTTTTGCCATATGAATCCTCTTAAGCCTGTTCCACCCATGCCACAGAATTTCTAATTTGATGCGCTCAAAATAGAGACGGCTATGGTTCAGCGGAGTGGGGAGCGACAAAGCGGGCGCGAGGCAGTTTCCTCTTTACTAGAGCGGGATGGAATTCGCCACAAGGCGCTTACGATAAAACAAAGCGAAGGTGAATAACGTGCAAATTATTTTAATAAGTATGAAAAAAATTTCCATTGTGACTTTTTTAAATTATATTTTACTAAAAATATATAAATTGTGTTTGGAGAAAAATTATAAAAAATGTACATTAATTCTTTATATTTTTACAATAGAAATTGCTGTAAAATAGAGGAATGTTTGGATTTTTTTTCTATTGAGCGAAGTTAAAAAACTTGCTGTTTAAACGTTACAGTTTAGGTACTAAAGATGATCCTGTAGATTGAAAACCTAGAACATCCTTACTTACTTACTTACTTATTTATAACTTTTCACAGTTGTGCATCAATTCGAAAGTACAGATGAACCGGGTTGGTGTTCTGTGTCCCGGGGAGTAGCCTCTTAAGCCAAATTTTGAGTAGTTAGTACCGTTAGTAGTAATATAACAGATGTAACGATAAATGAACAAACCTTTATATGTGGAAACTGCAGGTTTCCCCGGAGTTTGAACAAAGACAGCGGGCCACGTTTAGCACAAAAGCACTGTGGGATAGGTAATGTTGTGTTATTTATTAATAAAATTTAATAAAATTCTAGTCCATTAACTCTGACAACGCCATCTATCATTATCACCATATCAACATCGTTCTGATAGGCACCTCAAACTTGTAAATATTGTGAATTATCAATATTTTAACTCAGTGATGTGATGGATGACTGAACTCTTAAATATATGATTGTATTTAACTAGCATGTACTTATATGTTATATGTTATATATGTTAATAAGTATTCTTATTATTATTTTATCTTGAATTCTCACGCTCAACTCTTTTGCTACTACCTACGATAAGTCCGCCTTTGCACTTTATGTAAGTTTTCTAATGTACTTGTTACTGTTTAATGTTTACTGGAGTAATAAAGCATTTTCTATCCATCTATCTATCTATCTATATATGTTAGAAGAAGACGTGTGTGTTTTGTAATAAAAAAGGTGCTTCGTTAGTCTTGTCAAACATTTCGGGAGGGTTACATACACACTCAAATAAACACGTTACGCAAAAAAAAATTAAATGTTTTAACAGACCGACGAACGAACGGACGGACGGAAAGACAGACGGCGTAGGCTTAGTAATAGGGTCCCGTACCGGATACGGAACCCCAATGGTAGTAAAATTCACACTTACATGCGGCTGTAAGAAAATTACATATACCTGTTAATATGTAAAAGAATGAGAGAAAATTATGTATAACCTTTATTATTAGAGATAGTATAATCGAATACATATTTATCTAAACTTGAGAGGTTGGATAAGTATGGAAAGACTTAGGATAATTTTTTTCCTGGGATTGACGTATTTTAATTGTATCCGTATATTTTTGTGTTAAGTAACGTTATTATAACGTTTTAACATTATATTATTTTCGTACATTAGTATTTGATTTACGGATACATATACAGATCATGTTGGTGTTTCACTTATTAAATAAATTTTTCAAAGAAGCCACTTCCATATTTTTTACTATTTCGGCGAATATGTATCCGATTATTCTGTCTGTATTTATCACCGAGCATACCTACGGGAGTGGCAACCGTCGAGCGCTAATATATAGGAAAATTAGCCGCGTGTTAGAGCATTTGCACTAACATATAGCGCTGCTGCGGGATCGACCGTCAGTGCGCTCGCGACTTGGGAACGAAGACACGTATATGTGCACTACGCAAAATGGCGATTTGTGCAGTTCGTGCGTGTCGAAAGAGCTCAAGATCATCAGGAATGACAAAAGATGGCGTAACCTTTCATAATTAGGTCATTTTAATGATAATACAATGCTTAAAGCGTGTAAAATACAAAAATTCCGCGAGTTAGGAGCACGACTGCGCGCCATACCGGGCGCGTACACATGATAGGCAAATTTGACAGACTGGAAAGAAATTTGAAATCAATTATTGTATATGGGTGTTGTTAGTTTTTTATGGCAATGACATGGATGAATTCAATTTATAATATGTATTGTTGTTATTTCTTTAATATTAAGTTTTCTATTTTTTATAATTATAAAACAAATATACCTATACAAAACTAATATATTGTATATTATGTATTATTATAATAAGTATTATTATTATCAGTGATAGTAATAGGTAGGACTTATTTACCTAAACTTCGAGGAACAGAGTAAAAAATTGGAGACTTCCTTACGACAATATTTTTTTTCCGGTTTAATAATATTCATGGTGTTATAATTTCGCGATTTAAAAAAAGTGGCCGCCATTTTGAACTTTTTAGTAACTGGACAGATTGCTTTCAAAATCGACATCTGGGTGTCAGTGTGGACTCTGAATACGAATCTGTAGTCAAATTTAAAAAAAACTGAAAAGAAAAAAACAAGTCCAGTAGTCTAGAACTCTGATAAGTAATATTGAATAACTACACCATTGAAATAGTTTCATGATCGATACACACATATAAAACAAATAATAAACTCTAAATGCGGAACATAGCGACTTTAACAGTCGGGACCCATTATTGGGAAAATTATAATGGCTCTGGAATAGTGACCCAGTAGAAGCGTTAATCTCCGAATGTATAATACCTAGGTAGGAGTATGTTTGAAACACGATACTATAGACAGATAGATGAATAAATTTTTGAGATTGTACATATTATTGTCGTTATTTCATAGCAGTAAAATTCTGGGTTTGTCATTCGATTTTGAGAATTATATTATGAAAATTATTTATACAGGCAGTTCGGCACATCGACCGACAAAATTATTTTGTAGGTAAGTCGGGTCATTTGCAATGTTTTGACCCATGATACCTTTTATCAGGTGACACGTGGTATCGAGATACAATTTGTTTTTTTTCTTTATTTTTGAAAATTACCAAAATCCCAGCTTTGAACCCTTGTAACTTTTTTTATGGTTATATCAGCACGAAAAAAAATGTATTGCATTTTACAATGTACCCTTCTTCTAGAAAAAATATCATTTGATGAAGTTAATACCATGAAAAGGGCTTATGACCTCCCAAAGTCCCGAGAACGAGTAAAAATATGACAGAATTTTAATTTATTAATTCATTAAAAAACACACTGTCAGCAATTAAGAGCTTCGTTATCTTTTAAATAGTTTGCTAGTTTACGCCCTTTCCGACGGTATACTACATGTCATACAAATAATTCACTATGTGGTCAAAATTAGGGACAGAGACAAGAATAGAAGGACAATTTTGGTAATTTTCAAAAATAAAGAAAAAAAATCGTATCTCGATACCACCTGACACCTGACAAAAAGTATGATTAGTCAAAACGTTGCAAATGACCCCACTTACTTACAAAAAAAAATCTCGGTCGATGTGCCGAACAACCTGTATAATAAGAACTTTATCACAACTCTATGATTATAAGTTACGTGAGAATGGTTGCTAACCAACTTTAAATCGTTATAGATCCTAAATAGTCATTCGAAATGAAAAATGGTAAGAGAAACCTAAAGATGATTTTCAAATACCTATTCAACGATACCCCACTTAACATAGTTAGTCAACTTTCATTTTTTTCTTTTTCACAATATGGCACCTAGTTGTCACCATATTGAATTTTGATTACTGTCATATCTTTCGTGACACTCGCAAGACTAAGACAAATCGATTGACGCAAGAATCATCAAAATCGGCCCACGCGTTTGGTCTCTAGAGTGCCACAAAGGAACAAACATACATACATACATACATACATAGGCTGATAAACACATTACCCTCCTTTGCGTCGCGCAGTCGGGTAAAAAAGTAGCCTCCATTTTGAACTTTTTATTTACTGGACCGATTGCTTTCAAAATCGATATCTGGGTGTCTATGCAGGCTCTGAATACGAATCCGTTGTCAAAATTTAAAAAAGTGACCGCCATTTTGAACTTTTTAGTTACTGGACCGATTACTTTCAAAATCGATATCTGGGTGTCTGTGTGGGCTCTGAATACGAATCTGTAGTCAAAATAAAAAAAAAAGTGGCCGCCATTTTGAACTTTTTAGTTACTGGACCGATTGCTTTCAAAATCGATATCTGGGTGTATGTGTGGGCTCTGAATACGAATCTGTAGTAAAAATTAAAAAAAGGGGCCGCCATTTTGAACTTTTTAGTTACTGAACCGATTGCTTTCAAAATCGATATCTGGGTGTCTGTGTGGGCTCTGAATACGAATCTGTAATCAAAATTAAGAAAAAGTGGCCGCCATTTTGAACTTTTTAGTTACTGGACCGATTGCTTTCAAAATCGATATCTGGGTGTATGTGGGGGCTCTGAATACGAATCTGTAGTAAAATTTTAAAAAAAGTGGCCGCCATTTTGAACTTTTTAGTTACTGGACCGATTGCTTTCAAAATCGATATCTGGGTGTCTGTGTGGGCTCTGAATACTAATCTGTAGTCAAAATTTAAAAAAAGTGGCCGCCATTTTGAACTTTTTAGTTACTGGACCGATTGCTTTCAAAATCGATATCTGGGTGTCTGTGTGGGCTCTAAATACGAAGCCGTTGTCAAAATTTAAAAAAAGTGGCCGCCATTTTGAACTTTTTAGTTACTGGACCGATTGCTTTCAAAATCGATATCATATTTTTTATGTTAACTACATATTGTTATTCAGAGCCCACACAGACATGTAGATATGAGTTTTGAAAGTAATCAGTCCAGTAACTAAAAAGTTCAAAATGGCGACCACTTTTTTAAGATTTTGACAACGGATTCGTATTCAGAGCCCACACAGACAAAGAAATGTCGATTTTAAAAGCAATCGGTCCATTAACTAAAAAGTTCAAAATGGCGGTCACGTTTTTTAAATTTTGACAACGGATTCGTATTCAGAGCCCACACATACACACAGATATCGATTTTGAAAGCAATCGGCCCAGTAACTAATAAGTTCAAAATGGCGGCCACTTTTTTTAAATTTTGACAACGGATTCATATTCAGAGCCCACACAGACACCCAGATATCGATTTTGAAAGCAATCGGTCCAGTAACTAAAAAGTTCAAAATGGCGGCCAGTTTTTTTAAATGTTTACTACAGATTCGTATTCAGAGCCCACACAGACACCCAGATATCGATTTTGAAAGCAATCGGTCCAGTAACTAAAAAGTTCAAAATGGCGGCCACTTTTTTTAAATGTTTACTACAGATTCGTATTTAGAGCCCACACATACACCCAGATATCGATTTTGAAAGCAATCGGTCCAGTAACTAAAAAGTTCAAAATGGCGGCCACTTTTTAAATTTTGACAACGGATTCGTATTCAGAGCCTACATAGACACCCAGATATCGATTTTGAAAGAAATCGGTCCAGTAACTAAAAAGTTCAAAATGGCGGCCACTTCTTTTTTATTTTGACTACAGATTCGTATTCTGAGTCCACACAGACGCCTAGATATCGATTTTGAAAGCAATTGGTCCAGTAACTAAAAAGTTCAAAATGGCGGCTACTTTTTTTAAATTTTGACTATAGTTTCGTATCCAGAGTCCACACAGACGCCCATATATCGATTTTGAAAGAAATCGGTCCAGTAACTAAAAAGTTCAAAATGGCGGCCACTTTTTAAAATTTTTACTACAGATTCGTATTCAGAGCCCACACTGACACCCAGATATCGATTTTGAAAGCAATCGGTCCAGTAACTAAAAAGTTCAAAATGGTGGCCACTTTTTTCAAATCGCGAAATTAAAACACCATGAATATTATTAAACCGGAAAAAAATATTGTCTTAAGGAAGTCTCCAATCTTTTACTCTGTTCCTCGAAATTTAGGTAAATAAGCCCAACTTATTCCTATCACTGATTATTAGTACAACTATTTAAAAATTATTAATACAACAGTCTTGTTTAATTTTTCAATATTTTTTTTGGATTCAAACAATAATATTCGTTCAGTAAAAACTATTTGAAATAATATTACAAATAACAATTTCAAAATTCACAAATATACCGCACCATCATTGTCCGTCAGACTGGCATTCGTAGTGATCCCGTCAAGTTGCCGTCAAGCAAGGCTTCTGATTGGTCGGACGGTCGGCTCTTACTACCAGATACCCGAGCCAAGCCAGCGATAACAAACCTGTCGCTCGCCTTGCTCACTCTGTCTCTCTCCATATCGCGGGGCGCGATATGGGTAACGGAGATAGACAAGTCACGTCATAAAAGATTAAATTGCGATTTCGATTTTCGTAGTAGTAGGGATTTTTGGCTAGTCGTGCTCCGATACAAACGCAGTAGCGTTGCGTCTCCCGTAGGTATTCTCCTTGGTATTTATTATTTAAAAACAGGGATTGAAAATGGCGGCGTTTTACAGCCGTACAGTCGGCATGCAAATATTTTTTTTTTTGCGTAGTTTTTTTTTGTCTCCGAACAATTCCTTTATAAAATTTTATATTAAATATTATTTAATTTATATTGTTTTTAGTTATAGTTTTTTAATTTGTTATTTTAGTAGGTAAATTTTATTCGATATGTAGGTAGTTATAGTTTAGGTATTTAATAAGTTTAATATTGCAATTATATTGGTTTTTAATTAGCATTAATTTAAAATAAGTAAGTAATTAAAGGGTTTTTTAATTTATTTATATTGCTATATATAAAATAAATCATTAATGCCGCGTGGGTGCTATTTTTAGTGACGTCAGCCCTAGACCGACGTCTGTACCGTTAGCAACTCTGTCGGGCGTACGCGTGTCGAGTCTCGAGTGTCAAGTCAGGCCTCACGCACTCTATGTACTTGCGCGCGCTAACTACCTACCGCCCGGTGGACCGCCGGCGGCGGTCTAATTCAGTAAAAATTCGACAGCCGCGTGAAACATACCTACACGCTCGCCCACGCTAATGCGCGCAGCTGCAAAGCAATAATGCACTTTACACTCGATCGTTTAGGTACATTTTTGCACGCAGTGATTGGCGACGTGAAACATTAGGCTATTAAAGCCGAAGGTATGGAATTTTTTATATGGAGTGATTTATCTGTTACGAAGTAACTATTAAGTAATCTGTGGTTGAGTTGTGCTTGTAAATTCATGCATTACAGTTTGTTATTGTTATGTTTTCTCGTTAACTTATTTTGGTTGTTATTGACTTTATGTGTTTGTAGTAAAAGGTTGGAAAATAATCAATAGCCGTGCCCGTGAAATTATTATTAAAATTGAACAATTATTTTTTGCGTAAAATTATGGCTGATGCTAAACGGTTTCACGTGTGGCTACGTCAGCCCCATAGTTCCGATTATTTCTAAGTTCATGATTTGATAAATGTAAGTTCATAATTTACTTATAAAAAATGTGTTGATAACTATTTCTTTGCTGACTGTATATTTTAGTGTAAGCTGACGTGACGACATCGGCTTTAATTTGACAAGGTTCCAGCGTATTAGCAATTTACGGGGCTTATACTGTTTGAGAGAGAGGCAAATAGAAACGCGGAACGCCGCCATTTTCAATCCCTTTCTTTATAAGGCAGTATTCCATTGTAATATTAATTTTATGTACATACTTCAAATTGTACAGTTATAAAAAATATTTATTTTATTATATTACATCACTAGTAAGAAAGATATAAAGTAGGTAAGTAAACAAAATTCGTTACCAAAAGGTCTGAAAGAGAAAATAAATTTTATTATTATTAAAATATAAATTATAAGATACTATATAGCACATCCGGGAATGCTGGTAACAGGTACTGGCAACACTCCAACCCCTCGCACCTACCCTCCGCGTCCGGCGCCATCATTGTAGTAATTCTGTGTGTTTATAACAATAAACTTGCAATAAAGGTACGTTAATTGAGGTAGTAGGTTAATTGAGTGAAAACCAGTGTACAGTGCGACAAGGCTTGAAATGAACGTGGATGTCGTTTGTGCGAGGGCGCTGCTGCAGCATTAGGGTTGTCAATTTTGAAAATGTCCTTACACTAGGGGAAAATGTCGCTGAAAAAGAAAATGTATGTATAGTACCTATAAGGTAGGTAGGTACTTCCTAATTTTTAATTTTATGTATTGAATTTTAGGAGGACTTGCTCACTAATAAAATAACAGTAGACTTACATTTCTGCTAACAACACCACAGACTAAGAAGAGATACTAACGTACCTACGCGTGAACGGGTGAAACGCGAGACAGCCATCTGGCAACACTGGATGTAGCCAACAACCGTGTCTGTTTTCATAAAAAAAAACTGGACTAGAGGAGAACACAGCCGAGGCTGCTATGCGGCCATCTTACATCCAGTGCGGTGGTAGTATAGTAACCCAGTCGGCTACAATTTGAGGCTACCACCTAGTAATGGGCAAAGGAAGGGACCTATTGTTTTACACCGGTTCCGAACGGTGAAGCAGCAGGTGTAGGTATGCATGTAAATTTTTTCATCAGAAAAAACTCTTTGGTATACGCCGAGCGGATTCGAACCTCGGACCTTGCGCACGAGAAACCGATGCGCAAACCACTCGGTCATCAATCTGGTGGATGCGCGTCAGACACACGATCCTCTAGAGAACTGGTCCACTGGCCGGCTATATTGAATTAGCAAGCTATTGGCAGTCAACCCTCATACCGAACTCGGTTATATGTAGGACATCGATACACTATCCTTTGACGTATTACCCACCAAAGAGCAAGAACACTCTAGAGATGCAACGTGAATTTGTCTCTAGTGCGAAAGAGACAAGTTAGCTAGAGTTAGCCTATAAGAGTATATTATTAATAGTTTTATTTCAATAATGTATAATAATATTATAAATACATATGTATTATTATTTTTAAACTGAAACCTATTATATTATCTTTATTTTCCAAATAAGATAAGTACAATCATTTTTTTTACGACGGGACGACGCTCTACAAACATGATTGTCTCTTTCTAAAGGCTCGACACGCATTAAGCTATTAAGAGCATCGTGTACTGCGAACCGTTTTCAAATTTTGGATTTCCTTCATCTTATTGCTGTCGCTGTGGGCGGCGCCGCTGGTCACGCACACAAACATACCAGGCGCCCGAGCTCACTTGTCTCTGCGTGTCTCTCGTGCGTGCGCCACGTAGACGCACGCACACACACGCACTCGGCGGACACTATGACACGACGGTCGCAGCGCAGCAGGTTGCGAGGTTTGATGCTTTTTCGCAGCGTTCATTTTTTGGATTGAGTAGCGCCGCGTATTTTTAGAGGAATGCTAATTATTATTATCAAGTTCAAGGACAGATGCATGTGGCTGAAAATAAATTTGCCTATTTCATTCTTTGAACGAGGAAGGGATTACTGTGGGGAAAAAAAGAAAGAGACAAGTTTTGGAATGATAAAATTGAACCGAAATTGGAAATATTTTATAATTCTTCTCTTTTGCCAGAGATAGTCGATCCAAGAAAATGAGAACATGTATTGAAAATTTTCATGAGCGTTTTCTTTTACACCCTGGTATTTCAAAACATTTAGTACAATCTATAGAACAGGAGAATTCTATAGATACCTGTTTGATGGTGAACCTTTTTAGGGTTCCGTATCCGTCGTACGGGACCTATTACTAAGCCTACGCCGTCTGTCTGTCTATCTGTCTGTCCGAAGGCTGTATCTCTTGAACCGTAATAGTTAACCCGTTGAAATTTTCACAGAATATGTGTTATTATGTCCGATATAACAACAAATAATAAAAATAAGAAAAAGTTAAAAATTAACGGGGTCCCCATACAAGAAACTAAAAAGAGTATGCGCGCGATCTGGCGAAAAGAGTATGAAGCATTTTAACTAATACGGCGTGAGTGGCGCACAGTGTGGAATTTGACCTTATTTTCGTACAAGGTCCTTTTACTCCAAAATTAGTTAGTTTTGAGTATTTAAAAAGGTAGAGTAAAACTCCCGTGTGCCAATAATACATAATTTCAAAGTAATAAATAAAAAAACTGACTTTTCTTTTGGCCAAAAAAAAAGTACAACACGAGTAATTTTTTTTTTCACATAAACCAAGTCTCATTCATTAGCATAAAATTATTATTTAACAAATAACCCCAGACCATGCCTAACGTATATTAGAAAAACCGAAATATAAACTCGCTTGGTATAGAAGTTTTAACATAAGTACTAATGCATTGGCCGAAAATTTTACAGTCAGGGTTGTCACTTTTCGAATTGTAAATTAATTTTATTTGTTTGGCCGAAAGTGTAATTTCATTTATATCCTTTATTTCACATTTTAAAAATTTATATTAATTTTACATATTTATACAAAAGTAATAAAAATACACAAAATTAATACAACAATTAAAAAGGGTAATACCGCCGGCGGCGGGAGACAAGCCTCCAAGATATTATTATTGATTACATACATAATTTCATTATGTAGGTAAATTTTTATAATAAATTCAATGTTATCTTGATCGGTTGAAAAAAAAATACATCATTCCTCTTTATTGACTTAGAGGATCTAGGTATTGTTACCTTCATCAAGAGTTTTATTGTTATATAGAGCTACCATTATCGATCAATAATTATGGAAACTGACACGGTTCGCTACATCACCTACAACATCCGTGATGTCAGCCCATAACACCGGGTGAACTAGCTTCCATGTCAGTGCTTCCCTTCATTTCATGTTGACTACACTGCAACTGTACAGAAAACACGAACTATTTACATGGCTGTTTCGACCGATGTTTTATTCAGTTTTGTGGTATCAACTAGGGCGTGATAAATCCGATGTCGCCAACTCTGCCGATATGCTCGAATTTTGCCCTGGCAATCGCCCTCTTGCAGGATCTGGAGAGGCGGTTGTATTCTTTCTTCAGTTCGAAGATGTCAGGATCACCTCTGGCACGAGCGCACGACCATGCACGATAAGCTGCACCATTAGCTGCGACAGCATCGGCACAGTCGCGGCTGTACCAGGGCTGGCTCTTACCACCAAGGCGGACGAGGGCACTGGGAATGAACATGTCCATTCTTCCCAGAACCACCTCGGCGACGGCATTGGCGCATTCTGACGGATCACCCGATCTGAACCATAGCTCTCTGCATGGGTAGGATGCGAAGTGTTCTCGCATTCCATCCCAATCTGCTGACGCGTAGTGCCAAATTCGACGCGTTCCTCCAGTATGGAACTGAGGAGGCGAAAATGGCACCGTGGACCCCACTAGACAGTGGTCAGAGGAGCCAAGAGCAGCGCTCACTGTGACTTTATATCCAGCAGGGTTCGTTGTCAGCAGAAGATCCAGCAGAGGGGGTTCATGACCGTCTATATCTGGTATTCTTGTCGGGTGGTTTATCAGTTGAGACAGGTCATGGATCAGGGCGAAGTCGTAGGCGGCTCTCCCCGCCAAGTCAGTTCTCCCGGAGCCTAGCCACACCTCGTGGTGGGCATTAAAATCTCCGAGCAGAACCATATTCGTGGAGGGAAACCGCACTTGCATTTCGTCTGCCGCTCTACTCAAGTGCTCGAATAATCGATCTGTCCCCGCGTCGCCAGAGTGCGACCTGTAAAGACAGGCGTACACTCGCGACACCGTCCCCAAGTCCACATGAACCTACAGCACTGAAAGCTCGGGGTCCTCCAGGCAGCGCAGGCGACGACACCAAATATTTGCCCTGGCAAACATGCAAACCCCAGCTCGAAGTCGGAAGGCTTCTTCCAGGGTGTAACCAGGGTAATGCAAGTAAGAAGTATCGGAAAGGAATATTTGCGTTTCTGTCAGGAAAAGAAAAGCCGGCTTCGCCGTCTCTAGGTGATGGTGGACGTCATTTAGGTTTGAGTGCAACGCCCGCACGATCCAGCGTCGAGCTGTGCGACTAGTGGGTGACCCCGACGTATCCCGCGATCTAGAACCACTGCAACTCCGTAGGGATGTCGGCGCCCTAAGTGTGTTCTATCGCTTATTCCATGGGGAATGCTCGGAGGAGCTGTTTAATGCAATCCCGCCGTCCCCTTTCCACCTCCGCACAACGCGCACTGGGCAGAGATTGCATCCCTATACGCTGGACTTACCACGGATGCGTACCAATCGGTGCTCCAAATCTATCCTCCACAGAACTGGTAAACTCTGGAACGCTCTCCCTGCCCACATATTTCCCCCCAAGTACAGTCTCGGGTCCTTCAAGAGAGGCGTAAATAGGCAGCTGTTAGGCCGGCATGGCATTCCGAACCCCCGCGTACGACCGAATGTCCATGGGCGTCATTAGACACATTATGGGTGGCTCGGCGCCACATGTCGCTCTTTCTATCTATAAAAAAGATCCTACCACCTAGTACGGTAAAAAGGGAAGGGACCTACAGTTTTACGTGGAATCCGAACCAGAAAACTGCACATTTTCTCTTTTTTATAGTACGCCTGCCTGCGAAGGTCAGGCACAGGCATAGCATAGTACAGGCTCTGCTTATTTTGTCCAAAATAAATGTTAATAAATATGAAATCTCCGAAATTCGATAATAGCCGTGGAGTGTGAAATGTTCCAACACATTTTATTTTGACATTGAAAATGTCTTTTCAATCGCTTCAGTAGAGTCCCCGATTTCCACCGAGAGTGCGAATTCGCCCTGGTGTTGTGAGTTTTACGGATACGTAAATATTTAGGGTGACAAATGACGCGTATCGATTAGGGCTACGGATGGTGGAAAAAACAATTTAAAAAGTTTGGGAGTTTTTGAGAAAATCGTAAAAAACCGCTTAAAATTGCCGTTTTTAGGGGGTTTAAAAAGGGCACTTTTTAACGTATCTCTAAATACTATATAGTTTAAACTTCTATATTTTTATATTGTAGATTGACTCAATATCTGGGGATGTTTTTTTTATTGTTTGAATAAAGTGAAAAATTTGGGAGTTATGATTTTTTTTTTATTTTTCTTTACGCGAGCTACGAGTCGTCTTTATCTTGCAGTGTGAATAGTTAAAATGGGTTTCGTGTATGCATATACATACTTGAAAATAAAAAAAAAATGTATTTTTTTTTTATTTTTGTAAAAAAATCTAGACTACTAGTGTGATGGGTAAATGATAGATCTCGTCAAGATCTTCATTTCGAATGACAGCTGCCAAAATTAAAACGGCTATACTTGGAAACTAAGCCGCCAGTCAGTTTCGCTCTCTCTGGCTACCGCAGACTAATACGTTACAATGTAATTACTTACACAATACATATGCTCATTTAGCTCACTGACCTGAGGCCGACTAATCGCTTCTTATAGCTCACAGTCAGCACGCTCACAGTCGGCGAGTCACTATACGCTTATATTTGAATACGCCCTCAAAGTCATTTTCTTTATCTATTTGAGCTCTTGGTTACTTTAAACATAGATATATTTGGATAGTCTCTCACTTTCACAGTATATATTAATAGATTCTTAGATATTATAATATAATATAGTGTACTGATGTGTTTCATATTTGTTTTTGTTTGTCAACTCTTGTATAATAATTTTTTTGTTCATTAAATTTCATTTCATTTGATTTAGTTGTTAAAAATGTTCGGCCAACTTAGCCCGAACATTTGTGACAACCCTAACGAAAAAACTTACGTACCTAGCTGTAACTTCTATACCAAGCGAGATTATCTTTCGGTGTTTCTGGCATACGTTAGGCATGGTCTGGGGTTCTTTGTTATATAATAATTAATAATTGTATGCTAATGAGACTTGGTTTAAGATAAAAAAAAAATTAAGCGGAAAAATTTAAATAAATTAATAAGAGCGACTTGTGCCAAACCCGGTCAAATGCCTTGGCAATATCAAGGCCAATTGCCAAGGATTCACCATGATCTTCAAGCGATTCACCCCAAAGACGAGTGATGTACGCTAGGAGATCACCAGCTGATCGTTTTGGCCGGAAGCCGTATTGCCGATCGCTGATGAGACCATTCGTCTCCAGGTACTTCATGAGCTGCGCATTGTGTAGTAGCTTTTTCTGAAAGACCGTTTTCTGAAGGTTCAAATTTAATACTTTATATTGAAGAGCGGAAGACCGCGTGTGGTGACGTGCATTGGGAGAGGCCTATGTCCAGCAGTGGACCGATACAGGCTGATGATGATGATGAAATTTTTCAGAAAATAGACCGTTTAAAATTATTAAAAAAGTATCTTCAAAAAAGCAAAAAAGCTGAATTTTTCTGTTATATTACAAAAACTAAATTTTTATATAGCCCACCACCTAATTAAATGTCTTTTGTTCTTTGACTAGTAGTAAGTAGACTTACATACTCGTAGATGCTTATATTACATCGATAAAATCCATCCCAGCCCTACAGAAAATATATCGATAATGAAATGAACTTCACTATTACATCACGTAATATGTTTCTGTATTAGTGGGCTGTCCATGAGTAGTTCCCCCCTCACACCCCGAATTGTGTAAAAAGGACAATTGCAGCTCAGAAGCTAACTGCCTACAAAATATTTGTGAATCATCATTCAGGCGAAGTCTGTTTTCATGTCTTTATTCTTCCTCAATTTAAGTGATATATTTTTTTTGCTATCAATAAAAGCCTACTGAATGCCCCTATGTTTTAATTTTAGTTATTTTTTTAATAGTTTTCCATATAAAAAATATGAAAGTTAGGCTATATTTTGACATTTTTATAATCAAATATATTTAATTTAAAATGAAATAACGAAAAAAGGACAACATAGGGGCATAGATATTGATAATATCTTTTACACATAAAAATTTGAAAATGGTAGTGCAAGATTTAAGGGTTGAAAAGAGACTTCCACTGGTGTATGGAGGAGAGCGGACTTCCCGATTCTCTTAACAGACGTTCCGATTTGGTTGGACCCGACCACGACCCGACAAGTCAGGGCCGGCGTGGGACATTGCTACAGACGTTCCGACGGTCTTAAGCCTTAAGCACATCACAGACGGAGCTATAATATATATATATTAATATACTTACTAAGCTACCTATATATTATGTTATAGCAAGTATTTTTGCACTCATTAGCTCTGCGGTCGTCGTACCGTAATACATCGTGCTATATCTGTCCACATAATATTTTGTGGACGTAATAAAAATATATGTTATTGACTTCTCTGCTAACCTCATAAGCCATTTAGCGTGATAGTAAGTAGCCTATAGTTGATGGAAAGAATTAAGCTATCCATAGATTTTTTTTTATTAAAATCGCTTCAGTGGTTCTCGAGTTATAAGCGGACAGACAGACAGACAGACAGACAGACAGACAGAAAGCAGACGTTGGATTTTATTAAAGGTAAGGATAGCCACCGACTTATATATACCTAGTCGGTGGTTATAGCTGCGTCTGTGGTCACTCGAAGATTACTATCCTACTAATATAATAAACGCGAAAGTTTGTGAGGATGAATGGATGTATGGATATTTGTTCCTCTTTCACGCAAAAACTACTGAACGGATTTTGATGAGACTTTACAGTACTATAGATTATACATCAGAATAACATATAGGCTATTTGCCATCACGCTAAATAGCCTTAGGGCTAAGCAGTATCAAATAAAGTATAGCATGGACGGGAGAGAGAGAATGTAAAAGACAAGACAAACAAAAGCCTATCAACGTCACATACAAACTTCAATTTCGAATTCCGTCCACGCGGGTCCACGTAAATCCACGCGGACGAAGTCGCGGGCAAAAGCTAGTAGAAAATATATCTTAATATGCCTCGCTATGATTCATATTAATATACCTATATAAGGTGCTTCGTTATTTATGTAAAAAAAAAATTGGTTGTCTTGTAAAGTCGGTTCACGGACGATAGTTTTACGTGATAACGTCATAAAGTGGTAAGACTACGCATGTCGTTTTTGTTACGTTTGTATTTCCGAAAATAATTCTTAGGTTGTTATAAAAAAAACTAAATACCCTAAAAAAATTTAAACACCGTAGCATTGCTTAAAAATGAAAAAAAAATTGAGGGATTCGAACCCATGGTCAAAAAATACAAATCCTAGACTCTTACCACTGAGCCACGAAATCACATAAACTACCAAACGAATATCGGATTCCCTTGGTTCGCTTTCGGCTTGGGCCGATTGTGCCTCTCTATCGCTTGTTACGCGCTCTCGCTTGCACACACAGGCTCAGATGGAACGTGACATTTTTTCGTGCGTGCAGCCGGTGTTCATCAATTTAAAAGACGTGACGTTATTACTTCAAACATTTCGGGAGGGTTACATAAACACTCAAATAAACACGTTTCGCAAAAAAAATTATGTTTTTAGCATTACTTTTCGAGAAATTTAACAAAACGTGTTTGCTACCTAAACATTAACCTGTGTGTAACAGTAGGTGACTTGAATTGTACGGGGTCAATGACCGTACTATGTTCAAACGCAGAACAGCTGTTTGTTGTAAATAAGTCACAAGGTCACTATGATTGGTTTCTACAGCTACTTACTTGATTTTATTTTTTGTTAGGAGAAAATTTTTTCCTATAAACATATGTTTTTTTCTTACGTAAAGTGTTTATTTGAGTGTGTATGTAACCATGACTAACGAAACACCTCATATATTATATCTCCGTCTGAGATGGGCTTTATTTGCTGTCGGGTATTGTACGTGTGAGTCTGATTTTAACTTTGCCGGTGTTATACTGACCGTTCTTTTTTTTTATGGAAACTGACACTGTTGGCTACATCACCTACAACATCCGTGATGTCAGCCCATAACACCGGGTGAACTTGGTGCCACGTCAGTGCTTCCCTTCGGTCGTGCCGGCTACACTGAACTGGACGGAAAACACAAACTATTTACATAGCCGTTTCGACCGACCTTTCATTCAGTGCGGTGGTATCAACCCGGGCGGGTTAAGCCCACCTAGTAATATAAGAAGAGATACTCGTAGATGGCTAATAACGGCGCTCATGGACACTCGGTTGTTTGCGGGGTTTGTTGCTAATGACATGCCAGATTAAACTTACCGTCTAAATCGTTTCCGTCCGTTTTTTTTTCGGCCTGAAAATATTAGACAAATTAATTATCAACTTTCTTTCTCTACATACATAGCGTCACGCCTGTTTCCCGGTGGGGTAGGCAGAGACAACGGATCTCCACGCGCCACGATCCTGAAACATTTCTGCCGCCTCTTCCACTCTCATAATTTTCTTCATGCATGCTCGTCGGTTACGGGTACTACGCACTTGACCCTTTTTTAGCGCATGCCCGATCTGAATTTTGAATTTTATTTATTAACTAGCTTTTGCCCGCGGCTTCGCTCGCGTGAAATTTGTATTTCAAAGGAAGAAAGTAAGTAACTAAGGGCGAGCTGGGTTCAGGTAAACGATAATCCATCTCGAAGAAAGTGAGTAACTTTTTGAGGCCGAAGGTGGAGTTGCGTTCAGGAAGACGATAAACCTTCTCGAAGACAGTAAGTAACTATGGGCGAGGCCGAAGGCCGAGCTGCGTTCAGGAAGAGGACAAACCATCTATAAGAAAGTAAGTAACAAAGGGCGAGGCCGAAGGCCGAGCTGCGTTCAGGAAGAGGATAACCTTTTCGAAGAAAGTAAGTAACAGAGGGCGAGGCCGAAGGCCGAGCTGCGTTCAGGAAAACTGAGCCTTCTCGAAGACAGTAAGTAACTATGGGCGAGGCCGAAGGCCGAGCTGCGTTCAGGAAAACTGAACCTTCTCGAAGACAGTTCTGCGTTCAGGAAGACGATAAACCTTTTCGAAGACAGTAAGTAACTATGGGCGAGGCCGAAGGCCGAGCTGCATTCAGCATGCGGGTAAACTTTTCGAAGAAAGTAAGTAACAGAGGGCGAGGCCGAAGGCCGAGCTGCGTTCAGGAAAACGATAAACCTTCTCGAAGACAGTAAGTAACTATGGGCGAGGCCGAAGGCCGAGCTGCGTTCAGGAAGAGGATGACCTGTTCGAAGAAAGTAGCCGAGGGCGAGTCCGAAGGCCGAGCTGCGTTCAGGAAGACCATAAATCTTCTCGAAGAAAGTAACTTCTTTCTTACTTACTTTCTTCGAAAAGGTTTATCCTCTTCCTGAACACATCTCGGCCTTCGGCCTTGCCCATAGTTACTTACTGTCTTCGAGAATTTATCGTCTTCCTGAACGCAGCTCGGCCTTCGGCCTCGCCTATAGTTACTTACTGTCTTCGAAAAGGTTTATCGTCTTCCTGAACGAAGCTCGGCCTTCGGCCTCGCCCTCTGTTACTTACTTTCTTCGAACAGGTCATCCTCTTCCTGAACGCAGCTCGGCCTTCGGCCTCGCCCATAGTTACTTTAGTGTCTTCGAGAAGGTTTATCGTTTTCCTGAACGCAGCTCGGCCTTCGGCCTCGCCCTCTGTTACTTACTTTCTTCGAAAAGTTTACCCGCATGCTGAATGCAGCTCGGCCTTCGGCCTCGCCCATACTTACTTACTGGCTTCGAAAAGGTTTATCGTCTTCCTGAACGAAGCTCGGCCTTCGGCCTCGCCCTCTGTTACTTACTTTCTTCGAACAGGTCATCCTCTTCCTGAACGCAGCTCGGCCTTCGGCCTCGCCCATAGTTACTTACTGTCTTCGAGAAGGTTTATCGTTTTCCTGAACGCAGCTCGGCCTTCGGCCTCGCCCTCTGTTACTTACTTTCTTCAAAAAGTTTACCCGCATGCTGAATGCAGCTCGGCCTTCGGCCTCGCCCATAGTTACTTACTGTCTTCGAAAAGGTTTATCGTCTTCCTGAACGCAGCTCGGCCTTCGGCCTCGCCCTCTGTTACTTACTTTCTTCGAAAAGGTTATCCTCTTCCTGAACGCAGCTCGGCCTTCGGCCTCGCCCATAGTTACTTACTGTCTTCGAGAAGGTTTATCGTTTTCCTGAACGCAGCTACGCCATCAGCCTCGCCCTCTGTTACTTACTTTCTTCGAAAAGTTTACCCTCATCCTGAACGCAGCTCGGCCTTCGGCCTCGCCCATAATTACTTACTTTCTTCGAAAAGGTTATCCTCTTCCTGAACGCAGCTCGGCCTTCGGCCTCGCCCTTTGTTACTTACTGTCTTCGAGAAGGTTTATCGTCTTCCTGAACGCAACTTCGCCTTCGGCCTCAAAAAGTTACTCACTTTCTTCGAGACGGTTTATCGTTTACCTGAACCCAGCTCGCCCTTAGTTACTTACTTTTTTCCTTTGAAATACGAATTTCACGCGAGCGAAGCCGCGGGTAATTTTTATCATTACTTATGTCCTCTAGAGGGCGCCATATCCTATAGCCTATAGACGTTGGATGCGTCTTGACGACCAGCGTACGGTCAAGACGCATCCAACGATACCTCATTTGTCAAATTATGATAAGTAGTGTCGAAGTTATTATGAGGGAACAGTTGAACATACATACATACATACATACCGGTCAAAAACATAACTCTCCTTTTCGCTTCGCCGTAATCGGGTAAAAATAAGAATCTCTTCGCTAATATACCGCGCATACTACACTACGTACAATATAATAAACATACGATCAATTAACTTAAATCAAATAGGAACTTCAGTTAAATAAATATCCGCTAACATCGACTCGCAATAACACTTTTACATAGGTTTGCACCTAAAATTAATCAAATAGATACCTAACGAAGTTAACCTACATAATATTATGAATCGAATTAAAATATAAGAAACTCTGCCGAGACAATGCATACACACACACACCGCGCTCCGCCAGACCACCGAATAGACCGCACCCCGCGCCGCGTCCCGCGCCTTCGCCGCCGCCGGGCTGCCAGTCTCCGCGAGACGCGCTACTAACCCCCGCCGCGCCGCGCCGCCCATTATTTCGGCGCTTGGAACAATTCGATTCGTATGGGAGCCACATCTTAGCGTAGCCGGAAGTGAATTTTAGTAAGCCTATCCTGTGTCCCGTATAGTAAAATGGGTTTGTACTAAGTTTCATCAAATTCGGATTATGGCTTTAAGAGTTATGGAGGAACATACATACATACATACATACAGAAAAGATTTCTAAAAATCGTCAATTTAGCTTTAGTATCATACATAGAGGCTAAAAACTCAATATTTCCTAAAACAAAGTAACTTACTCCATGACCATCCCTTACAGATTTATTATTAGTATTGATTGATGATGATTTAAAATAACACAGAGTACATAGCATTGGAATCCTGCACTAGATAAATCGGTCTTGCAGGAGTGCATTCTTTAACAAATTATAATAATATACATTAGATCCAAAAATCATAAACATGCGCTCATTAAAATTATTATGCAATTAGATTATTACCTATATTAAAAAATAACGGAACGCAAACAATTTAAAAAATGAATAGGTAATGATTATTCCATCTGATAAAAAAAATACATTTTAAAAATATTTTTATATAACTACGTAAATTTCTTAAATTCTAAATTTAAAATCTAAACATTGTGTAATCATTGCAAATATCTGGTCCAGGTACGTGCGTCTAGGGCGACCCTTCCCGACTCTTCCACTCGCATTCGCTCCACAAATTTCTTTCGTTAGTCTTCTCCTATCATCCATTCTTTCAACATGCATGACCGAACCTCCGAAGCGTCTGGATAGTTTCCGTTCGGGTTGTTTTCGGCCTGCAATCGTCGTTGAGATTCGAAAACCTCGTATCTCAAAATTTTTGTTTTTTTTTCATAAAGTGTTCCTCGAAATCATAGCGCATAGGCCACTTTTACCCGTATCTCAATACGATACGTATTAACAAAGATATAAGCAAAACGAATAACTCGTAGCTCAAAACTCCATATATTTGCGTTGGCAAAAATAAAAACACTAAACCTCGTATCTTGTTTTAATTGTGAATATTTGTATTATAATATAATATATATAACCATCTACAAGTGATAAATGTCTTTACATTATCTAAGACATTTTCGAAATAAGCATTTTAATCTTAGTTTGGGACGATATATAATAGACATATACCTCATATGTCGACAATGCATCGTAAAATTAAAAACACAAAACCTCGTATCTTGCTTTAAGTTGTAATAACATTATTTGTGTAAGTAATACCTTTAATGAATGTGCACGGTAAGGTTTTTGATATTATCTACAACTTTCGGAAGAACAGTTTTCATGTTTTCTAATAAAATTTCGATATAAACGGTTTTTTTGCTCTCCTGAAAAATCCCGATTTTTGAGATACGAGTTTTTCGAATCTCAACGACGATATTAGACAAATTAATTATCGACTTTCTTTTTTTCTCAATCTCACGTACAAAACATACCTACATAAAGTTGAGCCGGTTTCTCGATGTTTCTTTTTAAGGTTTCGTACATCAATAGAGGAAAAAATGGAACCCTTACTTATTTTCTTCGAATCTACTGGACTAAAAAAAGTTGAAACTTAGTACATAAGGTAGAGTTTGATGACATAATCACGGACATTGTTGTGTAAATGAAGGAACCTAGATTTAGGGGATCTATTTTGGGGGACAAATTCGAAAGTTAATCGTTTTCTTTTTTTTCAATTGCATCATTTTATGTTATTATCAGTGGAAAGGGCTCGGTATAATAAAATCAAATATAATTTATTAATAATTTTAAAATGTACAGTTGAAATCTAAAGAAAACGTGTATTTAGTTAGAGCGGCCCATCCCGATCCTTCCACTAATATTAGCTCCATAATTTAATATCTTTCGTTAGTATCATTAAATAATAAAAAGAGCTTTAATTAAAAAAATAATAGCCCCACTGCATCTCTCTCCGTTCATCGTAAAAGGCGACTAAGGGATAATCACAAGACGCCGTCCTAAAGAGCGGCAGGCTAGCCACCTCTCACCTTGGCGGGGTCCTTTCACCGAGTCATGCAGCAAGTGGGGTTTCTTGCAAGAACACTTGCAGCAAAACACTAATTACTCTGCTCACCCCGATTGTCGGCGGGAAGCGTGTCTTAAGTAATGTAATGAAATATATTAGCATTCACATAATATTCTTACCTGATCCGGTGCGACTGAAGTATCGTTGCCCTGAATTACGCAAGTACGGATTATTAAATCACCGCTGTTAACATTCATGATAGAAATATTTCATACAACGCTACAAGGATTGAAATGATCGTGGCTGACAGCGGAACTAACGCCGGCGCCGCCACAGTGCTGCCAGATGACCGTCTCGCGTTTCACCCGTTCGCGCGCACGTTAGTATCTCTTCTTAGTCTATGGTTTTACTATGAATGTCGTCCCTCGTCAGTGCTCGTAGTGTTTTTTGTTTTATTTCCGATAACATGGATTATTATAGGTACTATACACACATTTTCTTTTGCAGCGATATTTTCCGCTAGTGCAGTGGTTCTTAACCTTTTAGTGACATAATTGGTGGTCCATGGCAAAGCAAAAATTTAGTCCAATGGTCCCTCCTTGGGACTAAATTTTTGTTTTGCCATGGACCACCAACTATTTGGCCGAAATAAATTATTTTAAGGTTGTTCTATATAATAAGACTATAATATATAAGAATAAGAATATATATTTGTACTGTGTGGGGCCGGTACTTTAAAAGAATAGCCCCACTGCATCTCTCCCCGTGTATGTCGTAAAAGGCGACTAAGGGATATGACTCCCTTCTTATGTTACTAGGTGGTAGGGTTTAACCCGCCCGGGTTGGTACCACCGCACTGAATGAAAGGTCGGTCGAAACGGCTATGTAAATAGTTTGTGTTTTCCGTCCAGTTCAGTGTAGCCGGCACGACCGAAGGGAAGCACTGACGTGGCACCAAGTTCACCCGGTGTTATGGGCTGACATCACGGATGTTGTAGGTGATGTAGCCAACCGTGTCAGTTTCCATAAAAAAAAAAAAAAAAAAAAAAAAAAAAGACACTTGTAAATGTATTAGAAACCAAGATTGTTATATTATTAGCGAAAATTTTATATTAATTATATTATTTTAGGAAGATTTTTGTGACTGCATACCTACTGTTTACCAACTGGTGAATCTATGGATCAGTGCTACTCAAAGCCAAATGTATGTCAGCACTGGCATCCAAACGATTTCTGTTATTGTGATGGATGACTTCGCGGACCACTCTTGGTGCTTTCAGGGACCACCAGTGTTCCGCGGACCAGCGGTTAAGAACCACAGCCCTAGTGTAAGGAAATTTCTGAAAAGCAGCGCCCTCGCGAAAACGTCATCCACGTTCATTTCAAGCCTTGTCGCACTGTAGTAGGTACGGCTAGAGAGCGTTTCAACTAAATCTTCCCTTCACCGTTATGTTGGATCCACTGTTAGTGTAACTGTCTGTGCTTAAATTCGTGTTGCCAGATTGTGAAGATTATATTACCTAATAATGTTATCGGTATTTACCGTATAATAAATACGGTACATACCGATAATTACGGGTAAATCTGTACACATAGCAACGCTGTTTTGACAGATAGAACCCTCAACGCTGTTTTGACAGATAGACAGTGGAGCCAACATAAAGGCGAAGGGAAGATTTAGTTGAAACGCTCTCTACGCGGCTTACATAATGTACCTGCTTTTTGTTCTTCGAGTTTCGGCGACGTTTCGACTGGAACTTCCGAGTCATTTTTGAGCGAGCTCCTCTGTCCGGCCGGCGCGGCGGTAAACGAGGAACTGTCAGAGTTTTTTAGGGTTCCTTATCCCGTATGGAAACCTATTACTAAGCCTACGCCGTCTGTCTGTCCGTCCGTCTGTCTGTCTGTCTGTCTGTCCGTCTGTCCATCCCTCTGTCCGAGGGCTGTATCTCCTAACCTCCTGACCTAATGCCCTGTGAATCGCAAACAACTTAACCAACGTCTTTAAATTTTTTATCAAAGCATTTCTATCATGTTCCGCCGTTGACGGAGTTCTTAAGCCGGGTCCAGACATGTGTCATTTGCCCGATCCGATCATCGTATCCGTATCAGCGTATCACGTATCAAGCTCCGTATCTAGTTGTGGACGCCTCGATTTGCTCCGTATCCGTATGTTCAGAATTGTCATGATCGCGTATCAAATTGCCAACAGTTCTGTGTCAGCTCTCAATGAAACATACATATTATACGCGATGCAAGGACGGAAAAAATGACCCGCACGTGCAACGCGAGTGGTGGACGCGTCCAGACTGACGACGTGCCGTATCCGTATCACCTTTGATGATCGGAAAAAACCCGATTCGCGATGGATTATAGCGGCGTATCGAGACCGCGTATCATGATACGCGTATCATACCACCCGTCCACATATGCGATCATGATACGCGTCGGCGATACAGATAAGGTGATCGGATCGGGCAAATGACACATGTCTGGACCCGGCTTTAGCCACAGGGCGGTGGCTAGTTTGAGAATTTTGCTGCGTTCCAGATGTCGTCGGCGCAAGCGCACCTTTTGCCTTTCGCAGTCGACATTCGGAACGCAGCCAGGCCTCATGCACTCTATGTACTTGCGCGCGCTAACTGCCTACCGCCCGGTGGACCGCCGACGATCTAATTCAGTGAAAATTCGTCAGCCGCGCGAAGCATACCTACACGCTCGCCCACGCAACTGTGCGCAGCTGCAAAGCAATAATCACTTTACACTCGATCGTTTAGGTACATTTTCGCACGCAGCGATTGGCGACGTAAAACAGTAGGCTATTAAAGCCGAAGGTATCGAACTTTTTCTATGGAGTGATTTATGTATTACGAAGTAACTATTAAGTAATCTGTGACGCAGCTCGAAGTGAAAATTCTCAAACTACCCACATCCAAGGCTGAACTTTTTTTCTATGGAGTGATTTATCTGTTACAAAGTAACTATTAAGTAATCTGTGACGCAGCTCGAAGTGAAAATTCTCAAACTACCCACATCCAAGGCTACAATCTCCGTCAACGGCGGAACTTGTAAAACTGACATTTCATCGTTGAGCGCCCGCCACCGCGCCGGACACAGGGATTCGCTCGAAAATGACTCGGAAGTTCGAGTCATCAAGAAAAAAACAATGATATTGACAACATAAATTTAAAACTACTACTAATAAATGCTAAAAATACAGAGAAAAAAAACAGAACATGAAATTAAATTTAGCTATACAACTGAAAATGCCGTGCATAAGGACAAGATGCCATGCATAAGTGCGACAGGCTAGCCACCTTTCACCTTGGCAAGGTCTTTCCATCGAATCATGCAGCAGGTGGGCTTTCGTGCCTTACTTGCTGCCTGATAGTTATCTTGTCCGAATACTTTGCTAAACGTGGTGTTCGGTGTTGTGTTGTAATTTACCAGAGCACTTGCAGCACAAAACCGATTACTCTGCTTACCACGATTGTCGGGATACGGCGTGTCGTGTGCGTGTGTGTAACTCAAAATTTAGACAAATATAATGATTCATTGATGAAATTTATAATTCGCTCCATAAACAGCGACTTGTTACTTTCCTCTCCAATATCCTTGTCCATAACAAAGAGTTTGTATTACGTAATACAAACTCTTTGGTCCATAAATATGTTTTGTTAGCTTCATCAATGAACATTCTTACCTCAGAACTGCCGCCAGTTTCAGTTTCCTAAAACAAAACAAAAGTTAAAATACAAATTAATTTTAAAATCCCCGACCTTAAAAATAATTTCCGTTTACTTAAAGGAGTCGGTGGACCGCTAAGTAAATACCCGCGCAGCTCTGAGTTTTTTGATATTATTGTATTGACTAGAGGTCAAATTATTTTTTACTTTAAGGTCAGAGGAAGAAGAGGTAAGCGGCGGGTGGCCGAGTGGTTTGGGCATCGGCTTCTCATGCGGGAGGTCCGAGGTTCGAATCCGGTCGGCATGTACCAATGAGTTTTTTCTGACGAAAAAATTTACGTGCATACCTACACCCGCTGCTTCACCGTTCGGAACCGGTGTAAAACTGTAGGTCCCTTCCCTTGCCCCTTACTAGGTGGTAGGCTCAAATTGTAGCCGACTGGGTTGGTACAACCGTACTGGATGTAAGATGGCCGCAAGCAACCTCGGTTGTGTTCTCCTCTAGTCCAGTATAGCCAGCAATCCAGGGAAGTCTCCGGTATGGCACCTACCTTCTCGGAGGTGATATTGGCTGGTTAGAGCATGTGCTTTGGCCCCTCCGACTCAGCCACCCATACCGGATTACATAAAAAAAAGAGGATTTTTTTTAAATGCAGCACGTGCTCAACGAGGTCTACGTACGTGCATTTAGCTAAAGCGATAACCAACTGCGTCACCGGACCGTGATGTATTATCTCCAAGCTTTCGTTCTATTGCGCCTTCATGATGTCGCATAATTTTTGCGAACAGTCAACTTGCACGGTTCAACGTTGAACCATGCTGTCGTCACCAAAGTCGTACTTGGCATCGGACACTAGAAGTTGACTTGAGGTTTTTAATAATATTTTATGTTTATATGTTTTATAATGAAAATTTATAAGGTCTTTCAAAATTAGTTCAGAGTACGCTAAGGGGGGGTTCTGTATCGGAAATAGATCACTTTTGAAGAATAAAGAATTTTGTTTTTCCAAAAAAAAATGTTTTAATGTTTTACATTGTAAAAAAAATTTTTAGTAATCGTTTCAGTTTTATGCCAGGAACAAAAAAGTCTTCCAACACATAGATCTCTTTCTTTCAGAAATTGTGAAAAACCACAATTTTAGTTTTATTAGTATGGAATAGAAAGAATTTGATTTTTTTTACCAACTTACACGTGTTAGATCATAATAGTGATGAAGACTTTTTTGTTACTGTTATGAAATTGAATCGATTAGGCTATAAAAATCAAGCACCTATTTTTTTATTTAAATACATAAAAAAAAAGTCCAAGGTCCAAAAAATTTTATATAGGTTTTACTCCCTATATGATACAGAACCCCCCCTTAGCGTACTCTGAACTAATTTTGAAAGACCTTATATAAAGCGAGTACGTGCTTAGTACTAACATATAAACATAAAATATTGAGCATGGGCATTTCCGACCCTTTCACTAACATTAGCGCCATTAATATATTTTGTTAGTCTTATTTTTTTTTATGGAAACTGACAACTTTGACTACATAACCTACTATATCTGCGATGTCAGCCCATAACACCTTGGTGAACTAACTAAATGACACGGCAGTGCTTCCCTTCGGTCGTGCCGGCTAGACTGAACTGGACGGAAAACACGAACTATTTACACAGCCGTTTCAACCGACCTTTCATTCGGTGCGATGGTACCAATCCGGGCGGGTTGAACACTAACCGTCTAGAGTTTTACGTGTAATCCGAACCGCGGTCAGCATCCAACGGTCGAGCGGTCATCCATCCATCCACTGACCGCGGCCAGGTGTGCTTATGATCCGACCGACCGTCAACCAACCGCACCACTGAGCTACCGAGACTGATAAAATGAATGAATATTCTTACATCGCCATCCTCATCAGAACTGCCAGTTTCACTGTCCTGAAATAAGCGCACATTTATTTTAAGTTCAGTGTGGGTTTCCGGTCAAAAGCACTTCGTATTTCCCTAACCATACCCATATTTCAAGTCATTTAACTATAATTTATATGCATATAGTTAGGTAAATATTCAAGGTATAATGTGAATATATTATTTTTAATTTAATCTTATAAATTCCCTTAAAAAGATGTGCTTGAAAAGTGGTAAAATCGTTCAAAAATGTCTTTTGCTATTTCCCTCGCCATTTTTTACAAATGCGTCTAATACGAAAAAATGCTTCATTGAGCTTAGAGTCAATAAGACTAAGAATCATCTAAATAAATTCAAACGCTTACAGAATAAATGGTTTTTAACTGAACTATCTTTGAACATTTTTGGGCCGTTGCCATGCCGTTGTATGGACGTATTTATAACGAAATAGCAAATGCATTTTCAAACGTTTTTACCACTTTTCAACCACTTATTTTTCAGACAATTTACAAGATTATATTACAATAATCTATCACTCATTATAGGTACCTTGAATCTTTACCTAACTATGCTATAAGCATATACATTATAGTTAGTTATATCTATTGAAATATGGCTGTAGTTAGGATAATATGACGTGATTTTACCTAGTACCCCCCCCCCCCCCCCCCCCCTTAATAATAATATTCCGACTTAGATCTCTCCCCGTGCATGTCGTAAGCGCCCTTAGAGCATTGAGATATTGTATAAAATCTATCTTGAACTGTAGGTCCCTTCCCTTCTTACCTTACTAGGTGGTAGGGTTTAACCCGCCGGGTTGCTACAACCGCACTGAATGAAACGTCGGCCGAAGCGGCTGCGTAAATAGTTCATGCCTTCCATCCAGTTGAGTGTGGCCGGCACGCCTAAAGGGAAGCACTGACGTGGCACCTAGTTCACAAGGCGTGTCACTGTTGGCTGCGTCACTCTAAAACACCAGTGATTGCAGCACATAACACCTTGGTAAACTAGGTGCCATGTCAGTGCTTCCCTTTGGTCGTGCGCGCTACACTGAACTGGACGAAAAACAGAAACTATTACATAGGTAGTCGCTTCGACCGACGTTTGATTCAGTGCGGTGGTATCAACCCGGGTGGGTTAAACCCTACCACCTAGTAAGGTAAGAAGGAAAAGGACATACAGTTGTGCGCGGAATCCGAACCACGGTCAGCCTCCAACGGTCGAATGGTCACCCGTTCAAGTAGTGACGCGCCGAGGTGTGCTTATGATCACGAACGACAGTCGACCTATCGCGCCACTGAGCTACCGGGACTGAGAAATTTATTGTTTTACACAGTACGCTCTTTCAGAAGTAAGGTGACCCACCCAGTATCCGATCCTTAATAAATTTTCTTACCGGGGTTCCCGACCCGCCACTTGAAGTGTCATGGCCCTAAAACAAGTACAAAATGTATTTTATATTTTTATTAGAAAAATGCAAAGCGAAAATCATTGGAAAAAATACATCCCGGCCAGGATTCGAACCTGGGTCTCTGGCTTGAGCCGCCAACGCGATAACCAACTGCGCCACCGGACCGTGACGCATTATCTCCAAATTTTCGTTCTATTGCACCTTCATGATGTCGCATAATTTTTGCGAACAGTCAACTTGCACGGTTCAACGTTGAACCATGCTGTCGTCACCAAAGTCGTACTTGGCATCGGACACTAGAAGTTGACTTGAGGTTTTTAATAATATTTTATGTTTATTTACTAAGCACGTAAGCACGTAGGTACATTTTTCTAATAAAAATATATATAAAGCGAGTACGTGCTTAGTACCTACTAAACTAACATATAATATTAAACATAAAATATTACTAAATGTATTTTAAGTTCAGTGTATGTTCCGAAACCCACCTTAAAAAGCACCTACATCGCTACTACGTGATATGGTGCGTAACGAGGCAATCCGCCGACGCACCAAAGTTGTTTGTATTGGACACCGGGAGGCTACATTGAACTATACCTACAAGAAAGTAATAATAATACTTACGTTCTATATCTACATTCTTAAATTCTATTTGGAGGTTAGCAACACACCAAAGTTGAATTAATGATTTTCTTTCCTAGAAGTACCTAAGTGATCTCGGAATCGAATCTAAAAATTGATTTCTTACCAAATTTTGTGATAAAAAATGCTGTTTAAAATATTCTTCGAAACTCACTATGAGCGGGTTTTTGTATTGATAAGAACATCCGAATTCAAATTCAGTTATTTTCATCAACAAAACTTTCTAAATTAGAATTATGGCACTAGCCGCTTATACATTTTTGTAAAGCACAATGTTTCATGTTTTCGCGTAGCGCCTCGAAGCAGTCCGCGCGTACCACTGGTGCAGTGGCGGGGCAAGACCTAAATTTGATGTGGGCAAGATATATTTTGCGAGTAGGGTTGCCAACCGTACTTAAAATAAAGTATCTTACTCTATTTTAGGTCTTCGTACTTTAAACTTTTATACAGCAATAAAGTAAGTGAAAATACTTTATTTCAACAAAATTTAATTTAATACATGAAATTAAACGTAAACAGACAGCACCTCAGTTATCTAATGCAGCGCATCATATCTGGATATATCCTCAACTTAATATACCTACTATAAATATTTTTGTTTTGCTTGGATATAGTATGTTACGTTTAGCGTAATTGAAATTTAGTGTGTAGGTTATATTAAAAAAAAAAACAAACAAAATGAGCTCTATAAGGTTTCTTGCCCGGCTTTTCCTTATGGATTGCACTGTTGAACGGGGCATGACAAAATTATCTGAATCTGAAACAAAGAGCACTAAGAACTATAATAGGTTTCAAAATTTAAATAAATAATACTTTTTTTTATGAGATCGTACTTTATATTCTCCATCCCTGAAATCAGAAATACGTTATTTCTTTTAAAACGAGTTGGCAACCCTATTTGCGAGGCCCTTTCTGGTGGCATGGATTTTATGGATTTTCACTGTTGATTTTCGGTATACTGATCAAATCAAACATTTTTGTCAGCATACCTTTCGTCGATAAAAGTAAACATAATCAAATTGCAATAATACAGCCTGCACTGCCTCTGTCCTACGTTTCCATCTTGTGTCTGATAAAGGCTTTATAGCAGACTTTAGTTTGCCTTTGATTAAGTCTAAACATGTTTACTCGGTGTCTCTTTTAATAGATCTAGCTGAATATTTTTCATGAATCAAAGCTGCATGAACTTTCGAGTCGCGAGGCCCCTCGGGCCGCGAGGCCGTGGGCGAGCGCCCACGTCGCCCACGTCGCCCACGTCTTGCGCCGCCTCTGACTGGTGGCACGCGTACCATAGATTGAGAACCGCTGGTCTAATGAAATTCTTACGGCCATCTTACCTCCCCACCCCCTTCAGCGTCGCCGTCCTAAAACAATCGTAAGTAAAATTATTTTAAGTTAACTTCAATTCAAAGCGAAGTCTCCGGTATGGCACCTACATTCTCGGAGGCGATGTTGGCTGGTCTGAGCATGTGCTTTGGCCTCTCATACACAGCCACCCACATTACACACACACAATTACATTTATAATTTTTTTTTTGGGTATACACCTTATTGGTGTGGGTTCAAATACCTACATAAAAGGCTTAATGCCACTGAATTTTTTTCCCCGTGCTTGCCGCCTTAAAAGGCGACAAACACGGGGAGAATTTTATTTATTTATTTTAGAGAAATATTTGTAGTTTTTATTTAGATGAAATATACAACACCTGAGCTAAAAATTTGTATTTCGACCGAAAACAATTTAATTTTTTCTTTTTTTATGTCATGAAGTTCATTAAAGCTTTTTTTTTTTATGGAAACTGACACAGTTGGCTACATCACCTACAACGTCCGTGATGTCAGCCCATAACACCGGGTGAACTAGGTGCCATGTCAGTGCTTCCCCCTTTGATCGTGCCGGCTACACTGAACTGGTCGGAAAACACAAACTATTTACATAGCCGTTTTGGCCGACGTTTCATTCAGTGCGGTGGTACCAACCCGGGCGGGTTAAACCCTACCACCAAGTAAGATTAGGAGGGAAGGGACCTACAGTTTTACGAGGAATCCGAACCTCGGTCAGTCTCCAACGGTCAGCGGTCACCCATCCAAGTACTGACCGCACCCAGCGTTGCTTTAAGTAATCTGTGGCTTAACATTCAATAGCGACAGTTGACTGTCTGCACCACTGAGCTATCGAGGCTGACAAAGCTTCATTAAGTCATCACTTTAGATATTCATAAAATACAAAGACAGGAACGTAGATTCGACTGTCCTTATTACAACAACAAAAAGAATTGTAAAAATCGGTTAAGGCTTAGGGGGGTAAAAAAATAAACCACGAAAGACGATTTTGTATGGAGAAAGTTAACTTCCGTCTCGTCTTAAGGCCGTGACAAACGCCAACGACCTTGAGCATTCGGGAATTTCAAATTTCAAATTATTTTAGTTTATGTACTACTTTTTATAAACCTCTAAATATTTTATAAACCTCTATCGATAAAAACTAAAATTAAAATAAGTACTTATGTACGTAAGCAAAGATAGGTAGATAGGTGCATTTAGGTACGTAATTACATCGATAATTTCGTATAGGCGTTTTTGTGTTTTATTATTATCTCCTGTCGTGGTTACAATAATAAAATTTCAACAAGACAGTTTTCTCAGTTCTTTGTGACCGTTGCATCAGTGGTGTTGTAAAATTGTAATAACGCAGACATTCTTAGATTTTTTTAAATTCATACTTTTTTTATATATTTTTTTTTGTATAGTTTTATTCGTTATTAAAAAAAAAACAATAAACCACATTGTTTGGTATGGAACCAAATTTTATGTTGGTATTTTTTTAATTTTCTCAATGTGTGCCAATTGGTCAGTTTTGGATTTTCTTTGCCGCACTTTGTGCGTATTTGGCGTTTATCACGGCCTTAAGACTGCGGTACTACAGAGTGAGCACAATTTGCAAAATTTGCCACATTTTCGTTTCGGTTTTTTGTTCAAACGAATTTCAAAAATATATATATTGAAAAATCCTGTCTAAAAGTTGACCATATTTAAAAGTTGGTGACAGATTTTTATTTTTATTTATGTCAATTAATAAGTGAAAAAAAAAATCACAAACGTACTACTAAATGGTCGTAAATACTCCGAAATGCTCTCTTTGTTTCGAAATTGCAGCTTTCTAAAACATTATTTTGAGTTTATTCTAATTGCAGATGATGTAAGATAAAATTTGACTTCTTTTGACAGATTTGGATATTCGTGTAATGTAAATTGGTTTAAAAAACTTTGAACAAATACTATAAAACAAGCGAACGCTTCGCTTCGATTATTAATTTACATTATTACCTCTGCTTCTTTGGCGTCAGCGTCTTCACCTTCAGCGCCCTAAAATATAATAAGTAGGTATACAAATTTTATATTTATCACATTGATAGTTCATCATCATCATCATCAGCCTGTATCGGTCCACTGCTGGACATAGGCCTCTCACAAGGCACGCCACCACACATTGATAGTTATCTTGTCCTAATACTATGCTAAACGTGGTGGTCGGTGCTGTGCTGTAATTTACCAGAGTTCTTGCAGCCCAACACCGATAACTCTGCTTACCACGATTGTCGGGATAGAACATGTGGTACCTATGTAGGTATTTAGGTATACACATTTATTTTAATTTCCGCGTGAGGTTCGATACCTACGTAAAAATAAAAGTTCCATTGAGAAAGAATAAGGATAAGATGCCCTGCTAGACGGCGACAGATTAGCCACCTGTAACTTTAACACGGTTGTCGAGGACGGAAGATATGAAGGTGTAAATCTCGGACTGATGCTGCGTGTGTGAATGGTCTTTTCGTAATTATTTTTGCATAACAATAGTACCGGTCGTAACGAATAAATAATATTTTTTTATGTAGGCTCAAAATCCGTATAAGTGATAGTGATAAGTGATAAAGGCAGTCCGTGGGCATGCGACGTGTTACCACGCACGCACTTGCGATATAAGTGTGCTTAACTTCGGTGCGGGGGCGTGCGACGTGCTCCACCCCCGCACTCGCGATATAAAAGTGTAAAAATGTTAAAATAAGTGTTTGTGGGCTGCGTGAGAGCGCGCGATGTGCTCCACTCTCACGCAAGCCAAACTTCAAGATTTCAAGAGTTTTAAGTGTTTTTCATGAAAAAATCTGTTAAGTGCGAGTTTTACTCGCGCACGAATGTTTCCGTATCTGTCCATGTCAATAATATCCGCCCATCCGCTCAGGTGGTATGGTCTTCGAATTTGAATTATCTGATATTTATTACAAATTTTGTTTATTTTACTACGTCATTGTTTTACACAGGTCAGGTCTCCATGTTTGCCCACTGACAGCTGTTACCATAGTAACGCCACTTTATTTTTTAAAATTGATCTGTTAACATCAAACTTCTGAAAATTCTTTTTTTGGAACCACCAAAGATTAAGAAGCGGCTATCTTTTATAGAAGCCTCAATGAGGTCGATAGGACTTTACGGTGGGAAAATGACAGCACCTAACAATGCATGCAATGTATAAAAGCCGTTGGCACCATCTGTTATTCAATAGTGTGACTAATCTATTTTAATAAAACGTTTCTTGTATGGGGTCCCCCCTTAATTTTTAACTTTTTCTTATTTTTTATTTGTTGTTTCATCCGCCATAGTAACACATATTCTGTGAAAGTTTCAACCGGCTACCTATTACGGTTCAAGAGATACAGCCCTCGGACAGACGGACGGACGGACGGACGGACGACGGAGTCTTAGTAATAGGCTTCCGTCTGGGATACGGAACACAAGTTTGCGCGTTCAGTGCGAAGAGAGCGGCGTTCGCACCAGCTCGTTCCTTCCAAGGCACGTCGCTTAAATTAAGCGACCACCTCGGGGTCCTCGGAGTCGAACTGTCGCACGACCTAAATTACCGGCGCCATATCGAGGGCAAGGCCAAGCTTGCCTCAAAAAAGCTAGGCGTACTCAATAAGGTTCGACGGTACTTCACGCCGGGAAAAAGGCTGCTTCTATATAAATCGCAGATTAGGTCCTGCTTGGAGTACTGCTCGCACCTGTGGGATGGCTCAGCCAAATACCAGCTTGCGCCTTTGGACTCGATCCAGCGTCGAGCCGTGCGACTAGTGGATGACCCCGACGTGTCCCGCGATCTAGAACCGCTGCAACTTCGCAGGGATGTCGGCGCCCTAAGCGTGTTCTATCGCTTATTCCACGGGGAGTGCTCGGAGGAGCTGTTTAACGCGATTCCGGCGTCCCCTTTCCACCTCCGTACAACGCGCACTGGGAAGGGATTGCATCCCTATACGCTGGACTTACCGCGGATGCGTACAAATCGGTTCTGCAGATCCTTTCTCCACAGAACCGGCAAACTCTGGAACGCTCTACCTGCCCACATATTTCCCCCCAAGTATAGTCTCGGGTCCTTCAAGAGAGGCGTGAATGGGCACTTGTCAGGCCAGCATGGCATTCGCAGCCCCCGCCTGCGTCCGAATGTCCATGAGCGTCGCTAGACACCTTATGGGTGACTCGGCGCCACATGTCGCGCTTAGTATAAAAAAAAATACGGAAACCTAAAAAAGGATCACGCGCGGCTCCCTACACGGTCACAGTCGGATAGGGTAGCAAACATCGTTCGCGCCGTGCGAGCTCCCCCTGACGGCCGTGGAGGGAACCGCGCTGAGTGCAAAAATGTTGGTTTTTATGTTGTTTTCTTTTGTAATTCTCTTAAATCTGTGTGAATGTTAATGTCAGTGTATGTAAACTTATGTAAGCTATCATAAATAAGAATGTTTGTTGAATGTAAATGCATGTAATAAATGTAATAAAGATGAAATAAAGGAAAAAAGGGTAAAAAAGAAAGGGCGGAGGGGGGGGGGGGGGGGCTGCGGTGCCGGGGGAGACGGGCAGGGCACCGTCTATAAAAGGCGTCGCTTCCCGGGGCGCGCTGTTCATTCTGACGGCGGGCGGCCACGAGGCGGGAGCTCCGGAGATTCAAGATTATTTGGAGCAGACACCCTACAACTACAACTATACATACAGTCCACTACATCTAAGGCGCTGCCGTCGCTTTACGTCGCGGAACGCGGCTATCACGAGATTCGCTACGCCGGCTACGCCGAGGTGTAGCGTGCGTAGAGAGCGTAAGCCGCTGCGCGGAAGCGAGTTCGCACAAATCTATCGCACTCGCTTCCGCGCAGACGCTTACGCTCTCTACGCACGCTACACCTCGGCGTAGCCGGCGTAGCGAATCTCGTGATAGCCCTGCTGGTCTTACTGTTATAATATTATACACGGTGTTGCAACCCCAACCGTAAAACCCGAAAGGGGGTGATTCTGTACGTGAAATAGACCAAGTTTTGTTCTACGACTTTTTAAATTGAAGAAAAAAAAATTTTTTTTCTCCATACATTTTAAGAATAGGTATTTAAAATTTGTACGGAAAAAATATTTTTTTTTTGTTTCAAAAATTTTTTTTTCGCCACAGAAGTTGTTTAGTTTCACATATAGAATAACCCCCTTATGTCAGTTAAAAATATTACGGGGGCAACTGCAACACCGTGTATAATACCATAGGTAGGACTCACTCTCTCAAGAGTTTTCTAAATCGCAATGTTTTTCTTTTAGTATTTTTTTTTTCGTTTATAACAATTCAATTTAAATATTGTTTCCTTTTTTCCAATTTTAAACAAATGTATACATTTCATATTTATCTAATATATTTCTATAAGTTTTGTTGATATCATTAATAATTTATTGTAGGATTAAAATTAAATTGTGGAAACTTTACTGGTTTAGGTGTTAGACTATATTTAATTTTTTATGGACTTATTTTAATAAAATAAATAATAAAAAACCATTTATTGAGTGTGATAAACATTTGCATACAGAGCAGTAATACTTAGTCTAACTTAATACATTTATTTACATGATTTATGTTGTTGCTGACTGGTGTAACGGTACTTACTCAAAAGGCAAGGGGTATTGCATACGAGCAATCTCTTACCCCCTTCCTAAGTGATATAATCTGCTTATTTGACATCTCTTTTGCGGTCAGACTTCATTTAGTGGCAGAAATTTACAATTATGAAACAATAAAATATAAATATGAATAAAATATTTGAAATTTGAATTTTGAATTTGAAACAGCAAGACTAACATAACACAAAAAAAAAACCCAACAAACTACCCACAGGGAACTACCCACCTACAACTATTTGTCGATTTTGATCATTTGCATTACATAAAAATTTCAGAAATTAGCAGAGGTAGTGAGATTTGAGTTTATTTTTAAACGATTCAAGCCTTGGCACGCTTCTGATTTCGATTGGCAGTGCATTCCAAAGTCGAGGAGCCTGCACAGCATATGATCTGCTCATGAAGCGTGAACAGTGCTTAGGGATTTGGAGAATTCCTGTGTCGGAGGATCTTAGTGGTCGCCCATGCTGTGAAAGTGGAACTATCATCTCTCGTATGTACTCTGGTATCTTTGTATCACTCAGACTTTTGTACAAGAAGCAAAGAATATGCATATTACGACGGTCACGGATCCTGAGCCAACCCAATTCCCACCTATAGTGTGAGACATGATCATACTTCCTGAGATTGTAAATGTACCTAATACAGGCATTCTGCACCCTTTCCAGTTTGTCTACTAGTTCAAATGTTAGATCAAGGAAACAAATGTCCGCATAATCTATGATAGGCAATAAGTAAATAAGCACTGACATGGCACCTAGTTCACCCTGTGTTATGGGCTGACATCACGGATGTTGTAGGTGATGTAGCCAACCGTGTCAGGTTCCATAAAAAAAAAAAAAAAAAAAAAAAGTATGCTTGTGCAAGCATGATTTTGGTTTTTCTTGGCAGTAGGTCCTGCATTTTACGCATCGAGTGTAAACTTGAAAATACTCTTCTAGTTATAATATTGACATGTTCCCGCCATGTGAGGTTTTCATCTAGGTACAGGCCGAGGTTTCTAACCGATTTAGAAAATGTAATGGTAGTTGACTCCACCATGAGCGGTAAAAGTGCAGTTCTGTCAACCTTCGCAAGTAGTTTTCCACTTCCTAACATTATTGCTTGCGTCTTGCTTGGATTAATCAGTACGCCATATCGTTGAGCCCACTTGCAGATCTTAGTTAAATCTTCATTTAGCTGCGCAATTACCGTGTTTAACGTGTCAGGCTTAGCAGATAGATATATCTGTAAGTCGTCCGCATACATATGTTACTTAGAGCTGAGTCCAATAGTGATTGTTTTAATAAATAATGCGAAAAGCAAGGGAGATAAGACGCCTCCCTGAGGGACACCGGTGACGATATCCTCCCAGTTCGACGTTTCACCATCTTTACAATTGATGCTCTGCTTGCGACCTTTCAGGTATGTTTCGAACCACGTTAGTACAACTTGTGCCATCTTGATTGACCGTAACCGGGCTAGGAGTATCGTATAGTCCACGGAATTAAAGGCGTTGCTAAAGTCCAGCAGTACTAGCACTGTTACCGTTCTGTCATTCATCGCGCTCCGGACGTCTTCTGTTACTTTCAATAGAGCAGTTGTTGTGCTGTGTCCGGAACGGAATCCTGATTGAAGAGGGTCGTGTAAGTCATTGCTTGCTAAGTATTCGGACACCTGAACATGTACTAACTTTTCTAGAACTTTGGAGAGGACTGGCAGTATTGAGATTGGTCGAAAGTCCTTAAGACTTTCTACCTTAGCTTTTTTGGGCAGAGGTGTTATTAAAGCTCTCTTCCATAGCGCCGGGTAAGTACCAGTTTTGAGTGAATTGTTGAAAAGATGCGTTATTGTCGGGATAATTAAATTTAAAACCATCATCAGCATTTTCAGACTTATGCCATCCGCTCCAACAGATTTAGATTTGATAGACTTGATGGCATCAATGACCTCTTTCTGTGAACATTCTCTAAATTGGAAACCTGAGATGTTCTGCAGTTGAGCTTGGCTTTCAATTTCATCTACGGCTTCCGTTGTAGCCTCATTATCAAGAACAACAGGGGGGGTGGAAAGTGCCTATTTAAGTCATTTAGGTTCATATGTACTTTATCCTGGCTGCTTTTATCCTCACACGCTCCCACAGCTTTTAGGAAGGACCAGATATTAGCATCACTATTGCTAGCAACGCGGTTGAAGATGTGTGCGCGCTTTGCATTGCGACATTTTTGAGTACACCTATTTCGCATGTGCTTATAATTTTCCCAATTTTCTGCGTTAGGATTTTGATTATGCTTGGCTTTCGCTTTATCTCTGGCAGCCATTAACTTTCTTACATCATCCGTGATCCAAGGTGCAGGCTTGTGCTTTAGTCTCATGCGGCCCATAGGAGCATGTGTGTCGAACAGTCGAAGCAACATCGCATTGAACGGGCCCACCTTGCTATCAATACCTTCAATGGACTCTACAGTATTCCATACCATCTCCCTCGCATCATTCTGAAGTTTTGTAACTGTATGTTTCTCTAAAAGTTTAAAATAAAAATAAATAAAATAAAATAAATCCAGTCGGTAACTTTCTCCAAGCCTTACTTTTTGCTTGATCTGTTGAGTGGAAACTGACACGGTTGGCCACATCACCTACAACATCCGCGATCAGCTCATAACAACTTGGCGAACTAAGTGCCCTTTGGTAGTGCCGGCTACACAGAACTGGACCGAAAACATGAACTTACTCACATAGCCGGTTTGACCGACCTTTCATACAGCGCAGAAGTAAGATAAGAAGCGAAGGGGCTTACAGTTTTACATGGGATCCGAACCACGGCCAGCCTCCAACGGTCGAACGGTCACCCAGCCAAGTTGTGACCGCGCCCAGGTGTGCTTATGATCACGAATGATAGTCGATCGATCGCACCAATGAGCTACCGAGGCTGAGAGACTTACACCTATTAAGATAAGAAGGGAATCCATACTTCCATATCCATCCATACTTAATATTATAAATTCGAAAGTAACTCTGTTGTCTGTCTGTCTGTCTGTCTATCTGTCTGTTACCTTTTCACGCCTAAACCGCTGAACAGATTTCGATAAAGGCGATGAATGTTTGTATGAGGAATCCAGCATTTCAAGTTAGGGATATGACAGTTCATTTTAGGCTTTTGGTATGAAATATAGAATTACGTGTTTCAGCGTTTTTTGCTAAATCAACGCTTAAATTAAATAAAATAGGGAATGATTTCGAAATTAGATTTTAGGATTTTATCAAATTTTGTACGGAGATGAATTACATCCTGAGGAAGGACATAGGCTACCTTTGAAAGCTTGTATGGGGAACCCATCATTTCTCAAGTTAGGGATATGACAATTCATATTTAGGCTTTTGGTATGAAATAAAGAATTACGTGTTTCAGAATTTTGTTAAATTAACCCTTAAATTAAAATAGAGAATGATTTCAAAATTAGATTTTAAATAATTTTATTCATACTGCGGGGCTTTGAAGAGGAGGGTTGATGTAGGGGGGGAGGTGTCCGCGGAGAGAGGGGAAGGGAGGATAATATAATCTGTATCTTCATTTCTCTATCTAAAACTACTAAGTCTGGAAAGCTGAAATTTTTAAATGGGGGGTGAAAGTTTCTATAGAAGTATCGGTTTTTTAAGGGTAGGAACTTGAAAATCATAATTATAGCTACTCATCATAAATAAAGAATGACGTGTTTCAGTTTTTTTGGGCTTTCACATTTTAAGGGGGGCAAACGGGGGGTTAAAAATGTTATAGGCGTATCGGTTTTTTTAAAGGTAGGAACTTGAAAATCATAATTCTAGCTACTTATCATAAATAAATAATTAAGTGTCTCAGGGTTTTTGGATTTCACATTTAAATGGGTAAGGGGGGGGGGGGAGGGGGGGGGGGTTGGGGTGACAGTGGCCTTGCCCTTAGTTAGGTTCTTTCGTTACTTAGTTACTTGCTGAAAACTTTCAAGTAATGAAAGCTTTCAAGTAACTTAGTTACTTGAAAGCTTTCATCGAGAAGGTTTTTCCTCCTCCTGAACGCAGCTCGGTCTTCGGCCTCACCCATAGTTTATACTTACTTTCACCGACAAGGTTTATGGTCTTCCTGAACGTAGCTTGGCCTTCGGCCTCGCCCTCAGTTACTTACTATCTTCGAGAATGTTTATCGTCTTCCTGAACGCAGCTCGGCCTTCGCCCTCGCCCTTTGTTACTTACTTTCTTCGAGAAGATTTATAGTATTCTCTGAACCCAGCTCGGTCTTCAGCCTCGCCCTGAGTTACTTACTTTCTTCGAGAAGGTTTATTGTCTTCCTAAACGCAGTTAGGCCTTCGGCCTCAAGCTTTGTTACTTACTTTCTTCGAGAAGGTTTATAATCTTTCTGAACGAAGCTCGGCCTTCGGCCTCGCCCTTTGTTACTTAATTTCTTCGAGAAGGTTTATAGTCTTCCTGCCTTTGTTACTTACTTCCTTCGAGAAGGTTTATAGTCTTCCTGAACGCAGGTCGGCCTTCGGCCTCGCCCTTAGTTACTCACTTTCACCGCGAAGGTTTATAGGTACTTCGGCCTCGCTCTCAGTTACTTACTTTGTTCGAGAAAGTTTATCGTCTTCGTGAATGCAGCTCGGCCTTCGGCCTCGCCCTTTGTTACTTACTTTCTAAGAGAACGATTTTTAGTCTTCCTGAACGCAACTAGGCCTTCGGCCATGCCATTTGTTACTTACATTCTTCGAGAAGGTTAATAGTCCACCTATATTCTACTCTTTATTCTATGTAATAGTCCACCTATATTCTACGCTTATAGCAAAATAATACTCCATGGCAACTCAACAGAACTTATAACGCCATCTATTACTACCATTCGACACTAAATATACCGTTCATACTATACTTTTTTTTATACAAATCAGCCCTAAGGCTATTTAGCGTGATGATATTTATAGTGAGCCTCAAGAACTATTCTTTATATTGCTGTAAACAGCATCAAAATCTGTTCGGTGTTTCAGGAGTTTACCTCAATCATACATACATAGACACATACAGGCGCGTTCCCTTTTATAAGAATATACGTAGAGATAGCAGACATTCCCTTTTTTAAGAATTAGAGAAGAGAAGAAAGAGAAGAGAAGAAGAAGATGCTCAATTTAATGTAAGGGTAATGCATGTTCTTACCTCTCCTCCCTCAGCAGCTTCGCCGTCCTCAGCAGGCGCTTCCTAAAATAAAAAAACATTTATGAAAATCAATGATCTCATCACATCTACAGAGCGACACGCCATACAAACGACCGCATCACCATTTTTAGGGTTCCGTATCCGTCGTACGGGACCCTATTACTAAGCCTACGCCGTCTGTCTGTCTGTCTGTCCGAGGATTTTATCTATTGAACCGTAATAGGTAGCCCGTTGGAATTTTCACAGCATATGTGTTATTATGCCCGATATAACAACAAATAATAAAAATAAGAAAAGGCAAATAATTCACGGGGGTCCACATACAACAAACTAAAAAGTGTATGCGCGCCATCTACCGAAAATAGTATGAAGTATTTTAACTAATTTTTAGATGTCGTGAGTGGCGCTGACCACAACATGGCGATACGGAACCCTCGTTGCGCGAGTTCGACTCACACTTGGCCGGTTTTTTTTTCCACCTTGTCGAATGCAGTGTGGCCGCTGGGTATAATACATTGTAATTTTACACATTCGCCATTTTTATGGTTCCGTAGCTTAAAAGGAAAAACGGAACCGTTATAAGATCACTCCGGTGTCTATCCGTCTGTCATAGAGGTTTTTCTCGAAAACTAAGCAACGTAGAAACTTAGTAGGACAATCGCTTCATCTATACAGGATGTTTCACGATAGGCATGAGAAACTTCAGGAATAGAAAGTATTAATTGTTAGAAGAAAAAAATCCTTATCACTCAAATCGAAATTACGTATCTTTTTTTCATACAAAAATTTTGTACTGTAATAAAAACTCGATGGACAGTCAGTCTGGGGGGATTTGGCAACAGTGCTATCTAGGTCTAGTGAATGCAATGACCTAGTCCTATAGACGTATATATTATTTCTCTATGCCTAGTCCAGTCCCCTCTTTCTGGTTGATTGGAATTTACCTACATGCAGCTAAATTTTACTAGTTAAACATGTTAGTTAGTCAAATTATTTTTATTTAACAAAGGCGGACGTTAACCGTCCACCAAATCTCGATGAACCTATTTTCAACAAAAAAAGATAAAATGAACGAATGTGGGAAAAAGCTTTTCGTCTTCAAGTATGGACCCCTTTTGAACTCTGAAGCTACGAAACCCTATCCTGAAACACCCTGTATAGATATAAATGAGATCGTTGCCCACATTTTTAAAAGATTACTTTTAAAATTTATTATCTATGGACATTATATTCTATTCTTTATTCATCATTCGTATGGTAGTACACTACGTTTGAATTTTTCCTGTTTAGTTTTTACAATCCGGTTCGATTACACCTACAAAGAAGAGCCGGCAAGACACTTCGCAGGGTTCTTTTTTTAACGTCTTCAATTATAATACATTGTGACTAGCTACACAATAGACAATAGGTAGTGTGAGAGCTAGAATAACTATAATTTAAGCTTGATAATTCTGACCACATAAAATCAAAAGTATAAATAAAATCAGGTGTATAGAGCCTTTGTCAGAAATTGTTGATACATATCGTATCAAGTCATGTAAATTATTAAAATTCATACCATATTGTAGTACAATGTCAAAAAATAAATAAAAATAAATAAATAAATTTGATACTTAATGTATCAGTCAAATTAATATTTTAGTATGCGTGCTAAATAAACTTGATACTTAATGTATCAATTAGTCAAATTAATATTTAGCATGCGTCAGCAGTATAAAATTAAGGTACAGGTTGTACCCTGTCAAAATTCAAAATTTGTATGCAGTCAGAATCTCAAGTGGACATGTTTGTAGCATTTTCAGTTTATACCAGTGATAATACGAGGTAGTAGAAATCTCAAAGACCAAAAAGTGATATAATGAAAAATATAAATAAATATGACTAATAATAATAAATGACTTACTTCCTCGTCTTGTGGAGCTGCCAAAATTATTATGCTTTTCATGAGAATCAAGAACACAAACATTTTCTTTGACGACATTATTGCAAACATTTTATGTTTTTAATAAGTTCTTATTATTACTTTTCTTTTTATATTTCTTGTTAGGTATTGTACTTATATATATTTTTTTCAAATAAAATTATTTTACGAGTTAAATTTCACAGGATTTTTCGTCAACTACTCATTCCAATATCTATCACCGAAAAGGTAAGAATTATTATAAAACTACATTGAAATTTAATGAAATTTGTGCTCGTAAAAATATTCAATTACTACAGAAGGTAACTTGTAATTTTATCGCGTACTAGGTGAAACCGTGGCTCCGCTCACGTTATTTTCTGGTTTCACAATGCTAGTTTAGAAAAATCAATTACAAATTCAACTAAAAAAACTTTACATTCTCGAGCAGCGGTTCTCAATCTAAGGTACGCGTACCATCAGTGGTTCGAGGTGGTACGCGATAAAATTACACATTTTTTTATGGAAACTGACACGGTTGGCTACATCACCTACAACATCCGTGATGTCAGCCCATAACACCGGGTGAACTTGGTGCCACGTCAGTGCTTCTCTTCGGTCGTACCGGCTACACTGAACTGGACGGAAAACAAAAACTATTTACATAGCCGTTTCGACCGACCTTTCATTCAGTGCGGTGGTACCAACCCGGGCGGGTTAAACCCTACCACCTAGTAATATAAGAAGGGAGACATATCCCTTAGTCGCCTTTTACGACATACACGGGGAGAGATGCAGTGGGCTATTCTTTTAAAGTACCGGCCCCACACGGTACAAAATACATATTTTAAACAAGGTTTTTCAGAACTAAATTCCATAAGAAATTTATTTTAATATATTTGATTACTCGATTACTTATATTGGAGGAATGATAAATCATTACTTGAACTTTGGTGTGAAGCTAACATCCAAAGAGAATTTAGGAATGTAAATATAGAAGATATAAGTATTATTATTAGCTTCTTGTAGTTCAAGGTGGTACGCCGCCAAACATATTGGTTTTAGTTGTACCTGGATAAAAAAAGTTTGGGAACCCCTGCTTTAGAGAATTAATAAAAACAATATATGTCATAATATTTTATAATTTCTCTGATTTGAGTTCACTTTCACCCACTGCTCAGCTGATATGAATAATGTTGTAATGTTATATTTTTTTCTGAAAACTTCATACGAATTAGGTCAGTAGTTTTTGCATTAGTGCGATCAAATAGACAGATAAAATTTAAAAAAATTCTAATGTTTTTTTATTTTATTTTTTTTTTATATTTTCTTGCAAAGTTTACAGTTTATTAAATTAGCATTTATTATTATGAATTGACGTAAAAATATTTTTGTAACACCTAAAAAATTAAATTTTTAGTACATACATACAGATATTGTTTTATACATTATTCTGTTCAAGACACTTTTCGTTTAAAAGTTAAACTATAGATTATTTATTTAAAAAAAATATATTTTTTTAAATAAATTAAGATACGCGTACCATCAGTGGTTCGAGGTGGTACGCGGTGGTACCTTAATGTTTTTTGCATATAATATGATTATTATATGCAAAAAAAATTAACATCACAAATAGTGAATGTTAATTTCTTTGCCTTGCCATCAGCTAAGGTTTCAAGGTGAGATGAAAGAAATCTCTGTAAATGATAAGCCCGTCTTCCGTGTCCTTTAATCTGGGTGTTTTTCAAACCTTGAATTGGCAGGCTAAAGGCTAGACAGCCTGGCAACAGTCCGGAAATCTGCTGACATGGCACCTAACTGACCGTTGTTTCGCGAGGAGAGGCTCTGTCGACTGCACCATTGGTCCCTCGGCACAGCCACCCATGTAAGACTACATTGTCAGCCTCGGTAGGTCAGTGGTGCGGTCGGGCGCGGTCAGTACTTGGAATGGGTGACCGCTCGACCGTTGGAGGCTGACCGTGGTTCGTTCCACGTTAAACTGTAGGTCCCTTCCCTTCTTACCTTACTAGGTCGTAGGGTTTATTCCGGCCGTGTTGGTACCACCGCACTGATTGAAACGTCGGTCGAAACGGTTATGTAAATAGTTCGTGTTTTCCGTCCAGTTTAGTGTAGCCGAAATGAAATGAAGGGAAGCACTGACATGGCACCTAGTTCATCCTGCGATTAGGCTGGCATTACGGATGTTGTAGGATGTAGCCAACCGTGTCAGTTGTCATAAAAAAAAACATTAAAAAATTAATAATTAGCTCGGCTTCTCATGCGAGAGGTCCCAGGTTCGAATCTGGTCGGTGTGTACCATAGAGTTTTTTTTCTGACGAAAAAATTTGTATACCTACACCTGCTGCGGTGTGAAACTGTAGTAAACCCTTCCTTGCCTTACTAGGTGGTAGCATAGAATACTTAATAGGTTCGTGGTAGGCTCAAATTGTAACCGACTGGGTTGGTACCGCCGTACTGGATGTAAGATGGCCGCATAGCAGCCACGGCTGTGCTCTCCTCTAGTCTAGTATAGCCAGCAATCCAGGGAAGTCTCCGGTATGGCACCTACCTTCTCGGAGGTGATATTGGCTGGTCGGAGCATGTGCTTTGGCCCCTCCGACTCAGCCACGTATACCGGATTACATACAAAAAAAATTAGGTACATGTAAAAATGTGTACTTGTGTACACATTGAAACATGAAAGACGTAACCGCGTAGATACGACTTTTCAATAAAGTACATTTATTATTTGGTACAAAATATAACCACCGGCACCGTGTGGTGCCGGTACTTAAAAAGAATAGCCCCACTGCATCTCTCCCCGTGCATGTCGTAAAAGGCGACTAAGGGATAAGGACAAGATATCGTGCTAAAGGGCGACGGGCTCGCCACCTCTCACCTTGGCACGGTACTTCCACCGAGTCATGCAGCAGGTGGGTCTTCGTGCCTTACTTGCTGCTTGATCGATTTAATCTTGTTCGAATACTTTGCGAAACGTGGCAGTCAGTGTTGTGCTGTAATTTACTAGAGTACTTGCAGCACAACACCGATTACTCTGCTTACCCCGATTGTCGGGATTCAGCGTGTGTAAAATATAAAAGGCGTATAAGCAGGTATGACTTTTTAGCTTTGTATATTTCTCAACTCAAACAAAAAATTGAATGTTTATAAGCAGATATGACTTTTTGACAATATAAATTTTCTAGTCATTATAAAACATAACCGACTTATCGGGAGATACGATTTTTTTTAATTGGATTATTGCAGATATGCCTTTCATTCTGTGATTTTGGTTATAAAAGCCCTTTATGTTTTGTCTGAGGGGTATTTGCAGCAGATACGCCTAACAAATTTTACGTTTTCTGGGCGCAAATGACGAGATACGCCTTTCTTGATTTCTTTCAAAGTAGACGGTGTTCCCAGGATACCAAATATGTATAAAAGTGAAAATACCTAAAAGTGTCACATATGCCTTTCTTGATTTGTAGGGCAGTATAGTTCGTGTTTTCCGTTCAATGTAGCCGGCATGAAATGAAGGGAAGCACTGACATGGCACCTAGTTCACCCGGTGTTATGGACTGACATCGCGGATGTTGTAGGTGATGTAGCCAACCATGTAATTTTCCATAAAAATGTTATACCTTTAATACCCTAGTCTCGCCCATTGGTCGGACTGGCGTACCAACGCATACACTCACCTGTCTATAAACTTACGTTTATAAGTAGAGGGAATCTCAAGTCCCAACCATTTACGTGTTTGTTTTTTTTATGTAAACCAACATGGGTGGCTGTGTCGAGGGACCAATGGTATAGTCGATAGCGCCAAAAAACCCTCTCCTCGCGAAACCACGCTCAGTGAGGCGCCATGCCAGCAGATTTGCGGACTGTTGCTAGGCTGTCTAGCCCGTTAATACGACGTTTGAAGACACCCAGGTTTAAGGATTCGGGATACACACTAGCCACGATTAGCCTACTAATTGAGAAATTACTCGTACCTACCTAAAATTCTACGCCTAAAATACCGAAATTTTATGATGAAGCCCCTTTTAAATTCTTGGGCAAAAAGATCACCAGCAGAGGAAATGAGCATCCTACTGATAATATTGTCCAATTTTTCGAAGAGAGCCTCCGCCAAACTGACAATCTTCCCTTCCTGGGTACACAAAAGGCATGGATTTACGATAACTACCTGACATCAAAACTTTCATGGCCATTTCTCGTCTACGACTTCACAAAGCAAAACCTGACTAAATAAGACTCTTATGTGACTAGATTCCTGAAGTCATGGTTTGGACTGGCCCACCCGGCTGACTCGTCAACGTTGTACAGATCTCACAATAACTTTGGACTGAACATTAAGAAACCGTCGATATTTTATCAAATGGCGAGAATAGCCAAACCATGTATACTCAAAGACTCCAATGATAGCGCTATTCAAGCCTTACCCAACACATCGCTATCAGATGAACTGGAATCGAGACTCGACTTCTACAAATCATTCCAAGTTGGTACACGCACCAATAGATCTGGACTGGGCATAGAAACAGCAAAGTCTGATAAAGAAATACTGAAAGGTTTTGCTCAGGAGGACATGGAACAAGGCTTCAAACTTCACGCCTTAAACCTTTAGAAATGCAGAATGATTGGCTAACAGTGGGCGACTTCTGCATTGAAGTGGAAATCCATAATATACAACTGGTCCCCTGAGCTGCTTAAGTTCTACTTAAATGCATTCCAGCTTACTCTCCCCGACCCTAGTAACCTAGTTAGATGGGGGAAATCTACAAATAGACTATGCCCGTCATGTAAGGAGTTCGTAGGCACTGCGAAACATTTGTTATGCGGATGCAAAATATTACTTGAGGCCAGTATTTCTACCGCCATAATAAAGTCCTCCAAATCATCAGAGAGGCCATCAACCTGTCAATTGCACGGACCAGGAAAGGGCAAACCAGTAACGGCTTCCAGAAGGTCAACTTTGTGAAACCTGGAGCCAATAAGCTGCCCAAAGATAGGACTAAACCGTCTTCAATATTGGGAGCAGCAAAGGATAGGGAATTGTTGATGGACACACATGAGAAGCATTACCAAATGCCTTCGGAAATCTGTACCACAGCATTAAGACCGGATATACTCATATTCTCAAAAGCGACAAAGCATGTAATACTTGTTGAACTTACAGTTCCATGGGAAAGTAACATACCGAAGGACCACAACATCAAACTTAACAAGTACTGCAACTTAGTAGACCGGATTGTGAGAAACGGATTCAAGACATCTCTTCGCTGTGGAAGTCTGAGCAAGAGGACTACCAGCGAAGTCGCCCTACAGTCTCTTCAAGAATCTAGGGCTGCCAAGATCGACGCTAAGCTCATATATGGAGAGAGCTTCGAAAACGTCACTGGAAGCATCCTACAGAATATGGATAGGTAGAGAGAGGGAGGTCGAGAGGGGGACTGGTGGTTTCCCCGCGTCCTAGTCAACGCAGACTAACTGACGAGGGCTTGATGCGAGCCGAAACGTGAAGCATGCGCGGGAAATTTAGAGTGGCAACTCGCTAGTCCCGACCTCGATTAATACCCTCCTCTACTGCCGATGGGCCCGGATATGTTCGGTGAAGCCATCGCAAGCTTAGATCCATACCTTCTTTCTAAAGAAAATGGTAAAATTAAACATAATTTATATACAAAAATATTTATTCTCTTAACAAAATGTTACATTGTTTCTATCTGCAAAATATACAAATGTACACACAACACAAAATCTCATTACAAAACAAAAAATAGATTCCAACAATTTTTGTGACTTATAAATATAATACAATTTTCTCACAAAATGTTTTTCTTATCATTATGCATTATCTATAAAAACTCAATTCGATCGGTATTTGACGTTTACGTAGCTGTCACGTAAACTCGGACTAGGCCCTCTGAGCGGTTAAATATTGGTTTGGGTACAACCCACACTGAATGAAACGTCGGTCGAAACGGCTACGTAAATAGTTCGTGTTTTCCGTCCAGTTCATGAGTGTGGCCGACATGAAATGAAGGGAAGCGCACTGACATGGCACCTAGTTCACAAATATTATTTTGTACCAAACTATGGGGCGCTCTTAAGCGTCTAGAAGTGGTATTGTGCCCGTCTGCAAGCGACATTGTTCTGCCTCCGGGCAACACCGCTCGCGTGTGTGATTGGTCCGAGCGAAGTGCTACTACCGCAACCTTGCTCTGTCTGTTAACCTTTTGCCTGCCATCCTGATTACACGCTCTCTGTACACTTGCTCGTTTTACACCAGTTCTCATCAACTTACAGTCCACTATTCGATCCCCGACGACGCCCGCTGACAAATGTTTTATGGGCTGACATCATGGATGGTGTAGGCGATGGGGCCAACCGGGTCAGTTTTCATAAAAAAAAAAACTGGCCACTTTTTATTTATTTTCGGTAGTTTCTTGCATTGTAAAAAATTCATGGGCCCCCCCCCCCCCCCCCCATGAATTTTTTACTTTTTATCATTTCTTGTTATATCGGCCATAATAAGACATATTCTGTGAAAATTTCAACGGGCTACCTATTACGGTTCAAGAGATACAGCCCTCGGACAGACAGACAGACAGAAGGCGTAGGCTTAGTAATAGGGTCCCGTACGACGGATACGGAACCATAACAAGTGCGAGTTGGACTCGCGCACCAAGGTTTCCGCACGACAAAAAAAAAACATTGAAAAAAAACATGTTTCTTGTATGGGAACCCCGCTTAATTTATTACTTTTTCTATTTTTTTATATTTGTTGTTATATCCGCCATAACAAAACATATTCTGTGAAAATTTCAACGGGCTGCCTATTACGATTCAAGAGATACAGCCCTCGGACAGACAGACACACAGACAGACAGACAGACAGACAGACAGACAGAAGGCGTAGGCTTAGTAATAGGGTCCCGTACGACGGATACGGAACCATAACAAGTGCGAGTTGGACTCGCGCACCAAGGTTTCCGCACGACAAAAAAAAACATTGAAAAAAAACATGTTTCTTGTATGGGAACCCCGCTTAATTTATTACTTTTTCTATTTTTTTATATTTGTTGTTATATCCGCCATAACAAAACATATTCTGTGAAAATTTCAACGGGCTGCCTATTACGATTCAAGAGATACAGCCCTCGGACAGACGTACGGACGGACAGACAGACGGCGTAGGCTTAGTAATAGGCTTCCGTACGGGATATGGAAAATTAGGTTTGGAAAAAAGTATACTAACACCTATAGCCATAGCGTGCGCTATGCCGAACTTGGGCACATTCCTCGCCCACAGCGGCTTGAAGTGATCCGTGAGACAAATCTTGCCGCCACGGTACATCTTGGCCGTCTTCCCATCCAAGCCGGGTAGTGCCAGCTCTGGAGCGGTCGTTGGGTATGTTACCGGAATCTGCAACATGATTAGTAAACACATTACCAAAGGGATGTTCGTGCATGGCACCTTTTTTTTTATTTTTATGGAAACTGATACGGTTGGCTACATCACCTACAACATCCGTGATGTCGGCCCATAACCCCGTGTGGGCTAGGTGCCATGTCAGTGCTTCCCTTCAATTTCATGTCGGCTACACTGAACTGGACAGAAAACACCCCTTTCGACCGAGGTTTCGTTCAGTGCGGTGGTACCAAACCGGCCGGGATAAACCCTACCACCTAGTAAGGTAAGAAGGGAAGGGACCTACAGTTTAACGTGGAATGCGAACCGCGGTCAGCCTCCAACGGTCGAGCGGTCGTACCTAGTTTATGGGTGCGGACAGGAAAACGGAGCGTGGGAAGACCGCCCGCCAGGTGGGACGACGACATCAAGCGCGTCGCCGGAAAGCATTGGTTCCGTACCGCTGAAGGCCGGGAGGACTGAATGAAAATTAGAGTCAAAGGTGGGTGCCATACCGGAGACTTCCCTGGATTGCTGGCTATACTGGACTAGAGGAAAACACAAACGAGGCTGCTATGTGGCCATCTTACATCCAGTACGGTGATACCAACCCAGTCGGCTACAATTTGAGCCTACCACCTAGTAAGGGGCAAGGGAAGGGACCTACAGTTTTACACCGGTTCTGAACAGTGAAGCAGCAGGTGTAGGTATGCACGTAATTTTTTTTCATAAGAAAAAACTCATTGGTACACACCGACTGGATTCGAACCTCGGACCTCTCGCAATGAGAAGCCGATGCCGAAACCACTCGGCCACCCACCGTTTAGTCATTACATGTTTATGAGTAGTTGTTACGAGCATCGTGTACTGCGAACCGTTTTCAAATTTCGAATTTCCTTCATCGTATTGCACAGTGTCAAATATGACCATAAAATCGGACACGTCCTTTTTATTCCAGAAATTTATAGATGTAGTTATTTAAAATGCTAGAGTAAAACTCCCCCGCCTCTGCGACTTTTAGTTTAGGAGAAATAAATTATTGAAAATTACACTTTTTTAGTTTCGAAAAAACGAAAAATAATTCTACAATTGAAACTAAGCTACTTATTTAAATTTCACTCAGCCTTATCAAAGACCCTTTCGAATATCCACATTTGAAAAGTTATTCGAGGCTGTGAAAGTTTACAGAAATCGAATTATATATTTTTTTCATTTTTTTTATTTTATTTTTTTTCTCCTAGATCCCGTAGTAGTAGGCGGAGATATTTATACCGAAAATAGTTCACTATTTCCTCTGTCCGTTAAAAAAAACCGATGCCTAATTCCATGGGTTTAAGAAGTTATGCTCATTTTAGTGCAATTATCAAGTTTCGGGCAATAGGGTTGGCACTTTACAAAATCTTTTATTTTTCCGCAAAATAATGATATGGTCCCAGCAGTGGATGTATATGGACTGGTCAGTCAGTCAGTCAGTGTGTATGTGTTCACTGCTGGACATACGCCTCCCCAATTTTAAACATAGTAGCCGACATGAAATGAAGGGAAACACTGACATGGAATGCATACCTAGTTCTCCCGGTGTTATGGGCTGACATCACGGATGCTGTAGTGTAGGTGATTTAGCGAGCCGTGTCAGATTCCATAAAAAAAAAAACAAAAAAAAAACAAAAACCAAAACAAGCTAATTATTATTAAAAGAAATCACGAAACAATACAATAAAATTAATCAAATGTCAAAAATAAATAAATAAAAAATGGGAAAATTTGTATTCATTCTAGTAACAACCCTAGCCCATAGCGAATAACTCCTGTAACTTCTTAATCCCATGGAATTAGGCGTCGATTATTTTTTTAACGGACAGAGGAAACAGTGAACTATTTTCGGTATAAATATCTCCGCCTACTACTATGGGATCTGGGAGAAAAAAATTAAATAAAAAAAAATTAAAAATAAATATAATTCGATTTCTGTAAACTTTCACAGCCTCGAATAACTTTTCAAATGTGGATATTCGAAAGGGTCTTTGATAAGGCTGAGTGAAATTTAAATAAGTAGCTTAGTTTTAATTATAGAATTATTTTTCGTTTTTCCGAACCTAAAAAAGTGTAATTTTCAAAAAAAAAATTCTCCTAAACTAAAAGTCGCAGAGGCGGGGGAGTTTTACTCTAGCATTTTAAATAACTAAATCTATTAATTTCTGGAATAAAAAGAACGTGTCCGATTTTAAGGTCATATTTGACACTGTGTATTGCTGTCGCTGTGGGCTGCGTCGCTGCCCACGCACGTGAAAAGGACAACTGCAGCTCATAAGCAGACTGCCTACAAAATATTTGTGAATCATCATTCAGGCGAAGTCGTTCTTCATGACTTTATTCTTCCTCAATTTAAGTGATTCCGTTTGGCTCTGGCTAAAGTACTGAAAGTGTGTTGTGTGCGCGACCGCGACGCGATCTTTGTTTTTCAAATGGCTGATATAAATCGGAATCCGCGGGGCACGAATACGACCTTGATAGGGATTGACTACGGCGATCAATAAACAATCGACACTGTTATCGTTACTCATATTTATTTGTTTATTGTATTTTATTCATGTCATATTTCAGACCTGAATACTTATATACCTACAGTACTTATATAAACATGTATACTGTCACCCTCAGGGCCGCCTATAGTCGGTCGGTATCCTGGCAGGGCGCTTCGATTACTTGTGGACTGTATATTTTTAATGAAAGATGGTTTTGCTTTTAAGAATCACTTGCTCCTTCCGTACTTGTTGCCGCTCGCTCGTCTTCGTTGAAAAAAGGCGCGCGCGCCGGGGTGCGATCGTTTTTATTCCTTGCGTACACAGTGGCGCCCCGGCGCGGCAAGATGCTCACTCTCACTCGCGGACGCCGCATGTTGCGGGGCGAGCGGGGGGGAGCGTCGCTAGGAGCGGGCGGCAAAGCCACGAAAGGAAACACCAGTAGCTTATCTGTTTATTTTCCTACCCATTTACATTAAAGAGAAATCTTAACTACGCCTATATCTACTATATTATCAATTACAACTAAACCTTAGTAGCTAGATATAGGGTAAAACTTCTCTACATTTTCGAGCCATTTTGTCCGAGCGCGGTTCCCATGACAACCGCCAGGCGGCTACACCGGGCAGGCGTAACTTCAAACTCGCTCGCTTAAACAGAACCGCCCTCGGACTTAGTCTATTTTCTAGATAATGTTCACAAATTCGCTCAAGTCTTTTACTCACACTCACACACTGCACTTATGGGCGACATGCAGAGCATGTCGTGCACACGTCACCCATATACATATTAAGTCCGTCGTCCACATTCTCCCCCCGGTCGACTCGCGCATCGCTGTCGACTGTTGCCACCGGCAGACGGACGATCTTATGCGCCGATCTGCGGAGCACGCCCTCCATCGTGCGGACGTCGGCGACGCGGACGTGGCCAGCCGTCGAGCGCAAGGCGTTGCGCTGCACGCCACGGCCGGCGGCGCAGCAGGTCAGCGTCGTCGAAGGCGCCCGGCGTCGGGAGCCCGGCCGAGCTCCCCAGCAAAGGGTGGTCTCTGGGTTGTCTGGATCCACGGACACGTGCATCAGTAGTCGAGCGTTGACAGTGTGCTCGGCCACGACTAGCAGAGTGGCGAGCAGCTCGTCTGTCGGTGCTCGCTAGTGGAGAGTGGCGCTCAGCGCCCGTTTGATGGAGCCCACCAGGCGCTCCCACGCTCCGCACATGAACGGAGCGCCCGGTGGTATGAAGCGCCAGTTCACGCCTCGGTTGAGCGCGAACGTCCGGATCTGCTGTAGGTCGAGCTTCGCCCAGGCGCGGCGCAGCTCGACGGCGGCGCCCCTCAGTTTTCTCGTTGTCACCGTTGATTTCGGCAGGCGGGCCCCTCCGCACTCTCATTCGCCAGAGGGCGGAGATGGCCGTGTCGGTGGTGAGTCTCGCCGCGACCTCGACGTGCATGGCGCGCCTTACTAGCCAGCTAAACAGCGCGCCGTACCTATTTCTCTTCTTGGCCCCACTGAAACGTGGGCGCGGCTCTTTCACGCGGATGAAGCCCTTGTCTCGTCGGCGGCTTCGCCAATTAGAAAATCGCTCTTGCTTGGGCGCGGGCACGACATCTGTCGATTTTATGACGTCAATTGTACTTTCGCATTCTTGAGTCGCTCTTTCAATTTCAAGTTCCTCGGGCGGCAGTGAGATGGCGCTGTCCGTAATTTCAGCCTGCACGCCGAGCGCATCTAAGTCGGCCGGCGATGCGTGCCCGACGAAATGTACCGCCGCCGCGTCGCGGCGTGCGGTACCGCTCCTCCCCCCGGTCGGGCCACACACCACCCAACCCAGGCGCGTGCGTTCCGCAGATGGCAGCTCATATCCCAATCCATAAATTCTTGTCTCAAGCACAGCGATTAAATGATAATTATTCCTTCCAATTATTATTTCCGGCGTTACATTGGCGTACGGCTTGATTGGAAGTCCCTTTAGATGTGGCAGGTGTCCGTAGTCCTTTGCTGACTGCGGTAGCAGCGCCATTTGATCTACGGTGTATGCGTCGAACATCTTATATTTCACGTGAGTCGGCCCGGCGATCTCGAGATTAATTAGCCTCGACATATGGTTTGCTTGCGTCGTCGTCTCGGCCAAGCTGAGTTCTTGCGCCACACCGACCGCGCCGACTCGGTCCGCCAACTCGGTTTTAATGAGTGACGTCGACGCGCCGCTGTCCAGCATCGCATATGTCGCGGCGTGCCCGCGCGGCCCGTAGATAGTGACAGGAATAATCCCCAGCATGGCACGGCCGTCGTCGTCGCCGTCGTCGGTCGTGCACGTAGCGCTCTCAACGCATGACGAGGCGTTCTTCTTCACCGCCGGTGATGGCTCGGTAGATTCGCCGCGATGTAACAAGGTGTGGTGCCGCCGGCCGCATTCTGCCACTTTACATCTTTTCTTTGTCCTACAGACGCCCGCTCGGTGTCCCAGTCGTAAACATCTATAACATGCCCGCATATTTCTTGCAATCTCCCATCGCTCGTCTACTTTTAACTTCTCGTACTTCCCACATCCGTCGAGCGAGTGGTCGGTCGAGTTGCAGTGCGGGCAGGCAGCGCACGTGTTGACCGCATGAGCCATTTGTTTTACGGCGGGCCGGCCGGTCGGGGCACCGCTTGCAGGTACTCGCGCACCGTCCTTCGCCGCTACGTCCTTTGTTTCTATGACCCAAGCGGCTGCTATTTTGTCGCTCTCACGCTCAAGGAACTCTGCCAGTATTATTAGCTCCGGCGTGTTCTCGCCTCTCCTTGGGTAATAAAAGTCCGCATATTTTGACATGAGCGGCTTCATTTTCGTTTTTATTACTTGCACTGCATCCACGCTATGTAGGTACTTTTCTTGATTTAACGCGCGTAGCGTAGCCACCACATCCTCTATCGTGCAAGCAAAATCATTTAGCTGGCGGGGAATGTCCGTTATGTTCGGTAGGTTGCGCATTCTACGCATTTGAAACTGCACAATATCTTGATCTCGGCCGAACTTTTTCTCTAGGAGTTGCATAACTCTATCCGGGTCCCCACCCGCGAGCAGTTGGTGTGAGACCACCATTTTGGCCTCTCCGTGTAAGCTGCGGCGAAGGCGTGCTAGGTTCTCGATTGCATCGAAGCGACGACATTGCTCTTGATAGGCGGACCGGAACGCCAGCCAGTCCGCGGTCGCTCCCGAGAAATCGGGCAGTTTGGCTGAGCAGCACCGATCTCGGCTTGTCGACGCTAGAGCTTTAAGCTCACGTGCGAGTAACGCTATCTCGCTCACTCCTGCATTATTAACGACGTTCTCTTGCCGCCGCGCGATACCGGAATCGATCTCCAATGTCGATCCTTTCTCTGCCGTTTGCGCTGGCGGATGTTGTAGTGCCGTCTCGCTCGCACCCGTACTCTGTACACCGTCCACGGCTTTGTCTCGTTGCCGCGCGGTTTCAGACACGGCCTCCGTCGTCGGTTCCTTCCTTGCATCTTGCGTCGGCGGATCCGTAGCCGGCGGAGGTTGCTCACGAGAGCCGAACACCCAGTCTGTTGTCCTGGAGCGTACGTTCTCATGTTCCGCGCTTTTTTCAACTTCCTCCTCCCTCTCTTCTTCCGACTCGTCGATATCTTCCATTTCTAGCTGCAATGTTTTCCTAACGAGCGCCTCCTCGATATCTAATTTCTTCTTCTCGATCTCCGCGAGTCTCTCCGCCGCGGCGAGTTGCGCCGCCGCGCGCCGCCGCCGCACCGATGAGGTCGTGCGTCGCGAGCGCACTGTTGACAACACGGATCGCGTATCTTCACTCGTCGTTAGCGGCTGTCCTAGGATTCCACCGGGAGGCATCACTGACGTATGTGGCTCGGTCGCGACCGGGTCGTTAGTAGCCTCTGTGGTTGAATCTTCTCTTAGGCCGCGGGACGACGATGGTGGAGGTTCGTTGATGTTCTTGGCTCCTTGGCGCGTGTTGACCATGATGAACGCGGCGCGGATGTTTCTAGGCGGTCGATTGTCGCGTGTCGCCGAGCGAGACGATGCGATAACAGATCGGCCGCCGCGCGAAGTGAACTCTTCTCTAGAGCACGCGGGCTCCGTCCGATAAGAAAACGAATGGTCGGAATGGTGAGGGGGTCAGACGAACAACGGGCGGCGAGTCGCAACGGATGGCTTGATGTCTTCTTTATTCAGCTTCGCAGGTCACGATCTTGACTCGTAACGACCAAATTCAGCTTCGCAGATCACGATCCGGCTCGCATGGACCAAATTGTCACCCTCAGGGCCGCCTATAGTCGGTCGGTATCCTGGCAGGGCGCTTCGATTACTTGTGGACTGTATATTTTTAATGAAAGATGGTTTTGCTTTTAAGAATCACTTGCTCCTTCCGTACTTGTTGCCGCTCGCTCGTCTTCGTTGAAAAAAGGCGCGCGCGCCGGGGTGCGATCGTTTTTATTCCTTGCGTACACAGTGGCGCCCCGGCGCGGCAAGATGCTCACTCTCACTCGCGGACGCCGCATGTTGCGGGGCGAGCGGGGGGGAGCGTCGCTAGGAGCGGGCGGCAAAGCCACGAAAGGAAACACCAGTAGCTTATCTGTTTATTTTCCTACCCATTTACATTAAAGAGAAATCTTAACTACGCCTATATCTACTATATTATCAATTACAACTAAACCTTAGTAGCTAGATATAGGGTAAAACTTCTCTACATTTTCGAGCCATTTTGTCCGAGCGCGGTTCCCATGACAACCGCCAGGCGGCTACACCGGGCAGGCGTAACTTCAAACTCGCTCGCTTAAACAGAACCGCCCTCGGACTTAGTCTATTTTCTAGATAATGTTCACAAATTCGCTCAAGTCTTTTACTCACACTCACACACTGCACTTATGGGCGACATGCAGAGCATGTCGTGCACACGTCACCCATATACATATTAAGTCCGTCGTCCACATATACTTTATGTTAACGATTAAGTAAATATAATACATATTTATATAAGGTCTTTCAAAATTTGTTCATAGTACGCTAAGGGAGGTTTCTGTATCATATAGGGAGTAAAACCTATATAAAAATTTTTGGACCTTGGGCTTTTTTTAAGTAAAAAATTTTTTTTATGTAGGTATTTAAATAAAAAAATAGGTGTTTGATTTTTATAACCTAATCGATTCAGTTTCATAACAGTAACAAAAAAGTCTTCATGACCATTATGACGTAACACGTGTAAGTTGGTAAAAAAAATTAAATTCTTTCTATTCCATACTGATAAAACTGAAATTGTGGTTTTTCAGAATTTCTGAAAGAAAGAGATATACGTGTTGGAATACTTTTTTGTTCCTGGCATGAAACCGAAACGATTAAGAAAATTTTTTGTTTTGCATTTAAAATAAAAAAAAAAAATTTGTAAAAAAAAAAATTTTTGTTCTTCAAAAGTGATCTATTTCCGATACAGAACCCCCCCTTAGCGTACTATGAACTAATTTTGTAAGACTTATTTTTTTGGACCTTGGCCTTTTTTTATTATGTAAAATATTTTTTTATGTCTTTAAATAAAAAAAATAGGTGGTTGATTTTTATAGCCTAATCGATTCAGTTTCATAACAGTAACAAAAAAGTCTTCAATATCATTATGATGTAACACGTGTAAGTTGATAAAAAAAATCAAAGTCTTTCTATTCCATACTAATAAAACTAATATTGTCGGCAGGAAGAGCTGGTGGAGCTTGGGAGAGAGAAATCTGAAGAGCGTTTATGCTCTGTACTTATGTAGATAGATGTGATGGACGTGATAGTATGATGATGATGAAGGACACTCACTCACTACTTTCCACGATATAAATAGTGTAACGTAATTATTAGCAATATGTAGGATTAAAACAGACTGATTTATTCATTTAATTATTATGTAGGTACAACGCGGAGGGGAGATAGATCCGGGATGCCCGAATGTGGTCGGCTCGAGTCTGAATGACTGACTGGGAAACACGGAGGCAGGCCTTCGTCACTCGCTCAAAGTCGCGCGTTAAATGCCTACCGCTTGGCGTGTCGGTTAATGCACAAGTAACAGTGGGCTGCCGCTATCCAGCCAGAGCGAGCGCGCGGCGCGCGCATCTACTACGTTTCGTTTCGAATTTAGAAATGTGCAGCATTATTGTGCAGCATTTTGATTTATTTCTAGTATTTTATTTATTCATATTAGTAGGAGGTCATAGATTTAAAATAATATTATTATATTGCCAATAACATTAGTTAGATGACGCCGAACAGCGTGGTATGTATGGTCTAATTCGTATAAGGATAGAAATAGAACATTCACTCGTTCTCTGTCTCTCAATGTGGGTTTTATACAATAAAAAACACCAATAAAACAATACGTACATTTTAGATGATCATAAAATTTATTGATCAAACAAAACTATCACTGGAAGGTTGCACGGTTGTGGCGCTAACGCATGCATGAATTTGTTCGGATGAATTTTCCGTAGCTAAATATCGTATCGTTGGTATGTATCATCTTCATTTTATTCCTCACAAAAAGACCGCCCAACCAAAGACACAGCCCTTACACGCGCTGAACGACGCGCTTTCGAGATAGAGTTACGCGACAGAAAGAGAAGCGAAATGTAGGTGGTTATCGTGGGTAGGCATGCAGCTCTGTGCGAGTAAATTCGTACTTTATCGCGTCGTCGCAGAGTAGCTATTTCTTTGTGAGTGTTTGTACAGAGAAGCTTCTGTACGGAGTACTCTTTTCTATTCTGTGACGGAGGCGAGTGCATCGCGTCCCCTAGCCTCTCCCCCCCTCACACGATTGTACTCGGGCGATTATGTGCCGAAAGCAAAGAAAATTGCGGTACTCACGCATAATTGTAGTTTTTCATTGCGAAATATAGGTTTTGTTGTGTATATTGTTTGAATGTTGTATTTATTTTATATAGGTATGAACAATATTAGTAAATTTTACTTATTTCTTGTGTATTTTTTTTTGTTAATATGTTATTTTTTATTATTTACTATTATATTATAATTTTTTTTTTTCTCATCATTATTTATTTAATTGTTCAAAACTGTTTAGTGTGGAAGCTAGTAGCACGCGACTAAAGACAAACCTGCCATCCTCAATACGGGATTGTTCCCAGTGAGCATGGTAGGGTATAAACAAAATAGCTGGTACAGAAACCTATGCATGTGTCATACACAATATACCTTATTAGGTTAATCTGATGGATGATGATTTGTAAAATGCTAAAATGTAACTTTTATTGTAAAATGTACCTATTCTTAAATATTAAGTGTTTTACAGATATTCTGTACCGATTCTGTACCAAAATTCTTCGAACAATAAATTCTATTCTATTCTATTCTATTCTATTCTATTCTATTGTGGTTTGAACAGATTTGTATTGTACCTACAAAGTAAATACAACATTTGTTTATTATATTTTATTTTCTATAGAAATACTCTTAGTTTTTATAATCGACATTATTCCATATTATTCTAAAATAACGATCGATTTTCGATATTTGTGGATACATTGTCCCATCACTAAACAACCTTGAATCATTCGTGCCCCGCGGATTCCGATGTATTATAACTGATGATCTACAGTTGACTGAAGTAGTTCATTGTGTGGGGTTGTGTGAGAGTCTTGAAATAAGTGATCAAAGGAAAAACGAGTATAAAGAAGCAACATTGAGAGATCCGAACTTAAGAGAAGTATTGAAATTTTGTCAGAAAGGGTGGTCAGAGTCATGCAAGAGGGCAAAAGGTGAACTGCGAGTATTATATCAACACAGAGACAAGTTGTCAGCAGATGAAGGTTTAGTGTTCTTTAATACGAAAATTGTGATACCACTTGATATGCGTCAACATGTTTTGTCTAACTTGCATGCAGGCCATTTTGGCATGTCAAAAATGAAGGCTAGAGCTCGTCAGCTTGTTTATTGGCCTAATTTAGATACGTCAATTGAGAATTTTGTCACTAAGTGCTCTCACTGTCAGAAGTACCAGAATTCAAATAGAAAAGAACCTCTTATTAGCATGAAAATTCCAAAACTTCCTTGGAGTGTACTAGCCATGGACTTCATGGACTATGGTAGAAACACATATTTAATTGTGGAAGACTTTTTGTCAAAATGGTTGGAAATAATTCCAACTCAGTCTAAAACATCATCCGCTGTAGTGAAGTGCTTAAGTAAATTATTTGCGATACATGGAATACCAAAAAAAGTTGTTAGTGATAATATGCCATTCTCGTCCTTAGAATGTAAGAAGTTTGCTTTAGAGAATGATGTTGAGTTTTGCTTCAGTAGCCCTAGGTATGCTCAGGCAAACGGTCAGGCCGAACGAGGTGTTCAGACAGCAAAGATAATTCTTAAGAAATGTCAGTCTAGTAAGGTGAGCTTAGAACAAGCATTGCTAGATTGCCATACGTTACCTGTAACCGGAACATCGTTTTCTCCGTCTGCAATTCTTATGGGTAGGCTACTACGTACACGGGTTCCTGCTTCTTGTAATGCTTTGAATCCTAAATTGTCTTCGACTGAATTTCGTGAAGAACTAAAAAGAAATCAAAAGACATCTGAAGAATATTATAATAAACGAGCTCATAAGAGAGGTGAATTTGTGGAAAACGATAAAATATATTATAGAGAGGGGAAGAGTTGGTTACCAGGTCTTGTTGTTTCTAAGATGGAAAATCCTAGGTCCTATAAAATATTAAATAATTTGAATAATGAGCTAGTATGAAATAAGTTTCACTTAAGAAAAAGAACTGATTCATCCCATATTTATGGGGAGGTCAATGAAAGTTTAACTATTAACAATTTATTCTTTATTCTTTATTCTTTATTCATCATTCGTATGGTAGTACACTACGCTTGAATTTGTCCTGTTTAGTTTTTACAATCCGATTCGATTACACCCACAAAGAAGAGCCGGCAAGAAACTTCGCAGGGTTCTTTTTTAACGTCTTCAATTACAATACATTGTGACTAGCTACACAATAGACACCGCTTACAGTGTTAAGATATAGTTTGAGAGCTAGAATAACTATAATTTAAGCTTGATAATTCTGACCACATAAAATCAAAAGTAAAAGTAAAAGTATAAATAAAATCAGGCGTATAGAGCCTTTGTCAGAAATTGTTGATACATATCGTATCAAGTCATGTCAATTATAAATATTCATACCACATTGTAGTACAATGTCACAAAATAAATAAAATAAATAAATTAATTAATTTGATACTTAATGTATCAATTAGTCAAATTAATATTTTAGTATGCGTGCTAAATAAACTTGATACTTAATGTATCAATTAGTCAAATTAATATTTAGCATGCGTCAGCAGTATAAAGGTACAGGTTGTACCCTGTCAAAATTCAAAATTTGTATGCAGTCAGAATCTCAAGTGAACATGTTTTTCATGTGAACAAGTTGTAGTATTTTCAGTTTATACCAGTGATAATACGAGGTAGTACAAGTCTCAAAGACCAAAAAGTAATATAATGAAAAATATAAATCTGCGACAAATGTAACAGTTCATGACAGATACTATAGTTCCTTTTAAAAATATACGCCTAACATATGAAATATGCAATGTTACCAATTGGAGCAGGCCAGTCTCCACGAACAGCACCCGTTCACGAGCATCACGCCAGGGCCAGCCATCGCTTCCCTCAACCATGTTTTAGGGAGAGAGGCGACCCGGATCAAGCGTCACCGTAAGCAAAAACCTTAAAGCGATGCATTACTCCAGTGGTAACATGAAACCTCTACGATATGTTTGCATTTTGTTTTACATAATACCACTGCTTCTGTCACAAACTGCTACAGTGCCCTGATGACAAAGCAATATGAAGATCTATAAACCTGTATACACATAATATATACAGATTCTGTTTATCCTGTTATTAGATACTAATACCACTCGCACTAGCACCGAGGACACTATGTTAACCTATACACGGTCAGCCTCAGAGTACAATATTTTGTCAGTTAGAGCTTCTTTTACATTATAATAAGCTTTCTTTATAAGAATGGCTTTAATGCGTTTCTTAAAACATACATCATTAAGATTTTTTATTTCTAATGGTATTTTATTATAAAATCGAATGCTATTACAAACAAAACTCTTGGACATTTTAGACGACCTGTGTTTTACAATTGTTATATCATTTTTGTGTCTAGTTTCATGGTGATGTATATCAGACTGGAGAGTAGCATTTTGTATGTATTTTCTAGCATAGCAGATGTTTTGATACACATAAGCACTTGGTAGTGTCATAATTCCTATTTTACTAAATTCATTTCTACAAGAGTCCCTCGTTTTCATATTCAGTATACAACGAAATGCTCTTTTTTGCAGAACAAATACTCTGTTTACTTCAGCTGCAGTTCCCCAAAACAATAATCCATATGACATGAGACTATCAAAGTAGGCAAAGTAAACAGTTTTTGCAGCTTGTACACCACACAATTCTTTGATTTTTTTGATGGCCTATCATGCTGAACTTAATTTACCAGCAAGTGAGTCTATATGGGGCTTCCAGCTGAGAGTTTCATCAAATAGTACTCCCAAAAAGGTAATTTCTTTAGCAATATTTAGCGTTAGTTCTTCTGCAGTTTTAACAATTTCTTGGTTCGCCATGCGTCTTTGAGTTCCTAAAGCAAAATGCATTAAGTTAGTTTTATTTACATTTAGTAGTAGATTATTCGATTCAAACCAAGTTTTTAGAGATTGTATTACTGCTTTAAACGAATCGCGGAAATCATTAATGCTTTCATTTTTTAAGACTACTGAGATGTCATCAGCAAACATGATTAGTTCTATATCTTCTGTAATACAACTCGAGATGTCGTTGACGTAGATTAAAAAGAGCAAAGGTCCAAGAATGGAGCCTTGAGGAACACCCATAGAAATGATTTCACAACTTGATTTTTCACCACTAACATCACATATTTGCTGTCTGTTGCTTAAGTAGGATTTACATATACTTAGCTCTATATCTCGCACGCCATAGTGATCAAGTTTATTTAGAATTATTTCATGATTAACACAATCAAACGCCTTTGACAGATCACAGAATATGCCATACGTGTGATGTGAATTATCTAGCGATTGTATGACTGTTTTTATCATTGATGCAATAGCATCACCAGTTGATCTGCCCTTGCGGAATCCATACTGTTTATAATTCAAAATATTATTTTCATTAAAAAATTCAATTAGCCTTTTTTCTATGGCTTTTTCAAACACTTTACTAAACACAGGAAGCAAAGAGACAGGCCGATAATTTCCAATAGTACTATGACAACCCTTTTTAAACAATGGTACCACCCTCGCTATTTTTAATATATCTGGGAATGTGCCCTCTGCAAAACATTGATTAATTACAGTAACCAATGGATCTATAATACTACAAGTTAATGACTTCATTAACTTGGGTGAAATATTCCATAGGTCCTGGGAACTTTTGGACTTTAAGTGACTAATAATATTTTTAAGTTCTTCGTGTGTGACAGGTTTAAATTTTGCTGATTCAGTATTGCGGGGCGTATATTTTTTCAAATATACTAACGCCGCATCAGCACTTGACTTAACATTTTTTGTAGTTTCTTGAGCAATAGTCGAAAAATATTTGTTAAAATAGTTGGCAACACTGGAGTTTTCACTAACTAATTCGTCTATTTTCGTATTGGTAGACTTGGGAGACTTGCCAGTTTCTTCTTTGATAATGTCCCAGGCCATTTTTATTTTATTCTCAGATATTAATATTTTTTCTTTTAAATATAATTGTTTTGCTTTAATTGTAACTAGTTTGAAAATTTTACTATATGAGGACACATACGCTCTCAGGCTTGGATTACTATTATTTTTTAATAAATCATACAATATAAATAATTTTTCTTTGGATCTTACAATACCGGGTGTAGCCCACTGTGCAAACTTGTTACTATTGCCTATACGTTTAGATTTCATAGGCATGTGCATTTCTAAATATCTGACAAAAGTATTGAAAAAAAAATTAAAATTTATTTTATTCTCGACATTTCCAAATTCAATTACTAGGTCTCTATTTAATGCCTTAATGGTGTCATTGCTTATTTTTCTACTTAGTTTATACACTGCTTTATTATTACAATAATTAGTTTCACATTTAACTGATATTATTTGTGCAAAGTGATCGGAATGAACTCCGTGGCATACCTTTGATTGTAACACGTCAGCATCTGTAAAAATATTATCTATACAGGTTGCACATGAATCGGTCACTCTGGTATATTCATATATAGATTGCTTGAGTAAAAAACTATCCATTAAGTCTGACATTTCATGTTTCTCTCCGGTATTTATAGGAAATCGAACGTTAAAGTCACCACACACTATGATTGATTTGTTATTATTTTGATTTAATTTATTTAAACATTCCTCCAGTCCGTCTGAGAAAGACTGTAAACTCACTGAGGGAGACCTATATACTGAAAGGATAAGAAAAGATTCAATTTCAACACAGCTAACTTCAAACTCTTTCTCGACTGACATTTTAACAATATCTGACCTATTTTTAGCTCTCAAACCATTTCTCACATAAATCATCCTCCCACCTCTAATGAAATTCTTCCTGTGATAACTACTTATTAAAGAATAATTTTGTACATGCTGAGTAAGTACCTCACGTGAGTCTGACCAGGATTCTGAAATACAAAATATATCAATGCTATTGTCTTTTAAGAATAATTCTAGTAATTGACCTTTACCTCGTAAACCTTGGACATTTTGATGGCTAATATTTAGTTTATTATTCTGATTTTTCTTTGGTCTAGTGTTATTATTTCGTGCACATTCAATACTCAGTGATAGCTTAGAAACAGAAGAATCATTTATTAATTGCACAGCACAGTTATTACTGGATCTCGGCATAAAAAAGATCCAGCACTATTATTTATCAATTGTAATGAGCAGGTAGAAGATACCGTTAGAAATGTCACACAGCCAGTTATTAATGCAGGTTTCGTTGAAGAACAACACACTGGTAGGCCCAGAAGACAAATTAAGATTTAATGATTTTGTAATGTATTAGTGGAGTGTGTTTTATGTGTTGTTTGTGTTCTTTGAAATTAGTAATTTTAAAATGATTAACCTGTGTTGTAGTGTTTTATGTTTAGCATTAACGTATACGTGACTTTCAACTTAAGAGGAAGATGTTGTAAAAAAGTTAGTAATGTCATATAAACTGACATGTTTGTCAGAATGAGTTCAATCATATTATTAAAATGTTATAAAAGTACAATACTTTTATTTTATTGAAAATAGCATAAAGAAATGCTACAACAATCATACAATTATTTAACAAATAATAAACATTAGTGTGTTTGGCACAGTAAAATCGAAAAAAGTCACATTCGTTATATTCGTTATTATTTCACAACAAATTATCTCTGAGTACCATTATTTCTATGCTGAGTACCGATAATTTAGAGATTCATGACTTTGGCATTGCAAAGATTTGATAAAAATTTATGAAACTATACATCAAAAGGTCATTTTCGCCAAAATTGCACATTCATCGTTTTAGCATGGGAGGGACGATATAGGTACAGGTCCGTCTTAGGCCATGCAGGGGATCTTGGACACATTTGGAACCTTTTTATAGAAAGTAAAAAAAGAAAGGTTAACAAACTTACTTTTATGAGTGCCTGATACTCTTCCTTCAAGCGAGTAACCCAAAGGTCCTTGTCCCTCGGGCCCGCCTTCGTTGTGAGAAGGGGAAGCGAGCGAAGTGTCGCTTTCGTCCCCTCGTCCACCATCACTGCGGCTTCTGCGCCAGGAAACCACAATGAAAAACGAGAACACAAAATGTAAAGAGGAACGAAACAAATGAAATGAGGTCAGCCAGCTGCGAGTGACAGCTGTCAACGTGGCAGCTTGTTGTCAGTTTGCAAGTGATGTGTCGCGGAAGTAATGAGTAAATTACTTGTTAGTTTAATAACACGTTTCACGTAACATAGTTTACTAATACCATTGATTTTATAGGGGGAGTCAGATGTACCGTCAGCGATGTTTTAAAGGTAACATGAAATTAGTCTTCAATTATGTCCTAAGATGGCGCCAGGAGTATCGAATTTGAATTAAATAATTATTATATTTTTAAATCTGCTAATTATAGAACGATGCTAAGTGGGAACAGCAGTGCTGTACCGTGTGGGGTCGGTACTTAAAAAGAATAGCCCCACTGCATCTCTCCCCGTCGCATGTCGTAAAAGTCGACTAAGGGATAAGACAATTCGTCAGCCTCGGTAGCTCAGTGGCGCGGTTGGTTAGTCAACTGTTATTAAGCAACGCTGAGCGCGGTCAGTGATTGGATGGGTGACCGCTCGACCGTTGGAGGCTGACCGCGGTTCGGATTCCACGTTAAACTGTAGGTCCCTTCCCTTCTTACCTTACTAGGTGGTAGGGTTTATCCCGGCCGGGTTGGTACCACCGCACTGAACGAAACGTCGGTTGAAACGGCTATGTAAATAGTTCGTGTTTTCCGTCCAGTTTAGTGTAGCCGACATGAAATGAAGGGAAGCACTGACATGGCACCTAGTTCACCCTGTGTTATGGGCTGACATCACGGATGTTGTAGGTGATGTAGCCAACCGTGTCAGGTTCCATAAAAAAAAAAAAAAAAAAAAAAATAGTTAAATTTAAAGATTATTTAATATTAAGTAGAAATTTCAAAATAGTGTATTTTAAGGTTTTCATAATTTTTCCGATAAATATTTTCATGTTTTGTCAGTCAGAAAGCTTGGCGGATAAAATGTATAATTTCGTCGCTTCTTCATCATAGATGTCAGACCAAAGTTAAGTTGTCCTATTTGTCTATAGATGGCATGCCTATTTCTTATTATATTTTTAGTTGCCAAATACCCACCAACCAAACCTGCGTGCAATTCAAATACGTGCGTGCGGTTAGGATAAAGTGGAGATACCTTCTTTCAAATTATATTTTTTTACGTCACCACCTTTGAAAACGGAAACAAACACGATGGATTCCCAAAATAATTATTTTATAATAATATATTTTTATTGTTTTAATATATTAGATGGAAATTTGAAAAGCTAGAATAAATTCAACAAAATACCAGAACCCCTAAACATTATTTTTATTTATAGATTTCTTTTTGTGTTTTCTTTGTTTTTGACGTGAATTTGATGAAACGTCTTTAGCCTGCTGCCGAATGTATTTTACAAAAAGTTGCGTCACGAAAATGATTTGGTTTCATAAGGGGCACTATCACTTGAGGCACTGCCATAGGCCCCGCTTAGTGTCCCTTATGAAACCAAATCACGAAAATTATGTACTTTTGGCGACTTAGATCTCAAAAACTATAACAGTTACAGGAAGGTGAGGCATATCGTCTTAAAGGTAGTTCTTCCGACTTGCTAAGACGACATACCCGAGAGTCGCATATCAAGCCCTTCTATATATGGCACTTTGAAAAAAGGCTTCGAAAATCAATAAATGCTTATAAATCCTGAACTACTGGTCAGATCGACTTGCAATTTGTTTCTTTTCGTAGAAAAAAATTGCTCTTTTTGAAATAGTTGTTTTTTTTTTTCAAAATCGGTTCAGCCGTTTCAGAATAAAAAAGGAAAAAGTGTTTGAAAGAGGGCATATCTCGGAAACTACTGATCCACGACTACTCATCCGCTGGAGGAAATGATAGGCCTCGATAGGATTTATTTTTTCGAAAACTACTGCTCCCAAACTACTCGTGTGTTGGGACAAGCAAGGATAGGTATCGATGAGATCCTCATCAAATTCACGAATCTGCGGCCGTGTCTCCGACACAGCCCACTCGCTTTTTTTTATTGAAAGCGCGACATGTGACCCCGAGCCACGCATAAGGTGTCTAACGACGCCGATGGACATTCGGTCGTATGTGGGGGTTGCGAATGCCATGCCGGCCCGACAGGTGCCTTTTCACGCCCCTCTTTAAGGGCCCGAGACTGTACTTGGGGGGAAATATATAGGCAGGAGAGCCTGCGTGTAAGGATGCAATCCTTTTTAACAAATTGCTGTTTTCAAGCCATTTCCCTTTTAAAAGCTGATATTTGGCAGAGCCATCCCACAGGTGCAAGCAGTACTCCAAGCAAGACCTGATCTGCGATTTGTGCAAAAGGACTTTACGTCCATAAAAAAAAACGTGCACAAGAAAACTTGATTCTTTCTTGGTTGTTGTTTGTTTGCTTCTTACAGATTTTGAATGTAATATTTACTTGATTTTATAACAAAGTGGTTCAAAAAAGTTAACTTTAAAGGGAGGAATACGAAAATATGAAAAACTGGTCTCGTTTAAATAGTTAGTGAGAAATTATTATTTAGGTTGACCGCAAAATTAAGTTTGTTTGTAATATATTTATGTATCACAAAATTTATCTTGAGATGAACTTAATTTACATTGTGTGTGTGGCTTTGAAGTGGGATACCTAGCGCTCTCGCTTGCGCACACAGGTTTAGATGGAACGTTACACTTCTTCGTGCGTGCAGCCGGTGTTCATCAATTTATAAGACGTGACATCATCACGTCAAAAAAAGCCACCTCTATAGTTTTTAGCCGTTGCGGCAATTTATCGATCGACGCGCGACGTTCGCTTGTTTTGGAACACTGTAATAGTTGAAGTATGAAGTACGGAGTGCAGGCACCGAATTAAAAAAAGTTGAGTCCAGGGCTATTTTTTCCATCTACGATGCTGCTGGTGGTGTTATACCAAAGAGATTAAAAGAGGGTGGGTTTAATGTATTTGTGTTATACTTTAAAGAATATATAAGTCAATGATATTTTATGTATTATATTTATATAACATAGTAGATTTTACCGACGACGACCTACGTCATTGACGACGACGAATAAAATAAAAAAATAAATAAAAAAAATTGTAAATCTGATTTAAATGCAAAATTGATAATAAACCATCGCTTCTCTTATATTCTCTATCTTTTTCTCCCTTCCTTCCTCGCCCATCTCTCACTCACCTCTCTCCCTGTCTTCTCTCCTCGATCCCGCCTTCCTCCCCTCCTTCCCCTCACCCTTCACGGACCCCCTCTTTGCCACCTTGTCTTTCGCCCATTCCCTCCCTCTCTCCCTACTTCCCTTCCTCCCCTCATGCCGCCCCTCTTTTCCATCACCCTCGCATTCCATTCCTCCCCTACTACCCCTAATCCTGTCCGCAACCCCCTCTTACCCCGCCCCTTCCCCCTTCCAACCTCTCACTCGCTCGATCTCCATTCCTCCTCGTTCCCTCTACTACCTCCCTCCCCCACACCTACCCTCATTCACTAACCCTTCCTCCCTCCATACCTCTCCTCCTCTTCTTCTTTTTTTTATGGAAACTGACATGGTTGGATACATCACCTACAACATCCGTGATGTCGGACATGTCGTGCCGGCTATACTGAACTGGACGGAAAAAAACGAAAAAAATAACTATTTACATAGCCGTTTCGACATACGTTTTATTCAGTGCGGTGGTACCAACCCTAGTAAGGTAAGAAGGGAAGGGTGCTACAGTTTTACGTGGAATCCGAACCACGGTCAGCCTCCAATGGTCGAGCGGTCACCCATCCAAGTGTTGACCGCGCCCAGGGTTGCCTGCACCACTGAGCTACCGAGGCTGACAAACGTACCTCCCACCCACTCCCCCTTCTTTTCTCTCCCCCTTCCTCTTCTTGACCATTATTCATTATTTCTTACCAAAAGCAGTAACTATTGAGTAATCTGTGCCAAAAGCCTAGATATTAAATTTTTATATCCTTACCTTGAGAAATCATGGATTCCCCATAAAAAAACTTTCACCCCTATTTCACCCCTTATTTTTAGGTTTCCGTATCCCTGTACGGAAGCCTATTACTAAGCCTCCGCAGTCTGTCTGTCCGTCCGTCCGTCTGTCTGTCCGTCCGCCCGTCTGTCTGTCCGAGGGCTGTATCTCTTGAACCGTAATAGGTAGCCCGTTGAAATTTTCACAGAATATGTGTTACTATGGCGGATATAACAACAAATAAGCGGAGCTAGGTACAACCAAAGAGTTTGTAAACTCTTTGGACCGGAGTAAAACCGCAAACAGGAAATTACAATCTTACACGTTCAACGCCACATGAAAAATCCAGTATTTCCGTTTGAGCCACGGGGCTCACCGCTCACCGGTGAGCCTTTCCTTACTGAACCATTCAGGTCATGGGGGTCACCGGTGAGCCGCGTGAGAGGTCCTACGTAAACGCTTCCTACAAGCCACAGAGCGCAGCTACAAAGCCAATATGGAAGTGAGCCGCGTGGCCTTGTAGTCGAAGCGGACGGCGTGGTTTTCAAATCCAATAGAAACTTGTAGTTTTTTATTAAGTTTATTGTAACGATGCTAGGGCTGCTCTTAACGATAAGGTAGAAAATAATATTTTTATTAATAGAATTAATAAAACCAGAAAATAATAAGAAAATATTCGTCAAAATAAAAATTAACATAAAATTTTCTTCAGTACCAAATAAGAAGACATTATTTATTATGAAAATAATTTATGAAATTGAACAAAAGAAAATATTTATGAAATTGAACAATCACAACATTATGACACTTCATTATTTAAAATAATCAATCATCTTAACCCTTTGGCTCTCAACCATAAACAATAAAGAATTATCCGTGAGTCTTGTTAAAACAAGGCAAACAAAGGAATGGTTTAGTTGGGCTGCTTTGGCAATAAGTGGATACTTTTTTTTACTTGGTTTTAGCCTGTTTGCTACCCATTATTGGTACGTTCTTTGCATAACATTGGTGACATGTTCTTCTCACTTTTCTGGCCAATCCCTCTTTCCTTTCCAGAGTGTGTTTCATTCTCTTCCGTCTTTCTATACGCATTTCATCGTCGCTATCCTCACTCTCCGACAAAAGAATTCGAAGCATCTTCTTTTCGTTGGTTGAACTACGTCTTCATAGAATCTATTCCGAAACTACGGTCCAGAAGATCTATCTCGATGTTTTCTAACTGCGTTAGCGCTTCTTGTGTTAACTCGAAATCTTCAAAATAATCCATTTTTGGCGAGAAAAGCGTAAAACATCCTCAATTGTCGACGCAGCCGGACCGGGATTGATCGCTGCGTCCGCGGCGCGCGCGCAAGGGGTGGGCCGCGGCGTGACCCCGCGGCCCCAGCCAACAGAAAATTACAAATCCTTCATAGGAGGCCACACGATCCACCCGTGAGCCTTTTGCTATATCTCGAAAATTTGACGGTAAAAGTCGCAAATTTTTATTTTCCTTACAAATTACCGCATTTTATAAACTTTGTGATGAAAATCTCAAGTTGATGAAAATTACGGATATAATGAGTTTGGCTTGGCCCGAACGGAAAAGTACGCTAGGCCCACCGGTGGGTCGTGTGGCGTTCAACGTGTTAATTAAAAGTCTTTTTTTGTTTGGTAGGTCATACTTCAGAGGTGCTCCCATTTAAATTTTATCGAAATTGATTCAGCGGTTTATGAAAAATCAACAAAATACTATTGGTGTGTGGTTACCTTCAGCAAAACTTTTGTGATGTGGACTTTTTCAGCAATTTGCAGTTTGACACATGGCGAATAATTCTGTACCACTTCAACCGATTTCGATTATTCTATTTCGATTATTGTTTTTTATGTAATATTACTAAAAAGAATGAAATAAAAACTGTTTTAAAAAATATAAAACGGACTTAAAAAAAAATAAACTAGAACTAAAAAGTATTAAATAGGTACCTAATATTTTGAAATTTTCTCTGTCATTGTATTGAAATCAAAGTTAATGTCTTTGATTGAAATACATGAATCGATATTGTCATTCATATTCGGACCCTTGTTTCATGAATATTCTAAATTTGAAATCTTTTCCAACCGGCCAGATGCGCTTAATATATTATAATACGAGTACGAGTACCATCGAGCTGGTCTGATGATGGAGACGGAAGGTGGCCATAGGAAATCCTAAACTACACATGATAAACCCATCGTGTTTGGGCTCGTTGCGTTTGTCTTCACGAGCAATTTACTTTAGACCTAGGAGATTCTCAATTCGACGGTATGTTTTCTTTTTTTGGATGTTTGTTACGCGATTACTCCGTCAATTATTGTGGGCCGATTTTGAAAATTATTTTTTTTGGTTTAAAGGGGGTGAGAAACCATGAGGTGGTTCCATTTTAATTTGGTCGAGATCAGATTGGAAAGCGAGGCGGAATCGCGAGGCCGAAGGTCGAGCGATTCCGCCGAGTACATTAATAGCAAAAAAATTACAATAAAAAACTATTTAAAAAAATATATAAAAAAGGCCTTCAAAAATGTATGAAATAAAAAAAAATCGAACCCTAGAGTTGAAGGCGGTGCTAAAGCAAGCAAAAATGATACATGAAAGAAAACATGCGTGGATGATATCCTTTGTGATTTGTGTAGCCTTCTTTAGCGCCGCCGCCTTCAACTCTAGGGTTCGATTTTTTTTTATTTCATAAATTTTTTAAGGCAGTTTTCATATTTTTTTTTACATACAATGCTGACATTATTAGAATGAAGAGTGACGAGTATTTGTTTAAGGGTGAATATTCAAAGAGGTCAGTCCATTTTGTCAGGCCGATCAGTCCAATCGCATGCACGGTTCACCACTACACTCGCGCGGGAGCGACGCCTGCCGAACGCACACACTCTTACAGATTGCAAGACATCTTGATCCTTGCGATATTTTTGCTTGAACTAAAAAAGTTCTATATAATTATAATAAAAATTATTTTATTTTATGGGTTCCCGGACCTGTAGATTGGAAATGTTGTACAGTACCCGGCAGTAAATAATGAAGATCGAGCTTTACAATGAGACATCCGGTTTAAGAGCGTCGTCTTTGTCTCACAGAAACGCGCGGTTCGTGCGACAGAGACGACGCTCGGATTGTACCTTTCTAAAGCTCGATGTACATTATTTACTGCCGCATACAGTAAGTAATCGAGACAAGTGCCAAAAATAACACATCTCTAGAAAAAGTGGCCAACATTTGGATGATTAGTTACTAGGTCGATTGCTTTCAAAAAAGATATCTCAGTGGCTCTGTGTTCTCCAAATAAAAATAATAGTTGTCATAATTGAAAAAAAAGTGGCCGCTATATTGAACTTTTTAGTTACGCGCTGTTTTCAAAATTGATAAATATTGGTCCATAGGGTTTCTGAATACGAATACGTTGTCAGAATTGAAAAAAGTGGTCACCATTTTGAACTTTTTACTTACTGCACCGACAGCTTTCAAAATCGATATCTAAGGGTCCTTGTGGTCTACTATCACGAATCTGTGATCAAAATTTAAAAAAGTGTCCGCCATTTTGAACTTTTTACTTACTGGACAAATTGCTTTCAAAATCGATATCTAAGGGTCCCTGTGGTCTCCGAATACGAATCCGTTGTCATAATTGAAAAAAAAATGGCCACCGTTTGGAACTTCTGATCTTGTTATAAAAAAATACAAATATATTTTTTTGGAATTTTTTATTGTAAAGGGTAAAATATATTAAAGAATAATAGATAGAGATAAAAAAAATATCCATTTATTTCAGACATACAATTTTGTTTTGTCCCTAGGTACATAATAAATAGCATGCGTTCATCCAGTATGCCTGAAAAAGGTATAGGCGTAGTTTTACAATGTAACCTATGTAACAAAGTTGAACATTGTACTGGTTTTAAGCCTAGCCTATGAAGTTAAAGATTGACAATTTATTATTAATTAGTTTTTTTTTCTGTTCTTCCTTTCAGCAACATGACAATCTGTTTCAAAAACAATAAGCCACTTAGGCCCACTTGCACCAACACGAATTTAAGATATAAACCAGTGTAACTCGTTAAGCTAGCACCCGTTGACTGTGGGAACCGCGTTTAAATCCATAACTCGCTACTTAACTCTAAACTCGTGTTGGTGCAAGTGGGCCTTATTTGTTTGATTTAAGTCAATCTGTATTATGTTGTATTTTTTTGGGAGTTCCTAATTTTGAAGGATTCGGACGGAATACTCCCATTAACTTGTAGAAAATCTATTGCTCAATCTCGAGATATCGTTCCGTTTCAGTCGCACATGTTGAAGACCACCCTCTCCGCTCAACGCCAGTGCAAGTTCATTCACGTGTTGTGATATTCTCTTTTGATATTGTATGCTGTACTGGGCTATTTCTTGCTTGACAGTCTTTATGTTAAGATCGAGTTATATATATTTGTTGCTGAAGCATTGTGGGATATTTAAGATAGTTCTCAAGGTTTTGCTCTGGAATCTCTCAAGTATTTCGATGTTGCTGGTGCTGGCTGAGCCCCATAGTTGGATACCGTATGTCCAGATTGGTTTTATGATTGCTTTATATACCATCATTTTGCTGTTGTCATTCAACTGAGAGTGGCGTCCGGTTAACCAGTATAGGCTGCGCAGTTTAGCATCAAGTTGTTTTCTCTTTGTCCAGATGTGCTTTCGCCATGTTAATCTTCTGTTCAAGTGCATTCCCAAGTATTTCGCGTGATCTTCTTGAGGGATTTCTTCGTCGTTTAGTTTCACAGGAGGGCAAGTTTTCTTTCTGAGTGTAAACGTTACGTGTGTAGACTTGCTCTGGTTTGCTTTTATTCTCCACCGTTTAAGCAATTTTTCTACTTCGTCTAAATGTTTCTGCAATGTGTGCGAGGCAGTTTCCGGGTTAGTATGAGTTGATAGGAGGGCGGTATAATCAGCGTAAGTCGCAGCCGTCGTGTTCTCAGATGTTGGTAGGTCTGCAGTATAAATAAGGCACAGTATTGGCCCCAATATACTGCCTTGTGGCACCCCTGATTTTATCTCTCGGAGAGCTGAACATTCGTTGTTGTATTTTTTTTTTTATGTGAACCAGCATGGTTGGCTGTGCCGAGGGGCCAATGGTGCAGTTGACAGAGCCAAAATCACCTCTCCTCGCGAAACCACGCTCAGTTAGGTGCCATTCCAGCAGATTTGCGGACTGTTGCTAGGCTGTCTAGCCCGTTAATACGACGCTTGAAGACACCCAGGTTAAAGGATTCAGGAAATACACTCGCCGGAAGACAGTTCCACACTCTAGCGGTGCGACAAAGAAACGATTTAGAGAACCGATGGGTTCTCAAAAACCCAATGTCAACAACAAAAGGGTGCAGAGTCTCTCTGCGACGAGTCATGCGGAGATAGGACGGGTGGCAGGGAATAAGGGATGCTAGTTCCGCAGAGCAGCGTCCGTGATAGTATCTGTAAAACAGACTAAGCGAACCCACAAATCGCCTGTGACTCAGGGACTCCAGACCATCTGTAAGTTTCGGGTCACCAACAAGGCGGATGGCTCGGCGCTGTATCGAGTCCAAGGATGCCCAGCAGATAATGGGGACTACCCTCCCAGATGCGACTGCAGTACTCCATCACCGGTCTAATCTGTGTTTTGTACAACAGGAATAGTTGTGCCGGTGAGAAGAACCGCCGATTGCGGAAAAGTATTCCCAATTTTCTGGATGCAGTTTTGGCCTTAGACTCGATTAGTTGCCGGAAACCCACGTCTTTGGAAATAGTGGTGCCCAGGAGGTCCAGGTGTTCCGACACAGTTACGACGCTGCCTTGGAAACTAGCTTGGAAAGGAAAGGGATCGACCTTAGCAGATAATGCGCAGCACTGAGTCTTGCTAACGTTGAAACCTGGAAACTTCTCTTGTCGAGGTATGATTTGAGAATATGTAGAAATGAGTGTGGAAGCAAATTTTTCAGTTTGTACACTAGGCCTTCATGCCAGACTTTGTCGAACGATTGACTTATGTCTAGAAAAACTGCAGAGCAATACATTCGACTTTCCAGGCATCTCCCAATGACGTCAACGATACGGTGTATTTGCTCTATAGTACCATGTTTCTCTCGGAATCCGAATTGGTGATTCGGTAGAACGCTATTTAGGTGCTCTTTCATTCTATTCAACAGAATTTTCTCAAAGAGTTTACCAGTGACGGGCAGTAGACTTATGGGCCTGTATGAAGTCGTCTCCTGCGGTGGTTTACCTGGTTTAGGCACCATCACCACTTGTGCTATCTTCCATTGCCCAGGGAAGTGTGCGAGCCTCAAGCAGGCATTGAACATCCTAACAATTCCCATGAGTCCTTTGTGTGGTAGGTGTTTCAACAGGGTTGCGTCGATGAGGTCATATCCTGGTGCTTTACCTTCCTGTCGATTTTTTATTTCTTTTAATATTTTTTAAGAGGTAGACATAATTGTGTGGCTGATTCTGGGTGTTTTCGTGACTACTCTCAGGAAACGGTTGGAAGACGGAACTCAGGTGTTCTGCAAATGTTGTAGCCTTCTCCTGGTCAGATCTGGCCCACCCCCCAGTGTTGTTTTTAATTTGTCGTATCTGTGTCTTGGGGCGTTTCAGGCTCCTGGTTGCTTTCCACAGTGAGTAGTTTGTGTCTATTGTTGGAGTTAGGCTTGAGAGGAAAGCTTGTAGGTTGTTGTTGTTTAATGATTTTATGAGATTTTTCAGTTCTGCGGAGCATTTCTTAAATATGGTTTTGTCGATAGGATATCTAGTACTTTGCCATATTTTTCGTAGTTTGCGTCGTTCCTTAATTTTCTCCTTGTTGGCTTTTGGGTATATATTGTATTTGGGGGGGAAACCTTTGTTTTGAATAGTTGCTGCATTAGCAGCTTAGTGGATGATTATATTAAATTCTTCTACTGTATCTTCTAAGTCTTTTACAGTCTTTATCTTAGTTTGTAGTCTAATTTCCTTTGCTATTAGGCTTTTATATAGTTCCCAGTTCGTATTTTTAAGGTTATATATTCTTATAGGAGGTTCAACCAGTGTGATCATTGTGCTGATATTCAATATGATTGGGGTATGATCTGAGCTTAAATCGGTACATGATTCCGTCCTAGTGAAGTTACTGTCTATATTCCTTGTAACTAAATGTGGTTTAAAAGTGGTAAAATCGTTTAAAAATGCCTTTGCTAGTTCCCTTGCGATTTGGTACAAATACGTCTAACACGAAAAATGGTTCGTTGAGCTTAGAGTCTATGAGACTAAGAATCATCTAAATAAATTCAAACTCTTACAGAGTAATTATTGGTTTTTCACTGAACTATCTTTGAACTTTCTGAAATTTGGGCCGTTGCCGTTTCATACATTTTTCCATGGCGGCGCCATGCCCCGCTCGGACGAATCGACGCAAACGCGCTGTCTCTCGGAATCGGCAGTCGTCCACAAGCCATCGACGCAGGTGCACGTCGCTCCGGGATTTGATAACCGCCCTCCAAATTGCGTTAGTGACTTCCATGTCTTTACGGTCAGACGACACTCCATTGTGAATAGAGACTGAGTGGAGTAGGGTGCGCGCTCGTAAGTGCTAGTTTCATATGACTTATTTTGTTCTGTGATTTAGCTTTATTATTTCATTTCTGTAGAACTGAAGTTGAAACACAAAGCCTATAACAGATGAACACGTAAGTTATTGTGCTTGTAATTTTTAGTTCTGAGATATTTTGCATTTGACATAAATTAATTTGAAGTCTCCAATAGGTTGATAACTTTTTACACTTTTTGATATTTTTTTTCCAGGATAAATCCATTACTCCAATAGAAGTGGCGACGGAGGGACCTTCGCAGCATAATTGTATTCGCAGCATAACTCCTGAATTGGAAGTGACGACGGAGGCAACGCCTGAAACTGCGACTGAAATTGGTCGACGACTAGTAAATGTGACCTTTTTCATGCAGCAATTACAAATTATAAGTGACCATGGCCCGGAATTCGGATGTCTTTTCAGCTACATCGAAATTATTTCTGAATACAGAAAGGGTCTGCACTCAAAACTAACCCTTAAATTCAGAAGGTGTAATCGAAAGTTTATAGTAAAAATGGATGAAGAAAGCAATGATCGAATGGATATGAACCATCAAGTAATTTCAGCTGTCATGTCATGTGGATCCGGTCAGGCTCATTTGCAAACCATTACTGCTTCCATAGATTTGCCTGGTATTTCCCCTTCATTGTATTCTTCTATCCATAATCAAGTTTTCGATTGGTGGGAGACAGCAGCAGCGCACTATATGGCCGAAGCTGCCAAGGAGGACGCAGATAATGCAATATCCGTAGGAAATGTTGAAAAAGACGGAATACCTCTGATTGCGGTTGCTCTCGACGGGTGTTGGTCGAAACGATCATATGGTAAAAATTATTCTGCTATGTCAGGAGCCGCCGCAATTGTGGGCTTAAATTTGGTAAGATTTTATATTTAGGTGTCAAGAACCAATTTTGCATAATATGTGCACGAGCGGCTAATAAAAACGAAGATCCTCTGGAACACCTATGCTTCAAAAATTATTCAGGTTCATCTACCTCGATGGAATCGACCATTATTGTTGAAGGGTTCAAACGTTCCGTAGCCGACTACGGAAGGCTAATGCACACGGCTAAGCACAACACCTTGTGCAGACGACAGCATATGTAGACATCAAGCCGGTTTTCTTTTCTCCCGTGAGTTTTAAACCTGCAACGCCGCAATTGAATAGGGAAATGTGTGTTCCTATACGTGTGTACTGTTCCAAGAAATATTCCACATCTATAATTCTTTTTCCTTCTCGAGAGAACTTGGTTTCTTCTTCTGGTTCCTGTAAATGAAATAATATAAACTATATACGAGTATGTATATGAATTTATGAAATAAGTATATCATTTATTGTACGTACATACACCTTATAAAAGTATGCAAAGGGCAAAAGGCCTATACGGGAATTATTCAATAGCTAACCCTGGGGTGACAGATCCCACACCTGGGGTGTGAGATCTGTCAAGATGGTATTTAGGAATGGAAAAGTGTATTTACAAGAATTGTGAACAACTTCGCTTTTATTAGAAAATTCGCGCTTACATGAGATATATCGTAAGGAATTTCATCGTTTGCAGTACTTTCCTGATGGCAACTTAATGTCTCCCTTAGCTTCTTCCTGTGAAAAAGACAAACGTTTCTGACAATCCAGATCCAATCCAATCCAAAATGACAACCATAAAGTCATGAACAGGTATAGAACCTCGTAGGAAATATCATCAGGGTGTGATTCTTTACAGACACTAAACCACTTCTTCTGTTCTATACGTTCAAGAAATTGGTGTAACTTTTTGCTTTGAAAAAATTAAGGCCACAAAACAAATGTTTCATCTCTTTATGTTACGGCAGTGATTTTTTATATAAATAAAGAAATAAATACATTACCTACAAATTATGTACATCAGCTTTTTCTTATATTTGTCATGTAATTATTTACTTACGCTCTTCCCTGTTTCATATTTTGTAGTCTTTTTAATTTTATTGCCTTTTTTGTTACATTAAAGGAAGGAACGCGCCTCATCTGAAAATAAATTTTGTTTTTAGAGCTAAATCGATATCATGTTTGATCACATATTCGTGATAGTAGACCACAGGGACCCTTAGATTTCGATTTTGAAAGCAATCGGTCCAGTAAGTAAAAAGTTCAAAATGGCGGGCACTTTTTTGAAATTTTGATCACGTATTCGTGATAGTAGACCATAGGGACCCTTAGATATCGATTTTGAAAGCAATCGGTCCAGTAAGTAAAAAGTTCAAAATGCGGACACTTTTTTGAAATTTTGATCACAGATTCGTGATAGTAGACCACAGGGACACTTAGATATCGATTTTGAAAGCAATCGGTCCAGTAGGTAAAAAGTTCAAAATGGCGGACACTTTTTTTAAATTTTGATGACATATTCGTGATAGTAGACCACAGGGACACTTAGATATCGATTTTGAAAGCAATCGGTCCAGTAAGTAAAAAGTTCAAAATGGCGGACACTGTTTTGAAATTTTGATCACAGATTCGTGATTGGAGACGACGGGGACCCTTAGATATCGATTTTGAAAGCAATCGGTCCAGTGAGTAAAAAGATAAAAATGGCGGACACTTTTTTTTAAATTTTGATCACATATTCGTGATAGTAGACCACAGGGACCCTTAGATATCGATTTTGAAAGCAATCGGTCCAGTAAGTAAAAAGTTCAAAATGGCGGACACTTTTTTCAAATTTTGATCACAGATTCGTGATTGGAGACCATGGGGACCCTTAGATATCGATTTTGAAAGCAATCGGTCCAGTAAGTAAAAAGTTCAAAATGGCGGACACTTTTTTCAAATTTTGATCACAGATTCGTGATTGGAGACTACGGGGACCCTTAGATATCGATTTTGAAAGCAATCGGTCCAGTAAGTAAAAAGTTCAAAATGGCGGACACTTTTTTAAAATTTTGATCACATATTCGTGATAGTAGACCACAGGGACCCTTAGATATCGATTTTGAAAGCAATCGGTCCAGTAAGTAAAAAGTTCAAAATGGCGGACACTGTTTTGAAATTTTGAAAACCTATTTGAGTACCGTGACGACATACCTATATGTCACGTGGCAGCCATTTAGTGTTTGACATCTATTTGTTTTAGAGTGAAATCGATAGAAAATAAATGGAAAATTATTTATTGAAACAAAAATATAATTTTATACATATAATAAGATATTCAATATTCAATTCAAGAATGAATTCAAATATTGTGTGAAAAATATGTGACAGATACTTACGGCTCAACAATCATAAATCCACCTACACAACACAGGCAGTTAGAACATCACACGCACACAATACAACCACAAAATTTTGTAGAGAGCAGAGCGATACAGACGTCCTTCCACTATAGCCTCCGCCGACCGTATGAGCGCTGCTCGCGTTGCGCGTAGCACAGGCGTCGTATTGTTATGCTTCTTCCCCATACAGTTTGTATGGAGCGACACGAGTGAATTTAGAAATTTATAAATATTTTTTTCCTTACATGTTTTTTTATGAAACCGCACAATTTGGCGTTTACAATTTGTTAGAAGATCATAATCTGATTTAGATAGTATTTTTTTTCAAGGTAGAGAATGAATTTTTTTGGTTCAATTTGAGCACAGAAAGTGGCCTCTATTCGCGTTTTTGACGAAACAGGTCTTAGAAAAAAACTTTTTTTCTTATACAAAACACACATATATGGAAAATGCCATTTACATTTTCGTAGATAAAGGATCCGTCTATATTCGGAAAAATAAATACTTATTCTATAAACTATACTTATTGCCCTTAGTGTGCACCGAAAATAACCTAATTCTGAATATTCCCCCAAGGGAATTCCCCCAAGGGGGAATATTCAAAGAGGTCAGTCCAATTTGTCAGGCCGATCAGTCCAATCGCATGCACGGTTCACCACTACACTCGCGCGGGAGCGACGCCTGCCGAACGCACACACTCTTACAGATTGCAAGACATCTTGATCCTTGCGATATTTTTGCTTGAACTAAAAAAGTTCTATATAATTATAATAAAAATTATTTTATTTTATGGGTTCCCGGACCTGTAGATTGGAAAGGTTGTACAGTACCCGGCAGTAAACAATGAAGATCGAGCTTTACAATGAGACATCCGGTTTAAGAGCGTCGTCTTTGTCTCACAGAAACGCGCGGTTCGTGCGACAGAGACGACGCTCGGATTGTCCCTTTCTAAAGCTCGATGTACATTATTTACTGCCGCATACAGTAATGTAAGTAATCGAGACAAGTGCCAAAAATAACACATCTCTAGAAAAAGTGGCCAACATTTAGATGATTAGTTACTAGGTCGATTGCTTTCAAAAAAGATATCTCAGTGGCTCTGTGTTCTCCAAATAAATATAATAGTTGTCATAATTGAAAAAAAAGTGGCCGCTATATTGAACTTTTTAGTTACGCGCTGTTTTCAAAATTGATAAATATTGGTTCATAGGGTTTCTGAATACGAATACGTTGTCAGAATTGAAAAAAGTGGTCACCATTTTGAACTTTTTACTTATTGCACCGACAGCTTTCAAAATCGATATCTAAGGGTCCTTGTGGTCTACTATCACGAATCTGTGATCAAAATTTAAAAAAGTGTCCGCCATTTTGAACTTTTTACTTACTGGACAAATTGCTTTCAAAATCGATATCTAAGGGTCCCTGTGGTCTCCGAATACGAATCCGTTGTTATAATTGAAAAAAATTGCCACCGTTTGGAACTTCTGATCTTGTTATAAAAAAATACAAATATATATTTTTTTAATTTTTTATTGTAAAGGGTAAAATATATTAAAGAATAATAGATAGAGATAAAAAAAATATCCATTTATTTCAGACATACAATTTTGTTTTGTCCCTAGGTACATAATAAATAGCATGCGTTCATCCAGTATGCCTGAAAAAGGTATAGGCGTAGTTTTACAATGTAACCTATGTAACAAAGTTGAACATTGTACTGGTTTTAAGCCTAGCCTATGAAGTTAAAGATTGACAATTTATTATTAATTAGTTTTTTTTTTCTGTTCTTCCTTTCAGCAACATGACAAGCTGTTTCAAAAACAATAAGCCACTTATTTGTTTGATTTAAGTCAATCTGTATTATGTTGTATATTTTTTTGGGAGTTCCAAATTTTTTTTTTTTTTTTTTTTTTATGGAAACTGACACGGTTGGCTACATCACCTACAACATCCGTGATGTCAGCCCATAACACCGGGTGAACTAGGTGCTATGTCAGTGCTTCCCTTCATTTCGCGCCGGCTACACTGAACTGGACGGAAAACACGAACTATTTACATAGCCGTTTCGACCGACGTTTCGCTCAGTGCGGTGGTACCAACCCGGCCGGGATAAACCCTACCACCCAGTAAGGTAAGAAGGGAAGGGACCTACAGTTTAACGTGGAATCCGAACCACGGTCAGCCTCCAACGGTCGGGCGGTCACCCATCCAATAACTGACCGCACCACTGCTGCCGAGGCTGACCATCCCTTAGTCGACTTTTACGACATGCGACGGGGAGAGATGCAGTGGGGCTATTCTTTTTAAGTACCGACCCCACACGGTACAAATCCTAATTTTGAAGGATTCAGACGGAATACTCCCATTAACTTGTAGAAAATCTATTGCTCAATCTCGAGATATCGTTCCGTTTCAGTCGCACATGTTGAAGGCCACCCTCTCCGCTCAACGCCAGTGCAAGTTCATTCACGTGTTGTGATAGTCTCTTTTGATATTGTATGCTGTACTGGGATATTTCTTGCTTGACAGTCTTTATGTTAAGATCGAGTTATATATATTTGTTGCTGAAGCATTGTGGGATAATAGTTCTCAAGGTTTTGCTCTGGAATCTCTTAAGTATTTCGATGTTGCTGGTGCTGGCTGAGCCCCATAGTTGGATACCGTATGTCCAGATTGGTTTTATGATTGCTTTATATACCATCATTTTGCTGTTGTCATTCAACTGAGAGTGGCGTCCGGTTAACCAGTATAGGCTGCGCAGTTTAGCATCAAGTTGTTTTCTCTTTGTCCAGATGTGCTTTCGCCATGTTAATCTTCTGTTCAAGTGCATTCCCAAGTATTTCGCGTGATCTTCTTGAGGGATTTCTTCGTCGTTTAGTTTCACTGGAAGGCAAGTTTTCTTTCTGAGTGTAAACGTTACGTGTGTAGACTTGCTCTGGTTTGCTTTTATTCTCCACCGTTTAAGCCATTTTTCTACTTCGTCTAAATGTTTCTGCAATGTGTGCGAGGCATCTTCCGGGTTAGTATGAGTTGATAGGAGGGCGGTATCATCAGCGTAAGTAGCAGCCGTCGTGTTCTCAGATGTTGGTAGGTCTGCAGTATAAATAAGGCACAGTATTGGCCTCAATATACTGCCTTGTGGGACCCCTGATTTTATCTCTCGGAGAGCTGAACATTCGTTGTTGTATTTTTTTTTATGTGAACCAGCATGGATGGCTGTGCCGAGGGACCAATGGTGCAGTCGACAGAGCCAAAATCACCTCTCCTCGCGAAACCACGCTCAGTTCGGTGCCATGCCAGCAGATTTGCGGACTGTCTAGGCTGTCTAGTCCGTTAATACGACGCTTGAAGACACCCAGGTTAAAGGATTCAGGAAATACACTCGCCGGAAGACAGTTCCACACTCTAGAGGTGCGACAAAGAAACGATTTAGAGAACCGATGGGTTCTCAAAAGCCCAATGTCAACAACAAAAGGGTGCAGAGTCTCTCTGCGACGAGTCATGCGGAGATAGGACGGGTGGCAGGGAATAAGGGATGCTAGTTCCGCAGAGCAGCGTCCGTGATAGTATCTGTAAAACAGACTAAGCGAACCCACAAATCGCCTGTGACTCAGGGACTCCAGACCATCTGTAAGTTTCGGGTCACCAACAAGGCGGATGGCTCGGCGCTGTATCGAGTCCAAGGATGCCCAGCAGATAATGGGGACTACCCTCCCAGATGCGACTGCAGTACTCCATCACCGGTCTAATCTGTGTTTTGTACAACAGGAATAGTTGTGCCGGTGAGAAGAACCGCCGATTGCGGAAAAGTATTCCCAATTTTCTGGATGCAGTTTTGGCCTTAGACTCGATTAGTTGCCGGAAACCCACGTCTTTGGAAATAGTGGTGCCCAGGAGGTCCAGGTGTTCCGACACAGTTACGACGCTGCCTTGGAAACTAGCTTGGAAAGGAAAGGGATCGACCTTAGCAGATAATGCGCAGCACTGAGTCTTGCTAACGTTGAAACCTGGAAACTTCTCTTGTCGAGGTATGATTTGAGAATATGTAGAAATGAGTGTGGAAGCAAATTTTTCAGTTTGTACACTAGGCCTTCATGCCAGACTTTGTCGAACGATTGACTTATGTCTAGAAAAACTGCAGAGCAATACATTCGACTTTCCAGGCATCTCCCAATGACGTCAACGATACGGTGTATTTGCTCTATAGTACCATGTTTCTCTCGGAATCCGAATTGGTGATTCGGTAGAACGCTATTTAGGTGCTCTTTCATTCTATTCAACAGAATTTTCTCAAAGAGTTTACCAGTGACGGGCAGTAGACTTATGGGCCTGTATGAAGTCGTCTCCTGCGGTGGTTTACCTGGTTTAGGCACCATCACCACTTGTGCTATCTTCCATTGCCCAGGGAAGTGTGCGAGCCTCAAGCAGGCATTGAACATCCTAACAATTCCCATGAGTCCTTTGTGTGGTAGGTGTTTCAACAGGGTTGCGTCGATGAGGTCATATCCTGGTGCTTTACCTTCCTGTCGATTTTTTATTTCTTTTAATATTTTTTAAGAGGTAGACATAATTGTGTGGCTGATTCTATGTATTGTTTTATTTCAGAGGTGTTTTCGTGACTACTCTCAGGAAACGGTTGGAAGACGGAACTCAGGTGTTCTGCAAATGTTGTAGCCTTCTCCTGGTCAGATCTGGCCCACCCCCCAGTGTTGTTTTTAATTGGTCGTATCTGTGTCTTGGGGCGTTTCAGGCTCCTGGTTGCTGTCCACAGTGAGTAGTTTGTGTCTATTGTTGGAGTTAGGCTTGAGAGGAAAGCTTGTAGGTTGTTGTTGTTTAATGATTTTTCAGTTCTGCGGAGCATTTCTTAAATATGGTTTTGTCGATAGGATATCTAGTACTTTGCCATATTTTTCGTAGATTGCGTCGTTCCTTAATTTTCTCCTTGTTGGCTTTTGGGTATATATTGTATTTGGGGGGGAAACCTTTGTTTTGAATAGTTGCTGCATTAGCAGCTTAGTGGATGATTATATTAAATTCTTCTACTGTATCTTCTAAGTCTTTTACAGTCTTTATCTTAGTTTGTAGTCTAATTTCCTTTGCTATTTATTAGGCTTTTATATAGTTCCCAGTTCGTATTTTTAAGGTTATATATTCTTAAAGGAGGTTCAACCAGTGTGATCATTGTGGTGATAGTCAATATGATTGGGGTATGATCTGAGCTTAAATCGGTACATGATTCCGTCCTAGTGAAGTTACTGTCTATATTCCTTGTAACTAAATGTGGTTTAAAAGTCGTAAAATCGTTCAAAAATGCCTTTGCTAGTTCCCTCGCGATTTGTTACAAATACGTCTAACACAAAAAATGGTTCGTTGAGCTTAGAGTCAATAAGACTAAGAATCATCTAAATAAATTCAAACTCTTACAGAGTAATTATTGGTTTTTCACTGAACTATCTTTGAACTTTCTGAAATTTGGGCCGTTGCCGTTTCATACATTTTTCCATGGCGGCGCCATGCGCCGCGCGGACGAATCGACGCAAACGCGCTGTCTCTCGGAATCGGCAGTCGTCCACAAGCCATCGACGCAGGTGCACGTCGCTCCGGGATTTGATAACCGCCCTCCAAATTGCGTTAGTGACTTCCAGGTTTACGGTCAGACGACACTCCATTGTGAATAGAGACTGAGTGGAGTGCGCGCTCGTAAGTGCTAGTTTCATATGACTTATTTTGTTCTGTGATTTAGCTTTATTATTTCATTTCTGTAGAACTGAAGTTGGAACACAAAGCCTATAACAGATGAATACGTAAGTTATTGTGCTTGTAATTTTTAGATCTTAGACATTTTGCATTTGACATAAATTAATTTGAAGTCTCCAATAGGTTGATAACTTTTTACACTTTTTGATATTTTTTTTCCAGGATAAATCCATTACTCCAATGGAAGTGGCGACGGAGGGACCTTCGCAGCATAATTGTATTCGCAGTATAACTCCTGAATTGGAAGTGACGACGGAGGAAACGCCTGAAACTGCGACTGAAATTGGTCGACGACTAGTAAATGTGACATTTTTCATGCAACAATTACAAATTATAAGTGACCATGGCCCGGAATTCGGATGTCTTTTCAGCTAAATCGAAATTATTTCTGAATACAGAAAGGGTCTGCACTCAAAACTAACCCTTAAATTCAGAAGGTGTAATCGAAAGTTTATAGTAAAATGGATGAAGGAAGCAATGATCGAATGGATGTGAACCATCAAGTAGTTTCAGCTGTCATGTCATGTGGATCCGGTCAGGCTCATTTGCAAACCATTACTGCTTCCATAGATTTGCCTGGTATTTCCCCTTCATTGTATTCTTCTATCCATAATCAAGTTTGCGATTGGTGGGAGACATCAGCAGCGCACTATATGGCCGAAGCTGCCAAGGAGGACGCAGATAATGCAATATCCGTAGGAAATGTTGACAAAGACGGAATACCTCTGATTGCGGTTGCTCTCGACGGGTGTTGGTCGAAACGATCATATGGTAAAAATTATTCTGCTATGTCAGGAGCCGCCGCAATTGTGGGCTTAAAATTTGGTAAGATTTTATATTTAGGTGTCAAGAACCAATTTTGCATAATATGGGCACGAGCGGCTAATAAAAACGAAGATCCTCTGGAACACCTATGCTTCAAAAATTATTCAGGTTCATCTACCTCGATGGAATCGACCATTATTGTTGAGGGGTTCAAACGTTCCGTAGCCGACTACGGAAGGCATACGGCTAAGCACAACACCTTGTGCAGACGACAGCATATGTAGACATCAAGCCTGTTTTCTTTTCTCCCGTGAGTTTTAGACCTGTAACGCCGCAATTGAATAGGGAAATGTGTGTTCCTATACGTGTGTACTGTTCCAAGAAATATTCCACATCTATAATTCTTTTTCCTTCTGGAGTGAACTTGGTTTCTTCTTCTGGTTCCTGCAAATGAAATAAAATAAACTATATACGAGTATGTATATGAATTTATGAAATAAGTATATCATTTATTGTACGTACATACACCTTATAAAAGTATGCAAAGGGCAAAAGGCCTATACAGGAATTATTCAATAGCCAACCCTGGGGTGACAGATCCCACACCTGGGGTGTGAGATCTGTCAAGATGGTATTTAGGAATGGAAAAGTGTATTTACAAGAATTGTGAACAACTTCGCTTTTATTAGAAAATTCGCGCTTACATGAGATATATCGTAAGGAATTTCATCTTTTGCAGTACTTTCCTGATGGCAACTTAATGTCTCCCTTAGCTTCTTCCTGTGAAAAAGACAAACGTTTCTGACAATCCAGATCCAATCCAATCCAAAATGACAACCATAAAGTCATGAATAGGTATAGAACCTCGTAGGAAATATCATCAGGGTGTGATTCTTTACAGACACTAAACCACTTCTTCTGTTCTATACGTTCAAGCAATTGGTGTAACTTTTTGCTTTGAAAAAATTAAGGCCACAAAACAAATGTTTCATCTCTTTATGTTACGGCAGCGATTTTTTATATAAATAAAGAAATAAATACATTACCTACAAATTATGTACATCAGCTTTTTCTTATATTTGTCATGTAATTATTTACTTACGCTCTTCCCTGTTTCATATTTTGTAGTCTTTTTAATTTTATTGCCTTTTTTGTTACATTAAAGGAAGGAACGCGCCTCATCTGAAAATAAATTTTGTTTTTAGAGCTAAATCGATAGAATGTTTGATCACATATTCGTGATAGTAGACCACAGGCACCCTTAGATTTCGATTTTGAAACCAATCGGTCCAGCAAGTAAAAAGTTCAAAATGGCGGACACTTTTTTGAAATTTTGATCACAGATTCGTGATTGGAGACCACGGGGACCCTTAGATATCGATTTTGAAAGCAATCGGTCCAGTAAGTAAAAAGTTCAAAATGGCGGACACTGTTTTGAAATTTTGACCACATATTCGTGATTGGAGACCACGGGGACCCTTAGATATCGATTTTGAAAGTAATCGGTCCAGTAAGTAAAAAGTTCAAAATGGCGGACACTTTTATGAAATTTTGATCACAGATTCGTGATTGGAGACCACGGGGACCCTTAGATATCGATTTTGAAAGTAATCGGTCCAGTAAGTAAAAAGTTCAAAATGGCGGACCCTTTTATGAAATTTTGATCACAGATTCGTGATTGGAGACCACGGGGACCCTTAGATATCGATTTTGAAAGCAATCGGTCCAGTAAGTAAAAAGCTAAAAATGGCGGACACTTTTTTGAAATTTTGATCACATATTCGTGATAGTAGACCACAGGGACCCTTAGATATCGATTTTGAAACCAATCGGTCCAGCAAGTAAAAAGTTCAAAATGGCGGACACTTTTTTGAAATTTTGATCACATATTCGTGATAGTAGACCACAGGGACCCTTAGATATCGATTTTGAAACCAATCGGTCCAGCAAGTAAAAAGTTCAAAATGGCGGACACTTTTTTGAAATTTTTATCACAGATTCGTGATTGGAGACCACGGGGACCCTTAGATATCGATTTTGAAAGCAATCGGTCCAGTAAGTAAAAAGTTCAAAATGGCGGACACTTTTTTGAAATTTTGATCACATATTCGTGATAGTAGACCACAGGGACCCTTAGATATCGATTTTGAAACCAATCGGTCCAGCAAGTAAAAAGTTCAAAATGGCGGACACTTTTTTGAAATTTTGATCACAGATTCGTGATTGGAGACCACGGGGACCCTTAGATATCGATTTTGAAAGCAATCGGTCCAGTAAGTAAAAAGTTCAAAATGGCGGACACTGTTTTGAAATGTTGACCACATATTCGTGATTGGAGACCACGGGGACCCTTAGATATCGATTTTGAAAGTAATCGGTCCAGTAAGTAAAAAGTTCAAAATGGCGGACACTTTTATGAAATTTTGATCACAGATTCGTGATTGGAGACCACGGGGACCCTTAGATATCGATTTTGAAAGCAATCGGTCCAGTAAGTAAAAAGCTAAAAATGGCGGACACTTTTTTGAAATTTTGATCACATATTCGTGATAGTAGACCACAGGGACCCTTAGATATCGATTTTGAAACCAATCGGTCCAGCAAGTAAAAAGTTCAAAATGGCGGACACTTTTTTGAAATTTTGATCACAGATTCGTGATTGGAGACCACGGGGACCCTTAGATATCGATTTTGAAAGCAATCGGTCCAGTAAGTAAAAAGTTCAAAATGGCGGACACTTTTTTGAAATTTTGATCACATATTCGTGATAGTAGACCACAGGGACCCTTAGATATCGATTTTGAAAGCAATCGGTCCAGTAAGTAAAAAGTTCAAAATGGCGGACACTTTTTTGAAATTTTGATCACAGATTCGTGATTGGAGACCACGGGGACCCTTAGATATCGATTTTGAAAGCAATCGGTCCAGTAAGTAAAAAGTTCAAAATGGCGGACATTTTTTTTGAAATTTTGATCACAGATTCGTGATTGGAGACCACGGGGACCCTTAGATATCGATTTTGAAAGCAATCGGTCCAGTAAGTAAAAAGATAAAAAGTTATAAAAACTAAAACCCGACTACGTAAAAGCTAATTATGAAAATCGCTTAAATAAAAAAAAAATAGTTATAAAAAACTAAAACCCGGCTACGAAAAAGCAAATTATGAAAATAGTTTAACTATAACGAAAAATAACAAAATAATGTTTTCCATATAATTTATCAGATACAGCAATTCTCTTTTTATATTGATTCTACCTTAGCACTAACTCTATAAATTTTGCTAAATTTATTATTTTTAACGTTCTAAATATAGAGCCGTGGTCGGGCGTTCTTCGTTTAACAAGACAAGTGGGACCGTCGTTGTGCATTACAGCCGTTGACGTTCGGTATTTACCTATGTATCTACATATAATAATTTTAGATTGGCTCTGACTGATCTTACAAAAAAGATGCCAGTATGACACAATGGCGATGGCCGTCCTAAGTTCCGCGCTCTAATAATGCACGACGACGGCCTCACTTGTCTTGTTGAACGAAGAACGCCCGACCACGGCTCTATATTTAGAACGTTAAAAATAATAAATTTATCAAAATTTATAGAGTTAGTGCTAAGGTAGAATCAATATAAAAAGAGAATTCCTGTATCTGATAAATTATATGGAAAACATTATTTTGTTATTTTTAGTTATAGTTAAACTATTTTCATAATTTGCTTTTTCGTAGCCGGGTTTTAGTTTTTTATAACTATTTTTTTTTTATTTAAGCGATTTTCATAATTAGCTTTTACGTAGTCGGGTTTTAGTTTTTATAACTTTTATTTTTATTTTAGGATTTTTTTAAAACTGTTTGCATACTTTAAATGTTGTATGTAACTCGTATATTGATTTTTTTTATGGAATCTGACACATCACCTACAGGCTACAACATCCGTGATGTCAGCCCATAACACCGGGTGAACTTGGTGCCACGTCAGTGCTTCCCTTCGGTCGTACCGGCTACACTAAATACATAGCCGTTTCTACCGACCTTTCATTCAGTGCGGTGCGGTGGTACCAACACGGGCGGGTTAAACCCTACCACCTAGTAATATAAGAAGGAAGTCATATCCCTTAGTCGCCTTTTACGACATACACGGGGAGAGATACAGTGGGGCTATTCTTTTATATAAGTACCGACCCCACACGGTACAAAATTGATACTATCCGTCCGTTTATTTTTCGTCATCTCTATTTGAAACTAAAGTTTTCTGCAAATAGCGCATGAGTGAGTACCTACATATATATACAAATTATGTATAGTTGAACGATGTAAAATGAAAAGTCAGTCAGAGCAAGACCGAAGACTGAGCTGTGTAAGTACACGATTTTCTTTGTTTATGTAAGTAAATATATCTGGCTGGGGTGAAGCGGATTCGGGAAGTAAGTAAACCAATCAGTTCAAGGCCGAAGACCGAGGGCGGTTTCAGGTTGTACATAGTTGAATAATGTACTCACTCGAAGCAGGTAAGGCACTAAGGCGAGGCCAAAGCTACTGATATTATTTTTATAGTAAGCGCGACATGTGGCGCCGAGCCACGCATAAGGTGTCTAGCGATGCCCATGGACATTCGGTAGCATGCGGAGGCTACGAATGCCATGCCGGCCTGACAGCTGCCCAGGTTGAAGGACCCGAAACTGTACTTGGGGGAAAATATTTCTCTCTGTTTGTATTTCAACAGGCTCTGATTTAGTTATGTATTCCTACGGAGTTGCAGTGGTTTTAAATCGCGGGACATTTGGGAGTCACCTACTATTCGCACGGTTCGACGCTGGATCGAGTCCAGAGGCGCCAGCTGGTATTTGACTGAGCCATCCCATAGGTGCGAGCAGTACCCCAAGCCAGGACCGAATCTGCATTTATACGGCCTTGCCCTCGATGTCACGCCGGAAGTTTAGATCGTGCGAAAATTCGACTCGGAGGACCCCGAGGTGGTCGCAAAATTTAAGTGACGTGCCTTGGTAGGAAGGAGCTGGTGTGAACGCCGCTCTCTTTGCACTGATCGCGCAAACTTGTATCTTGGTGGTATTTAACTTGACCAACTTGCTACGGCCCATTCGGAAATAGAGCCGAGTGTTTGCTCAAGTTCAGACACAAGTCTTCGCCTCTTCTCATCCACATCCCGCCTAGTTGAAGGGTAACTGGTGTAGAACCCGTGTTCCGTACTCTCGTATGCATAACAATGATATGTTGCCCCCTGAATGCTACGCCCACGCCTTCAACGTTAGCAAGGCTCAGTGCTGCGCATTATCTGCGAAGGTCGATTTGAAGGTCCTTTTGATTTCCAAGCCAGTTTCTAAGTCAGCGTCATACCTGTCTGGAAGCACCTGAACCTCCTGGGCACCGCCATTTCCAAAGACGTAGGTTTCCGGCAACTAATCGAGTCTAGGGCTAAAACTGCACCCAGAAAATTGGGAATACTTTTCCGCAATCGGCGGTTCTTCTCTTCCAAAATATCCCGCTTAGCTGAAGGGTAACTTGCATCCGAAAATATTGTAGGTATTAGGTATATTTAATGTACCTACCTTTTTTTTTTTTTTTATGGAAACTTTACACGGTTGGTTACATCACCTACAACATCCGTGATGTCAGCCCATAACACCGGGTGCCATGTCAGTGCTTCCCTTCATTTCGCGCCGGCTACACTGAACTGGACGGAAAACACGAACTATTTACATAGCCGTTTCGACCGACGTTTCGCTCAGTGCGGTGGTACCAACCCGGCCGGGATAAACCCTACCACCTAGTAAGGTAAGAAGGGAAGGGACCTACAGTTTAACGTGGTATCCGAACCACGGTCAGCCTCCAACAGTCGGGCGGTCATCCATCCAATAACTGACCGCACCATTAAGCTGCCGAGGCTGACGATCCCTTAGTCGACTTTTACGACATGCGACGGGGAGAGATGCAGTGGGGCTATTCTTTTTAAGTACCGACCCCACACGGTACACCTACGCTACATTATGCTTACACTAGGTACATGGACATTTAATACCAATTTATTTTAGCATAGTACTGTATCTAATAATAATATTATATATCTATATAAAATTTGCGGTAGATCAGTGAGTAAGTATGTAGGTATATTACCAACAATACCATGTCGCTTCTTCGCGTCGCGTCGTCGCGTGTCGTCGCGCGTAACGTAACGCGTGTACGCGGGGGGGCGCGGCGCGGTGCGCGGGCGACTACGCTTCATCGCGAATAATCGCTATTCATACATGCGCCACACATTTTGCTCTATTTCTCTGTACACATAAGTTTAATAGATAGCAAAGTATATATTTTCGGAATCGTAATTTAATTACCTTTAATTTGATACCCCCCTCAATATATTTTGAAAAACTAATTTGACATTTTGAGGCCGTGCGTCCGCCATTTTGAATTTTGAAAATTGTTATATAGCCTATGACACTCCCGTGAATAAGACAAATCCACTGGCGCAAGAATTATTCAAATCGGCCCAGTACTTTAGGCTGTAGAGTGGAATATAGATAGTCACATACATACATACATACATACATACATACATACATACATACATACATACATACATACACGCCAAACTCATAACCCTTCCTTTTTTGGCTTCGCCGTAGTCGGGTAAAAATGGCGGACACTTTTTTGAAATTTTGAAAACCTATATATTGAGTACCATGACGACATACCTATATGTCACGTGGCAGCCATTTTGTGTTTGAAATCTATTTGTTTTAGAGTGAAATCGATAGAAAATAAATGGAAAATTATTTATTGAAACAAAAATATAATTTTATACATATAATAAGATATTCAATATTCAATTCAAGAATGAATTCAAATATTGTGTGAAAAATATGTGACAGATACTTACGGCTCAACAATCATAAATCCACCTACACAACACAGGCAGTTAGAACATCACACGCACACAATACAACCACAAAATTTTGTAGAGAGCAGAGCGATACAGACGTCCTTCCACTATAGCCTCCGCCGACCGTATGAGCGCTGCTCGCGTTGCGCGTAGCACAGGCGTCGTATTGTTATGCTTCTTCCCCATACAGTTTGTATGGAGCGACACGAGTGAATTTAGAAATTTATAAATATTTTTTTCCTTACATGTTTTTTTATGAAACCGCACAATTTGGCGTTTACAATTTGTTAGAAGATCATAATCTGATTTAGATAGTATTTTTTTTCAAGGTAGAGAATGAATTTTTTTGGTTCAATTTGAGCACAGAAAGTGGCCTCTATTCGCGTTTTTGACGAAACAGGTCTTAGAAAAAAACTTTTTTTCTTATACAAAACACACATATATGGAAAATGCCATTTACATTTTCGTAGATAGAGGATCCGTCTATATTCGGAAAAATAAATACTTATTCTATAAACTATACTTATTGCCCTTAGTGTGCACCGAAAATAACCTAATTTTGAATATTCCCCCTTAAACTAAATAAATACGATCTATCCGCAGAGCACGGAATACCGCACGCGCGCGCGCGGGGTTATTCCGTGCTCTGTGGATCTATCTATTAAAAGCGCACAAACAGGAAATTACTATCATAATAATATTTTGTTCCGTATACCAAATTATTTTCAAAACATTTTTTTATTTTATTTAATTTGATAAGAAGTTTTAGTTTAATTGTAAATTGTCATGTTTTTATTATTCAAATATATTTACCTAATAAAAATTTAGGAATTCACATAAATAATGTTCTTTATAAATATAAATGAAAGCGCCATCTTTTGTCTAGTAGCAGTAATTCTACAGCCTAGTGACAATTAAAGGTACCTACATACATGTTGTATTTCAACTAGATAGCGCCCTTAGTATAGAAGTATTAACAAACATTAACGCCACCTGTTTGTTTTACGACCACATCAAGAAAAATTATTAACGCCCCCTGTTGGTTTTACGATTTACAACGTTACCAAATTCTTTATATGGAGTGGTCTATCTGTCCCGACAGGGTTATAAAATCAATGCTAATACACTATACACACTCTCTCATATATTAGTGTGCTATACACACTAATATATGAGAGCTGTCAAGATGGAGCCACTTTTTAGATTTATATAGCAACATTCAGTATAGTACACACATAATGAATTGGCCGATGTTTTTATTCAAAATGTACTTTTGCACTGAAATACACGATAAAATATACAAAATTTATTTTAATTTAATGCATCTTTTATATATATTTTGATGTCAATGTAAAAAGAACTAGCCTTGACATTTACATGTTCACAACATTTTTTCCATATATCTGCAGATATGTCCTGAAGCAAAGTGTACAAATTATTAAATAATTATTAATCGACCTTGCTGAAACACTAAACTTTTTAATAAAAATTCCCTCCCCGTCCCTCTTTTGTTTGCTATTCGGTAAATAGATGCTTGAGATACACCTAGATAGAACAAAAATAATTACCTAATTGGACATTACGGCGGCCAATTCATGACAATCTCACTACAATGACATAACGTTTTACCTAAATGTCAGTTCAGAAGCAATTTTGACATTGACAACAGATTATCAAGCATCAAAAATCATTGTGGCCAGTGTAAGAAATTAGTTCTAACGAAATTCCGCAATATGGCGGCCCCTCATATATAAGGCTTTACATGAAAGTGTTTGCTGTAATCTATAACCTCTTATTATTTTTCAATACAATAATTATGACTGTAGCAAAATTCCCCATTCATTTATTCTTATGTTTCTCAACTTGAATATCCATTAAAGGTTAATAATTCATTATTTTATAAAATATTTATTCTGGATAGTCTGAATGTTGTAATAAAAGATAGGTATCTGCCATTAACTTGCATTTAGATAATTTGGGGATAGAAGTAGAATTATCAAGAAGGAGCGAACTGACAAATTTAATTAAATACACAGTTATAACGGTTTCTTAAAATTTACGTCTATGCGCACATCACTAACCAATCTCTGATTATTTCTTTTTTACGAAATGGATGCTAGTGATCCATGTAGCGTTTGACAGATACCTATTCTTACTTTGCGACCGTGCGCATTCTCTCACACAATATTGCTTTCAAAGTTTTGCGAGAATGTACGCATGATCGCGATAAGTTTTAGGTGATGGATTAGCACAGTTCCAAAACGCATAAATTCAATAATCGCTCCAAAACAAAGTCGCCAGCGACATGGCTCGTGATTGGTTGGCTATTTACAATCTAGGCGCGAAATATTGATTTGACAAATTTACTTTATGTACCTTTGCGGTCGCAAGTAACTTTTTTTAATACTAATATAGGTACACAGAGCATCAAATACCTACCGCGGGGGCGCGCGCATTTGATGCTCTGTGCTAGTATATAACCGTTTCTGCGCCTGTTTGAATGAAAATACTTGCGTTCATTTCTCGAAGGTCATTTTTTGTGAATAAGTTAGTAGAAATAATTGTCTTTTCTCATTCATTCATTTCAGCTTGATTTCAGCCAAATTGTTTATGGAAGTCAAGTCAGACAGCGTGTATGCGACCATTGCTGGACATACGCCTCTCCAATTTTCCTCCAGTCCTCCCGCGATACGGAACCACTGCTCTCCGCTGACGACGTAACTACCTACTTACTTGATTTCGTGGTGCGTTTGTACGCAGCATCGAAATCTGTTTAGGCTAGGTGAATTGTAAAGTAAGCTAATAAGATGACAAGTGATAGCAATTATTTACATAATTTATCGTCGTTGGGCGTGCAAAATCTACCATACTTAGTGTTATTTATTTTGCAAAATGCATTTTTCTATACAAATAATGGTAAATTATGCTACCCGTGTTCTGGCAAAACACTGGTTTCGTTTGAGGCTCCTAAATTAAATTAGAGCTATATTTCAAATTCTGCTATGTGCGCTGGACCAAGTAATACCTGCTATGTGCAAAGTAATACCTGCTATGTGCAAAATACATAAATTTGCAACTCTGTTTATGCTAGGTCAATTGTAAACACAATGCGCCAGGTTTTAATTTGGTAAAGCTATTTCATACACACATACATGAATCAACATGAATGTAGGACAGTAGGTAGGATGTTTTCCCATCGAATGGTCGCCAAAATAATGTTCTACACGATCACTAAAGTGCATACTTTAAAGATTTTCACTGTTTGCTAAACCTAGTTAGCGGTAAACTGTAAAAATATGTGTTTGTTTGGATGGAACTGACTAATAATCTTCGCTACATTTTTAATGCTATTCATATTTTTACTGCTGTTTTTCTTACAGCTCAACGTGTGGCGCCGTGCCGCGGACAGGCCTATTCGTAGGTATACCTGCATGCAGTTATACCTACGACTAGACACTTCCGAAAACTCTTGCATTTTATTGCATTTTGCTGTGTGAAATTAACGAAATTAACGAAGTAACTGCTATAAAGTAATCTGTGCTAGAATTATTACTAAGTCTCCGTTTTTTTGCGAAATATCTATTTTGAGCAATATGCCCAACATTACAAAATTAATCTATACTGCATTTACATTACTCTAAATATAATATTATTTATCACGACGATAAAACAATAATTACATGAATTGACAAGCGGCACGGGGGAATGTCTATTCGTAGGTAAACCTGCATGCAGGCACAGATTACTTAACCCTTCCTCTACGGAAGCATTAACCAAAACAATCCTTCGCCTACACCAGGTGGCGGGCGCGATCGGCGCCGGCGCATTACTCTCGAAAAAAAATCATTTTGGAAGATTTTTCCATAAAACTTCATGAACTAACATATGGATTGTATTTACAGATAAATATTCTAGCTATAAATAGTATTTTTTTATATATATTGCATATTATTATTTTGTAAAGTTGTGTTATATGAAAATCGCGACCTGTCTCAGATTTTTTATTTTTATAAATTTATTAGACCGGAAATCGGTCACATAGTATTTTTATTATAAACACTAATAAATAACGGACCTAATCATACCTTTCTTGTGTATCAGCAGCCCCCGTGTCAACCACAATAAAATTTTGAATTCGCAAAAAATGTTGGCAAAAAAAACACTTTCACCAAGTTTCTAGGCGAAACCTAGGTCACATAAATGGCTCATTTCTCGTAAATTTACGACATGCAAGCACTAAGCGGCACATATTATTCAACTAGAAGAACTAAGGAACATTTCTGTCACCTCACTTTTTCCAAAAAAACGATTTATTTTGAGAAACAAGCTTCTCAAAACAGGCAAAGTTTGTATGGCGCGAGACCTAGGTCACAAAAATGGCTTGTTTCTCGTAAATGTACGACATGTAAGCACTAAACGGCATATATTATTCAACTAGAAGAACTAATGAACATTTCTGTCACCTCACTTTCTCCAAAAACCCGATTTATTTTGAGAAACAAGCTTTGACAACAACAACAAACAGGAAAAAATTGTCAGTATGGAGTAGGACTTTTCTTCGACTTTTTACGTAAAATGCATCTCAACTCAGTACAAACAAATGTACTCAATAGGTCCGGAATATAATGAAAAAGAGAAAAAACATCACTTACCGGTCCATTCTTCTGTATTTGGTGAACAAACTCAACGAACATTCACTACACCGACCCACAACACAACACCCACAACAATGACGACAGATATGATATTTTTTTCCTACTAGATGCAGGTATGCAAACTACACTATGGGAGTTTTCAACGAAACGTAACAAAAACGAGATGCGCCGCCTCAACATTAGGTTAGGGTTAAATTATAGAAGATGCGTCGCGTAGCGACGTGAGTGAGTCTATTCGCAGGTATGCAAACTGCTCTATGGGAGTTTTCAATGAAACGTAACAAAAACGACATGCGCCGCCTCAACGTTAGGTTAGGGTTAAATTATAGAAGATGCGTCGCGTAGCGACGTGAGTGAGTCTATTCGCAGGTATGCAAACTGCTCTATGGGAGTTTTCAATGAAACGTAACAAAAACGACATGCGCCGCCTCAACGTTAGGTTAGGGTTAAATTATAGAAGATGCGTCGCGTAGCGACGTGAGTGAGTCTATTCGCAGGTATGCAAACTGCTCTATGGGAGTTTTCAATGAAACGTAACAAAAACGACATGCGCCGCCTCAACGTTAGGTTAGGGTTAAATTATAGAAGATGCGTCGCGTAGCGACGTGAGTGAGTCTATTCGCAGGTATGCAAACTGCTCTATGGGAGTTTTCAATGAAACGTAACAAAAACGACATGCGCCGCCTCAACATTAGGTTAGGGTTAAATTATAGAAGATGCGTCGCGTAGCGACGTGAGTGAGTCTATTCGCAGGTATGCAAACTGCTCTATGGGAGTTTTCAATGAAACGTAACAAAAACGACATGCGCCGCCTCAACGTTAGGTTAGGGTTAAATTATAGAAGATGCGTCGCGTAGCGACGTGAGTGAGTCTATTCGCAGGTATGCAAACTGCTCTATGGGAGTTTTCAATGAAACGTAACAAAAACGACATGCGCCGCCTCAACATTAGGTTAGGGTTAAATTATAGAAGATGCGTCGCGTAGCGACGTGAGTGAGTCTATTCGCAGGTATGCAAACTGCTCTATGGGAGTTTTCAACGAAACGTAACAAAAACGAGATGCGCCGCCTCAACATTAGGTTAGGGTTAAATTATAGAAGATGCGTCGCGTAGCGACGTGAGTGAGTCTATTCGCAGGTATGCAAACTGCTCTATGGGAGTTTTCAATGAATCGTAACAAAAACGAGATGCGCCGCCTCAACATTAGGTTAGGGTTAAATTATAGAAGATGCGTCGCGTAGCGACGCATCTTCTGTAATTTAACCCTGGTTATTTTTTTTAAACCAACTCGCATAGTGCAGTTCGTACCTACGAATACCTCATACCTGCGAATAGCACTGTCCCGCCTGGTAGGTCTATCTATTCGTAGGAAAACAAATAGGACACTCCCAGTTCTAAGTTAATAATCTCTGTTTGGCATACCTACGAGTTCTTAGTTAAATAATCTCTGTTTGGCATACCTACGAGTTCTTAGTTAAATAATCTCTGTTTGGCATACCTACGAGTTCTTAGTTAAATAATCTCTGTTTGGCATACCTACGAGTTCTTAGTTAAATAATCTCTGTTTGGCGTACGTACGAATAGCCCTGCCCAGAGTTTTCAATATCTACCCACACAAAAATAAGACACATAATTCGTTGTTCGTTCAGCTGTCAACAAAGGGAATGTCAGTGAATTCGTGTGTTTGAAAAAAAGATCCACAACTTCGAGAAGAGACAATCAGAAAGAAAGTGAGTAACGCCGTTTTAATGTCGATGTGAAACGTAGATAAAACTATGGAGCTACGTGGTATCAGCCAACTACGTACTAAGACAAAACTATTGCGGAACGGGACATAATATTAAGACGATCAATATGGGTTTTGTTTATTTATTCATTTATTTATTTATAGCTTTTGCCCGCGGCTTCGCTCGCGTGAAATTAGTATTTAAAGAATAGAATTTAAATAAGAAGAAAGTAAGTAAGCCCGCTACCGTACCTTTATTTCGGCGCGCGGAACAATTCGGTTTGTATCAGAGCCACATCTTAGCGTAACCGGAAGTCAATTTTATTTAGCCTATCCTGTGTCCCATATGGTTAAATGTGCTTGTACTAATTTTCATCGAATTATGATGATCGGTTTAAGAGTTATGGAGGAACATACATAAATACATACACATAAACAAAAAAAATACATACTTAAGTAAAGTACAGATTTCTAAGAATCTTCAATTTATTATTAAACGGTTTTTATTAGCTTGACTTCGTATATTTGTTTCTATCTTTGTTTCAAATCTTGCGACAACTTTTTCAACTACTTCTACTAAACTGATTTTTATGAAACTTTGCACACACATTGAGTTCTCGTGACAATACAATATTATGATAATTTCAACTTGGTAACGAGGGTCTGATGATGGAGTCAGGAGGTGGAAAGTGGAACTCTTCAAACGTTACTAGTAACCCCATCGAGTTTGGGCTCATTTGGTTGGTTTGGACGAGTGTACCATACTTCTACCAATACACTTGGTGACGAGGGTCTGATGATGGAGTCAGGAGGTGTACAGTGGAACTCTTCAACCGTTACTAGTAACCCCCTCGAGTTTGGGCTCATTTGATTGGTTTGGACGAGTGTCCCATACTTCTACCAATACACTTGGTGACGAGGGTCTGATGATGGAGTCAGGAGGTACACAGTGGAACTCTTCAACTGTTACTAGTAACCCCCTCGAGTTTGGGCTCATTTGATTGGTTTGGACGAGTGTCTCATACTTCTACCAATTCACTTGGTGACGAGGGTCTTATGATGGAGTCAGGAAGTGCACAGTGGAACTCTTCAACTGTTACTAGTAACCCCATCGAGTTTGGGCTCATTTGGTTGGTTTGGACGAGTGTCCCATACTTCTCCCAATACACTTGGTGACGAGGGTCTGATGATGGAGTCAGGAGGTGCACAGTGGAACTCTTCAACTGTTACTAGTAACCCCCTCGAGTTTGGGCTCATTTGGTTGGTTTGGACGAGTGTCTCCTACTTCTACCAATTCACTTGGTGACGAGGGTCTGATGATGGAGTCAGGAGGTGTACAGTGGAACTCTTCAACCGTTACTAGTAACCCCCTCGAGTTTGGTTGGTTTGGACGAGTGTCCCATACTTCTACCAATACACTTGGTGACGAGGGTCTTATGATGGAGTCAGGAGGTGCACAGTGGAACTCTTCAACTGTTACTAGTAACCCCCTCGAGTTTGGGCTCATTTGGTTGGTTTGGACGAGTGTCTCCTACTTCTACCAATTCACTTGGTGACGAGGGTCTGATGATGGAGTCAGGAGGTGTACAGTGGAACTCTTTAACCGTTACTAGTAACCCCTCGAGTTTGGGCTCATTTGGTTTGTTTGGACGAGTGTCCCATACTTCTACCAATACACTTAGTGACGAGGGTCTGATGATGGAGTCAGGAGGTGCACAGTGGAACTCTTCAACTGTTACTAGTAACCCCCTCGAGTTTGGGCTCATTTGGTTGGTTTGGACGAGTGTGCCATACTTCTCCCAATACACTTGGTGAGGAGGGTCTGATGATGGAGTCAGGAGGTGTACAGTGGAACTCTTCAACCGTTACTAGTAACCCCCTCGAGTTTGGGCTCGTTTGGTTGGTTTGGACGAGTGTCCCATACTTCTACCAATACACTTGGTGGCGAGGGTCTAATGATGGAGGCAGGAGGTGGACTGTTGAACTTAAATAAAACAAAAATAAGGATCAGGAATTCAGGATATTTGTTTGAATCCACCCAAGTTAAGGTTTCTGTATTGTCCCGAGAACTGTGTGGCGTTAGGGTGGCTAAAATGATACGTTGTTAGCGATACACCACCCAAGTCAACGTTTGAAACGTGCCGAGGACTGTGTGGCATTAGGGTGGATAAAAATTATACGTCGTTAGCGTTTCAACTTCAAGGCTGGCCACATCTTGTTGTATGAGAGCCTTGCGCCACTACATGGACCTCATGGAGGGGGTTGTCTGTTATTGGTCTAATACTCGTGGGAACAACATGAAAGAAAAAAATTATAAAAAAAATCCAACTAAAAACGAGTAAATAAAAAAATAGGTCAAAAAACTTTTAAGTTAAACGGTTTTATTAAAAAAGAAACAGCTGTATAAAAAATTAGAAAAAAATCAGCTATACAAAAACTAGAAAATAATAAGGACACAAACCTGGGCCTTCTTAAGATTTTACGTCTCGGTAAGAAATCGTCAATACTAGCGTGCTGTCTTCTCATGTCGGATGCCAAAGGGCACTTTGTGTCGCTGCGTCAGCGGAATAAGTAATAAATTGAGACTTTTAACAGACTAATATAAAAACGTGGGGCGCATGTTATTACGTATATTATACGCCCCACGTTTTTATATTAGTCTGTTAAAAGTCGCAATTTATTACTTATTAAGCAAGTTATTTCTTCCAGTCAACCTTTGTGTGATGAGGAATAAAATACAGAGAAAGAAATATGGGTAAGGGAAAGCGAAAGCGAGGAGGAATTATTTTATGAATATACCTACATGTAACATACATACCTATTTGTATGATATTGATATGAAACGTAGATAAAACTACGGAGCTACGTGGTATCAGCTAACTAGGTAGGTAGGTACCACAGAGCATCAAATACCTACCGCGCGCGCCCCCTACTAGAGACGCCCTAAGCGATAATATTTGAAACCCAAAAACTACACGCAGTGCTGCTAGCGCTTCGTATGTGTGTGTGTGTGCTAGTATCGACACTACACAGAAAGAGGAGCAAGTTAGGCACACGCACAAAACAAATGCACACGCACAACACACATATGTAAGTCATAGGCCGCGCCCACAGGCTTCAACGGCTTTGTAGAGAAATCGCGCTCAGGGAGCCTCTAGGAGGGGCGCGCGCATTTGATGCTCTGTGGTAGGTACTAATAATAATAATAATAATAACATGACGAGAACCTTGTGAAGGCAGAAAAAGACAAGATGTTAAAATACATCGATCTGTCTCATGAGGTTACCGACATGTGGCCCGTGGACTCGACGATCGTTGTGCCCATAGTCGTGTCTGCGCATGGGCTGATAGCGAAGAGCCTCGACCATCATCTCAAGAGGCTCTCACTAGAGCCACTTGCTTGGATCAAGGGTCAGATGCAGAAGGCGGTCTTGCTCGACACCGCTCGAATTGTCCGAAGGTTTCTCTCTCTCGGGTCCGACCATCGGTAGCCTGGGTTCGCCCCGCCGCCGGTGGTGGAAATTCCATTTTGTTATTTTATATTAATTTTAGATTTAAGTTTTTTATGTAAAATTAATATAAAAAAGAAATGTGTCAATAAACGAATAAATAATAATAATAATAATAATAACTTCTTTATTTCAGACAATTCTGCCCATACAAAAACACAACATAAAATCATAACACAAAAATAGATACAAAACAACTAACTAAAAATACACAAGAAAAAGACAACATTACAGACAAGGCGAGGAGTGTATGTGGGACCAGTATTGAAACATTCTCCCACATCCACCCCTCACCGCTGATTCAACAGTACAATTATCCGTTTTTAAAACACAGTCTGCGAAACTGGCCACTCTCTTCCTTATAGTGGCCCAGAATCCATCCACTCTCGCCTCCGTAAACATCCCCGAGGCACTGCAGAACCGCGGGAGTCTGAGGAGGCACCGGAACGCGTTATTGTACTGCACACGCAGTGAGTTACAGGCACGCTGTGTGTAATTGGACCACAGCTGGCAGGTATACATGGACTGACAGTACGTTTTAAATAACAGTATTTTTACTTCTCTAGAGCACCGAGCGAACCGTCTCGCCAGCATGTTGCTCTTAATTGACAAAGCCCGTCTTTGGCGTTCCATATCGCAGTCGTCATTTAAATGTACGGTCAAAATGTGGCCAAGATATTTAAATTTGTCCACTATTTTCAGTGGCCGTCCGTACAGACATACTGGCGGGACGGCTGCCGGTGCCCTGCCCCTACTAAACACTAAAACCTCTGTTTTTTCAGCGTTGTACCGGAGCCCGTGGGACGCCGCAAATCGCTCACATATCCCCAACAGTTTCCTAAGTCCACTGACCGTGGGGCTCAACAGCACCATGTCATCAGCGTAGCTGATGTTGTTTAGACAATCACCAGCCAACTGACACCCGACATTGGCACTGCTAAGCTCCACGATCAGTTCATTAATGTAGAAGTTGAATATGTCAGGCGAGGTGAGTCCGCCCTGCCTCACCCCACAGTTGAGTGTGTAGTTCGCCGATAGCGCACTCCCCCACCTGACAACATTCGTTTGGTTTTCGTACCAATGCCTCAACAGACTGGTTATTTCCTTGGGCACTTCCGACTTATACATCTTTTTCCACAATGTATTATACTCGACGGTATCAAAGGCACGGCTTAAGTCCAAAAAACATGCATAAATCGGAGTACTCCGGTCTAGATAATGATTCACAACCTGTTTAAGAGTTAGAATAGCCATATCAGTCGATGCATTTTCGCGAAAACCAAACTGCGAACAGTGTATGTCGATATGCGACAGAAGCAGCGGCTGGAGAAGTCTCTCAAATAGCTTTGCTACCACTGTCGCAAGCGATATCGGCCGGTAGTTTTTCACACTCGACAAATCACCCGTTTTGTTCTTTACCACTGGAACGACAACGGTTCGCATCATTTCCGGCGGCAGGTAGGAGTGTTTTAGACACATGTTAAACAGCAACGCGAGTCTCCCGAACAATCCGTCGCCTCCGTACTGTAGGTGCTCGACACTCAGGCTGTCATGACCGGGAGACTTGCCTCGTTTCATGCGTCGCACTGCCTCACCAACCTCCACCGGCAAGAAGCGAACCGTCACCGCTCCCCCATAATCAATCAACTCCCCAGTAGAACCCACCTGACTGGCCCCGGCTGCCTCCGGCTTGTCCACTCTGAAGTGAGACATGAACAGATTTGCGACTCCCACGGGCTCCTGCACACCCCCAACACTCACAGGTAAGCTAGTTTTAAATTCATGTTTTTTCGACTCAATCCAAAATTTGTTAAAATTTTTATTAGATAATTGATCTTCTAATATATCCATCTTGATTTGATCCTCATTATTCTGACACCATCTCAACTTACGTTTAAATGTTTTTCTGGACTCACTCATATCCATGTACACCTGACCGGCCGTGGGCTTGCCGCCCTGCACCCACCGCGCGTACGCACAACGCGCGACCCGATGTGACTCGCTCACGTGCAAGTTCCACCCAACTACTTGTTTCCCGCTCTTTCTCCGCGACTCGTGGCTCCCACTGGAGGCGAGAGTGAGCACTGAAACAATTTCACTGTACAGCCTAACAATATCAGTCTTATGACTATCACAATTACAAACGGTTTCAGAATCACACTTCACATAACTATTATTTATTTCATACATTTTAAACATTTTATTTTATATATCAATATAATTTTTAACTTGGTCTTCATTTCTAATACCCCATTTTATTTTATTTAGAACACTTTTGTTTTCATTTACAACTTTAGGCGTAATCAAATGCAATGTACATACAAACATTATAGGGAAATGATCTGACCAGTTCACATCGGACATAACAGAGAAATCAGACACTATGGGTGCCGCTGCACGAGTCGCGACACAGTGGTCGAGCCACCTGCCTGTACCGTGCGCTTCACTTATAAACGTATGTGTATCAGATTGAGGACCGAGCGCTTCGACATCACTTAAAACCCAGTCCTGCTCATCACAAAAATCACACAATTCCTTTCCAAATCTGGTATTGGGATGTGCATTAAAATCACCTAACATTAATGCACATTCGCTGTCACAAGTATCAATAGTAGCACTCATCTTACCTAAACATTCTATAAATTCCGGAAGATTATCTGGACAGTCAGTCGGCATATACACGCTAAGTACAGTGAGAAATCGATTTCCTAAGTCTATCGAAATAGCCGCTAGACGCGGGTACGCACAGTCAACTATTGAGACTGCAGTGAATACGCACTTCCTACGCACGCACTAAGACAAAACTAATTGCGGAACGGGACATAACATTCTAGTACCGACAGGAAAAGGTTCTAATGGGCTGACATCACAATAGCCAACGTAAACACTTCATAAAAAACTTGATTACGCCGCCGCCGCAAGTTAGCCCTACTCTTTCTAGGGCTTCGTAGCGACTCTGACAGGGATTCCTATAAAATCGGTCAGCTGTCCGCTTAAGCCGCGTCTCCTGGGTATGTTTTTTTAACCGACTTCAAAAAAGGAGGAGGTTCTATGTTCGGCTGTATGTATTTTTTTTATGTATGTTCAGCAATATCTTCCCCAATTGTGAACCGATTTCGATGATTCTTTTTGTGTTCGGTTCAGTCTAGCTCCAAGGTGGTCCCATTTTTTTTTTTTTTGGTCAAGATCGGATGGGAAAGCGAGGCGGAATCGCGAGGCCGAAGGCCGAGCGATTCCGCCGAGTACATTAATAGCAAATAAAAATTACTAAAAAAACTGTGAAATAAAAAACTATTTAAAAAAATATAAAAACCGCCTTCAAAAATGCATGAAATAAAAAAATAGAACCCTAGAGTTGAAGGCGGTGGTGCTAAAGCAAGCAAAAATAACCGACCGCCTTCAACTGGTTCGATTTTTATTTTTCGAAACAATACACAAAAAACATGAAACAAAACTATGGTTTTCATCCAAACGTGGATGGCAACGCTCTAACGTTTCCATGTTTCTGTGTAATGTTTCGAAAAAAACATTCGCAGGAGACCCGGTTTAAGATTATGTCGGGTCTGTCCGTTTGTTACATGCGCTGCCCTAGGTCCAAACCTAAAATTCAGAAAAAATCTGTCAAGTGCGAGTTTTACTCGAGCACGGAGGTTTCCGTATCTATCCGCTATCAATAATATCCGCCTATCTTTTGTTTTCAACAACGCTTAAAAGCCTGTGGCACCATCTATTATTCAGTAGCGTGACTAATCGATTTTTCGCACGTTTGTTGTATGGGAGCCCACCTTAATTTTTAACATTTTCTTTTTTTTTTATTATTGGTTGTTATATCCGCCATAGTAAATTTCAAGGGGCCACCTATTACGGTTCAAGAGATACAGCCCTCGGACAGACGGACGGACGGACGGGCGGCGGAGGCTTAGTAATAGGCTTCCGTACGGGATACGGAAATCTAAAACATGAAACAAAAACATTATTTCGCTAGGTTTTCATACAAATGTGTATGGCCACGCCCCAATGTTTCGATGTTTCTGTGTAATGTTAGTAGTGTAGAATTGGGCTATCTAATTCACCTCGACAAACATCATGCCGTTCCGTCTAACTCGCATCGCTTCGCTCATGCTCATTATCCTGAACAGCAAGATGTTTCTGCCGAGGTGAATTAGATAACCCAATTCTACTGTATCGCTGCGGGCAACTATGCTAATTATTTGAATGAAGTCGAGGTTAAATTCTGTTAACTTCAAATCGATAAAACTCAATTTACCTGCTGATATTCATTTATTGATAAGACTTAATGCCGATGAGCTGCATATAGCGATTATAAATGTTTGCAAATTATTTTTTTTTTTTTTAGAGACGCTTTAATTACGGCATGCATGCTTTACAAAATATTATATGCAATATTTTTTAATATTCCAAGTATTTCAAGCAATTCTCGCTTTGTCTAAAGCCCCCCCCCCCCCCGCCCGTGGAGCACTATTAAATTTCATGTAATGAATCTCTTTATCGTTTGCATGCGAGCTATTGTACATACATACTCATATACCCCATCAAGCAGGAAATTCATCAAGCCCTCCACAACCAGACTATATTATGAAATCTTTCCTATTTCCATGAAATTCTCGTAGGAGGCTATATTTTTGCCAAGTTTTATATCATGAACACGTATAGTAATGGAGGTCTAATTAAAATAAAACATGTTTATTAGCAACAAGAATATTTTATTTATTCTATTACATGAACAGCATCATAAAAAACACTTGGATTAATTATAAGATACGGTTACGATTATAATGCCTTCATAGGGCAAGTACTTAGCTTATAAAAAGTATAAAAAAACAGCAGATCAAACACGCAAACAAGTAAATTAATTATTTTTAAGACGCAATTACAATTTATAATGCCCCCATGGCAAAGTATTATAGCTTCTTTTCAACAATCGCCGCTTATCATCAGATCTATCGAGCACCGATTTAAAGATTTCCTGTGTGAATACATTGTGATTAACCGATCGAATAGTATGCATTTTACGCCGAACTATCGCGCCGCTGTCAAGAGCGTGTTTGTATTCATCGCTGCGTAATTGCTTGGTAACAGATCCGGATATACCTTTTGCTTTCTTTATAGATGAATCCGATGTTTTTATGCAGTACAGTTTAGCGCGAAGTCCTATGAACTCTGATATAACCACACCTCCCATCTCGTCTTTGAAGAGACCGGGAACTTTCATATTTACTCTAGGTATACCGTAAATATTATTGCAGGCAAAGTTGCTTGTATCAAAATTTGAAATATCGTCTTTTATATCTCTGTATATGTCATCAGTAAACACATGGTAAAGTAAACTGTCCGTATCAGTATAACATAATCTTATATTTTTACTGAACTTTCGCTTCATTACAGAGTAATGAAAATTGTATAGATGGGCTTTCGAAAGTTCTAATACGGTAAAACCGATGTAAATAGGCCTGTCCAAAACAATTTCTTCAGGATGCAATTGAACCGCTGCTAGATTTTCTGAAAATATCGAAATGCTTTTGAAGTTAGGCATGCATACGAGTTTTTCAGCGCTTAAAATCTTGTTCGTTATATTACGATCGTCTCTCCACGAGTTCACTAATTTCACATTAGCTTGCTTACGTTTGTTTTCGATTTTTTTTTCCGAAGATAGCGTTATTCATTTTTTTTAAATTATCCTTTTTAAATTCTGACTTGGCAACCGTGCGCAAAGAAGTGTTAAGTTCAATATACTTTTTCAGAAAGTCATCCTCTTGAAAACGAGTGCTCTATGCACTTTTTTCAATATCAAACCATTATTCAGACATGTCTTTAAGTGGATGTAATGAATAACATAGTTATGTTTGTGATATAAACTTGCTATGAGTTTCGAGTTAGCGCCGCTAGGCGGTGTAAGTTTTTCAGGCGCGAAAGGTAAATCCGAATGATCGTCGTGCAAATATGACGGGTATTTCAAATCAACCTCCAAAACATAGCCAATGTCGCTGTTATCGGGGACCGAGCGAATGTCCAAGCTCGCGATTTCATTCGCGGTTAAAAATGAAAATTGGGACACCGGCATTTTCCTCATCATGGAAAAGCCATATAAGTTATTTGAATCGAGATATATGCAAAAACTTGAGGGTAATGACTCGTCATGATCAGGCAGATACTTGTTATTAGGTTTGCAATATCGCAAAGAGACCTGAGCCAATCCTCCTCGAACACCTTTCTCGAAAAATTTATAAATCTCTATATCAGAGATCAATTCAAGTTTGACTTTAGTGTGAAGTAGCATCGCATCCCAGCTCAGCCCCGGCGAGGTTACATAATAAGCCTGATCGAGCTTGTAATGTTTTAAGCTCATATTCCTAAAGTTTTCAAATATATCGCACAATAACAGAACATCGCTTTTTAAGTAAAGATCTGTATATTGACCCAAACTTTTAACTCTAAATTGTCTCCAAACATTTACAGCATGCTCATAATCGCTTTGCGATATATCAGCCGAAGTGAGCGCGTTGTAAAAACTATCTTTTAACGGTAACTCGATTTCATCATATTTACCCCAGGAATCAACATAGTCGTATGGGAACACTCCTTTACGGCGTATCAAGTTGAAAAGTTCGCGCTTGGGAAAGAACGACTTCAAATGTGTAAAATCTGTATCGTTAAGACTCTGAGCGAGGTTTTCAAGACTAGAATTCAAAAATTTAAATGAATCAACAAATTTTATCTGCGCGAAATGATCTTTGCTTAGAGGGATGTATTTAGTAAATGATATATAATTTTCTTTATTTTTAGGTATAATTTTTATAACACCTGGCGTGCTGCCTAACTCTTTGATAAATAAATGGCTGTCGTAACCAGTCAAATTATGGAAGAATACAGGTACAAACGAGCATTTTTTAAATGATAAATTGCAGCTCGAATGAGCTGGGCCTCTTAGCTCCCCAGTCATATGATCATGATCCGCTACTATGTCACCGAATAAATAACCCCCGCATATATGACATTTTTCTGCTTCCGCTAAAAGCTTTTCCTGCTCTGAGTTCAAGGTCTTCATAGGCGTGGCTGTATGTAATATACCGTCAAGTTGAAGAACTTCTTTTGTAAGCATTTTTACGAATTTTTTCACGCAATCGCGCTCTCGATACTGGACTAGTTTATTTATTTCAGGTTTTAAAGCTGAACATATATAAAATGCAAAACAACTAGGCTCGTGTATTGTAGCATAACATGTCTTTTCTGTATCCCGACTCTCGTCTAAACACGGCTTCAGTATACTTTCAAAGTCAGCGTAAATAACGAATGGAACTCTCTGCATTTTTTCCCAATTATGGAATTCTAAGAAAGTGTCTTTCGCGGGCAATATGGTTCGCACTCGAGAGCAGTCATGCCCATTAAATTTATTTTCACTGGTAAAAGTAAGCAAGCAATCTTCACAAAGAAAGGATTTCCCATGATGCTTTGATATTTGTTTTTGAACCAAAAGACCGAGATTTGTGATCATGCAGTAATGCGACTTCCCGCCCTTCTGTATGAACAATAAATTAATAAATTTATATGATTGTATTTTCTGTTTTGAGTCCTGTATAGAGGCCCGTTTACATTAGAATTTGAGGCTAACCCGTACACATTCACGCTAATGCATGGATTGCTATTTTCAAAAAATTTTATATCTTCAAAACTGGGTGGGAAATTTAGATTATATGTGTTAAGCACTGTGGAAAAGTGCGGATATGAATTAACTCTGTGCGGGTTTCTGGAAGCAGGATGTAAATGCGCTGTGATACACCACGCAAAGCAGTATTTATCGCTATTTTGAATATTTAAACAACTTTTATTGCGTCGAAGAGCTGGCGGCAAGGGAATGTACGATCCAGCCCTCAAAGGATTATATCTATTAATGTTTAGCTCAAGGTATGCAACATTTTTAAGTGTCCATCCGCTATCTCGATGTTCAAATTCAGAACTTATGTGAATTAAACGTACTACAGCATGCTTGTAAAATATCCCGATGTTAGTACCTCTCAGTATAGCCTCATACCGCGTATTAAATGATTTCAACTCGGTTTCATCGTTTTGAGGTAGAGTAAAATGAGCAAAGAATTCCAAATTGACTTTAAGCGATGTATGCTTCTCTAAGTGTATTTCTATAAGAGTTTTTACTTCTGATTTTACTTGCTTCAAGAATGCCTCAGGCGTGATCAGTTTTCGGGACGGTTGTATACGGTAACTGCATACTCTTTTTTTAAAAGCTGACGCGATCAGTCTCACATTACCGAATTCGGTGCTCAATAGACTATTCGTTTTATGTAAATTGCTTCTCTTATGAGCATGAAAATAGGATTTGTGAACGCTAACATTACATTTTTCACAGTACATTATTAAAACTAATCCCTAAACTGTTTCCTCAATATTATTAATTTCTTAATTACTGCTTCTTATCATAAATTTTTTTCTCTTCTTTTACAAACGACTGCAGGTGGGACCACCCAGCGGAATTTTCGGCTAAATTCTCGCGCAGCGTTATGAGGGCATGCCTCCAGCGCGAGCGGTCGGCAGGGTTCACCATCGCAATGTCTTTCGAGTTGTAAATTTTTAATTCTACATAGTATTCGCCGTCCTTAACAGTCAGCTCATGCTTCGAGTATCCGCACGATGACCGACGGCTTAAAGAATTAGCGAGCAATATTTTCGGTCGCGCCTGTTTCTTACCGCCATCCTCGCTATCGGTACCGAATAGCTGGTACGCAAGCTTGTTATTAGCAAACTCACCCTGCGATGGGGAGCGCTTCTTCGCGGGCCGCACGATGTCTTCCTCGTCGGACGAGTGTGTAGAACTTGGGAGAGGATTGGATCGCGATTTCTTGCTAGACGCTGACGGCCGGGTAGCTGGAGTTCTCTTTTTCTTCCGGTCAGGTATCAGAGAGGACGGTGCTGCAACGTCCTCATCGGAAGATAAGAGGCTAGGCAGGCTGGCTTTCTTGCTCCTGTAAAGAAGAAATAATAGCTGCAGTGGTTTAGAATAAAAAAAGCTGTGCGCAGGACTGCGCGGCGGAAATGCTGAGCGTGACAGTTACGTGAGTTCACTTCAAAAAACATGCGCGGCGTTGAAGAAAAAGATAATGTTTTCTAGATATTGTAAAATACTTCTACTTACTTACATGACTGTATCTGCTGTGCACAGCGCCGTGCTGAAGGGTTTCTCGAGACTGCTTGATTTCTCTCCCGGCGCTCCGATCTGAAACAAGCGGGGAGCACAAGTTTTATAGCATAATTATTTACAAAGTTTCAAAGAAAAGAAAATTTGGAAGTATTTGAACGAGTGCAAGAGTTAATCAATCATTACATCGCCTAAAAACATGAGACAGAGCTCTAAGTTTAAACATGCATGAAATTTTTACAAGTATTTGAAATTGTGATGCTTACAAATTGGAAAACAGACGGGAATTGATCAAGTGTTTTATTTGAAATTTCAAAGTATTTTTTTCAATTTAAAAACAGTGCAAAGGGTCTGAGAATAACAAGTAAAAATTGCCCTAGTTATGAAGAGATAAAACTTACCACTCGAGTTCCTTGAGTCTCGGCGAAGGCGGGGCAGGCACTTACTTGTTCACTTTCCACTTTTCACTAGGCACTTGTACTTACTGCTTACTGCTCAACTGAATGATGCCCGGTACTAGCGCGACGTCAAATTTATACAAAAACCAATGCATAAAGCCAGATTCACATAGGGACTGAAATCTTACAGTAAATACAATGTTTGTATGCAACGATCCGCCCGTATTCCATATTTCATCATCAAAACAGTGTGTGAGCATGTCTTTACAGAATAATGCAATCAGGCGAATCAGCATTTTCACGGGAATTGAAATAATATTGCTTCGCAGGCGGCTTTGTACAAAGCGAGGCGCTGTGGCGCGGCGAGTGAAATTCGAAACTTCAATGCCCGGCGGCGGTGTTAATTCGTAAAAATACATCTATGCGACCGCTCTATATGAAATTTTAGGGTTCCGCGCATTAAAAGGAATAAAGGAGTGCTTACAAAAAACACCTCACTGCCTGCCTGCCTGTATGCCTGTCTGTCAATAAAAAAAAAACTGTAGGGATACTGCATGTGGTATGCGCATATATGCATGTTATTGCACATATATTTATTGAGCATATGTATGTTGGCTGGGAAAAATTGACTGAGGCGGTAAACCCATCCTCGCCGCATATTAAGCGGTGTAAAGCGTATTATTATATTATTAATATTATGTAAATACAAAATTATTCTCGTAATATGACTACTTTCAAATGAGAATAGATTTATGCATAATCTTTTTTTTTTTTACTTGAATTTAAATCGTAAATTTGCTGGGAAATTAAAACTCAAGAAGTAGCTTACATATACATTTATTTATTCTTTAAATTTCATGTTTAATTTATTTATAAAAATAAAAATAAACAATAAACCTTACGATATTATGCTAACACTACAGCGTGGAAAATGTACATTCTCGGGATATCTTTCTTAAAATATTTTGAGTTAAATCCATAATTTCATTATAACCGCTTTCAACAACCACGTACTGAGACTGCACTGTTAGAACTTCAGAAGCTTCGCTCCCTACTAAATCATACATCTGAATTTTTATTAGATGGTGTCCCCGAGCCTGCTGCGGTGTTATTATGTATGATGACGGCTGTTGTTTAACGGCAGCTTGCATCTTCTTTTTTCCCCGTCCTTGACTAGTGGACTGGCTCGCATTTTTGAAAATGCCTGTTTCGTCTATCCCATAACTCTTGAGACATCCGGCGCTCCGCTCGTTTTTAAACGGTTTTTAAACGGTTTTATTTTTAGCTTGACTTCGTATATTTGTTTCTATCTTTGTTTCAAATCTTGCGACAACTTTTTCAACTACTTCTACTAAACCGATTTTTATGACCGAAGGGAAGCACTGACGTGGCACCAAGTTCACCCGGTGTTATGGGCTGACATCACGGATGTTGTAGGTGATGGTAGCCAAACGTGTCATTTTCCATAAAAAAAAAAAAAATGAAACTTTGCACGCACATTGAGTTCTCGTGACAATACAATATTATGATAATTTCAACTTGGTAACGAGGGTCTGATGATGGAGTCAGGAGGTGGACAGTGGAACTCTTCAACCGTTACTAGTAACCCCATCGAGTTTGGGCTCATTTGGTTGGTTTGGACGAGTGTACCATACTTCTACCAATACACTTGGTGACGAGGGTCTGATGATGGAGTCAGGAGGTGTACAGTGGAACTCTTCAACCGTTACTAGTAACCCCCTCGAGTTTGGGCTCATTTGATTGGTTTGGACGAGTGTCCCATACTTCTACCAATACACTTGGTGACGAGGGTCTGATGATGGAGTCAGGAGGTGTACAGTGGAACTCTTCAATCGTTACTAGTAACCCCTTCGAGTTTGGGCTCATATGGTTGTGTTACTGGTTGCACATAATTTTATAAAAAAAAATATATAATCAAAATTATAACATGTCAAAAAATAACAAGAAATAAAAGTTCATTGGAAAAAAGTTTATTTTAATTTTCCATCAACAATATTGGTGTCAGAATTGATTAAAAAACGAACTTAAAATGCTCACAAGAGCTGCAAAAAAACGAGCTAAAAGTGATGGGGCAAATGCAGATCCGGTCAACGGTAATGTATTAGCCGCAGGAGTGCTCCCTGTTGGGGGCACCGGTGAAAACATTACAGGCGCCGAAGTCACCGCAGTCGCGTTACCCACCACCTCGGGGAACGCCGGTGACCGCCTTAATAGATCGCGACGCACATCAAATACCACCTCAAAGTCATCAGCCACTTGTGTGGCACAACAGCTCGCAGCCAGAGCGCAACATGCACGTCGTATGGCGGAGAGGGAAGCGGAATGGGAGCGCGCCGCAGCCGAGCGTGCCGCCGCAGCCGAGCGCGCCGCAGCCGAGCGTGCCGCCGCAGCCGAGCGCGCCGCAGCCGAGCGTGCCGCCGTAGCCGAGCGCGCCGCAGCCGAGCGCGCCGCAGTCGAGCGCGCCGCAGCCGAGCGCGCAGCCGAGCGCGCAGCCGAGTGCGAGCGCGCCGCAGCCGAACGCGAGCGCTCCGTCGCTGAACTCGAGCTCCAGGCACAGCTAGCCTTAATTGAAGCAGCATGCAGTACTCGGGGATCTTCGTTGGCTAGTCGGCGAGGTATACAGCAGTGGTTAGAAAATAACGAAAGTACCACCTTGGAGGCAAAGGAGAAGGCTGACCACCCATATGAGCCTCAACATTACGCACCTGCTAACCCTGAAGTCGTGGAAGAGTCAACAAACCCAGTTCTGCAGCATGTCCTCGAGCAGCCAGCGGTCCTCGAGCAGCCAGCGCCCACTCACTTTCCCATGCAGCCAGCGCCCGCTCACTTTCCCATGCAGCCAGCGCCCGCTCACTTTCCCATGCAGCCAGCGCCCGCTCACTTTCCCATACCTACACCTACTACACATACATCGGCACAGGCTACCAAGCTAGGTACACAAAAAAACTGTGAATGTAACCAAAATAAAAATATAGATAGAAATAGGGATACAGAGCAACACAATGACTTGAGGAAATTGGCCCAAGTCATTACAGACCTAGCGAAGAAGAAGCCAAAGGTGAGCGATATAAAACTACCATTCTTTGATGGTCATGTAAAGGACTGGCTTGGTCTCAAACGGGTTTTTGATGAAACCAAGTGTGGTTACACTAACGCGGAGAATTTTGCTAGACTAAATTCAGCCATTCGAGGTTCAGCTCGTGAGGCAATTTCAACCCTCTTGGTTTCAGCGCGGGAGCCCGAAGAGGTCATGACAGCGCTGGAGCTTAGATTTGCCAGGCCAGAGTACATAGTCCTGCAAGAAATTGCCTCAGTGAAGGCACTACCGAAATTGCCTGTCGAGGGCAGCAAAGAATTGAATCAGTTCGCCTTGTGGGGGCCATGCCAGGCCTCCTATTATTATCAATTGAAACGATTTCTTTGCAATTCAAAATATTATATTGTTCAAGCACAATTTTTACATTTTCGTTATTTTTTTGACAACTCACAAGACGGAACAAAGATTACTAAGAACTTAAACTAAATTCAAATTTCGAAACACTTGTTCCTACACTTTTCCCTCCAGTTACAACTACTTGCTAAGTCGTAACTCACAAATACTTCACAGGAAAACGAACGATTCTTCCTGATCGTGTAGCTTTAGTTGGTTTGTTGGGTGGGGATGTATCTTCTAATGATATAGGAAAAGGACAGTCTTGTTGAGAACCGGCTTGGAGAGAAGTACAGGGGAAACTTTCTTCAAGTTGCGGATCGGCCAATACATAAGCTGGTTTCAGCCTGTCAATTGACACATTTACCTCTTTACCTTTAATGTGCAATGTAAAATATTTTTCAGTCCTTTTTAGCACCAGATATGGTCCTGTGTATGGTTTGTTTAGTTTTGGTTGAATTCTATCTTCTCTGATAAATACATGCGACGAATATTGAAGATCTTTATTTACAAATGTTGTTGTTCTATTTTTGTGTTGAACGTTGACCGGTTTCAGATTATTCATTCTATTTCTTAGACTATTAACAAACTCTGACTCTGAAACACCTTGGTTGCTTTCTTCAAAGAAATCTCCAGGTAGTTGAATTGGCTTGCCGTACACCATTTCGGCGACTGATGCATTAGCTTCTGGTTTCAGAACAGATCTTAAGCCAAGTAGTATAGTCGGAATTACCTCAGTCCATTTTTCATGACAATGTGCTCGAATAGCATTCTTCATAGTTCTATGAAATCGTTCTATTTTACCGTTGCATTTTGGATTATATGCTGTAGTGTGACTTAACTTGCTTCCACAGAGTTGTGCCAATGATCTAAATAGTGCAGAATCAAATTGGCCACCTCTGTCCGTTACAATTTTATGTGGAGATCCAAATCTTGATATCCAGTTTGTAAAAAATGCTCTTGCTATGTTTTCAGCTGTGATCGAATAAATAGGAATGATTTCTGTCCAACATGTAAATCGATCAGTACATGTTAAGCAATAAGAATATCCTTCAGATAGTGGAAGTGGACCTACAATATCTATATGAACTGTCCAAAATCTTTCATCACTTATTTGGTAATGTTGAATTGGTGATTTAGTATGCCTGCTAACTTTACTTGTCTGGCAACTTATGCATGTTTTCGCCCACAGAGCTACGTCTTTATTAATATTTTTCCATATTACTTTTGATGACAATAGTTTTACTGTAGATTTAATTCCTGGGTGCGACATATTATGGTAATGTTTAAAAAGTAGGAAACGATATGTCTGTGGTATATATGGTCGAATATTGTTAGTTGATATATCACACCATAAATCTTTTCCTGAAGCCAATGGATATTTCTTGAATTGCAGCGAAGATCCAGAACTCATACGCAAGCTGTCTAATTCGCTGTCCATTTCTTGTTCTTTTGCAATATCTTCATAATTGATTGTATTGACTTCTTCAATTCGTGATAAATTATCGGCGACGATATTTTCTTTTCCTGGAATGTATCTAATATCGGTTGTAAATTGAGAAATATATTGTAGATGACGTAACTGACGTGGTGTAGCTTTTTCATTGGTCTGAATAAATGCATAAGTCAATGGTTTGTGATCTGTGTATACAGTAAATGTTCTACATTCAAGTTGGTATTTGAAATATTTAATTGCATGATATATTGCTAATAATTCACGATCATATGTAGAATACTTTTTCTGCGCTTCGCAAATTTTTTTTGAGAAAAAACCAATTGGTTTCCAATGGTTACCTTCTTTTTGTTGTATTCCAGCACCCATTGCGAACTGTGATGCGTCAACAAAAAGTCCGAGTTCAAATTTTGAATTGGGAATCGTAAGAGTAGCTGCTATAGCAAGTTCATTTTTACATAACTCAAATTGTTTTTCTGCTTCCTCTGTCCATAATACAGATCGTTTGTCTTTTTTCTTTGCACCTTTCAGATACTCATTCAATAATATCTGATTTTGCGCTCCATTTTTTAGATACTTTCTGTAAAAGTTTATCATGCCAAGAAAATTTCTGAGTTGTTGAATACTTTTTGGTTTTTCATAATTTATTATGGCATTTACCTTCTTTGTATCTGATTTCATGCCTTGACAAGTAATTATATGACCAAGAAATGAAATTTCTTCTACGCCAAAAATGCATTTGCTGACATTTATTTTCAAGCCGTAGCTATTTAGACGTTCAAATAAAATGTTCAGATGTTCGAGGTGTTGTTCGTGTGAAGTTGATGCAATTAAAATGTCGTCTAAATAAGCAAAACAAAAATCGAGTCCTCGAAGTATTTGATGTATGAATCTCATGAATGATGTTGGTGCATTGCGAAGACCAAAAGGTGTCACATTATATTCATAAAGACCAAATGGGGTCGTAATTGCTGTTTTGGCTTTATCCTCTTCCGCTACTGGGATTTGATAATATGCTGACAAAAGATCTAGTTTTGAGAAAATGATTTTATTTTCCAGAATCTCTGCTACGTCTTCTATACGAGGAATGCTATATCTGTCTGGTACTGTCTGGTCATTCAGCCTGCGGTAGTCTCCACATGTCCTCCAACCATTTCCTTTCTTAACCATGTGAAGTGGACTAGACCACTGAGATTTTGATTGACGTATAATATTATGATCAAGCATGAATTGAAATTCTTGTTTTGCGACTTTCAGCATCTCCGGTGTTAATCTACGTGGTTTGCAAAAGACAGGTTGTCCAGCTTTAGTTATAATTTGATGCTTAAAATCATGTTTTGTTTCATTTGGGGTAATGAATGGTTTAGTCAAATCCGGATACTTCGTCAATAGGTTGGTATATACTCCTGCATCACTTTTTATTGTACTCACCGAATTTGCTTCGCTCACGGAAGTTATTTCGGCAACCACATTCAAATTTGTAGTTCCATCAATTAATCGTTTATTTTTCAAATCAATTAACAGGTTAAATTCTGTAAGAAAATCTGCACCAATTATACCTCTTGAACATTGAGCAATAATAAAGGGCCATTCAAACTTTCTCCTTAATCCAAGGTCGACGTTTAAAATTGTTGTTCCGTACGTAGGTATTTCTGTGTTATTTGCAGCATATAATTTATATTTAGTAGATTTTTGTGTACAGTTTTTACTAGGGGGAATGATCGAAACATCAGCTCCGCTGTCAATGAGGAAATAATTTCCAGAGTTCTTATCTCGCATAATTAAACGGTGATTTGTAGATAGACGACCATTTTCAGTAGACTCGGCAGCACTTGCGGTCGCTACAGTTGCTGCCCGCTCGAGTTTGGGTTTTGCTGCTTCCATTTACAGGGAAGAGTACACTTTTCTGGAATGCACTTCGTTCCAAAACGAAAGTGGTAGTAACAGTATTTACCATCTTTATTAAATCTTGTCTTTAATCTGCTACGATTGCGCGAAGAAGATTGAGAACTATATGACGAACGACTACGACGCATTTCTTTAATTTCTGTTTTCAGCACTTCGATTTGTTTCACTAAATAATCCATGGTGTTTGTTGATGTCATTGTTGCTGATGACGACGGTTGACTTGACGTTTTATTTGTCGTGTCGACAGAGTTGACATGTTTGTTACCAATGTCACAGATTCTGTCACCAATTTCAGCCAGCTTATCCAAATTTTCGTCCGAAATTGTCAGTATATTTGAAATATTGTTTGGTAATTTGTCTAGCCACAATGTTCTAAGCAATTTTTCTGTGATGTTGCTTCCAGCCAAACTTCTCATTTTACGTAGGAGCTGACTGGGTTTCAGCTCTCCCAGTTCGAGCTCGCTGATCAGCTTACGAAACTGTCGTTCATCTGACTGCTTATAAATTGATAGGAGTCTTTGCTTAGCTAAAGGTGTAGCGGTTTGCCGCACTGCTGCTAACAAGATCGAAAATGTTTTCAACGATGCGCGGTTCCAGTTGAGCCATCAGATAGTTGAATTTCGTGTTTTCTGTGATAATGTTATTGATTGTGAACTGCGCTTCCACTTGCGAAAACCATATATCTGGCTTCTCAGTCCAAAAATGTGGAATTTTCACGCTGACCTTCTCAACTCCGAAGCTTGTGCCTTCGATCGCGTTGTTGTCGGGAATCGAATCGTTATTCTCCTCCATTCTTCGTTGTTCTTTATGTTGTTCTTTAGTCGGGGTCACCAATATGTGGGGGCCATGCCAGGCCTCCTATTATTATCAATTGAAACGATTTCTTTGCAATTCAAAATATTATATTGTTCAAGCACAATTTTTACATTTTCGTTATTTTTTTGACAACTCACAAGACGGAACAAAGATTACTAAGAACTTAAACTAAATTCAAATTTCGAAACACTTGTTCCTACACGCCTGTCGTGTGCGAAATTGTGTGGAGACCATGAAATTGCTAAACCAAAGCAATTACTTGGCTTCCCCAGAGCTCTACAATACAATCATTGGTAAGCTCACTCCATTATTGCGATCGCGATGGACTGATTTTGCATACTCGCACACTGGCAACAAATCTAAGCTCGAGCTTATTGTAGATTTCTTAGTACGAGAAGCCGAATTGCAGATTAGGTTCGGCCTGATTCCCGAATCCAGTGCTCATCGTGATGGCGCCAAAGACAAAGTACATGCTCATCGTGATGGCACCAAAGACAAGGTACATGCTCATAGTGACTATACCAAAGATAAGGTACACAGCGTCTCTCATCAAATGTCGACTTCAAAGTCATCGGCGCAGTTCGACAGTGACGGCAAATGTAAGTATTGCCAGGAAGGTAAACATGATGTTGCAATGTTTATGAAATTTGAGTTGCTTCCTATTGATGAGAAATGGCAATGGGTAACCGAAAATAAAGTATGCCACAAATGTCTGATCCGTGGTAAGCACTCATACAGGAGATGTAAGATTTCATGCAAAGTGCCTAATTGCAAATACAGCCCATATCACAATACATTACTTCATAGGCAACCAGAGGTGTCTGCTCACCTTGCAGAACAAGCTACTTCGACTTCTTCACAGCCGACATTCTCTGAGGCTGCGGAGGTTGTGAACCACAGTTTCTCGGACACAGGATCCTTGCGACCATTGCTAAAGGTAGTGGCAGTGACCGTGTCAGGTCCTCAAGGCAGCGTAGATACCTACGCCTTACTCGATGATGGTTCCACGGCTACTCTCATCGACTCTGATATTACAGATATCATTGGTGCTCAAGGGCCCAAATCTTTAATCACTGTCGACTGTATAGGTGGTTTATCAAAGACATCTGAGGTAAACTTTGTTAATATTTCAATCAAAGGTCGCCATAGTTCAGAAACTCATGTAGTAAAAAATGTTCGATCAATTTCCAACCTCGGCATTAGTCGACAATCGTTGGATTCTGACGACATCAAGAAGCATAGCCACTTGGCAGATCTCACTGACTTTCTGTGCTATGACGATGCGAAGCCTAAGCTTTTGATCGGAACGGACAATTGGCATTTAACAATCGCCCATTCCACTCGCCAGGGTAACAGACATCAGCCGGTAGCAATCCTTACCGCTTTAGGATGGGTGCTCTACGGATTCGCTTCCAGCAAAACGGTGCCAATTCACTTTGTAAATCACGCTACAATTTCGAACGAATTCGAAGCATACGAATCCCTGGAAACACTCATCAAAGAGAACTACAAGCTAGACTCTATTGGTATAAGTAAGAATGAATGTCGAAGCATGAGTGAGGAGCGTGCATTAAACATTTTAGACACTACATCTCATTGCTTACCGACAGGCCGTTTTGAAGTAGGTTTATTGTGGCGATCCGATATCAACTCCATTCCTAACAGCTACGACCTCGCTCTCTCGCGCTTCCTAAATTTAGAGAAGAAATTCAAAAGAGACCCCATGTATGCGAAAGCATATATAAAAAACATGAACTCAACATTCGAAAAGGGATACGCAGAAATATGTGCTGACGATCAATCTGAAGAAGGTCTGACTTGGTACCTCCCACACTTCGGCGTGTTTCACCCACAAAAACAAAAATTACGCATAGTATATGATGCCGCTGCCGCTAGCGGAGGTGTGAGCCTTAATGATTTACTGCTACCAGGTCCAGATTTGCTTCAGCCACTCTTGGCCGTACTTATGCGTTTCAGGGAGGGTCTCGTGGCTATTTTATTTATTTATTTATTTATTTATTTTAAACACTGAGAGCTGACAGCTGGTGCGTGTATTCTGTTTATTAATTTATGAGTGCACTTGTATTGTTTTTAAATATTTTTGTGTGTTTGTTTTTGGTTTTGTTTTTTTTTTGTCTAATTGGTTTTTTAAAGAATTAACCGAGGGGGCGCTGACGGTGTCCTCAGATAATTTGTTCCAGGCCCTTACGACCCGGTGCGTCAGAAAATGCTTCCTGGGGTTGGTTCTATGTGTGGGCCATTTTAGTTTTAATGAGTGACCGCGAAGACGTTCTTCAGTGCTCCTTTCGTACATTGACTGTAGACTTGGTACATCGTAGCATTCTGTTAGGATTTTATAGGTTTCTATAATGTCTCCTCGTTGTCTCCTTTCCTCAAGAGTTGTTAATCCCAGTGCCTGTAAGCGATCTTCATATGTTTTATTTTTAATTGATGATACCATCTTTGTTGCTCGCCGCTGTACTCTCTCTAGTAGCTCAATATCTTTTTTAAAATATGGACTCCAAATTTGGTAGCCATATTCAAGTAGTGGTCTTATATATGTCTTGTAGAGTTTCAGAAACAGTTCTGCAGTGATGGAGGAGAAGGCTTTCCTTATTGTATAGAGAAGTGAATTTGCTCTCTTCACTAGCTCAATTATGTGCGCTTCCCATTTTAGATCTTCTGATATCACGACTCCTAAATCCTTTTGCGACTTAACTGGTTGTATTTGGTTTCCACCAATGTTGTATGAGAGCTTTGGGTTTTTAGACCCTATGTGGAGTACTGTACATTTACTGCTGTTGAGTGAAAGTAGCCATTCTTTTGTCCAATGTAGAATTTGGTCAAGGGTGTCTTGTATGGTCTGATGGCTTATAAGAGGGTCTGCAAAAAATTTTGTATCATCGGCAAAGAGCGAGAAGCTGAGTTTCATGATGGCTGGTAGGTCTGTGAGAAATATCCCAAATAAGATTGGCGCGACGATCGATCCTTGCGGTACTCCGCTGAGTACTGGTTGAGGTTCAGATAGTTGTTCGCCAACTCTCACTCGGAACTTTCTATTTGTTAGAAGATCTTTCAGCCACAGTAGTAGTTTTCCACGGAGTCCAAAGTGGTCCAATTTGTGAATAAGTCTGTTTATCGGGACACGGTCGAAAGCTTTTTCATAATCTAAGTATATTATGTCCATTGGCTTACGCTCATCCCATGTTTTGGTCCATATGTTCATGCATTCGAGTAGGTTTGTTATGGTTGAGCGCTTGGGTACAAAACCGTGTTGTTGGCTGATGATAATTTTTTCTTGTGTTAAAAAATGTTCTTAGTGAGTCACAGACAATTTTCTCCATAGCCTTGCATAAAATGCTCGTCAGACTGATTGGGCGGTAGTTCGATGCTGCAAGTTTATCCCCTTTTTTGTATATCGGTGTTACTGTTGCTTCTTTCCAGTCTGACGGTAGTTTGCCAGTTTTAAAGGATAAGGTCATTATAAATGCAAGGTGTTGGCACAACTCTGGGGAACATCTTTTCAAATAGATAGCAGGTATACCATCCGGTCCCATTGATGTTTCATCTTTAAATGTTTTTAATACTTTCAGAACTTTCTCCGGGGTAAACTCCACCATTTCTAAAGTATTCTCTACTCTTGGAACAGCGACTTGTGGTAAGGGGTCATCATTCTCTTGTACAAAAGATTTTTTAAACTGTTCTGCAAATGTGTTTGCTACTTCGAAGTGGTCGGTTATAATTTCTTTTGTGTCGGCTTTCCGCAAAGCTGGCGGTATGCTAACTTTGGAGGATAGTTGTTTCCGGATGTAACCGTAGAAAGCTTTTGGCCCTAAAGTGATTATATTATCCTGCTTTATAATGACTGCTGATATAAGAGAGATGTTCCCTCAAATAAAAATCATTCAGAAAGATAGGAATGCGCAACGTTTTTTATGGCGCGACGATCCTAGCACACCCCTCAAAGAGTACAGAATGTCTTCCATGATGTTCGGTGCTACCTCCAGTCCGTGCTCAGCTATCTACATAAAAAACAAAAATGCAGATGAGCACAAGATTCGTTACCCGGAGGCAGCTCACTCTATTATACATGACCATTACATGGACGATTTCCTGGGAAGTGTTGACGATGTTACTCGTGCTGCTCAACTGATCGCTGACATAACGAAGGTTCACGAAGCCGGATGCTTCGAAATGAGATCTTGGGTATCAAATCGAAAAGAAGCGCTTTGCTATTTACCACCTGAGTTATGTGCGAATAACGTATCTGAGGTCAATCTAGGTCCGAGTAATGGAAATGTACGAGTATTGGGCATGACATGGAACATCATGGAGGACACATTATGTTTCTTGTGAGATCTACCTGAAAATTTACCGACAGAATTGACAAAACGCTCAGCATTGTCGCATCTAATGAAGATTTACGATCCCCTCGGTTTCCTGACTCCACTTATAATTTGGGGCAGAATCCTTTTTCAACAAACTTGGAGTCTGGGAATAGGATGGGATAGTAAATTACCAGATAACGTCGTGGAAAAGTGGACATCATGGTACGACAATTTAAAACTTTTAATCTTAAGCTCCATACCACGATGTTATATCACTAAGAACAACCCTTTTGAACGCCAGCTACATGTTTTCGCTGACGCGAGCGAGCTTGCATATGCATGTGTAGCCTACTGGCGTTTTATATACGATGATGGTAGCGTGACTATGTCATTAATAGGTGGAAAGGCTCGGTTGGCCCCATTGAAGCCAACCTCCATTCCCAGACTAGAACTGCAAGCCGCTCTCATAGCGGCCCGTTTTGCAGTCTACTTAACTGACGCTCATCGATTTAAGCCCTCAAAAATAACCTTTTGGAGCGACAGTTTAACTGTACTAAAGTGGCTGCGTAGCGACGCTCGCACATTCAAACCTTTTGTCGCACATAGGATTGGCGAAATTTTAGAATCAACTGATATCGCCAACTGGAGATACGTCCCATCAGCGCTAAATGTTGCGGACGACGCTACACGAGCCGAACACAAACTTGTTACTTCCTCTCGATGGTTCTCTGGTCCCCCCTTTTTGATCTTACATGAAAATTCTTGGCCCTCAGAGCCATCGACAACGATCTCACCAACTCATGAGGAATTAAAAAAGAAACCTGCTTGCTCAGAGGTGGTGGGGTTGATCGCGAATAATCAACGCAAACTACCTTCACCGGTAGCAGCGGATCCTGCTCGATTCAGCTCTTGGTTACGGTTGATACGCGCTACTGCACGCGCGCAACAATATATTAGAATTCTACGAGAGAAGACATGTTCCAAATTAAATGTTAGTGCATCACTTAGCAGTGAACATGCTTTTGTAAATCCATTACGCACTCGCGTGCAAAAATCTTTGGCCAAACGTCCACTGACTTCTCGACATCCGCGGCCGCCACTAGCTCGCACTCTCGACCCGCTCAAGTTGCAACCTCTCACTGTTCAACACCTAGAATTAGCCGAGATGCAAGTCCTACGCCGCTGTCAAGAAGACACGTTCGCTGATGAAATCCACTGCTTGTCCTCCCAACAGCCTATATTTCCTCACAGCAAACTGCACAAACTCTCCCCGATCATAGCAGAAGATGGACTGCTCAGGCTGAAAGGACGAATAGATGCTGCTCTCTCCGTTCCTCATGAAGTAAAACGACCAGTTATTTTGTTCGGCCCGCATCTCTCGGTACAACTTCTTGTTTTGTACTACCACCGAAAGGCAGCTCATGCGAACACAGAGACTGTTGTCAATCAAATACGACAGAAATATTGGGTCATAAAACTAAGGAGCACTCTAAAAAAGGTGGCATACAACTGTCAGTGCTGCAAAATTGGAAAAGCCACACCGATCGAACCACCCATGGGCAGCCTTCCAATGGAGAGGTTGGCGCATCACCTGAGGCCATTTTCGTTCGTCGGACTCGACTACCTGGGTCCGGTGCAAGTCTCCATTGGAAGGAGATTAGAGAAACGCTATGTAGCACTGTAAACTTGTTTAACTACACGAGCTATTCATCTAGAAGTGGTCAACTGTCTATCTGCAGACTCCGTAATTATGAGTCTTAGAAGATTTATAGCCCGAAGGGGCTCGCCCACGAGAATATTATCTGACAACGGCACTTGTTTCGTCGGCGCTAATACCGAATTGGCCAAAATATATGCCGAAGCAGCTGTAAACTTTTCGACCAACGAAGGCATTGAATGGAAATTCATTCCTCCTGCTGCTCCATTCATGGGCGGCGCCTGGGAAAGACTGGTGCGAAGCGTGAAATCTGCTCTTGCTATAACCCTAAAAGAAACGGAACGGAACGAACGAACGAAGAACGGAACGAAACGGCTATGTAAATAGTTCGTGTTTTCCGTCCAGTTTAGTGTAGCCGACATGAAATGAAGGGAAGCACTGACATGGCACCTAGTTCACCCTGTGTTATGGGCTGACATCACGGATGTTGTAGGTGATGTAGCCAACCGTGTCAGGTTCCATAAAAAAAAAAAAAAAAAAAAAAAAAAAAGAAAGACACCCGAAAGAAGAAACCTTTACGACATTATTATTGGAGGTCGAAGCACTTATCAATTCGCGACCTTTAACGCACATCTCTACGGAACCCACGGACAGCGAGTCATTAACTCCATTTCACTTTCTCCTCGGATCGGCGTCTGGCGCCCCCCTACCGCTTGAGTTAACCGACAAGGACTTGGTTGGACGGAGCCACTACAAGAAAGCTCTCAGGTTAGCAGACCACTTCTGGGCACGCTGGATCGACGAATACCTCCCGACTCTACAGGAAAGGGGACACAAACGGCAGAAACGAACGTCCGCAACAAATTTAAATGTGGGCGATCTAGTGTTGGTGGTCGACGGCACACTTCCTCGAGGAACATGGCCCCGCGGCAAGATCGTGCAGCTGTACCCCGGAAAGGACGGCATAGTGAGGGTGGCGGATGTAGAGACGGTCGCTGGATTACTACGAAGGCCTGCGAAAAAGCTAGTCGTACTACCCGTTTAATGATAACTTAGGGTCACCAAAATAATGAGTTTGGACAATGAATATGGTATCTATCTAATTCAAAATACTGTATTATTAAAATTTTAGGTTTTCACATTTTTGCCACATGTATAACGGTACGTATCAAAGATATTGTATGTTAATGTAGTCAACGAGGAGTTGGACCCATACATTAATTCCTCAGTCAATGAAACTTTGATAATATCTTGGAGTAATGTTCGGAATTACTACTGACAAATAATCCAACATTTTTTTTTACGGGAAGTTGGGTATATTCAAAGAAAAGTGAAAATTTAATATAACTCCTATAGACAAATTGCTCCGTCCAAAGTTACTTCGCCATAGGGTAGGTATTATTTATATGAATAAGTACGTAAATAAATCCAACATTTTTTGTATATGGAAATAGTGAATTAAAAACAAAATGTGTTTTTTTACTATATTTTTCTCGGCAAAATTGCTCAGTCGGTTCTTTAATCGGAATATGCCTTAGTATTATTATGTACATCAATAAGCATAAGAATCCAACAACTTTTTTATATGCATCATTTTTTTTCAAGGTGACGGCCGAAACTCTGTTCCGCAAAATTCCTCCGTCCGTTTTTATTGTACAATTATGATTAAGAATTTTGAAGAAAATTATTTGCAAAAGAATCCAACAAAAAATCCATCGGCAAGTTTAAAAAACAAGCGGGCCAAGACGGGCGCGGTGCGCAGAGGAGCGGCCGGCCGCGGGAGGCGAGAGACGCGGCATTTTCCCCTCCTCTGCGTCCATGCTGCGCCGCGCCGCCCCTGGCGCGCCGCTGAAGTTGGCGTGCGGTGTGTGCTAACCAGGGACTGAAAACCGGTTCGAAATGGGGTTCGGGTTCTCCGAACCGGTTCGAAGAACCTTATTAACGAGCGAACCAGTTTGGTCGCGAACCGGTTCAAAAAAACCCGAACCTGAAGCCTAAAAACCGGTTCAGAACCGGTTTGGACCTCTAATATTAACCGGTTCGCAGCAGGGTACGAAATGGGGTGGAAACCTATATACATTTTTTTGGACTTTGGGCTTCTTTTTTAATGTAAAATATTGTTGTTTTATGTATTTAATAAAATAAAAAAATAGGTGGTTCATTTTTATAGCCTAATCGATTCAGTTTCATAACAGTAACAAAAAATTCTTAATTATCATTATGACATAACACGTGTAAGTTGGTAAAAAAAATCAAATTCTTTCTATTCCATACTAATAAAACTAAAATTGTGGTTTTTCACAATTTCTGAAAGAAAGGGATCTATGTGTTGGAAGACTTTTTTGTTCCTGGCATGAAACTGAAATGATTAAGAAATTTTTTTTTTTACATTTTACATAGAAAAAATGTTTTTGTGCGAACAAAAATTATTTGTTCTTCAAAAGTGATCTATTTCCGATACAGAACCCTCTCTTAGCGTACTATTAACTAATTTTGAAAGAAATTATATAAGGTGCTTCGTTATTCATCTCAAGTAAACACGTTACGCAAAAAAAATTATATGTTTTTAGCATAACTTTTCGAGAAATTTTCAAACGCAGAACAGCTGTTTATTGTAAGTAAGTCACAAGGTCACTAGACCTGTGTGTAACAGTAGGTAGCTTGCATTGTACGGGGTCAATGACCGTTGTATGTCCAAACGCAGAACAGCTGTTTGTTGTAAGTAAGTCACAAGGTAACTAGACCTGTGTGTAACAGTAGGTAGCTTGCATTGTACGGGGTCAATGACCGTACTATGTTCAAACGCAGAACAGCTATTGTTGTAAGTAAGTCACAAGGTCACTAGGCCGCCGCCGCTCTAAAACTAGCTACCTACCTACCTACCTACCTACGTGTGCGGTGTGTGTGCCTACGTTTCTTGTTTGCAAGGGTCTATAGCCTTGATTGGTTTTTACAGCTATTTGATTTAATTTTTTTGTTAGGAGATGTTAGGAGAAACAATGCTCCTATAAACATGTTTTTTTTTGCGTAAAGTGTTGAGCTGAACGGGACATGACAAAAAAATAATAATAATGATAATGATAATGACGAACCATACTGAATATGCATATGTCTCAGTGAAATATTGTTATTGTTGTGTGTTCTTTATGGCGAAATAAATATCTGAATCTGAATCTGTTTGTTTGAGCGCGTATGTAACCCTCCCGAAGTTATTGACATAAATAACGAAGCACCTTATATAGGGAGTTAAAGCTGTTCGCGTCTGTGACACCTCATGGTCCTTAAGTCACACGTGCCTCCTGGGTGGTGCCAAATGAACAGCAGTTAGCGTGTGGGAGATCTTCGGATCGACTGGGTTCGCGACCACACCCTGGGAGAATCAATTATTTGTTTAATTTTTATTTTATTTTTATTTATCTCTTTATTTCAGCCAACTAGGGCCATATTGACAATACATATTAAATGTCTTAACCTAAGAACTAAAATTACTTTTTCTCCACTTGTGTCTGTACGGGTCCCAATAGAGACCCGTATGCGTCATATTAGTCTGCTGACGCGGTGAATCAGGTGCGCGTAGAGTGGGCGCAGATTGCGTCCGCGGCACGGGCGTCGGCAGCGGCGCGGGCGTCGGCAGCGGCGCGGGCGTCGGCAGCGGCGCGGGCGTCGTCGGCGGCGGCGCGGGTTGCGTCTCCTGAATGTGCAGGACGGCAGTTGTAGACAGCTCCGGCGCGGCCTCAGCATACTTATGGCGCGCGACCTCACGATGAAGGTCGCGATTGTAGCGCCGGAACACCACCCCGGAGGGCCAAAACTCACTGCGAAGGAATGTCTTCACCTTCTCGGCAGGAATGCACAGCTTGAAAGCGCAAAAGTTCGTGTCAGCCCAGTGAGAAGGAAGAGCCTCGACACTCTCAACTCGCTCACCCTTATCCTGGACGTGGCGGATGAGGTCCTCGATCTTCATGTACTTTCGCAGGCGAGACACGTAGATGAGAGCCGTGCGGGGAGCTGCCTTCAAACAGCTCTCTTCAGGGGGCGCAGATCCGCGCTTATTGCACCTCTTCCTTCTTTTCTTCCTGCTCTCGACGAGTACGAACCCGTCTTTGTCACGTGCAGCCTCCTGCCGACAGTCGGGACGCGGTTCCAAGCGCGGGGATACCATTGTTGTTTTCTCCACCGTTTTACTGATACGCTTCGTCATAGATCCGCGTCGCCTTTTCGGACGAGCGGCAACGGGGCGGGTGGGCAGAGGAGCGGGAGGGGTGAGCAGTGTAGAAGTCGAGGCATCAACAGCACCATCAGCGCTTACGTAGCATACCGGCGTCGATGTGCAATCGCTGGGTGACGACACTTGAGCACCTCGCCTGCGCATATTGATGTTGCGTACACTCAGCGTTTCGTTCGGTGTTCCCACTTGCGGAATGCGATCAGGCTGCAGAGACGGGGTTATCGGCCGGAGTGACTCGGAACATGACAATTTCTCAACTGCCTGTTTCAGCTGTTGAACTTCCGGGACGAGAGATGTTGGCCCCTACGCCGCTGTCGCTCCACAGTTTCCCTTCAGTTGAGCTATGTCCGCTTTTATGATCACCAAATCTTTCAGGAAGGCCGTAACGTCGACGTGGTCGAAGGACACAGGCGGCAACTTATTGAGGTCGTACGCGACGAACCTTGGCACGTCGTCGGGGTCTGTCGGCTTTAAGATGGTGATGATGTCCTGGATAGTCTTCTTCTTCCGATTTTCTCCCTTGCGAGTCGGCCTTCTTGACGGAATGCACGCACAAAGCAGAACTCTCGCGGTCTCAACGTCATCTTCGGTGAAGGCGGACTCACAAATCCGGATGATGCTGAAGGCTGATCTTCGGTGAAGGCTAGTACTTCGTTCACAACCATATTGCATTTATCGCACGCCATTTTCGCTTACTTCGCAGGTGCGTCTAGAGTGCATCGTGTGCGCGTCCGTCGCCGACCGATGCAAGCTCAGTACTATTATACCGCCATAACAGTTCACTGTGTTCCGGTGCACCTCCCGGGGACCCAAAAGCAGGTGGGGATGGCTGTGGGGAGGAGTAGGTCAGTAATCCCGACGCGGATTCGCTGTTCCGACGTGATGCATCGACACGGTTGACAGGGAGACTCGGTGAGACGGTTATTCCGCTGGCCGCCCGCCGGTGGTACAGGGGCCCAATCGCGTCTAACCAACGCGAGAGGCTGCCCTGGTAAACCGGCGCATAATCCCGGAGTGGTCCGTCGTGCCGGTTGGTGAACGGAGTAGGGGTCCCGGCGGCCACTTCCGGGGGGAGGGGAGGGGGGGGGGACCGGGGGCCCTTCCGTCTTCCGTGTCGGCGCACCACTAACCTGAGCAGTAAGCGATGGTCCACGCTTTGCCCGTGAATCACCACAGCCACCCTTCACGCTCTTTCCTCCCCTCTTACTACAACCATGGCAGTACAAAGAAAGAACAACTTTCAATCAGCTGTGCACACCCCTTTTTTTTATTTTTTTATTGATAGCGCGACATGTGGCATCTTTTCACCTACAAGTAGGTGTCTAACGATGCCCATGGACATTCTGTGATGCACGGGGATTGCGAATGCCATGCCGGCCTGATAGGAGCCTTTTCACGCCCCTTTTGAAGAACGCCAGGTTGTACTTGGGAGGAAATAGATGGGCAGGGAGTGCGTTCCACATTTTCCCGGTTCTGTGAATAAAAGATCTACAGAACCGGTTGGTGCGCATCCGTGGTAGGTCGATTGAGTAGGGGTGCATCCCCTGCCCAGTACGCGTGGTGCGGAGGTGGAATGGGGACGGCGGAATCGCGTTAAACAGCTCCTCCGAACACTCCCCATGAAATAGACGATAGAACACACTTAGGGAGCCGACGTCCCTACGGAGTTGCAGTGGTTCTAAGTCGCGGGACACCGCAGGGTCACCCACCAGTCGCACGGCACGACGCTGGATTGAGTCTAGCGGCGCAAGCTGGTATTTAGCTGAGCCGTCCCACAAGTGCGAGCAGTACTCCAAGCAGGACCTAACCTGTGTTTTATACAGCGTCAGTTTTTGGCCCGACGTGAAGTACCGCCGCACCTTGTTTAGTACGCCCAGATTTTTTGAGGCCAGCTTGGCCTTGCCCTCAATGTGGCGCCGGAAGTTCAATTCGTGCGACAGTTCGACACCGAGGACCTCGAGGTGGTCGCTTAATTTCAGCGACGTGTTTTGGAAGGAAGGAGCTGGCGTGAACGCCGTTCTCTTCGCACTGAACGCACACACTTGTGTCTTCGATGCGTTGAACACGACCAAGTTGCTCCGGCCCCATTCGGCAATAGACTGGAGTGTTTGCTCGAGTTCAGACACAAGTGCTAGCCTCTTCTCATCCACAACTTTCCGTCCGGCTGAAGGGTGACTGGTGTAGGATCCGTGTGCCGTACTGTCGTCTGCATAACAATGTATGTTGCCGAGTGGCAGCATATCATTGATATGGAGAAGAAACAGCGTGGGAGACAACACAGAACCCTGTGGTACACCGGCATTCACTGACATGGCGTCCGACGAGCAGCCGTCCACGAGGACCTGAATGCTACGCCCATGTAGGAAGTCGGTGACCCAGTCACAAAGGCCAGAGGGGATTCCGTACGCCGGCAGCTTGCCCAGAAGTGCTTTGTGCCAGACCCGGTCAAATGCCTTGGCAATATCGAGTCCAATTGCCAAGGATTCACCGTACCCTTCAAGCGCTTTCCCCCAAAGGTGAGTGACGTACGCTAGGAGATCACCAGCTGATCGGTTTGGCCGGAAGCCGTATTGCCGATCGCTGATGAGATTATTTGTCTCTAGGTACGTCATGAGCTGCGTATTGACTACGCGCTCCATCACCTTGCAGAGGAGGGAGGTGATTGCTATGGGTCGGTAGTTTGACGGGTCAGAGCGATCGCCCTTTTTTGGGACAGGCTAAACGAAAGCTGATTTCCAAGCTGCCGGCACGCGGCCAGTTGTGTACGAGAGGCGAAAGAGGCGCGTCAGTACTGGAGCCAGCTCGGGAGCACACTTTTTCAACACCAATGCAGGCACTCTGTCCGGTCCACTCGCTTTCCTCACGTCTAGGGCAAGAAGCTCCTTCCGCACAGTTCTCTGTCGGAACTGCACTTCTGGCATGGAGTTCTCACACCTAGGTATGGATGGAGGAGAAGCTCCCCCATCATCTAGGTGGGAATTCCCCGCAAAAAGATATACCAGAAGGTCTGCTTTATCTTTTGCGGAGTGAGCGAGTGATCCGTCAGTGCGCTGTAGAGGTGGAAGTGAGGGGCGGCAGAAATTCGACTCGACAGTTTTGGCGAGAGACCAGAACTCACGGCTCCCAGTCGGGTACCCGTTCAGCCTATCGCCAATTCCGCCGATATGCTCGAATTTAGCCCTGGCGATAGCCCTCTTGCAGGATCTGGAGAGGCGGTTGTAGTTCTTCTTCAATTCGGAGATATATGGATCACGTCTTGCACGAGCACGTGACCATGCTCGATATGCCGTAGCTTTAGCCGCGGCAGCATCGGCACAGTCCCGGCTGTACCAGGGTTTGCTCTTACCTCCGAGGCGAAGGGAGGCATTGGGAACAAACATGTCCATACCACCCAGAATCACCTCGGCAACGGTATTGGCACATTCCGACGGATTGTCCGAATTGAAGCATAGCTCTCTCCAAGGGTAGGATGCAAAATGCTCTCGCATTCCATCCCAATCTGCCGACGCGTAGTGCCAAATTCGACGGGCTCCTTCAGTTCGGGTCTGAGGGGGCGACGAAGGCACTGTAGATCCCACTAGGCAATGGTCGGAGGAGCCAAGAGGAGCGCTCACTGTTACCTTATACCCAGCAGGATTAGACGTCAGCAGAAGATCCAGCAAGTAGGGTGTATGACCGTCTATGTCTGGTATTCTGGTAGGTTGATCTACCAGCTGAGACAGGTCATACGTCAGGGCGAAGTCGTAAGCGGCTCTCCCCGCGAAATCGGTTCTGTTGGAGCCAAGCCACACCTCGTGGTGGGCATTAAAGTCCCCAACGAGTACCATGTCTGCTGTAGGGAACCGCTCTTGGACTTCGTCTGCCGCTCTACTCAGGTGCTCAAATAGGCGAGCTGTCTCCGCAAGCGTTGTAACGAGTCGAGTGATAGTACTCGTGTGACTCGAGTCAAGCCTAAAACTCGTCAACTCGAGTAGGATTCGGAGCGAAACCGAGTCGGACTCGTATTCGTACGGACAAGCAGTCAAGTCAGGCAGTCTGCCCACTCGCTTCGCTCGACTCGAGTGCACGCACTCGGACGACTGACTGATCGCGAATGCGAGTTGACGAACGAATACAAAATAGTACTCGACTCGCGGCCTTGAGAGACTGACTGACGGCGACGACACGCCGGCCGACCGACCAAACTCGAGTAGACCGACTCGAGTCGCAGTCTCTCAAGGCCGCGAGTCGCCGAGTATTTTGTATTCGTTGGTCAACTCGCATTCGCACATTCAGTCATCCGAGTGCACTCGAGTCGAGCGCGTGGAGTGGGTGACGCGATCTGCTGCTGCGAGACAGTTGAATTCATTTGATTGAACTGGTGACGCGCTGTACGAGATTAGTGACTTAAAATTATTTAAGGAGCTATTATTTAAGAATTAAATAATGATTCCGAGACTAATAAATAGAAAATCTATAGCGAGTGTTTTTGTATTCGAGTCGCAACTCGAGTTATAGATGTTTTCAACTCGAGTCACTCGAGTCGTCCATGTATTCGACTCGTAACAAGACTACTCCGCATCACCCGAGTGCGACCTGTAGACGCAGGCGTACACGCGCGATTCCGACCCCAGATCCACGTGGACCCAGAGTACTGAAGACGTGAGGTCTTCTAGACAGCGCAGGCGACGACAGCAAATATCCGCCCTAGCAAACAAGCATACCCCGGCACGGGAACGGAAGGCTTCTTCCAGGTTGTACCCGGGGTAGTGCAAGTACGACGTGTCGGCTGGGCGAGATATTTGCGTCTCCGTCAGAAAGAATAAAGCCGGCTTCGCTGTCTCCAAATGGTGGTGGACGCCATCCAAATTGGAGTGCAATCCTCGCACATTTGTTACGTCCACGCTGAAATGTGTGGGGTTGTGCACCGCTGAGCAAACGTTTATTCTTTTGTTTTGTGCTGCCATTATTATTGAAGGGGGGAGAGAAAGCATTGAGAGGTGCCTGCGACGATTTACGGGCAAAGCGTGGATCGTGGCTTCATCACTATGTGCTCAGGATAGTGGAGCGCCGACACGATGGACGGAAGGGCCCCCGGTCCCCCTCGGAAGTGGCCGCCGGGACCCCTACAACCGGTCACCATCCGGCACGACGGACCACTCCGAGATTATGCGCCGGTTGACCAGGGCAGCCTCTCGCGCTGGTTAGGCGCGATTGGGCCCCTATACTACCCGGCGGGCGGCCAGCGGAACAACCGTTTCACCGGGTCTCCCTGGCCATCGTGTCGATGCACTACCCCTGGGCAGTGATTCGGCTTTTAGAGCCACTGGCCCACTCCTCGTCACAGCCAGCCCCTCCTGCTACTGGGTCCCCGGGATGTACACCGGAACGCAGATAACTGTTATGGCGGTGTAATTGTTCCCGGGGTGTGGTGGCGACCCAGGCGATCCGAGGATCTCCCACACGCTGTTTACTGTTCATTTAGCACCACCCAGGAGGCACGTGTGACTTAAGGACCTTAAGGTGTCACGGACGCGAACAGCGATACCCCCCAAGTACACCACTATTTAGCGTTGACTTGACCAACGTGCGGGGGTTGCACACCAATCTTAATGCCGTCAATCACCACGTGAAGAGGATGAAGCCGGCCTTGCTTTCTCGACGAAAACGCAAATATCTCGCCCTGCCGACACTTCTTACCTGCACCACCCCGGCTACACCCTGGATGAAGCCTTCCGCTGGCGAGCCGGAGTCTGCCTGTTTGTCAGGGCTGATATTTCCTGTCGTCGCCTGCGCTGCATTGAGGACTCCGAGCTCTCAATACTCTGGCCCCACGTGGATCTGGGAACGGTGTCGGGGGTCCCAATAGGTCGCACTCTGGCAATGCGGAGACAGCTCGGTTATTCGAGTACCTGAGTGGAGCGGTAGACAAAGTCCAAGAGCGGTTCCCCACCGCGGATTTGGGTTTCCTTGGAGACTTCAATGCCCATGACAAGGCATGGCTAGGCTCCAGGAGAACTGACTTTGCGGGGAGAGCCGCCTACGACTTCGCCCTGACGCATGGCCTGTCTCAACTGGTGGACCAGCCCACCAGGCTGCCAGATATAGACGGTCATGGACCCTCTCTGCTGGATCTTCCGCTGACACAAACCCCACTGGATATAAAGTCTCAGTGAGAGCCCCGCCGGGTTCTTCTGATCATTGTTTAGTGGGGTCCACGGTGTCATCTTCGCCTCCTCAGTCCCGTACTGGAGGAACGCGTCGAATTTGGCACTACGCGTCAGCAGATTAAGATGAGATGCGAGAACACTTCGCATCCTACCCTTGGAGAGAGATCTGCTTCAGTTCTTACGATCCGTCAAAATGCGGTAATACCGTTGCCGATGTGGTTCTGGGGGCAAAGGAAATGTTTATTCCCAGCGCCTCTGTCCACCTCGGTGGTAAAAGCCAACCATCGTACAGCCGCGACTGTGCTGATGCTGTCGCAGCTAAATGCACAGCTTATCGGGCATGGTCGCGTGCCCGTGCCGGACGTGAATCAAACGTATCCGAACAGACGATGGAATACAACCGCCTCTCCAGATCCTGCAAAAGGGTTATTGCCAGGGCCAAATTTGACTACATCGGCGACAGACTGAACCAGCACCCAACTGGGAGCTGTGAGTTCTGGTCTCTCGCCAAATCTGTCGAGTCGAATTTCTGCCGCTCCTCTCTTCCACCTCTGCAGTGTCCTGGAGGCTCACTTGCCCACTCCGCAAAGGAGAAAGCCGACTTACTGGTATCTCTCTTTGCGGGGAACTTCAACCTGGACGATGGGGGTGCCACTCCCCCAGCCATACCTAGGTGTGAGAACTCCATGCCGGAAGTACAGTTTCGATAACAGACTGTACTGGCGGAGTTTCTCTCCCTATACGTCAGGAAAGCGTGTGGGCCGGAATGGATTCCTGCATTGGTGTTAAAATAGTGTGCTCCCGAGCTGGCTCCAGTGCTGACGCGCCTATTCCGTATCTCCTACTCCAATGGCTGTGTGCCGGCGGTCTGGAAATCTGCGTTTGTGCAAGCGGACCCCAAAAGGGTTTTTTTTATTGACAGCGCGTCGTATGGCGCCGAGCCACCCATAAGGCGTCTAACGACGCCCATGGACATTCCGTCGTATGCGGGGGTTCCGAATGCCATGCCGAGCATTGCTTATGGTGCCCATTCACGGCCCTCTTGAAGGACCCGAGACTGTACTTGGGGGGAAATATATGTGCAGGGAGAGCGTTCCAGGGTTTACCGGTTCTGTAGAGGAAAGATCTGCAGAATCGATTGGTACGCATCCGCGGTAAGTCCAGCGTGTAGGAATGCAATCCCTGCCCAGTGCGCGTGGTGCGAAGGTGGAAAGGGGACGGCGGGATCACATTAAACGGCCCCTCCGAGTACTCCTCACGGAATAAGCGATAGAATACACTTAGGGAGCCGACATCCCTACGGTGTTGCAGTGGTTCTAGATCGCAGGACACTTCGGGGTCACCTACTAGTCGCACGGTTCGACGCTGGATTGAGTCCAGAGGCGCAAGCTGGTATTTGGCAGAGCCATCCCACAGGTGCGAGCAGTACTCCAAGCAGGACCTGATCTGCGATTTATAGAGAAGCAGCTTTTGGTGTGAAGTACCGTCGCACCTTATTGAGTACGCCCAGCTTTTTAGAAGCCAGCTTGGCCTTCCCCTCGATATGGCGACGAAAGTTCAGGTCGTGCGACAGTTCGACTCCGAGGATCCCGAGGTGTTCACTTAATTTAAGCGACGTGCCTTGGAATGAAGGAACCGGTGTGAACGCCGCTCTCTTCGCACTGAACACGCGAACTTGTGTCTTGGAAGCGTTGAACTCGACCAAATTACTACGGCCCTATTCGGAAATAGAGTCGAGTGTGTGTTCGAGCTCAGACACAAGTCTTCGCCTCTTCTCATCCACAACATCCCGACTGGCTGAAGGGTGACTGGTGTAGGATCCGTGTGCCGTACTGTCATCAATGTATGTTGTCCAGAGACAGCATATCATTGATATGCAGAAGAAACAGCGTGGGTGACAACACAGATCCTTGGGGTATGCCGGCGTTCACTGACATGTCCGACGAGCAACCGTAGTGCACGGTTGCTGAATGAATGCTACGCCCATGCAGGAAGTCGGCGAAGAAACAAGAAACAAGAAACAAGAAACGTAGGCACACACACCGCACACGTAGGTAGGTAGGTAGGTAGGTAGCTAGTTTTAGAGCGGCGGCGGCCAAGTGACCTTGTGACTTACTTACAACAATAGCTGTTCTGCGTTTGAACATAGTACGGTCATTGACCCCGTACAATGCAAGCTACCTACTGTTACACACAGGTCTAGTTACCTTGTGACTTACTTACAACAAACAGCTGTTCTGCGTTTGGACATACAACGGTCATTGACCCCGTACAATGCAAGCTACCTACTGTTACACACAAGTCTAGTGACCTTGTGACTTACTTACAATAAACAGCTGTTCTGCGTTTGAAAATTTCTCGAAAAGTTATGCTAAAAACATATAATTTTTTTTTTGCGTAACGTGTTTACTTGAGATGAATAACGAAGCACCTTATATAATGTCTTTCAAAATTAGTTAATAGTACGCTAAGAGAGGGTTCTGTATCGGAAATAGATCACTTTTGAAGAACAAATAATTTTTGTTCCCACAAAAACATTTTTTCTATGTAAAATGTAAAAAAAAAATTTCTTAATCATTTCAGTTTCATGCCAGGAACAAAAAAGTCTTCCAACACATAGATCCCTTTCTTTCAGAAATTGTGAAAAACCACAATTTTAGTTTTATTAGTATGGAATAGAAAGAATTTGATTTTTTTTACCAACTTACACGTGTTATGTCATAATGATAATTAAGACTTTTTTGTTACTGTTATGAAACTGAATCGATTAGGCTATAAAAATGAACCACCTATTTTTTTTATTTTATTAAATACATAAAACAACAATATTTTACATTAAAAAAGAAGCCCAAAGTCCAAAAAAAATTTATATAGGTTTCCACCCCATTTCGTACCCTGCTGCGAACCGGTTAATATTAGAGGTCCAAACCGGTTCTGAACCGGTTTTTAGGCTTCAGGTTCGGGTTTTTTTGAACCGGTTCGCGACCAAACTGGTTCGCTCGTTAAAAAGGTTCTTCGAACCGGTTCGGAGAACCCGAACCCCATTTCGAACCGGTTTTCAGTCCCTGGTTAGCACACACTGCACGCCAACTTCAGCGGCGCGCCAGGGGCGGCGCGGCGCAGCATGGACGCAGAGGAGGGGAAAATGCCGCGTCTCTCGCCTCCCGCGGTCGGCCGCTCCTCTGCGCACCGCGCCCGTCTTGGCCCGCTTGTTTTTTAAACTTGCCGATGGATTTTTTGTTGGATTCTTTTGCAAATAATTTTCTTCAAAATTCTTAATCATAATTGTACAATAAAAACGGACGGAGGAATTTTGCGGAGCAGAGTTTCGGTCGTCACCTTGAAAAAAAATGATGCATATAAAAAAGTTGTTGGATTCTTATGCTTATTGATGTACATAATAATACTAAGGTATATTCCGATTAAAGAACCGACTGAGCAATTTTGCCGAGAAAAATATAGTAAAAAAACACATTTTGTTTTTAATTCACTATTTCCATATACAAAAAATGTTGGATTTATTTACGTACTTATTCATATAAATAATACCTACCCTATGGCGAAGTAACTTTGGACGGAGCAATTTGTCTATAGGAGTTATATTAAATTTTCACTTTTCTTTGAATATACCCAACTTCCCGTAAAAAAAAATGTTGGATTATTTGTCAGTAGTAATTCCGAACATTACTCCAAGATATTATCAAAGTTTCATTGACTGAGGAATTAATGTATGGGTCTCCATACATCAAAACTCCTGGTTGACTAGTGTATGTATCAAAGGGTTGGGTACAGGACAGGACAGAATTGTATAATTTGTTTTTTTTTTAACCAAAAAAGGGGACCATGTTACTGGTTGCACATAATTTTATAAAAAAAAATATATAATCAAAATTATAACATGTCAAAAAATAACAAGAAATAAAAGTTCATTGGAAAAAAGTTTATTTTAATTTTCCATCAACAATAGGTTGGTTTGGACGAGTGTCCCATACTTCTACTAATACACTTGGTGACGAGGGTCTGATGATGGAGTCAGGAGGTGTACAGTGGAACTTTTCAACCGTTACTAGTAACCCCCTCGAGTTTGGGCTCATTTGGTTTGTTTGGATGAGTGTCCCATACTTCTACCAATACACTTGGTGACGAGGGTCTGATGATGGAGTCAGGAGGTGTACAGTGGAACTCTTCAACCGTTACTAGTAACTCCCTCGAGTTTGGGCTCTTTTGGTTGGTTTGGACGAGTGTCCCATACTTCTATCAATACACTTGGTGACGAGGGTCTGATGATGGAGTCAGGAGGTGTACAGTGGAACTCTTCAACCATTACTAGTAACCCCCTCGAGTTTGGGCTCATTTGGTTTGTTTGGACGAGTGTCCCATACTTCTACCAATACACTTGGTGACGAGGGTCTGATGATGGAGTCAGGAGGTGCACAGTGGAACTCTTCAACTGTTACTAGTAACCCCCTCGAGTTTGGGCTCATTTGGTTGGTTTGGACGAGTGTCTCCTACTTCTACCAATTCACTTGGTGACGAGGGTCTTATGATGGAGTCAGGAGGTGCACAGTGGAACTCTTCAAATGTTACTAGTAACCCCATCGAGTTTGGGCTCATTTGGTTGGTTTGGACGAGTGTCCCATACTTCTCCCAATACACTTGGAGACGAGGGTCTGATGATGAAGTCAGGAGGTGTACAGTGGAACTCTTCAACCGTTACTAGTAACCCCCTCGAGTTTGGGCTCTTTTGGTTGGTTTGGACAAGGGTCCCATACTTCTATCAATACACTTGGTGACGAGGGTCTGATGATGGAGTCAGGAGGTGTACAGTGGAACTCTTCAACCATTACTAGTAACCCCTCGAGTTTGGGCTCATTTGGTTTGTTTGGACGAGTGTCCCATACTTCTACCAATACACTTAGTGACGAGGGTCTGATGATGGAGTCAGGACGTGCACAGTGGAACTCTTCAACTGTTACTAGTAACCCCCTCGAGTTTGGGCTCATTTGGTTGGTTTGGACGAGTGTGCCATACTTCTCCCAATACACTTGGTGAGGAGGGTCTGATGATGGAGTCAGGAGGTGTACAGTGGAATCTTCAACCGTTACTAGTAACCCCCTCGAGTTTGGGCTCGTTTGGTTGGTTTGGACGAGTGTCCCATACTTCTACCAATACACTTGGTGGCGAGGGTCTAATGATGGATTCAGGAGGTGGACAGTGGAACTCTTCAACTGTTACTGGTAACCCCCTCGAATTTGGGCTCATTTGGTTGGTTTGGACGAGAGTCCCATACTTCTACCAATACACTTGGTGACGAGGATCTGATTATGGAGGCAGGAGGTGGACTGTTGAACTTAAATAAAACAAAAATAAGGATCAGGCAGGATATTTGTTTGAATCCACCCAAGTTAAGGTTTCTGTATTGTCCCGAGAACTGTGTGGCGTTAGGGTGGCTAAAATGATACGTTGTTAGCGATACACCACCCAAGTCAACGTTTGAAACGTGCCGAGGACTGTGTGGCATTAGGGTGGATAAAAATTATACGTCGTTAGCGTTTCAACTTCAAGGCTGGCCACATCTTGTTGTATGAGAGCCTTGCGCCACTACATGGACCTCAGGGAGGGGGTTGTCTGTTATTGGTCTAATACTCGTGGGAACAACATGAAAGAAAAAAATTATAAAAAAAATCCAACTAAAAACGAGTAAATAAAAAAATAGGTAAACAATTTTTTAAGTTAAACGGTTTTATTAAAAAAAAACAGCTGTACAAAAAATTAGAAAAAAATCAGCTATACAAAAACTAGAAAATAATAAGGACACAAACCTGGGCCTTCTTAAGATTTTACGTCTGGGTAAGAAATCGTCAATACTAGCGTGCTGTCTTCTCATGTCGGATGCCAAAGGGCACTTTGTGTCGCTGCGTCAGCGGAATAAGTAATAAATTGAGACTTTTAACAGACTAATATAAAAACGTGGGGCGCATGTTATTACGTATATTATACGCCCCACGTTTTTATATTGATGATCTGATGATGATTTCAAAATTAGATTTTAGGATTTTAAATGATTTTAAATAATTTTATCCGTACTGGGGGTGGCTTTGAAGAGGGGGGTTGAGGTAGGGGGGAGGGCTCCGCGGGGAGAGGGGAAGGAGGGATAATTTAATCTTTATCTTCTTTTCTCTATCTATACTTCTTATAAAAGGAAACGTCTGTTTGCACGTATGTATGTATGTTTAAGGTAAACTCGGAAGCACTTAACAGATTTTGATACGGTTTACATCAATGTAAAGAGTAGTTCTTCAGGCTCACTATAGGCTATACTACTACACTATAGGTATAAAATAAAGAATTACGTGTTTCAGCGTTTTTGCTAAATCAACCCTTAAATTAAAATAGGGGATGATTTCAAAATTAGATTTTAGGATTTTAAATGATTTTAAATAATTTTATCCGTACTGGGGGTGGCTTTGAAGAGGGGGGTTGAGGTAGGGGGGAGGGCTCCGCGGGGAGAGGGGAAGGAGGGATAATTTAATCTTTATCTTCTTTTCTCTATCTATACTTCTTATAAAAGGAAACGTCTGTTTGCACGTATGTATGTATGTTTAAGGTAAACTCGGAAGCACTTAACAGATTTTGATACGGTTTACATCAATGTAAAGAGTAGTTCTTCAGGCTCACTATAGGCTATATACCATAAAGTTAAATAGCCTTAGGGTTGAGCAGTATCAAAGAAAACGGAATTTAGTGTCTAATGGTCGTAATAGATGGCGTGAGCAGTTCTGTTGCGTTGCGTTGGTGTAGATAGATGCTTTTAGTAGAAGAGACGAATAGAATAATAAAGGTATAAAGAGTAGATATCTATACTTATAAAATTGTTTGTCCTGACCGACTGATCTATCAACGCACAGCCAAAAGTACTAAGTCTAGAAAGCTGAAATTTGGAACATAGGTTTATTTCATAACGTAAGCATCCGTTAAGGATTTTTGGAAATTACAACTTTAAGGGGGGAGATGGGGACGACGACTTTGTATGAAAGTCTTTGTTATTTGAAGTTAGAAACATGAAAATATGAATTACAGCTGCTGAGAATAAATCACGAAAGACGTGTTTCAGGGTTTTAGGTTGTCAAATTTTAAAGGGCGGGGGTGGGGGGGGGGGGGGGGGTGGAATTGGGGGTGCCCGTGGCCTCGCCCTTAGTTACGTAGGTACTTTCTTCGAGAAGGTTTACTGTATTCCAGAATGCAGCTTAGCCTGAAGCCTCGCCTTTAGCTACTTAATTTATTTAAGAAGGTTTAACGTTTACCTAAACGCAGCTCGGCCTTCAGCCTCGCCCATAGTTACTTACTTTGATCGAGAAGGTTTATCCTCTTCCTGAACGCAGATCGGCCTTCGGCTTCATCCATAGTTTATACTTACTTTCACTGAGATGGTTTATAGCCTTCGGCCTCACCCTCAGTTACTTACATTCTTCGAGATGGTTTATAGCCTTCCTGAACGCAGGTCAGCCTTCCGCCTCGCCCTTAGTTACTTACTTACTTCGAGAAGGTTTATGGTCTTCCAGAACGCAGCTCGGCCTTCGGCCCCGCCCTCAGTTATTTACTTTCTTCGAGAAGGTTTATAGTCTTCCTGAACGCAGCTCCGCCCTCGGCCTCGCCCTCACTTACTTACTTTCTTCGATAAGGTTTATGGTCTTCCTGAACGTAGCTCGGCCTTCGGCCTCGCCCTTACTTACTTACTTTCTTAGATAAGGTGTATCGCCTTCCTGAACGCAGCTCGGCCTTCGGCCTCGCCCTCAGTTACTTACTGTATTCGAGAAGGATCATCGTCTTTCTGAACGCAGCTCGGCCTTCGGCCTCGCCCTTAGTTACTTACGTTTTTCGAGAAGGTTTATAGTCTTCCTGAACGCAGCTCGGCCTTCGGCCTCGCCCTCAGTTACTTACTTTCTTCGAGAAGGTTTATAGTGGTCCTGAACGCAGCTCGGCCTTCGGCCTTGCCCTTAGTTACTTACTTTATTCGAGAAGGTTTATGGTCTTCCTGAACGTAGCTCGGCCTTCGGCCTCGCTCTCAGTTACTTAATTTCTTAGAGAAGGTTTATGGTCTTCCTGAACGTAGCTCGGCCTTCGGCCTCGCCCTTAATTACTTACTTTCTTCGAGAAGGTTTATAGTCTTTCTGAACGCAGCTCGGCCCTCGGCCTCGCCCTTAATTACTTACTTTCTTTGAGAAGGTTTATGGTCTTTCTGAACGTAGCTCGGCCTTCGGCCTCGCTCTCAGTTACTGACTTTCTTCTAGAAGGTTTGTGGTCGTCCTGAACGTAGCTCGGCCTTCGGTCTCGCCCTTAATTACTTACTTTCTTAGATAAGGTTTATCGTCTTCCTGAACGCAGCTCGGCCTTCGGCCTCGCCCTTTGTTACTTACTTTCTTTGAGAAGGTTTATAGTCTTTTCTGAACGCAGCTCGGCTTTCGGCCTCGCCCTTAGTTACTTTCTTCGAGAAGGTTTGTGGTCGTCCTGAACGTAGCTCGGCCTTCGGCCTCGCCCTTAATTACTTACTTTCTTAGATAAGGTTTATCGTCTTCCTGAACGCAGCTCGGCCTTCGGCCTCGCCCTTTGTTACTTACTTTCTTTGAGAAGGTTTATAATCTTTTCTGAACGCAGCTCGGCTTTCGGCCTCGCCCTTAGTTACTTTCTTCGAGAAGGTTTATGGTCTTCCTGAACGTAGCTCGGCCTTCGGCCTCGCCCTCAGTTACTTACTTTCTTCGAGAAGGTTTATAGTGTTCCTGAACGCAGCTCGGCCTTCGGCCTCGCCCTTGGTTGCTTACTTTCTTTGAGATAGTTTATAGTGGTCCTGAACGCAGCTCGGCCTTCGGCCTTGCCCTTAGTTACTTACTTTATTCGAGAAGGTTTATGGTCTTCCTGAACGTAGCTCGGCCTTCGGCCTCGCTCTCAGTTACTTAATTTCTTAGAGAAGGTTTATGGTCTTCCTGAACGTAGCTCGGCCTTCGGCCTCGCCCTTAATTACTTACTTTCTTCGAGAAGGTTTATAGTCTTTCTGAACGCAGCTCGGCCCTCGGCCTCGCCCTTAATTACTTACTTTCTTTGAGAAGGTTTATGGTCTTTCTGAACGTAGCTCGGCCTTCGGCCTCGCTCTCAGTTACTGACTTTCTTCTAGAAGGTTTGTGGTCGTCCTGAACGTAGCTCGGCCTTCGGTCTCGCCCTTAATTACTTACTTTCTTAGATAAGGTTTATCGTCTTCCTGAACGCAGCTCGGCCTTCGGCCTCGCCCTTTGTTACTTACTTTCTTTGAGAAGGTTTATAGTCTTTTCTGAACGCAGCTCGGCTTTCGGCCTCGCCCTTAGTTACTTTCTTCGAGAAGGTTTGTGGTCGTCCTGAACGTAGCTCGGCCTTCGGCCTCGCCCTTAATTACTTACTTTCTTAGATAAGGTTTATCGTCTTCCTGAACGCAGCTCGGCCTTCGGCCTCGCCCTTTGTTACTTACTTTCTTTGAGAAGGTTTATAATCTTTTCTGAACGCAGCTCGGCTTTCGGCCTCGCCCTTAGTTACTTTCTTCGAGAAGGTTTATGGTCTTCCTGAACGTAGCTCGGCCTTCGGCCTCGCCCTCAGTTACTTACTTTCTTCGAGAAGGTTTATAGTGTTCCTGAACGCAGCTCGGCCTTCGGCCTCGCCCTTGGTTGCTTACTTTCTTTGAGATAGTTTATAGTCTTCCTGAACGCACCTCGGCCTTCGGCCTCGCCCTCAGTTACTTACTGTCTTCGAGAAGGTTCATGGTCTTCCTGAACGCAGCTCGGCCTTCGGCCTCGCCCTTAGTTACTTACTTTATTTGAGAAAGTTTATAGTCTTTCTGAACGCAAGTCGGCATTCTGGCTCGCCCTCAGTTACTTACTTTTTCGAGAAGGTTTATCGTCCTCCTGAACGCAGCTCGGCCTTCGGCCTCGCCCTTAATTACTTACTTTCTTCGAGAAGGTTTATTTTCTTTCTAGAATACAGTTCAGCCCGAAGCCTCGCCGTTAGTTATTTACTTTATTTGAGAAGGTACTTACTTTCTTAGAGATGGTTTATCGGCTTCCTGAACGCAGCTCGGCCTTCGGCCTCGCCCATGGTTACTTACTGTCTTCTTTGAAATACGAATTTCACGCGAGCGGAGCCGCGGGCTCAGCTAGTATCATTATAAGTTTTTAAGTATGAGAGGTTTTGAACTTGCATCGCGATATGTCATGGCTTCCTGATCGCGAATCTGAAAAAAACAATTAAACATTATTTTATGTAATGCTGATTTGATGTAATGCTGGAAAACATGAAAATAGTTATTATTTATTTATTTATTTATTCTTCCTTTATCACCATAGTGAAACATGGAAATAGTTGTTATTATTATAATATGAGGCTTACCGACATGATGCAGGCGTGTGAAGTATTCGAAATGTAAAGTTGAAGTGCCGCGAGAGCGGAGGAGTTCGCATCGCTGCAGCCATGATAATTTCATCAATATTTCAAGTAAAACCTGTTCTAACATGTTTTTTTTTCATCGAGTAGCACCTGCAGATACATGGGCGAGCTTGCTAGACACGTTTCGCTGAAATCATTGCAGATGTCAAATTCGTGCTATGGAAAAATATTTCAAGTTAAGCCTGTCGCAACATGAATTTTTTTTTATTTTTCATCGATTAATACCTACAGTGGTGTGCACGAGCTTGCTAGACACGCATCGCTGAAAGCATTGCGGATGTCAAATTCGCGCATAGTAAAGCGTTAATTAGGCATACACCCCTTTTTTAGATTATATTGCATGTAAAACGTTTTTTTTTTTTCATACAGCCGGAATTTATAAAAGGGGGTGGCTTTGCTGAAGATAATCATATATGCGCATTCAGCAGCTGAGTAAGGAATATAGCGGTCATGAAATTTGTAAAACAACCTATATTATTAGATTTAAATTTCGCTTATCGCTGCGGTGAAAGTGAAAATTCAGCGCCGAGGCATTGCAGTCTTCTACCGAATATAAGATCTTTAGTATGCGGAGCCAGTAATTCCGGGAAAACAAACCTGATTTTAGCACTCTTATTACACGAGAATGGGTTAAAATATAGAAACATTTATCTTTACTCAAAAACAATATTCCAACCGAAATATCTTTTCCTCAGCAAAGTTTTCGATAATATAGCTGAAGTAAGATTTGAAAAATTTTATGATAATGAAAAAGTTATATCACTCCTGGAAACATTGCCGGATTCCATTTTTATTTTTGACGATATTGCGTGTGAAAAGCAGAATAATATTCGCGATTTCTTTTCGATGGGAAGACATGCATTTATTGACTGTTTTTACTTGACTCAAACATACTCGAAGATACCGAAGCAGCTTGTGAGGGATAATGCTAATTTGATTATACTTTTTCGGCAGGATGATGTAAATCTGAAACATGTTTACGATGAGCATGTTAATAGCGATATGTCGTTTAATGATTTCCGTCATATTGCGGCGAGAATTTGGAGTGAGCCCTATAATTTCTTGGTAATTAATAAGGATTGTGAAAAGAGTAATGGGCGGTATAGAAAAAAATTTGATGAATATCTTTCCAGGGAATAAAATCTTTAAAATGTCTCGAGGGAAGAGTCAAAGCTCATTAATACTTAAATTTTAATGGTAATAGGTTGTCTTTTAATTTTTTATAACAATTATCATGATAAATATTAATAAAAACAAATCCATCAAAGAGGAAATTATAAAATCTGTACAAGCGGTTAAGAAAAAAGTTAGTGAAATGCGGGAAAATAAAATGCATGACGAGAAAGTGATGGAAGACATGTTCCAGCCAATTATTCAACCGCTGAAAAAAATTGCTGACCGCTCCGCGAATGCAAACTCGGGTCGGAAATTTGAACACTCTCAGGAAATTCATGATGACGATCAATTGAGCAATAAATTCGACTCGCATAACCATAGCAATATTAGCGATGGTACCGAGTTAGATTCGGAGGAGGAAAAAGATGTTGAGATATTCGAATCTCCTAATACAACTTTCATCCGCCAATCATCGGCTTCTTCGCTAGAATCAGGAAGCGGCGACGCGGGCGCTAATAGACCTCGTCTTACAGATATGATAAAACTGGATGTCCCCTTCGGTGTGAGAGTAGACAGAGGAAAAACAATGATAGGTAAAAACCCTGTTAGAATAGAAAACGATGAGATTACGCTGGCAGGTTTTAAATACAAATTATCGCCTGGTTTAAGAGAGTTATTATTCAAGAAAAGTCCAAATTTAAGCAAAATAACAGCAGCGGACAAAATTAAGTATAAAGAAATTTTGTTAGAAACTAGCGTGCATAAACGAAATTATGATCCCACTAAACCTGTAAAGAGTAATAAAGGTATTAAATATCGGTATATAATAAAACCACTGTTAAATTTGGATCGGAAGACGGATGGCGATGGCTATACATCAGGAAATGGTCTGCCTAGTATGAAAATGTTGAAGAAAAATACCTCTAAGTTTACTGGGATGATCCGAATGAATTAGTCGACCGCCTCCGTTTGCTAATCGCATCGCGGGATGCAGGAAATACAGGCCTCGATAATGAGATTATATCTATTTTAGAAGAGTTAAAAGAATGCGGCGCTATAAATGTATAAAATGTGGTGTTGATGGTTTATACGCTCAGTAACATTCAAACTTTTGCAGCAATTATTTCTGAGGCTTGCTAAAATGAATATTGATAAATTCGGCCAGCATGTGCACAAAAGACTTAGGCTTTCTGAGCTTCAACGTGATCATATAGATTCATGCTTCCATAGAACTGGAGATGGCAATATTGATGCACGATCATCAAGATTGACAGGGCTTCTGCCCCCGAAAGAATCAAATGATGCTGTTACAAAATCTTATATCGATAACCTTCTTAAGGAATTTTGCAGCAAAAAACAGTTAAGCGATAGCTTTCATCGATTTCAAGCTGATATAAAACACGATATTGAATTGCTACAATCTCATTTTGAGCGAAAGATCTATACTAAAGCAGACGTTCATAGCCTTGAAGGAGAAAATAAATCTTCATAATGGAGGCTGTTGTCGAAGACATTCATAAACCCGCTCGTAGAAATTTTCCGAGGCGAATAGTAGAGCTTCGAGGCATAGACGATTTATGGCAAGCAGATCTGGCTGAGATGAGAAGTTTTCAACGGTATAACAGAGGATATAAATTAATACTAGTTGTAATTGACGGATTTTCGAAATTCGCATGGGCAGTTCCTGTGAAGACAAAAAATAAAGAGGATATTTGTAATGCGATGGAGGTAATTTTAAAAAAGGGGAGAAAACCCGCACACCTGCAGACCGATCACGGGAAAGAATTTTACAATGAAAAATTTAAAAAATTTATGGTGAAACAATCTATTAATCATTATTCAACATATTCTATCAAGAAAGCTTCGATCGTTCAACGTTTTATAAGAACGCCAAAAACCCGATTGTATAAAACATTCAGTTTAAATGGTAACTATAAATGGGTTGGAAAACCACTTGCAAATATAATGACTAATTACAATAATACAGTGCACAGCACCACGCGTTTTAAACCTGCAAATGTGAGTAATTATAACGCGCGCTGCTGTTCATGCAAATATTGAAAAAAGTAGAAAAAAATATGCAAACGCGCTGCTACCCCCGAAATTTAAAATAGGTGATCATGTCCGTATAAGCAAATACAAACGAGCTTTTGCCAAGGGATATAATCCGAATTGGTCAACTGAACTTGTCACGTAGTGAATTTTAATAGCGGACTGTCGAAATGCCGTTTACCGAAGTGTCAGAGACACATTGCCAGTACGGAGGAAAATACTCCGTACTAAGGCTACGGTACACGTGAGACGTCCGTTACTATTCAATATTATTACTGCCAACCTACATTTTTGAAAATTCAATCACACATATCTCGGCGTACTACACTCTCACTACGTAACCGAGCACACATTATTGTATCATTTACCGAGCGTGAATTTCCACGATCTCTTCCCGCTGTCAGCCCATACCAAAATTATATATTGTTTGACGTAACGAAAAAGATCGCGAGCGTCTGTATGGAATTTCTGTTTGCTGAACGGGGCAACACCGCACATCGCGGTGTTGATTAATGGGTTGCCAGGCGGTTGAAATATATCCCAAATAGACGGGAATTCACATTCGCCTCGGTTGTAGTTATCTTACATATTAATTCAGTCATCATCGGAGGATCCCTAGTAGAGGTCCATTATTATCCACTAATGGAGTTACAGGCCTTCAGCCACTTAGATTCAGGTAACCACATACAGTGCGCGTCATTGCGTGCTAGCCGACTTCATTCCGCAGCCACACCACAAACGCGCGCTGTCACCTATAAAAGCGGTACTCAGTCATCCAAGACTTCACTTCTTCTGTTAAATAATTCTCCGCTACAAGATAAAATATAACGCGCTCGATCCGCCGCCGTGAGTCTTACTAGTCTTCCTCGCGACCGTGCCACTGCCAACGAGCCGCGGCGCTGTACCGCCGCCGCCGTCGGACGCTTCCAGCCGTTCATCTCCGCGTTGAGAGAGGAGTCCCCACAGCCAGGGTTACGGCTCCTACGTCTACACGTAGTCTCTTCTACGTTTACACGTAGACTTCCACGCTTCTACGTTCTCCGTCCGAGGACGCCGGCATCGTCTTCGACGGCATAGCCGGAACGAGCCACTTGGAATCTACTCCTCGTCCGGCTGTCCCGAAGCAGAACACTGTGAAGAGGGTGGGGAACGAGCGACGCATCGGAGGCTTCGTGTCGGCCTTCCTGCGAAGACCTTCGTCTCCCCTTCCGAAGCTCAGTTCTCGGATAGAATTATAGCTCTAATCGATTAGCTCGGTCGTCACCCCTACGATGCTCAAGTGATTCTGAAAACTCACACCCTGTCTTTTTATATATTAATTTTTGTGTTACGTTAAATAAACGACAACTATATTTCTGAGCCGTATTTCTTATTTAAGTTCCCCTTTTTCGTCTCAAACTGTTTAAAATAGCTAAAATAAAAACAGTGAGGCCTGCCTCGTATATCGACGGTGGAAAGGAAGAATGGTGAATACGCCATTTGGCGACTTTACAGTAGAGCAATTTAAAGTTTGAAGTTTAGAAAAAAAAATCATATCTTTGTTAAATTAAATGCGATCTCAATTAAAAATACCTAGTTGTTTAGATAATTTTACTGTCTAAATAATAAACTCATAGTAAACTTGAAATCTTTTTTACTTTTGTAGATAATTGGCGCATTATACAATTAATTTTTTTTTAGGCAAACAGGTAAAACGTTTAATTCGCCATTTTTTACTGAAATTTTGGAGATCAAATTGCCTAAATAGTCATTCATAATATGTATTGCAGTAAAGAAAAGAGTTTTACATTCCTGTATTTATTCAGATTGGGCAATAGTAAAAAGTTAAAACACAATGGTTAACAAGATACATCACAAGGAAAGTGACTAACCTTGCTCTCGTAACGTATTTTTGTTGCAATAAAATGTATGACATGTTGGTATTATGAAATTGTCTAAAACCAAACATCGATTGATAACTGGTGATATTATTTATTAAAATTCCTATACACCGATAAATTATTTTGAAACAGCTAGGAAGGCGTATAACCAATTTTTTTTTTTTTTTTATGGAAACTGACACGGATGGCTACATCACCTACAACATCCGTGATGTCAGCCCATAACACCGGGTGAACTTGATGCCACGTCAGCCTTCCCTTCGGTCGTACCGGCTACACTGAACTGGACGGAAAACACAAACTATTTACATAGCCGTTTCGACCGACCTTTCATTCAGTGCGGTGGTACCAACCCGGGCGGGTTAAACCCCACCACCTAGTAATATAAGAAGGGAGTCATATCCCTTGAATGAAAAATATAAGTAATTTTGTGTAGGGATACCTAAAGAAAAAAACAGTAAGTAGATATCCATTTGATATTTATTTATTAACCGACTTCCCAAAAGGAGGAGGTTATCAATTCGAGTGTATGTTTTTTTTTTGTATGTTTGTTACGCGATTTCTCCGTCAATTGAGAGCCGATTTAGAAAATTCTTTTTTTGTTTGGTAGGAAATACTTCAGAGGTGCTCCTATTTCAATTTTATCGAAATTGATTAAGCGGTTAATGAAAAATCAACATAATACTATGGTGTGTGGTTACCTTCAGCAAAACTTGTGATGTGGTCGTTTTCAGCAATTTTCAGTTTGATAAATTACTATGGTGTGTGGTTACCTTCAGCAAAACTTTTGAGGTGTGGACTTATTCAGCAATTTGCAGATTGACACATATGGCGAATAATTCTGTACCACTTCAACCGATTTCGATTATTCGTATTTATGTAATATTGCTAAAAAGAATGAAATAAAAACTGTTTTAAAAAATATAAAACCGACTTCCAAAACAAAAAAAACAAGAACTAAAAAGTATGAAATACCTAATATTTTGATATTTTCTCTGTCCTATTGAAATACATGAATCGATATACTAGTGATACATATTCGGACCCTTGTTTCATGAATATTCTAAATTTGAAATTTTTCTTTTCCGACCGGCCAGATGCGCTTAATATATTATGGTACGAGTACCATCGAGCTGGTCTGATGATGGAGACGGAAGGTGGCGATAGGAACTTCTAAACTACACATGATAAACCCATCGTGTTTGGGCTCGTTGCATTTGTCTTCACGAGCAATTTACTTTAGACCTAAGAGATTCTCAATTCGACGGTATGTTTTCTTTTTTTGGATGTTTGTTACGTGATTACTCCGTCACTTGTTGGCCGATTTTGAAAATTCTTTTTATTTTTGTTTGAAAGGGGATAACCCTGAGGTGGTCCAATTTTAATTTGGTCGAGATCGGATTGGAAAGCGAGGCGGAATCGCGAGGCCGAAGGCCGGGCGGAATCGCTCGGCCTTCGGCCTACATTAATAGCAAAAAATTACTAAAAAAAACTGTGAAATAAAAAAGTGTTTTAAAAAACATAAAACCGACTTCCAAAAAAAAGTACAACTAAAAAACTATTTAAAATATAATTTTTTTTATTTTAAATAATTTTTTAGTTCAAATTTTTTTTGGAAATCGGTTTTATGTTTTTTAAAACAGTTTTTTTGTTAGGTAATCACATGCATTTTCAAAGTGATGAAAAAATTACTAAGTAAGATTTGCCGAATGGCATATTGTTAGTAGTTTAACAATAAATGTATAATATAATTTTATTTATTTTATTTAATTTATTTAATATGCTTTATTGTTTAATATAAATTATATACAACAAATGGCGGACTTATTGCCTAAGGCAATCTCTGCCGGTCAACCACACTATTACAACATATTTTATTGTAGGTATTTAAAGAAACAACACTTAACATATTAATAAATTAATGAAAAAAAAACAACAAAGATAACTTGAACGCCTAAAATAACACTATAATATTATATACATACATGAACATAGATAAAAAAAAATACATATTAATACATAGAGACATACTTATATAAGTATATTAAATAATATGAATACTCCATATGTAAAATACTTAAACTACATAAACATACTCATATAAAAAAAATGTAATACACCAATTATTCCTTTGAGAGGTATCATCATTTAAATGTTTTTTGAAAACGGTTAGTGAAGGGGACGCTCTAATTCCGAGTGGGAGCTGATTCCACAGGCGCGCTGACATGACGGTAAAAGATTCTGAATAGCTGGAAGAGCTGTGGGGAGGAATAAGAAGCAAAAGATTATCAGCTGACCTTAGTGGTAAGCCGTGGGACGAGAGATAGACGAATCTCTCCCTGAGATAGGAGGGAGCATTGGGGTCGTTCAGAATTGAGAAGAGAAGAGATAGGACATGCATGTTCCGACGCTGACGAATAAGGAGCCACTCAAGTTGGTCACGATAGGCAGAGATATGGTCATATTTACGCAATCCGAAAATAAATCGGATGCCAAAGTTGAGTAGACGATCCAACTTTTTGAGCAGCTCTTCGTTTAAATCAAGATTACATATATCACCGTAATCTAGAATGGGGTGAATGAGGGATTGTACCAGCGTAATTTTGGTTTTCACCGGTATGAATCTATTGAGTCGCTTCAGGGAATGCATAGCACCGTAGACCTTCTTGCACACCCCACTGACATGCTGAACCCAAGAAAGAGTGTCGTCCATGACAACTCCGAGGTTCTTGACTGCTGTATTGTAAGAAATTATGGCACCGTCATAAAGCACAGCCGGCAGATTGCCTCTGCTTATTTTCGACAGAAGTTTGTTGCTGCCCACTATCATAACCTGTGATTTGGAGGGATTTACTTGGAGAACAAAGTGTTCCGTCCATGAATGCACTCCAGATAAATCAGTGTTAATCAGGTTGATAGTGACCAAGAGATCAGGTAGGGAGAATGTGCGATACAGTTGTAGATCGTCAGCATAGAAGTGATATTTACATGTAAGAATGGGGGCTAATGTATTGATAAATACAGAGAAAAGGAGTGGGGAAAGCACACCTCCCTGAGGGACACCGGCTATAAGTTCACACCAGTCTGAGAAGTTATTCTCCAGGCGAACTTTTTGACGGCGACCTCTAAGGTAGGAATCGAACCAATCTAGAACCGGCTGTGAAATATCAAGAGAACTCAGTACCGCAAGCAAGATGTCAAAGTCAACTGTATTGAAAGCATTACTGAAATCAAGCAATGTAATAATTGTGAGTTGCCGGTTGTCAATTCCATGGCGAATATCATCAGTGACTTTGACTAAGGCAGTGGTTGTACTGTGAGAGGGGCGAAAACCCGATTGAAAAGGGTTAAGAAGAGAGTGATGATGTAGGAAGCGGTTTAATTGAAAATTCACTACTCGTTCGAGTACTTTAGATAGGAAAGGAAGGATGGAAATAGGACGGAAGTTGTTGGGAGAAACAGGGTTGGGAATTTTTGGTAAGGGTAAGACGAATGCATATTTCCAGGAGTCCGGAAAGCAACCCGACATTAGAGAGTAGTTCAGTATGTGGGAAATGGTAGGTAAAAGCTCGTCTAATATCGGGGTGAGCAGAGCTCTGCTCAGTTCGTCGCATCCTACCGCCTTGCTTTTAATGGATAGAATTATCTTTTTTATTTCACAGCCGGATACATGGGAGAAAGAAAAAGGTTGGGTAGATGAGGCCATATTGCTTCTTAGCTGACGAATGGTTTCGGTCTTAAGGGAAGGGTCCACAGTTATGGGGGGACAAGAAAAGTGTTTATTTAAGGCATTGAGGTCGGCAGTGGGAGTAGTTGTGGACTTCGACTTACCCAACCCAAGTGAGTTTAAAAATGTCCACATGTCAGCGGGGGAGCAGTCTTCAACAGACTCCTGGATGTAACGGCGCTTAGCGTCCCTGCACATCCTGGTGCACCTGTTTCTGGCCGCCTTGAAACGATTGCAGTTCTCTTCGGTTGGAGATCGCTTGCATTTGCGCTTAAGCGAATCCCTGATAGCCATGTGATGGCGGATTTTATCGGACAGCCAAGGAGCAGGAGCGTGTCTCATTCGGACGGAGCGTACAGGCGCATGCTTGTCATACAGATCAATAACGGTTGATGTAAAAGCAGCGACCTTCTCGTTCACATCAGTCAAAACATGAACATGCTCCCAGTCCACGGCAACTGCATCCGCCCGCAGAGACTCAAGATCCATGGCCCGAAAGTTACGTTGGAGGAGAGTTTTAGGTCTCTGCTTGGGAAGTTTCAGTCTATAGGAGAGGTAAATAAGATCATGGTTAACGAAACCCCCAGCAGTGAATTGGCCAAATTTGTCAACTCTGCCCGGGGACGAAACTAGAATTAAGTCTAGGAATGAATGACAGGTGTTAACGTGGTAGGTGGGGCCGAGGGGTAAACTGGTAAGATTTTACACACGCTTAAACAAATTAAGGTAAATTCTACACTAACACTTTAAATCTTCTATCTTAATTTTCTTAAGGGGGCTCCTCCCTAAACTTTTCAGATATACAAAAAACTTTTCACCGAAATCGGTCGAATACCGACCGAGCCGTCAAGTAGAGAAATGCCTAAAATATGCGGTGTTTGTCGCGCGCCTGCCGTTCGGGATGTTATTACCTGTAAAACATGTCAAAAAACGTATCATATGCAGTGTGTAAATGTGATGCGCACCAGGACTGGAGCGAGATGGAACTGCCCCAACTGCGAAATAGCATTGCGCGGCCGCTCTGATGCCGGCACCCGCACTCCGGCGGGAAGCGGCCCGCAGGAGCACCTCGGCGCCGCCGGCGGAGACCCCCTCGCCCCACTACTTACACCGGAGGTGGCCTCCACCACTCACCAGCACAGTGGAGGCGCGCAGGTGGACCGGCTGCTGGCGGCGGAGGGCCTCCTCACGCCTTCGAGAGACCTTCTTCTTAGCGGGGACGACTTCCGTGCGCTCGTCGAAGAGATTCGTGCGTTCCGCGCCGACTTCCGCGACGTTCGCGGACTGGCGGAGGAAATACGAGCGTTCCGAGAATCGATTGAAATGTGCCACGGACTAATCAAGGACGTGGAGCTCCGCATCCACGGCATCGAGGGGCGACTGAGAGAGGCGGAGCGGCGACAGGACGAGACGGCCGCGCTCCGCCGCACGGTCGCGACGTTGCGGCAGGAGTCTGCGGCGCGCGAGCAAGACGCGTTGCTCAACGACGTCACCGTGGCCGGCATCCCGGAGGAGCGAGGAGAGAGGCTCGAGCACATCGTCGGCGTGCTGGCAGTCAAGTTAGGCGTCCAACTGGAGGAGCGAGACGTGGTGTCTGTGTCGCGAGCGGGCCCCCCCCCCCCCCCCCCCCCCCCCCGCGGCCCACCTTCGCGGCAGCGGACGGCGGCGGTGACGGCGACGAGCGTGCCGCGCCGCCGCGACCGGTGATAGTGCGCCTCGTGCGGCGCCGCGTGAGGGACGACCTGCTGATGGCGGCGCGAGCCAGGCGAGGAATCTCCAGTCGCGACATTGGCGTGGCCGGCCCGAAGCGAGCGGTCTTCGTGAACGAGCACCTAACGCGAGAAAACCGGGAGTTGTTTCGCGACGCTCGCGCCGCGCTCCGGACCACGTACAAGTACGTGTGGACCAGCCGAGGATTCATCTTTGCCAGGAAGGAAGACGGTGGAGACAGGCGACGGATCCGCAGCGGAGCCGACATCGCGGCGCTCGCCCCCCCGATCAACGCCCCCGCCGCCCCCGCCCGCGCCGCCGGTGCCGGGCGGCGGACTCTCCCGTCCCCCCCGCTGCCGGCTTCATCGGCTTCATCGGTACCTGCCTAACGAGTGGGAAACTCCGAGTGCAGTGCGACACCCACGATTATGGATATTTCTCAGGATAAATACTCCTAAGACAAAACATTCACCAACACTCACCAACATTCATCAAACATACATCAAATCATGCATCCATTCACCATCATCATTTTATTTCACTAGAATTCACATTATTACACATAATAAGTCCATCCATTTCATCATACTATTTTTTTTCGGGGATCATATCATTGTATGCTTAATTCTTATCATATCTCGTATCTTACATTAAATTAAATTAAATTTAATCTATTACTATGCTGATCAATATCAAATATTGTTGATTATTGTAAACGCTGAGATCAGCACTGTATTATTTTGCTATTGTCGATTATTAAAAACAATAGACCCGAGTTGTTTACTCTTTCTGCTTCCGCATAGTTTTTTACCAATAATATTTAGCAAACGAGTACTCGCTATACGTATACGTCGACCGTTGAACACTTGTCTCACAATATTAATATCACTATCGCCGGTCCTGTGCCGTATACCGCACGCGCAAGTAGTCATGTACCGATGTCAAAGGTCTATAGCTATAGTTAGGTACTCGTGTTACTTGTCAGTATAAAAATTAATAGTGTCAGCATGAGGAAAGTCGGTTGGGTTGCAAAAACATTGTTTTTTCATGAAATAAGGCGTGTACTCCCAAGTTATTATATACAAGTTGTTTCAGATAATAACGCTAATGTTATTTATATGATCTGTGTTAATATGTCCAATGGCTAATAAGGGGAAACATCTGCTTAGGATAGGTTTACTGAACGCGAGGTCGCTAGGAACCGGCCACGACGAACTCCTCGCTACTATGGATCGATATAAGCCTGATATATTAGCTCTAAATGAGACTTGGATAGGGCGTGACGAGCCAACGTACACGCGCGCGCCGGTCGTACCGGGGTACCGCCTACGCAGCGCTCCGCGCACTTCTAGTACTAGGAAGCGAGGCGGCGGCACAGGGTTCTACATCCGCGCCGGAACGAGCGTGCGCGCGCGGCCGCACCCCGCCGCCGAGTTGGAGCAGTGCTGGTTAGAGCTGCAGTTGCCGGGCGGGGCGAAGCTGGCACTCGGCACCGCCTACCGACCCGCGCACGTCAGTATAGATACTGTATAGATACAGTATAGATACTATCTTGACATTTCAATACTGTCAACATCCTGTTTCTAGCCGGTGACCTTAATATTGACATGCTGTTACCTAATGTTAAACTCACTTCTTTCATGGATTTGTTTGACATGAAGCAAATAGTAGAAGAGCCAACTCGGATAACAGAGGAATCGAAAACCCTGATTGACTTAATTTGCACAGACAGTCCTACCTTAGTCAAAAATATATATGTCCTCCACAATGATGACTTGAGCGATCACGCTTGCGTCATCGTCGATATTAATATTAAGAAATGTAAATCGAGACCGCGAAAAATCACCTTCAGACCCATCAAGGACATTAATTATGACCAATTCGACCTGGAAGTCAATGCCGTCCCTTGGGAGGATATTTTATTGGCAGGTTCTGTGGACGAGATGGTAAGCCAATTTGATAAAACTATCACGGATATCTTTGATGACCATGCACCAAAACGTACCTTTCTGGCTAAATCAACCCCCAAGCCGTGGATCACGGAGACCATTAAAGAGATGATGGCGATCAGGAACGATGCACTGGTAAGGGCACGCAGCACATACCAAGAAGCACATAAACTATTTTACAGATCAATGCGAAACTTAGTAACCTCCTCGCTAGAGTGGGAAAGAACTGCTTTCTTTAAATCTAATGTTAATGCTCAGCTCCAGAATCCTAGAAAGCTGTGGGCAAATATCAGAAGGCATGTTACCCAAAACGAGGATGGAGCAGGAATTCCGCAACACCTGTGTGACCCAGAAGCCCTCAACACGTTCTTTGTCTGTCCGTCCGTCTCCACCTCAAGGGTCAGCAGCGAGATGCTGGGTCACTATCGCACAGCCAAACATAGGAGTGGCTCGGTGTTCGGCTTCAGCGCGGTGGGGGAGGTGGAGGTGTGCAAACATCTACGTAAAATCAAAACTAATGCTCGTGCTGCTGACGATATATCCATAGAGATGATTAAACTGACTTTACCGAGAACGCTCGGCGTCATTACCGGCATAGTAAACCGCTCTCTCCTCTCTTCTTTTTACCCCGAAGCCTGGAGGTTGGCAATAGTAAAGCCACTGCCCAAGAAAAGCACAGTAAATGAATTTAAAGATCTGCGTCCAATAAGTATTCTGCCTGTGCTTTCCAAGGTGTTGGAGGCAGTTGCCAACTCCCAGGTCACTGCGTTCTTGCTGGAGACCGAGGCGATTCCCAGTATTCAGTCAGGCTTCCGCAAGACGCATAGCACCACGACAGCTCTCGCGCATGTCGTGGACGAGCTGCTGGCGGCTGCAGATGTTGGGCGTGCATCGGTTCTGGTTCTGCTCGACTTTTCTCGTGCGTTCGATACCATCAGTATCCCGCTCTTACTTGCCAAACTATCTTACTATGGGCTGTCGGAGGAAACATGTGAGTGGTTCCGAAGCAGACTCGAAGGCAGAATGCAGGTGGTCGAATGTGCGGGAGATGATGGCTCTGTAAAGCGCTCACAGCCTCTAAGTCTCACGCGGGGGACACCTCAAGGCTCGATATTGTCACCGCTGCTGTACTCTGTTTATGTCGCGGATCTACTAGAAGTAATCCAGCATTGTAAAGCGCGCATGTACGCTGACGACACACAATTGTTCAAGTCGTTTCGCCCTAGTACAGCTAAGCAGGACGAAGAGTACATAAACAGTGACCTCTTAAGAATAGCGGAGACAGCACGCAGGCATGACCTCCAGCTAAATGCCTCTAAGTCCCAATTTATCGTAATAGGCACACGGAATCAAATAGAAAAAGTAAACTCACTCGGGATTAGGGTGCATATAGAGGGCGAGGAGGTACCTCGCGAGTCCTGTTTCAGGAACCTAGGTCTCTGGATGGACGAGAACCTCCGTTTCAGAGACCACATTCAAAGGAAAGCAAGGTTCTGCCTTTTTAAAATTAAAACTTTATACGGTGTAAGAAAGTACTTATCGGAGGATTTAAGAGTGCGTCTCGTAGAATCACTTGTACTGAGCCACCTTAATTACGCAGACGTCGCGTACGGGCCCTGCTTGGACGCTGCCTCGGCGCGGCTCGTGCAGCGTGTGCAGAATGCGTGCGCTAGGTTCTTCTTCAACATACCGCGTCGTACTCACGTCTCACCGTACATAAACGTACATGGCTGGGTTAATATGAAGTCACGTCGTCAGCTGCACTTGGCGACCTTGCTCTTCGGTGTCGTGAAGCACGAGGTGCCCGAGTACCTATTCAAGAAGCTGGACTGGTCGCGCGACACGCACGCGCACAACACGAGGGCGCGCGACCGGCTTCTCATAATACCGCTCCACAAGTCCGTAAAATTTAGGGGAAGTTTTAGGTACTCGGCCACCAAGTGCTGGAACGATCTCCCTCCTCCGGCGCGACAGACCCAGTCGGTTATGTATCTCAAAAAATACCTCAAGAATTATCTTCTTTCTGTGCAAAAGTAAAATAGATACCACTCCCTCAAAGGTTCGGACACATAACGCACACACGGCACGATCACACATCCAACATTCACCCACACACACCCTCCCTCACACACACACACACACATACCCTCCCTCATCCTCACACACACACGCTTGTCAAAATTGTATCTTATGTTATGTTTGGTTATATTAGTTAGCTATTGTTATTTTTTTTTTTTTATAATATGTTGATTGTCATTGTTTGTTTGTTTTTAGTCTCTTGGTTGGAAAGGGGAGCCCCTGAAAATCAGCTTCGCTATCTCGGATAGTGAGTCAGCTGAGTGGGCTCCCTTTTCGTCACATGATAAATGTTTCTTTGTATTTGTAATTATTTGTGTTGTTATGTGTGACGAAATAAATCATTTCATTTCATTTCATTTCATTTCATTTAAATTGTTCCTCTCACTCTAGCAATGCAATTTTTATTTTATTATGAAGAAATGTACAGTTTTGATCTGTATTTTTTTATATTGAGTACCAAATATTTTTATTGAAAAACATTACTAATTTAATTATGCATCTTTCTACAGGGGGATTTCTTGAAAAGTTGTAAATTTCTTCATAATAAAACAAAATTTATGAAAAACGTGCATTGTTAGATTGAGAGGCACAATTTAGGAAGGAGCCCCCGTAAGAAAGCTGACATAGTCGACAGTCGGCTAGAGCCCTATTTAATAAAGTAGAAAAAAAAAAGAAATATAAACACAATGTCCCATGATTACAAGTACGTATTTTTTTTTGTACGTCTTAAATTTATACTCAACATAAAACTGAACAACTTATTCATAGAGAAACTCTTATTACTACGTTTGTTTTTTATTTTCATGTTCATCAGAGCGACAGAGCTCATTATTGTATCAATCTGTTTAGATTGTATTATTACATTTTCACTTTATTCGTCGTCCTCATCTGATTCAGACGCTCTGAGATGACTAAAACGTCAACCACGCGGTATGCCCTTGCGCCAAAAGAGTATAATGCAATTGATTTAATCACCTGGTACCACCCGGGTACGATTCACAATTTGATTTACTGTAAAATATTGCTGATTTGCATTCATATGTAAAGCACGTTATTGTTTTTATGTGATAATGAAGTAATGTTTAATCAGGAAATAAATAAAGAAATCATTATAAAATTTTGTTTTATAAGGATACTAGTACCATAATCGTTGTAATAAAATTGTGTAAGCGTCAACTTTGAATTGAAACACAAACAGAAATAATCGATTATACGCCAATGTAAGATTAAACTGAGAAAAGAAAACTGTTTAATACGTTTACGAACATCTGATTCTCTAAATGGTGAAATGTGTAATATGCATCGAAAATTATTTTGATGGGAATTTGAAATGTATAATACGCCGGGCCCTTTAAGAACTGAGAAAGCCTAAGTGATTTAATTACAAAATGTGAAAACGAATAGGTGATTTAAACGACATTTCTTTAAAAAACAATGAAATGGTGGCGTTTAACACAAACATAGTTTTACTAGCTGTTGCCCGCGGCTCCGCTCGCGTGAAATTCGTATTCCAAAGAAGAATGTAAGTAACTAAGGGCGAGGCCGAAGGCCGAGCTGCGTTCAGGTAATCGATAAACCTTCTCAAAGAAAGTAACTAACTAAGGGCGAGGCCGAAGGCCGAGCTGCTTTCAGGTATACGATAAACCTTCTCAAATAAAGTAGTAAGTAAGGGCGAGGCCGAAGGCCGAGCTGCGTTCAGGAAGACGATAAACCTTCTGGAAGAAAGGAAATAACTAAGTGCGAGACCGAAGGCCGAGCTGCGTTCAGGTAAACCAAAAACCCTATTCCGCCTTCGGGCGTCGCCCTTAAAGACTTACTTTCTTCGACAGAATATAATATCGTTTACTCAATCTATTTATTTCATAAAAATAAAAAAGTAATATTAATAACTAAAGAATTAAAACCTACCTAACAAACATTAAAATAACTATCAAAACGGGCATTTTCAAATGTTCCTAGAGCACTTGCGGCATTACCCCGCTGGATGGCAAGGCTTACCCTTTGAATGAAGTACATAAGCCCTTGATGGCGGGACACCAGTTGCGTCAACCAGCAGAGGCCCAAGCCTCTTTTGGCTTCACTGCTCCACGGACCGATGGTTTTAACCGCAAACGCAACAAATTCGATCTTGAATTATATTTCTATATTTGTTGCGTTTGAGGCTCTCCGCCCCGGCCTCGGCCGCGCCAGCCGCTCTTGAAGATGTCCTAACGTGACTTGGAGCCAATGTGAGAACACAAGTGGCGTCCCACATCAAATAACTACCCTTAGTCCATGGCACTAAGGTGATAGCATCGGGCCTCGTGCCATCCAGCCGGGAATAACCGCGAGGTTCTAGGATGCACGGTATATTTGCCGTCAGAAACGTGGACTTTATAATAAAATTTAAATTAAATTAACTCAAAATTAACTATATTAATTAACTTTATTCGAGATGGTTTAGCTTCTTCTTGAACGCAGCTCAGCCTTCGGCCTCGGCCTTAGTTACTTGCTTTCTTCGAGATGGTTTATCATTTATCAGAACGTAGCTCGGCCTTCGGCCTCGCATTAGTTACTTACTTTCTTCAAAAATGTTTACCTTCTTCCTGAACGCAGCTCGGCCTGCGGCCTCGCCCTTAGTTACTTGCTTTCTTCGAGATGGTTTAAGGTCTTCCCGAATAGAGCACGGCCTTCGGCCTCGCCCTTAGTTACTTACTTTCTTGAAGATGGTTTAGCTTCTTCCTGAACGCAGCTCGGCCTTCGGCCTCGCCCTTAGTTACTTGCTTTCTTCGAAATGGTTTTCAATTATCAGAACGTAGCTCGGCCTTCGGCTTCGCCTTATTTACTTACTTTCTTCAAGATGGTTTAGCTTCTTCCTGAACGCAGCTCGGCCTCGCCCATAGTTACTTGCTTTCTTCGAGATGGTTTTTTTGCAATTATCAGAACGTAGCTCGGCCTTCGGCTTCGCCTTAGTTACTTACTTTCTTCAAGATGGTTTAGCTTCTTCCTGAACGCAGCTCGGCCTGCGGCCTCGCCGATAGTTACTTACTTTCTTCGAGAAGGTTTATGGTCTTCCAGAATAGAGCTCGGCCTTCCGCCTCGCCCTTAGTTACTTTCATCGAGAAAGAATATCGTTTACGTGAGTGCAGATCCGCCTTCGGCCCCGCCTTTAGTTACTTATTTTCTTTTTTTGAAATACGAATTTCACGCGAGCGAAGTCGCGGGCAACAGATATATAAATTGTATTGCACCAATGACAGCGACATTACTTAGACTTAAAATTATTATTATTTATTTATCAAACAATTTGTTACCGGCCAGCTCACGTCGAGATGACAGTTGTCCGTTGTCAACATAACATTTGAAATTGTTTTTTACCTTTACTTTGGATTATGTGATTTTTATTATATTTTTTAATTATTATGTTAATCCCTACTGTCACTATAAAAAGTTTCGTCAAATTCCGTTCAGTGGTTTTTGCGAGATGCGCGTACAAGTAGGTATTTTTGCATTTACGATTTTATTATATGTATAGAAAGAATAGATATGTATAGACTATTGTGTTCAAGTTATAAAAAAGAAGAACTGTCATTTTCGTTGTATCTACTTATTTTTGAATTTCGAATGGATATTTTATTCAAATTGTATTTGCTGCCAGTTCTCAAGATATAATTATGTACTTTGGACTACGTGATTTGAAACGCGCAATAATGTTTATAATTGTTTAATTTTTTTTTTATTTTTGTTATTTTTTTTTACGTATTATGTTAACCCGGCATATAAACTGCCACTATACAAAGTTTCGTCTAATTCCGTTCAGTGGTTTTTGCGTGATGCGCGTACAGACAAACAAACAAACAAACAAAAATTTTAAAAACTGTTCTAACATGTTCAGAATCTCATTTTAAGCCACCCTGGTTAGTTTTTTTCCGAATACATCCAATGTACAGACTTTCTTACCTTTACGATTTTATTATATGTATAGATATGCTACCCTTATTTTGGAAAGGAAAAATGTTTAAACCGCCAGTTTTTTTCAAGCTATCGACTCGACACAGATATAGTTCGACGCAGAATTTTTTTCTGATTTCAACGGTGTATATAACTCATATTCGCCCAAGTGGCGTATTATACATTCTTCCTTTCCACCGTCGATATTATTAAGCGATATGCACGGCCAAATTATATCAGGATGTTTTTATGAGCAAGAACTGATGAAAACAAGATATCCAGATATTTACCTGGTTGAAAAAGTTTTTAAAAGAAATGGGGAAAAAGTGTTTGTAAAATGGCTGGGTCTTCCCGCGTCTGAAAATAGCTGGATAGATGCTGATAACAAGGTATAATTAGTTATAAAAACTTGAAACGCTTGCTAAAACCTTCATTTGATATTAAGTGATGAAAGGGGAGGGAATAGTCGATACATTGATAAATAATTTACCTTTTGAAATTCATCTGCCTGGCTATAATTATTGCGGTCCGGGGACGCGTTTAAATAAAAGACTGCAGCGAGGTGATACGGGGGTTAATCAATTGGACGAATACTGTCGAGAACACGATATAGAATATATGAAATCAAAAAATTCGGGCGTTAGACGTATAGCTGATTTAAAATTGATGGATAGAGCGGGGAAACGTTCAAAGTGTGCTGATGCAGGGAGAGGAGAAAAAATCGCTTCATGGCTGGTGAAAAATATTATGAAGCCAAAGTGAAAGCGGGGGCCGGTGTAAAGAAAAAAATAAAAACGTTTAAGACAGCGATAAAAAAAATTAAGACTAAATTAGGAAAAATTAAATCCAAAAGCAATAAAACGGTTATTCGTCGGGCGCTTGCTTTTGCAAAAAAGATTATCCCGAGGAATGCATGCATTTCATTGCCTAGAGTAATACCAATTCCAAAAACAGGTGGTATATTACCGCTTATACCAATTTTTGCAGGCCTATCTGCTTTAGGCAGCTTGGCTGGAGGGGCTGCTGGAATCGCTAAAGCCGTGAATGATTACAAAATAGCTAGAGAAGATTTGAAAGAAGCACATCGTCATAATAGCGCCATGGAATCCATCGCTATAGGACATGGTTTATATCTCAAACATTATAAAAATTTAGCTGGATTATTTTTTAATGGTTCAAAAAACTGATCAAAAGGCTGCCTAGAAGAGCGCTCACAAATATAGATATCTTGGAACATGCTCAGGATATACCGTACTTTAGAAATGTGTACATGAGGGATGCCCTGCCTCATAAGCCTAAAAAAATTGAGTGCGGTGTTCTTAATTTGGATAGCAATAAAAACCATGGAACTCACTGGGTGGCCTATGCTAAAATAAATAATTATGCTGAATATTTCGATAGTTTTGGAAATTTACAGCCACCGCTAGAATTAATACATTATTTAAAAACGTGTAAAATTTATTATAACTATAAAAAATATCAAAAAGATCATGCTAAATATTGCGGTCATCTGTGTGTCAAATTCCTCCGCAAATTTTGGGAAATACATTTATAATGCAGACGTTAGTAAAACGCATTCATTTCGAAAATGTCTTTCACTCTGTCAATTCACGGCACCGATTCCCTCTTAACCAGCAATTATTTGCCTGCACTTGAACTGAACGGAGAATACGAGTGTGGATTGCTCTATTTTGCAACATTTAATTCTATTCCGAATGTTGACTATAAAAATAACAAATTTCATTTTAACGATAGTGATGTCTTAGAAATTCCCGAAGGCTCTTACGAGCTGCAAGATATAAGCGAATTCCTGAAAAGTAATTTAATTAATAAATGTAATATTAATATTACATCCAATAATAACACTTTGAAGTGCAGCATCAACTGTTCGAAAGATGTTCACTTTGAGAAACCAAATTCAATAGTTTCTCTGCTCGGGTTCCCCCGAGAGATGCTGAAAGCAAATATAACTCATGAATCGACTCAAACGATCGCCATTCTACCTACAGCAGTCATAAGAATCGAATGCGATATTGTGAATGGCTGTTTTATAAACGGGAAACCATCGCATATAATTCACGAATTTATTCCTAATTCACCTCCAGGTTATAGGATTTTAGAAAAACCTGAAAATATTATCTACTTCCCCGTCAATCAGCAAACAATATCAGCAATAACCATAAGAATACTCGACGGAGGTAATAGTTTAGTTAATCTTCGCAAGGAAGATATACATATGTGTCTGCATTTAAGAAAAAAATGTATGTATGTATATGTATGTATGTATGTATAATATATTCTTTATTGAACACCAATTTATCAAAATTAGGTACAACAGGCGAGCTTAATGCCGCGAGGCATTCTATTCTAACTAACCTTTGGGATGTGGGAGAAGTACATGCAGGCGAACAAGAATAGTTTGTGACAATGTGTTAGATTAAAGAAATATGTATGATAAACTACGTACGAATACTACATAGATACTTTAATAAGCATAATATATATGTATATAATAAACTTACATATTATATGTACATTAATCGGTGGTACCGTTGTGCAACACAATCAACTGAATGACAGGAGAGTAAGAGAAGGGGCGTAAAGATATGTACTTATGTAATATAAATTGCATTTACTTCGGTAAGGAAAGGAGAAGTTTGTTTAAATTTATCTTAAATACATTCATAGACGTAGAGGAGCGTAAATGCACAGGCAGATTATTCCAGAGGCGAGCTGTTTGTACTGTGAAAGAGTCCGTGTAGAACGAGCTTGAGTGAGCCGGTATTGCCAAGAGTAAGTTGTCAGCAGATCTTAAAGCCAGGCCGTGAGAAGAAAGAAATTCAAATCGTTCACTCAAGTATTTGGGAGCAGCATCAAAATCATGCTAGTGTTCAATAAATTAGCACCTCCCCCTAAACAATGTGCCAGTAACAGACGCATCGCTCGGCAAGAACGACGCGTGATTAAATTAACAAAAGAGAATAAACAATTTTTACGGTTAATCGGGTTAATACAAAAATGAGCATTTTCGATGTAACAGCATTGCCCGAGCAAGATGATTCTATAGAAAGCTTTGAAATTCATTCCTATAAGCCCTATGTCAATAGTTTCAGTAACAACGATGAGATTAGAATACCGATAAACCAGCAAGATTTGTATGTACTACCATCAGAAAGTTCCCTGTACATGGAGGGTGTATTTCGTGCGTACAAATCGAATGCTGATAATAAAACTGAGAAATTGCCTAATATGCATTTAATCAACAATTCCATTTAATTTAAATTTCAAGACATACGATATGAGCTTAATGGTGTTGAAATAGATAAAATAAAAAACGCTGGTATAACAACAACTATGAAATCATACATTTCGATGAATGAAAACGAATCGAAAATGGCTGGAGCGTGGGGATGGTATACAGATGGTGTTAATAGCGATGGAAAGTTTACCGTTAACATCCCCCTCAATAGAATTCTAGGCTTTGCAGAGGATTTCAAAAAAATTATAGTTAACTGCAAACATGAGCTTGTGCTTTTGAGAAGTAGCAGCAACGTGAATTCCTTAAAACTGAATCAAGGTGAATTTATTTCGGAAGTATTTATTTCAAAAATAATTTGGAGAATGCCTCACGTTAAAGTGTCAGATCGCATGCGTTTAAATTTACTCAGGCACCTGGAAAAGGATAAATCATTAAAAATTGCTTTTAGAAACTGGGATTTATATGAGTACCCTCTTCTACCTAGAACAACCAAACACACATGGTCTATGTATAAAAACATCGAATCAGTTAGAAAAACCTAGATTTGTTGTCTTAGGTCTTCAAACTAATCGCAAAAATTCTCAAGGAAACATGTCCGAATTTGATCATTGTAATTTGATTGATGTTAAAGTCTTTTTAAATTCTACTTATTACCCGTATGACCTCCTCTTCATAAAATTTAATGAGTCGAAGTATGCTTTATTATACGAGTTATACTGCAAGTTTCAACAGTCTTATAAAACAGATTTATAAAACAGCAGCTTACTGTTTTATAATTAACGACTGTTTAATAGAATATAAGCCTCTAAGCAGTATGTGAGGAAACTAACATAATGGCTCAACCTATCATAGTGGACGTTCAAGGATTTAAAACTTCTGAGAACAAATTTATTCTCAAAGAACTAGCGATGCTTGCAGACACGAATACACAAGTTTTTGTTCTAAAAGCACCATTTCCCTATGAGAAATTAAGCATTGAAGAAAGAAGACAAGTCAATTGGCTGCAACGAAATCGGGAAATTTCCTGGGGCGGGGGTTTCATGCATATGTATGAATTTAATAAAATTGTTAAACCGTATTTTAGCGATAAAAAAAATTATTGTAAAGGTGAAGAAAAAGTGGCATGGATAATACAATTACTTGGAAATGAAAATGTAATAAATCTAGAAACCTTGAATTGTCCTAATTTTAAGATTTTAGAAGAAAAGTATTGTGATGAGCCATACTATTATAATTGTATAAGTCATAAGAAATGTTGTGCTTTGAAAAATGTAATATGTCTAAAAAAGTGGTGTGATGAAAATATAATTTTTTAAATAAAAGGTTTAAAATTCGATCGCATTCATTACTTGGTTTTTTCATTCTTCGGTATAGCTATCGTATCTTCATATCGATTGCTGTGAAAACTGTAATCTATTTAGCACCTAAACATTACCATTCTGCCATCGGCATTCAGTTTACCGATCAAAAAGCGATTTTAACGCTCAAAGAGCTCTGCAATGCAAACGATCTGCACCTGCATCGCAGACGTAGTTTATGATTGGGCTGTTTGATTTCACCTCGACAGACAGATCGAGCTGTTTGAATCATGAGTATGAGCGAAGCGAATGCGATTATGATTGAGCAGCTCGATGTTTCTGACGAGGTGAATCAAACAGCCCAATTATACACTACTTACATAGAATGTGAAAATTAATATATAAAATAATAATAGACTTTATGCCAATTAATTTGTGGCAAGGGGCTTACCTTAGGCAATTTCCTCCAGTCAACCCGTTGGACATACATTTTTACATGGAAACCATGTCATAGAGTAGTGGGTGGAGGTACGCACGTAATTTTTTTTTCAAATTAGAAAAAACTCATAGGTACACGCCGATTGGACTCGAACTTCGGAAGTCTCGCAAGAGAAGCCGATTCCCTCTAACCATTCAGCCACTCGCCGCCTAATTAGATACGCTAGGTTTGGTTAGATTAGATAGTGACTATCAGACAGATCGGCCAAGTGCGAGTTTTACTCGCGCACGGAGGGTTACGTAGATCCGCTGCACCGTAACTGTAAAAAAACTATATTCGTCTATAATTTGTCTTTCTATAATGCAAAATATAAAGACCTGTGACGCCATCTATTATTCAGTTGCGTGAATATGTACTTATCGATTATTTTGGATTCTCTGAGTTTTTTATATTTTATTTACTTAGCGGTCGCCCGATTCCTTTAAGTAAGCAAACGAAAACATATTTTTTACTTTTTGAGAGCCGGGAATTTTTTGAAATTTTTTATTAAACTTTTATTTCTACATGTTTAAAAAAACGCATCTAAATCGGCCCACCTGGGAGACGTAATTTTACTTTTATTTTTTTTTATTGTTTCCGAACTAGCTGGCTGTGTCCGAGGTCGAAGCCTCAGGCGCAGCCAATATCACCCCCGAGGAGGTGCCAGTCCGGCTTGGAGGTGGACTAATGTCGCTGGGGAAAGGCTATTTACCCGCGATTTGAAGATCCGTGGATTGTAGGAGTGGGGAAAGATATTCCCCGGAAGCCCGTTCCACACCTTTGCAGTGCGGCACAAGAACGATTTAGAGAATCGTGCCGTTCGAAGTACTCGTCTGTCCACTACAAAGGGGTGTTCCGCGAGAGTATGGCGGTTTTGGCGAAGGCGAACAGGAGGAGGAGGGATAAGGGAAGCAATTTCGTCAGAGCAGCGGCCATAGTAGTACCGATAAAACAGGCTCAATGACCCAACGATACGTCTGTGCTTTAGAGGTTGAAGGTCCTTTGTGAGTACAGAGTCGCCAATGAGGCGAATGGCTCGTCGTTGGATAGAATCGAAGGCTGAAAGAAGGTACTCAGGGGAACCCTCCCAAAGATGACTGCAATATTTCATCACCGGTCTTACTTGTGCTTTATAGAGTGTAAGCAATTGGATCGGCGTGAAAAATCGCCGACATCGGTAGAGTATTCCTAATTTTCGAGATGCTACTTTCGCCTTGGATTCTATGAACGATCGAAATCCAACGTCACTGGACACCTCCATACCCAGGACGCCCAGACTACCATCATTGGGGACTTGGCTGCCCTGGAAAGTTGCTTGGAGTGGAAATGGATCAGCCTTAGTAGAGAAGGCACAGGCTTGCGTCTTAGCTACGTTGAAGTTGACCAAGTTCTCCTTCCCCCGTGAGGATACTTTATCGAGAACCAGGTCAACCCGAGCAACAGTTTCGCGTCTCGCGTTTGCTGCTGACGCCTCTCTACCCTTCCAGTCTTTGATGAACCCTTCGTGCACCGTGCTGTCGTCCGCGTAGCAATGTATTTCGCCGAGCGAGAGCATGTCGTTAATGAATAATAGAAACGGCGTAGGCGACAGCACGGATCCTTGTGGAACACCATCATTGATTGAGTAATCGGCCGAGCATGCACCATTGAGGGTGACAAAGATCGACCGATCGCTCAAAAAGCTGGAGATCCAAGTGCACAGTTTTGTAGGGACACCGTAGGCCGGAAGCTTGCTTAGGAGTCCCCGGTGCCAGACGCGATCGAATGCTTTGGATATATCCAAAGCGACCGCCAGCGATTCCCCAAAACCATCGAGTCTTTCAGCCCACAAATGCGTGACGTACGCTAGAAGATCTCCAGTCGACCTTTGCTTGCGGAAGCCGTATTGCTTATCGTCGAGGAGTTTATAGTCTTCTAGGTACGTCAGGAGCGCTGAGATGACAATACGCTCCATAACCTTACTCAAGAGTGAGGTTATCGCAATAGGACGATAGTTCGATGGGTTCGCTGGGTCCCCCTTCTTGGGGACCGGCTGGACCGAAGCTCTTTTCCAGCAAGAAGGCATTGAACCGGAGGAATAGGAGCGTTTGAATAGGCGAGTAAGAACCGCCGGGACGCCGTCAGGCCCGCTACTCTTCGAAATATCCAACTCACGTAGCGTTTTATAGACGACTCTGGGATGGAACCTAATATTATCCATCATACGCCCGCAATGGGGCAATGAAGGGGGGTTGGCGCCCACCCAGGTCGTCCATGTTTGAGTTGGATGCGAAAAGGCGTGCAAAGATATTCGCCTTTTCCTTCGCGAGTATAGCGAGCGAGCCATCCGGACGTTCCAGCGGAGGTGTAGCAGGACGGCAGAAATTCCGACCGATGGATTTGGCGAGAGACCAGAATGCGCGGCTACCCGAAGGGCTACGCGCAAGTTTCGCGCCAATTCCACGGTCGTGCCTGAACTTGGCCAAGTTTTGCGTTCGTTTGCAGGACCTAGCAGCGACGTTGAGCTCTCGCCTGTTCTCGACAGACCTATTTTGCAGCCATTTCCTATAAGCCTGGTTCTTTGTGTCAATAGCCAGCCTGCATTGACGATCAAACCAAGGCTTATGGCGGCCGCCGATGGGAACGGCGGAGATAGGGATGAAGAAATTCATACCCTGTGCGATCACATCGACGACCGATTGGGCACACAGGGATAGGTCTGGAGAAGAGAAGCAAACGTCGTGCCAAGGGTATGCTCCCAAGAAGGAACGGAAGTCATCCCATTGTGCTGACCGGTAGTGCCAAACTGTTCGCGTACTACATTCACGTGCTTCCGCGAGGTGTACAGTTGGCACAGTTGAGCGTACAAGGCAATGGTCGGAGTTACCGAGGGGAGCTTCAACCCTCACCTTGTAACCATTTGGCTCGCTAGTCAGCACAAGGTCCAGTAAACTAGGTCGATGAGCAGGGTTATCAGGTATCCGAGTGGTTCCGGACACCAACTGCGTCAACCCGTGTGCAATGGCCAAGTTGTAAGTCTCCCTGCCGGCATGGTCAGTGAGAGGGGAGCCCAACCAGTCTTGGTGTTTAGCATTGAAATCACCCAGCATCACTAACTCCGCCGTAGGGAACTCGCAAAGCAATTTGTCTGCCGTACTGCTGAGATGCTCGCAAAATGCCTCTGTTCTTGACGCACTGAGGTTAGGGGATCTGTATGCACCCGCGTAAATCCTCACCACATGGGGAAGATTCACGCGGATCCATAGCACAGGGAAAACAGGATCCTCAAATCGGGTGAGCCGGGTATAGGAGACACCAGATCCAACGTACAAGCAGACACCACCCTTCGCCATGAAACGTTCCTGAAGATTGTAACCAGGAACGTCCAGGTAGGATGTGTCCGCAGGACGCCCGATCTGGGTCTCCATAAGAAAGAGGAGTTGAGGTCTCGCCGTCTGCAGATGGCAGGCGACGGAGGGGAAATTCGTATGTAGACCTCTTATATTTGCGAGGTCTAATTTAAATTTTGAGGGAGAATGGGCCGCTGAAGGTTTACAAACTTTTCTATTTTTGGTTCGGCTCATTGATTTGGATAGGTTTGAATTCATGGAGCGTATCAGAATGTGTCCAGGGCGCGGTGATGCCTTGTGCAACTCGAATAGACTCAACTAACTGACAGTCGCAGAGAGCGAGAGGACCCCCGCCCCCCCCCCCCCCCCCCCCTCCCAGGAAAACATAATTACTTTATAATTACTTTATTAATTGATTACTAACATACATTTTTTATTCTTTAATAAAGGTATATGGTTTATTGATGCACGCACGACTGAAGACAAGGGGGAATATTCAAAATTAGGTTATTTTCGGTGCACACTAAGGACAATAAGTATAGTTTATAGAATAAGTATTTATTTTTCAGAATATAGACGGATCCTTAATCTACGAAAATGTAAGTGGCATTTTCCATATTTGTGTGTTTTGTATAAGAAAAAAAGTTTTTTTCTTAGACCTGTTTCGTCAAAAACGCGAAAAGAGGCCACTTTCTGTGCTCAAATTGAACCAAAAAAATTCATTCTCTACCTTGAAAAAAATACTATCTAAATCAGACTATGATCTTCTAACAAATTGTAAACGCCAAATTGTGCGGTTTCATAAAAAATATGTGTTTAGAATTATCTTATTATGTGAAATTAAACTCTTTTCTTCCAAAGAGATTTTATGTATAGAGTGAGCACTACGAAGAAAGAATACAGAGAAATGACGGCCAATAACTGAGGTATGAGGTAAGGTAGCGGGGTGGCGGAACGCTGAGCCGCGCGGGGCGGGAAGCGAGCGGGAGAGGGGCTAGCTAGCGAGCGACTAGCGGCTAGCGGCCCGGCCGGCCCGGCCGGTCAGTCAACACGTGCATTGGAATACGTAGGGTTGTCACTTAGTCTACCAAAAATATATTTTTCGATTTATTATTTTACGAGTAGGTATTATGGTTAATTGTGCCCGTAGTCTAGTGGTAACGCTTCTCAATGCAGAAGTTGCGGGTTCAAATCCCGGGCACTAACTAATGTACTTATTTATTTCCTTGATAAAGATTGATATACATGCATTTCATAACGAATAGGTACGATCGCTCCGGTGAAGAAAAATAAAGTTAGGTAACTAGTGCACACTGGTCTATGAAAGGTATTTTTGTGTAAACTGCTTCTGATTTCCACTGGTCACCATGTACGAGTAATCGAACCGGATATAACAAATTGTGACAAGTTCGAGTGCAATATGACTGCCATAAGAATACTCAATAAACAATAAAACAACAACAATAAAAACAATACCTCCTATGTCAGTGAGCAGAGTCCGTGCCTAGCAGTGGGACGTTTTAAAGGATTATAGAAGAAAACAGATAGTGAATTTCATCGAAAAAAACGTTTTTATGTATTTAAACTTAAAATACAGAACTATAATAACTTGAAATACATACCTAAACTTATATGGGTTTTTAAATTACCGTGGTTATTTGACATTTTAAGAAGTAACAACGGCTTTACTCACTATCGAAATACGAGCTGTGTGGCTCGACATTTCGGCCAGAGTGCTCATGATGATGGGCCATACGTTTGGCCCGAAACGTCGAGCCACACAGCTCATATTTCGACCGCGAGTAAAGCCGTTTTGTATTCTTATAATACCTACACTTAATAACTAGAATAATATCTAAAAAACTAAACTTAATAATAAAGAATTCATAACTGCGGTCTTGGCCTTGGACTAAACTTAAAATCTCCAAACCAAACATACATAAAATAAAGAGTGCAGCATTTATAAAAAAAAATATATATATATATATATAACTAAAAAAACCATTAGGTATACTTTGGACTACACACACAAACACAACTAAAATAACTCTTCCTCCGTACTTAAACAAAATAATTTAAATTTCACTTTACACAAATTTAAATTTTCACTTTCCTTTAAACAATGTATCATCTTGGACTATTTTTATCCATCTTTCTCGTATTGATCCCTTAGAAGGATGTGGAAACCTTGTAAAAAGATTTTTTTCTTGAAAATTTCTCAATTACTTACTAATTTAAAAAAAATAAAAGAATAGCGACAACCCTAATTAGCGGTCAATTCACTCTCATATTTTAACGTGGTTTAATACATATTTATTTACTTTCATACATGATATCCCAGAACTCTATTTCTAATCATTCATATGTGGCAGCCCTAATGAGCGCGTTTAATTTATTTGTTTAATTAAATAATGCTTATGTTATTGCAATGCTAGGTCAATACATAAAATGTACAAAATTTTCTAATTGAAGTAGCGTTGTGACAGCCCTAATTGGCCAGTTGAACCAAATATTTCTAAGCACATGGAAAACAAGATATTATATATAAGGTCTTTCAAAATTAGTTAATAGTACGCTAAGGGGGGGTTCTGTATCGTAAATAAATCACTTTTGAGGAAGAAAGATTTTTTTTTACAAAAAAAAAAAATTTATAATAATGTAAAAATGTAAAATGTAAAAAAAAATTCTTTTCTTAATCGTTTCAGTTTCATGCCAGGAACAAAAGTCTTCCAACACATAGATCTCTTTCTTTCAGAAATTGTGAAAACCACAATTTTAGTTTTATTAGTATGGAATAGAAAGAATTTGATTTTTTTTACCAACTTACACGTGTTAAATCAAAATGGTAATGAAGACTTTTTTGTTACTGTTATGAAAATGAATCGATTAGGCTATAAAAATCAACCACATATTTTTTTATTTAAATACATACAAAACATTTTACATAAAAAAAGCCCAAGGTCCAAAAAAATGTATATAGGTTTTACTCCCTATAGGATGCAGAACCCACCCTTAGCGTACTATTAACTAATTTTGAAAGACCTTATATATTAAGATCACAATGAAGTGATACTTACCTATGAAATGAGATGCCATCAGTTTTCCCAATATTTTTGGTAAGATTTTTGCAATATCGCAATTCGCAACACACAACCGGGCATAATTAATGACTGGCGCGATGCGAGCCGCAGACGGACGGCAGCGAGCGCGCGGACGGCGCGTCCGCCGCGTTCGGTCGCTCGCGAGCTACTAGTCTCAAGAGGGTCCTTCCGCGTAATGGTTACTCCACCGCGGTGGAGCGAAGGCTGTTGCCCGGGTAAGAGGTCTAGTAGAATACATGATACGTCATTGTTTTCTTCATATTATCTTCAGTTTTTATTGTTTTTTGATACCTTTGATAAATGTAGATTTTCTTTGTATGAGTTTTTTCTTATATTGACATATTTGTTATTATTTGACAACTAGGTATTTTTTATTAAAATAACATCCATACAACCAATATAATTATTTCTCTAACATACTGCGCCCCACGAAAGGCTGAGCAAAACAGAGAATCTAAAGTAACTATGTAGGACAGTTCTAAGTATTATTCATCTACTTCTGAATTACAAATTATAATAAAAATTATTCACGTGTTAACTTTACTCAAACTCAACATTGTATCTCAACACCACTGTTCAACACAATATAAATAAAGACATAGTAGAACTAAAATTATTCTAAGGGTAACGGTATCACCTTATGTATAGACCGACGGTAAATGCCTTTTGGGGTCCTTAAATCGATAACTCTTACATTATTATCGGAACCTTTTATTACATTAAGCACTCGGGCCATTGGCCATGAAGTGGGCGAACAATTATCCACCTTAATGAACACTAAGTCCCCTATTTTCAAATTTTCCTTCTGGAGTCTCCACTTGTTCCTATTCAGTAGTGATGACAAATAAGACTTTCTCCACACTTTCCAGAAGTTTTGACTGATTTGTTTACACCTTCTCCAAAATTTTAGCCTATTACTAGGAACCTCTGTGTAATTAGGTTCAGGTACTTCAGTAATAGATCGACCAATAACTAAATGAGCAGGAGTCAAGAACGTAAAATTACTCGTATCATTTGTAAATGGCGTCAAAGGCCGCGAATTTAAAATACCTTCTATTTTTATAATAATCGTATTAAATTCTTCATAAGTCAGAGGAGTTGTTCCCACAATGCGTTTAAAATGGTATTTAAAAGACTTCACGCACGACTCAGCTAGACTAGCGAATTGTGGAGAGTATGCTGGAATGAAGTGAAACTCTATGCCCTTGCTGGTTGCAAAGTTTTGCACACTACTTTGAAATGCTTGAGAAGCATGAAGCTCATGCATTCTTTTTAATTCATTATCTGCACCTTTGAACGTAGAACCGTTATCACAAGTTATGTTATTGCACATTCCTCTTCTCGCTATAAATCTAGACAAAGCTGCTAAGAAGCACTCAGTTGTGAGATCAGAGACTAGTTCAAGATGAAGAGCCTTGCTGGCGAAGCATACAAATATGGTTACATAGCCCTTACTTATTACAGATTTACGAATACGAGACTGTTTAATGCTAAATGGACCGCAAAAGTCTAGGCCATTATTTAGAAATGTTTGTGACTGATTCACACGGTCGTATGGCAGAGGGCCCATTATTTGTTGAGCACAATCAGCTCTGAACTTCGTACACTTCCCACAACGGTGTATGATCTTTTTTATTTGACGAACAGCAGAAATTATCCAGTACTTCTGACATAGATTGCTATGAGTTAGTTTTAAACCTGCGTGCATGCAGTTTATGTGTTCTCTCTCTATAATTAGGTTAGTTATATGCGAATTTTTCGGAAGTATTATTGGATATTTTCTGCTATTTGGGATATTCGAATGCTGCAGCCTACCGCCCGCACGAAGCACGCTATTCTGGTCCAAAAACGGATTCACTGAAGCTAAGTTTGACTTGACAGCTTTACTTTGTCGAATATTAATTATTTCGTTATGAAAACTGTAGGACTGAGCGCCTTTTACGATAAGTAGCAGTGAACTTTGAAGCTCCGCAGCTGACAAATTGCCCACCTTACGTTCAGATCTGTTTTCACATTTACAGTTTTCAATGAATCGAGTAACATACGCAAATATGCGTTGCATTTTTGTAATATTAGAATATTTCTCTAAAATTGTCAACAATTCGGGTTTATCAAAAGAACAAGTTTTATCAATAATACCTTCGTACATATTTGCAGAATTAATCATGCAAATTTCTGACTTGTCACTTGGCATGGGTAAGAAAAACTTATCAGTCTTCAGGAATCGAGGCCCGGTCCACCAGAGCGAGCTCCCGGATAGCTGATCAGGGTCCGCACCACGAGAGACTACGTCAGCCGGGTTTACTAGCCACGTAGTGCCAGTCATTTGGATTGGTATTCTTTTGAATTTCACTTACTCGATTAGAAATGTAAACTTCTAAATTGAACGGCTGTTTCTTTATCCATGCCAGTGATATTTGCGAGTCTGTAAATAAAAATATATTAGACACGCCCTCAAAAACACCCTTGACTCTGGACATCAATTTGGAAAGTAAGACTGCACTATTTAGTTCTAGTCTCGGTATAGTTACTCTTCCTTTAGCAGGAGCGATGCGTGATTTCGCACAGAGTAAGTTTACGTGTATGTCAGCTTCGTGAATTGCTCGCATATATATGCAACACCCATAGGCGTATTTTGATGCGTCACAGAATCCTACTAACTCTATTCGTACAGCCTTGTGGAGATTTACATAACGAGGTACATAAATAGCACACATTTTTATAAGATTTGTGGCATATTTTATCCACGCTTGTGCCAAATCTGGACATAAGGGTTCGTCCCAGTTGACTTCTTGCTGCCACAATGACTGTAGGATAACCTTACCTTGTACCACCAAAGGTGCAGCTATGCCTAAAGGATCATAAAATTTGTTTATGAAACTCAAAACACTCCGTTTGGTCGGCGCATCGGGCAACATAACTGGAGAACATTGTATCTTAAATCTATCGCTTCGCACTTTGTACAAAACGCCTAAAGTCTTTAGAACTATTACTGCATTTTCAAATTCATGATCACCAAAGTGTCGTCTCTCTGCTGGAATATCTATCAGTGTATCTATGTCGTTCGAACACCATTTGTGCAATTCAAAACTACCTAATTTTAATAGACTAACTAGCTCATTTCTCAACTTGATTGCTGATTCCAGGTCACTCTCTCCGAATAGAAAATCGTCAACATAGGAACAATTGCGAATTACCTGTGCAGCCTGCGGATATTCATCTTGATATAAATTGGCTAATTCTATTAGACATCTCGTTGCTAAAAAGGGTGAGCAAGTAAGCCCGTATGTGACTGTACTTAGTTGTATACATTTCAGCGATTCGCTTGGATTGTCACGCCAGAGAATATTTTGTAAAGACCTGCGCTCTGGGTGAATCATTACCTGGCGGTACATTTTACAAATGTCTGTGATCATGACTACAGGATGTTTTCTGAAACGGACTAGAATATCGAAAAGTTCCCTTTGAACCGTACCACCACTGTAAAGAATATCATTGAGACATATACCTATATTTGTCTTCATGCTCCCGTCGAACACGACGCGTACCTTTGTCGTGCGCTTGTCTTCTCGAATAACTGGTTGGTGAGCCATAAAGTATGTGGGTTGATCGCAGTATGGTAAATTGCTATTCATATCTACTATTTTAGCGTGGTCCAACCTAATGTACTCGTCTATAAAATCTTTGTAGTCACTGAACAATGTGGGTTCCCGACCGAAACGTCCTTCTAAATGGTAGAATCGTTTGGCGGCTATATTGTAAGATTGACCTATATCAAAGTCTGACAGATTTACTTTCAGGGGCATTTTTACTTGGAAACGATTGTCAATTAACTCTACCGACTCCTTGAATATCCTTTCGCATGTCACCTCTGAAGACTCGTCATCGTTGGAGTCCAGGATATCGACCTTTTCGTCTACACTATAGTGACAGGTGAACATATTAGCTTGGTCGCATTGAAAATACTCACCGTTGCCCGACACGACATACCCAAACAGAGTGTTTTGAAAGATGAGCTCGCCAATCTCGAATTTTTCGGGTAAGAGAGCTTTGAACAACACCGGGGCAGCCAGAAGCAGCTGGCAGTCACCTGAAATGTCAAATGTATCATCGGCTAACTGTACATACTTCGGTATTTTTACCTTTGTCAGATTGACATTTGTCTGTGGTAGTTTGTCAATAATCTCGTGAACTAGTGAACATTTTGTTTCTGTGGTATAAATGCCTGACATTGACAGAATTTTTATATTTATGGCATGTTTTATAGTTTGCGGATTTTTACCCAGGCCTTTGACGTAGAATTCGTCATTGACATATTTTTGCTTTAGCTTCGATGCGGATCGACCCTTGGCTTGCCGAGTCTAGTATTCCTCGCACTGTATAATACTTACCACTTGAGTTGATTATTTTTACCTTTATTGTCGGAAGCAAAACATTAGACCAATATTGATTGTTTAGTAAAGTCCGAGAACACGTACTAGATTGAATTTGACTTTCGAGGAGGATCGGTCCACTTGCGGGCGGGGCCGGTGTCCCGCTCGCCCCCTACAGCGGAGAGCTTACCTCCGGCTGGACCGCGCGCTCTTCGGATTCGTGCAAGGCGCTCGAATGTTTCTCGTTACATGTTTCGCACTTAAGCTTCAGCAAGCATTTACCTTTATGTTGGTTTAGACACAACTTACAGAGATTGTTCTCCATTACATGGCCGACGCGTTCGTCTACCGAAAGTTCCTGAAACTTATCACATTTGTATAGTTTATGGTTGTCGTCACACAGTGTGCACAGCAAACTCACCCTTGATTGAACAGTCGCAGTAGAGACAGTTCGAGGTGCCGGCTTCGCCTCCAAAGTCGAGCTTCCCGAGCTGGATTCTAAAGCCATCGCTCTTTTCTCTAGAAATGAAAGCAGCGCCTCTAGCGTGGGCAGAACCTTGTTATCTATCTCAGAGTAGTACAAACGTTTTGTCAACTGATCTAGCTTTCTAAGGATTACATTTATTAATATCATGTCCCACGACTCTACTGCTTGACTCAGATTCTTTAGTGCATTTATATTTTGCTTGATACATGACACCACCTGTCGCAGTTGTACTGCCGTACCTCTTATTGGTACTATGTCTAGAATGGAGGAAATATGAGCGCTTATGAGAAGCGCGATGTTATCATACCTATCCCTGAGAATGTCTAGAGCAGCCTGGTACGAATCGTTTACAAGAGGAAGACTGTCTATCAGAGCGAAGGGCTCGCCTGAGAGATACTGTTTTAAATAGTACAATTTTTGTACATTTGTAAGTCTCGTGTCGTTATTTATTGTCGCACGAAACAGTTCTGAGAACGACCTGTACTCGGCGTAGTCACCTGAGAAGACCTTGATTTGTATCGGAGGTAACTTGGGTCCTGATCCTTGTGCTGGATGTGAGACGTCTCCGGCGGTCGCACTGCCGGTGCGCTCCAGCAGCCGCTGCAGGTCGAGCCGCAGGCGTCGGCACCGCTCGTCGAAAGCATCGTGCTCCGACAGCAAGCGCTCCTCCTCCTCCGGTTGTAGTCCCGCCAGTTCCGCAGACGCAGCCTGGAATTGTTCCCTCGCGGCATGCACCTCGTCTAGCCAGTCACGCAGCCCCTTCTCGTCCAAGTCTCCTTCTTGCCCTTGCTGGGCTCCCACAAACTTTTCAGCTCGCGTGCAAACTGCCTTTTTGGCTCGTAGTCGATAACCCAAAGACATTTTAATCTCTTTACGATAACCCAAGGCAGAAATTTTTTCAGCCATTTTTGAGTATTATTTACTTTTGCTCTGCTACCAATGTTTAGAATTATCGTATTATGTGAAATTAAACTCTTTTCTTCATATTATCTTCAGTTTTTATTGATTTTTGATACCTTTGATAAATGTAGATTTTCTTTGTATGAGTTTTTTCTTATATTGACATATTTGTTATTATTTGACAACTAGGTATTTTTTATTAAAATAACATTCATACAACCAATATAATTATTTCTCTAACAATATGTAAGGATAAAAATATTTATAAATTTCTAAATTCACTCGTGTCGCTCCATACAAATTGTATGGGGAAGAAGGCATATCAATACGACGCCTGTGCTACGCGCAACGCGAGCAGCGCTCATACGGTCGGCGGAGGCTATAGTGGAAGGACGTCTGTATCGCTCTGCTCTCTACAAAATTTTGTGGTTGGTTTGTGTGCGTGTGATGTACTGATGTTCTAACTGCCTGTGTTGTGTAGGTGGATTTATGATTGTTGAGCCGTAAGTATCTGTCACATATTTTTCACACAATATTTGAATTCATTCTTGAATTGAATATTGAATATCATATTATATGTATAAAATTATATTTTTGTTTCAATAAATAATTTTCCATTTATTTTCTATCGATTTCACTCTAAAACAAATAGATGTCAAACACAAAATGGCTGCCACGTGACATATAGGTATGTCGTCATGGTACTCATTATATAGGTTTTCAAAATTTCAAAAAAGTGTCCGCCATTTTGAACTTTTTACTTACTGGACCGATTGGTTTCAAAATCGATATCTAAGGGTCCCTGTGGTCTACTATCACGAATATGTGATCAAAATTTCAAAAAAGTGTCCGCCATTTTGAACTTTTTACTTACTGGACCGATTGGTTTCAAAATCGATATCTAAGGGTCCCTGTGGTCTACTATCACGAATATGTGATCAAAATTTCAAAAAAGTGTCCGCCATTTTGAACTTTTTACTTACTGGACCGATTGCTTTCAAAATCGATATCTAAGGGTCCCTGTGATTTACTATAACGAATATGTGATCAAAATTTTAAAAAAGTGTTCGCCATTTTGAACCTTTTACTTAATGGACCGATTGCTTTCAAAATCGATATCAAAGGGTCCCCGTGGTCTCCAATCACGAATATATGGTCAAAATTTCAAAACAGTGTCCGCCATTTTGAACTTTTTACTTACTGGACCGATTGCTTTCAAAATCGATATCTAAGGGTCCCCGTGGTCTCCAATCACGAATCTGTGATCAAAATTTCAAAAAAGTGTCCGCCATTTTGAACTTTTTACTTACTGGACCCATTGCTTTCAAAATCGAAATCTAAGGGTCCCTGTGGTCTACTATCACGAATATGTGATCAAACATTCTATCGATTTAGCCCTAAAAACAAAATTTCTTTTCAGATGGGGCGCGTTCCTTCCTTTAATGTAACGAAAAAGGCAATAAAATTAAAAAGACTACAAAATATGAAACAGGGAAGAGCGTAAGTAAATAATTACATGACAAATATAAGAAAAAGCTGATGTACATAATTTGTAGGTAATGTATTTATTTCTTTATTTATATAAAAAATCACTGCCGTAACATAAAGAGATGAAACATTTGTTTTGTGGCCTTAATTTTTTCAAAGCAAAAAGTTACACCAATTTCTTGAACGTATAGAACAGAAGAAGTGGTTTAGTGTCTGTAAAGAATCACACCCTGATGATATTTCCTACGAGGTTCTATACCTGTTCATGACTTTATGGTTGTCATTTTGGATTGGATTGGATCTGGATTGTCAGAAACGTTTGTCTTTTCACAGGAAGAAGCTAAGGGAGACATTAAGTTGCCATCAGGAAAGTACTGCAAACGATGAAATTCCTTACGATATATCTCATGTAAGCGCGAATTTTCTAATAAAAGCGAAGTTGTTCACAATTCTTGTAAATACACTTTTCCATTCCTAAATACCATCTTGACAGATCTCACACCCCAGGTGTGGGATCTGTCACCCCAGGGTTAGCTATTGAATAATTCCTGTATAGGCCTTTTGCCCTTTGCATATGCGACGAACTAGCCTCGCACCAAAGTATATTTTGTATTTATACTTCACCCGATAGGTGTTGTCGAATAATTATTCCGAAATTTCACGCTTCCGCGAGTAACCTCTAAAATAAAACATGGCCTGCTTTTAGCATTCAAGTGATCTCTAGGTAAACTCAAGCAATGTATACATACGTATACACTGAATTAAGTGTAGATGGACCCTGTATCTTCCTCTCTTCGAGGAAGCGTTGTGTAACCGTATAACCCAGAGTACTAACTCAATCCCTAGCTTTCTATCCTAACCTTTGTTCTTCGAATAATATTCTAACTACATATGTAATTTTCTGCCTAAGTCCACCTCTCCTATATTGCTTTGTCTCTTCCATCACATTGTAATTGTCTGTGTTCTCTCCTCCCAGAGATTGTGTTCACCAGTAATTTTCAAATTATTCAAACAATTTCCCCCGGAGGGGAAGTAAGAAGCTCCACGAGTCCGGGTCCCCTCACCCGGGCTCTCCACGCTCCTCACAGTGGCCATCATCCATATAGGGCTGCTTTACTACCAGCAGCTCTATTTTGTATACCTAATGGCCCTCTTTGATTCCTATCCTGTGAAGAAACTGTTTCTCTTAGGAAGAGATTTAAAATGAAACTCGTGGTGTAATGTGGATGATTTAGGGCCCCTACGGACCCCAAATCCTAAAGGCGTGCGTGTGTGTGTAAGTGTGTGTGTGGTCCCTATCCTAACCTCGTAGTACTTCGTCCGACGGGCTCCGCCTATCGAAAGAAGGCTACCACAGGTTTCCTCCTCAGACGGTCAGCTCAGCTTGCACCGGTCCTTAGAGTACCGCCACCCCTTCGCCAGATAGAATAGGTATCGCTCTAACAGATCATAACAATTTGGACCTCTCCCCCCTAGCAGGACTAAGGAGAACCACTGTGGGGTATTTACCTGGTCTTCCTAGTACCTAACCTCACTAAATACTACACACTATGGTACTACTCGTTCTCACGAAGTGAACCCTCTCTCCCTTGCATAATTAAGGAGAATTAATTCACACAGCTACATGGCTAACCTACCATATGACTTTAATACTAATAAAATGAAAAGGTCCCCACGGCCTAGCAGGATTAAGGAGAATTACTGAGGGGTACCTACCTGGCCTTCCTAGTACCTACCTCACTAAATACTACACACTATGATACTACTCATTCCCACGAAGCGAACCCTCTCTCCCTTGCAGAACTAAGGAGAATTAATTCACACAGCTACATGGCTAACCTACCAATATGAATTTAGTGTTTGAAGAACCTAACTACCCACGTTATAATTTGATAGTTTAGCCAGAATTCCAGTTGCTCTTCGACCTTATGTTACGTCTTCTTACCACGAGGCATTTTCTCGTGATATCATAGAGAATTAACTGAATCTTGTGCGAACAAGCGTGTATGCTTATTCAGCATAGCTAGCGTTATATTTCAGCGTACCCGCTCCCTCACCCAGTGCTCCAAAAGGGAAAAGAGCCCTGTAATAGTATGCATGTATGCATATTTCAGCATAGCTAGCATCCCACACAGTGCTCCAATGATGGTCCATATAATAATATTTCACATCCCTAATACTAGCAAATAATTTCTGAAAAGCCAGTATTGTTTCCAAAACTAGCCCAGCCACCAAAAGAAGACTCCAATACAATGCAAGTTAATAGAACTGGTCGAATTGCAACTAGAAAACTCCAAAATATAGCGCGGCGTCCGAGACTCACCGAAACGTTGATGCCGAAAAACAATGGCGCTCGATGCGACTTAGCGATGACCGGGGCTCAGGCAAGTTGTTCCTTCGAGGATCGCAGTTGTACAAAAAGTGCTCCTACCGTGTTACACGCCCTTAAATAGCCTCGCTTTCTTACTCCCACCCTTACCCCCATGACCAATCGAAAATCATCCCCAACATCATTTCCGCGTCTCCCATTGGTCGACCAATCACAATGCCTGAAGCAATTTTCCTTAAAAATGCGTTCCATATTTCCCTAAAACTTTCAGTAACTAATCTCTGAAAAATGCTACGAATTTACAAGAGTAGATGTAATACAGTCAATTCGTCCTATATCTTACTGCATGCCGACCTATAATACTTATCTATCATCATTTCTCGCTTATACGGTGTTGCTAGTCATTCCTGTTCAGAATGTATGCACGTTGTATTTTCTGCACCTGACTACACGCCACCCGCAATAATTTATACGCACCGCGGTCTCTTTGCTATACTCCCTACCCAGGCGCTAAACTAACTCCTACGCCCTATAACATTTTACCAGCCAGCCTTCATACGTCCTATTGCTAGCTATTTTCATTGAGGTAGGTTGTGATTCATCACAGTCGCCCGCCTAGAGGCGATTTTCGCGGCATGGGAAAGAATTTATTTTCTGCTTCCATGATCGCGACTAGCGTCTCTACACCACACTATAGTCTATGTCTGTCTGTCGCCAACATATATTAATGCTATGGCTGCAGTACTGCTTTTCGTAGATGTGCCTCTGTTAGGGTGTTCGTTCCCTCTCCAGAAGGTCCGTAGTACCAACAACTTCTTCTAATTCAATTCAATTCAATTCAATTCAATTCTTTATTGTGTAAAAATAAAAGAAATACAGTCACAGTTACAATTTTAACATAACATATAGTTACATAACTTAACATTAAACTGATACAGTAATTATTTCATTTATTTACATTTAGGTAAGTATGTATTGTACTCGAGGCAAAGCACTAGACTTTCGTCTGTGTTGCTTCGCATCGGTTCTCATGGTATGAGCAGGTGTGCTTGTGAATCTACCTCGTTCGCTAGGACTTAGATAGATTCCATGTCATGTGTGGGATAGGTATTTAAAGTGAATGAATTTTATTAGTGTAATATTTAAAGTAGTATAATATTTAAAGATAATGTAAAAAAAAATAACAAAAAATATATAGGTAAATAGCTATACATTTCCCATCACTCCATCCACACCACTCTCAAATAAATATATAATTTTATATAAATATATAAAAAAAAAAAAAAAAAAAAAAAAAAGAAATAAATAATAATAATAAAAAAATAAAAACAATACAAAATATAAGCGTGTGAGGGTTATATATGTAAATAAATAAGAAGGTTTTATATAAGTTTCATTAAGGATATATTTTGAAGTAGTATTTTATTTAGTAAGAGTATGATAAGAGTGCATGTACCTGTGTACATATGTACATACTTTTGAACATGATGGATTATGAGTTTAAATAAGTAATTTATGTGTATGTTTAATTTTATATATTAGTACCTTAACAACTTACTGTGGGACATGAGTTAACATATGCTCACAGTAGCCAAGTGGCAAGGATGATAACCATTTCTTTATTTTGAATTTTAGGTAGTTAGTAGCTTGCAATGTTTTGAGGTCTTGGGGGAGTTTATTATATAAATTTGGGCCTAAGAAACTAACAGTATGCCTAAAAAATGTGGTGTTGTGTTTAACCCTTGTTAAAACTTGGCGACTGTTTGCTCTAGTCATGAAGTCATGAGCTGTGGGGCTTTGGATGAGAGGATGTGTATGAACGTGAATGATCAGCCTAAGCATGTAGTTTTGACGGATATTTAGGACGGCACTTTCATTATATAAGGCTTCAGTTGAGTACCTAAAAGGCCTTTTGTACATCACTTTCAAAATGGAACGCTGTGACTTTTCAACTACTGCCAAAATGGTCTTTGCTGCCCCTCCCCAAGCCAAAATGCCGTAATTTAATAGAGAGCCACAGAGGCCGTAGTACACTGCTTTGAGGAGAGCAGGATCAGCTATTTCGCGAATTTGGCTAAAAAAATATATTAGTTTTCTGACCCTGCCTGCAAGTGTATGGATCTGAGTCTTCCAGTTCAGGTGTTGGTCAACAATCAAACCCAGGTAACGTAAGCTGTCTACTCTTTCAAGCACCGAACAAGTACAAGAATCTGGGGTTGAACAAGAGAATTCGTGAGCTTTTAATGGTATATTGCTGGAAGGCTGTCCTCTGGCGGTAATTGAGAAGGTTATGAATTTAGTTTTTGAGCAGTTAAGTGATAAAACGTTGTTATGTAACCACATTTGTGCATCATAACGCTGGGTGCGGTCAGTACTTGGATGGGTGACCGCTGACCGTTGGAGGCTGACCGAGGTTCGGATTCCTCGTAAAACTGTAGGTCCCTTCCCTCCTAATCTTACTTGGTGGTAGGGTTTAACCCGCCCGGGTTGGTACCACCGCACTGAATGAAACGTCGGTCAAAACGGCTATGTAAATAGTTTGTGTTTTCCGACCAGTTCAGTGTAGCCGGCACGATCAAAGGGGGAAGCACTGACATGGCACCTAGTTCGCCCGGTGTTATGGGCTGACATCACGGACGTTGTAGGTGATGTAGCCAACCGTGTCAGTTTCCATAAAAAAAAAAAAAAAAAAAATCATTAAAACCAAGTTGGGTTCTCATGGCCGTATCATTCCAGGTTTTCCCTTTGAAAAGAATGACGGTGTCGTCAGCAAAAGTGACAATCTGACCATGGTTGAAGGTTGTTCTGCATAAACCATCTATATAAATTAGGAAGAGAACAGGTCCTAGGACACTACCTTGGGGCACACCATATGAAATTGGAAGAAAATCAGAGGTGGATTTTTCTTCTAATAGGGTGTTTGTTCCCTTACCAGAATGATTGTGGCATTTTATTTTGGGTGCTAAGCAGTCCCGACCACACAACACAACATATGGGCATTCGTCCTAGTATAGTCAGGTTAGACTCATCAGAAGCTCAAAATGAAATTACTAAACACTTAATACCCTGTTTCATGCCATAGAAAGATTTCCCACCAGCTCAGGAAACCTGTAGTCTTACCCCTCGCTGGTAGGGCAGGATCAGTACTTCTCTCCAGGGAGAGCGCACAACATACCTTGCCACCTCCGGTTTAGACACGCCGCACATTCCAACACCTTAACCTTTCTAGTTATAGACAGGAAAACTGGGAAATTATTACTGAGAAAATTTTAAATTGACTTTGCTACTTCCGAATTATAACCTTTGCTAACTAACTCACCCGTTGACAAATGGATGGGCCCAGTCTGATTGTACACGACTCTACTTTAATCTCATCCAACATTGCTCCGGTCAATGGTTCAAATTGCTATGTTCTATCACTTTTCATAGACCGGAAAATGTCACCACTAACTTTAAACGCTCCTTTTTGCTTAGTGTAGAACGCCCTCGGTATATGATAACATTTTCCCTCCCGAGTGAGAACAAATTAAGGTCTCGATGAAATGTAAAGTGCTGCACTATGGCTTTGTTCACCTCACATTTTCCAAGTCCCATTCGTGTGTTCAACACACTGAGTTTACGTTCACATTCTTTTCGGAGCAATGTATGGGGAATGCAATAAAAATCGAAACCAAAGTGTCCTGATTCATTGTAAAAGTCCCTTCAGGTCAGAGCTCTGCTCTCATTAGAAGGAAGTTTCACTACCGAGTACAGACACTATAATACCCAATGGTTTACTCGCGTATTTCTGTATTTACACAACCATCCAAACCCAGCATCTACCAACAAGTCTATTCTAAGTCTTAAAACCTTTTGTTCATAATTATCAATAACTCAACTCCCCCACGCCGAACAGGATTTTATTCCTATTTATCCGTAGTGGGTATTATTCGTTAGAGCTTTCTATTTCCTAGCTATATGCTATAGTCTCTACTGTTTCCGTCCTTTAATTAACCCCAGAATCTATATCTACAATTGTACCTCCTAACTCGTCCTTACTTCAGGACAGCATAATTTCACTCGCCAACCTACACACGATCCGCGGCTACGTTCGACGCCCTAATTACCAATTTTACTTCATTTTCATACTCTATTCGCCCGCCTGACTATGTAAAATCCGTGATTAATCTATGAACACCGTATTAACTGACTGTTTTAACTGATATTTTATCCGAAATATACCCTTTGTACACGCTCTATTTATCCCTATATAAACCATGACCCCAATCCCTAGTCTGTCGCTCAAGACTCCCTTCTACCTACTCCTCTTGTACCAGGTGGACGGAACCCTGTCGTTAGTAATACTTCACCGTCCCCTTCCTATAGTACCTTTTGAACGGAACCCCATCAATAGTAATATTTTTCTATAACCTTTATTCCAAACTCCTCTCTTATCCTATTTTACTATATTCTATCTACGTAACAGCCCAAGCAATACGCCCGCCAGACTATGTTTACTCTATAGCTCGTCCAACAAATGTCGATCGTTCCTTAATGTGTTCCCTGCCTATATTGCATATAAGAAATATAAATAACCTACCTAGTGACCTACCTCGCCCGCCGGACTCTATCCTATCCTATGACAACTACGTGGCTTTGTAATCTCATGGGGCTAACCTCTAACCTAACCTTACTGCTCTATTATCGCTCACTCCTTCGTTATCACCCGGCATTCCTTACTCAGGTTCCTGCTCCCTTTGTTCCTGCTTATTTATCCTTGTTATGTTGCTCTACTCTCACCAAATTCCTAAGCCATTACCTATGACCAATCGGTTCAGTAGACCAAACGTTACCTTCTCCACATCTATCTTCATGTACCCGATTTTACTAAATTGTGGCATCTCATACCAAACTTACCGAATTTTACCAAACGGAGTCAAATCGTACCACCTTACCGGATTTTACCAAACTGAATCAGTTTCAATTCTGAAATTTCAGTAGTGAACAGTGAATAAATCATTATTCTACTACTGCTCTAAGTTAAACAGTATCGCACTGTAGCAATACTAACTTAACAACGTAGGGTCCTACCAACTAGACGATCACGGCCCTCCCTAAACCTATGTTCTACACGTACAGATTCGCATTCCTTTAAGACTGCGATAAGAAGGTAGTTTTTATCTTTGATCATTACCATACCTATTTTATTCTATAACATTTATTTTATTTTCTATCTAATTTTAACCTATTCCATTTTCTCGCCCGCCTAAACATATGCATTCCGTAACCCTAAAGACAACAAGTATGCTCTTGTTACGGCACAATATGATGCGCGTACGCCGTAAAGGAGTCGTCCTTTCAGTTACCAGATAAATAGGAAATCTCTACTGTACGTCAAACCAAACTTCTCCCAATTCTTCGCCTTCCAAATTCCGCGTTCTAAATAATAGTATACATGCATAACATAAAGGTTAGTACGATTGTTGAAGACTCACCGTTCGCCCGCCAGATTCGTCGTATCCTCCATTGCTCATCCTCCCCTAAAATTAATGTATCATCCCCAACCCCAACCTCTCCTAAATAACTCACCACCCAAAACAAATGCATAAAGATCCGCTCAACATTACCCGCCTTCAGCTAGCACGATGATAAAACTTTTTTACACAACACTCGTCAACTCATACAGCATTTATCAACCCGACGTACAATACTTTAAACAGTTTAAGATACTTATAAAATACCCCGCAATGTCAAGGCGATGTGTGTAACAGTATTCTGCTTCACACAACCCGAACAATAAAACCAGATTCTTATTTTATAAGTAATTTTATATATAACTTGAAACATTTTACCACCTGTTCGATCATAATATGAGACAATAGGACCTTCTAATAAGAATAGATACAGGGCACCGTTTAAATGGTCCAGTGTACCCAATAAAACGCCAAGTTTAATTCGTATATATATATATTTTTTTTCAATCTTGATTATAAATTAATAATAATTCAATATTGCCCTGCAATATTGAAATCCGTATGTGCATCGAAGAATATTCGTTGATTTTGGTATGCGTAGACTTATGTAAGCCCCACTATAAATAAAACGTTAACATTAACCGCACTCAAGTACCTATTTATTCAAAGACGATTAAGTATTTTCCTGAAAAGGAAAAATCATAATTAAAACAATATTCAAATCCTCTACCTCTTATTTGGTCTAATAATTAATTATAGAATTGATATTTTAAAAAAAATATATAAATAGTTAAGTCCATGTAAGTATACACCCTATAAACACGTGTTTAATCTATGTAAATATGTGGTTTAGTATTCATCCATGAAAATAAATTATTTAACATAAATAGATAAATAATAATTCCCAACCGTTCGGACACATCTCACAGAAACATGCACGGTACATAATTTACCTGAGGCGTAAAGGCGGACTTATTCCATTATAGGAATTTCTTCCAGTAAATCTTTGGATGATTAAGAGTAGTAGCAAAATATTTCATCAGCATCTTATTTAACTATAAGTCCTTGTTCTATCATTTTAAAATATAATATTGCGAGATACACTTACCTTTTGTTATTCTTTTGGTTATTTTTTTTTCTTTTCTCTCCTTACTCTTTTTTTTCAGTAGGATAATATTAACATGTACTCAGCTCACTCACAAATACTTAGCTAGATCATAAACCGAAGAGTGACGAACCACCCGAAGTCCGGGGTTCGAAGCTTTTCCCCGCGCATCCACATCAATCCCTACCGACGCAGGTAACCACGTAATATGCATGTACGCACGGATACGCAAGCATAGTCATACCAATCAGCAAGTACGCACACAATTACATATGCGCATGAACGCCTGCACGAATCCACGCATGTACGCACGCAATTAGGTATCTATAGACACACAAGTAGATATGTAAGTAAACAATTAAATATGCGCCCACGCACCCAAACACCAATGTATTCACGATCCCTAAGTACGCAAGTATCATTCGTGCACACGAACAGACATGCCTGCGCATGTGGGGAAAATGTCCTCTATGCAAAAGCAGATATAGCTAAGTTCAAAGATAAGACAGTAAATTACTAAAAATAACTAATAATTAACACAATAAATCACATCCAATTCATGATAGTCTATCCAATAATCAAACCTCGAGTTGAACCTGTATACACACACAATATTTGACATTTTGTTTGACCGTGTGTATTGGTGTTTATAAGAATAAAGTTTCTCCCTTTTTCTTCCCTTTTAAATCGTGGGAATCAAACGAATAGCGAATTCGTTCACTACTGCCAGCATCGAGTGACAGCGCTGCACGGTATAAATTTATAATTACTTACAATATCTCTAATAGCCTATTACCGTGTTCTTGATTCGCGTTAAGTGCAATATACATAACACACTTCCCTTACATTCCGAAAGAATAAAGGCATTACTAGAGTATAGATCCCTGAAATATTCAAAATCCGAAACACTTTGAAAGTTGGGAACTCCTGAACTCAAAACATATTGAAAGTCGGACTCCTCCCTAAACATTCCTAAAATTAAAATATTTCTAAAGTCGAGAACCCTAAACCATTCGAAATTTGGCAATATTCTCGAAAGTCTGAGGACCGCTTAATCCAAAATATTTGGAAGTTGAAACCTCTCTTAATAATCTGGAAAATGAAAGTAATTTTCCAAATTTGAGAACCCTAAACATTCAAGATTTGAAAATAATTTTGAAAGTTTAGAATGTCTGACCTCAAAATATTTTTGGAAGTAGAGACCTCCTTTAAATATCCTGGAAGAATAAAATATTTTTTAAAAATTGAGAACCCTAAGATGTTTAAAATTTGAAAATATTTTTCAAAAATAAGAACCGGTAAGTTCAATTTTTTTTTTTTTTTTATTTAATTTTTTTTTTTTTTTTTTTTTTTGAAGTTAAGACTTCCCTTAAATATCCTGAGGAAAATAAAATATTTTTCTAAAGTTAAGAACCCTAGACTTTCAAAATTTGAAAATATTTTTGAAAATTAAGAACCGCTAAGTTCAAATATGTTTGGAAGTTAAGACCTCCCTTAAATATCCTAAGGAAAAATAAAATGTTTTTCTAAAGTTGAGACCCTAGAATTTCAAAATTTGAAAATATTTTTGAAATTAAGAACCGCTAAGTTCAAACATGTTTGAAAGTTAAGTCCTCCCTTAAATATCCTGAGGAAAATAAATATTTTTCAAAATTGAAAACCCAAAATAATAAAAAATTTGGAAATACTTTTGAAAATTAAGAACCGCTAAGTTCAAAATATTTTTGGAAGCTGAGACCTCCCTTAAATATTCCGGAAAAGTAAAAGTATTTCTTAAAGTTGAGAACTTAATTTGGAAACTTTTGAGAACCCCTGACTCATCATGAATTTGAAAAAGTTCGAAATCCCTGACAATATAAATTTGAAAAAGTTTGAGCACCCCTGGCTTATTGTGAATTTGAAAAGTTCGAAATCCCTGACAATATAAATTTGGAAAAGTTTGAGCACCCCTGACTTATCATGAATTTGGAAAAGTTCGAAATCCCTGACAATATAAATTTGGAAAAGTTTGAGCACCCCTGACTTAACATGAATTTGGAAATATATCGAAAGTCTGGACCTCTGAATCATTGCGAAATTAAAATGTTCTAAGACTCCCTACTCTTTTCCAAAGTTGAAAGGCTTGGAAACACCTGACTTATTGTGCCCCGGGAAAAATGTTTAAAACCTCTGACATATCCTGAATTCGAAAGGTCTGGACCCATGACACTTGCCAAGTCTAAAAGGTTTGGAAACTCCTTACACATGTATCTGAAAAGGTTTAAAATCCCTGACCTATAAATTTGGAAAAGGTTTGTAACCCCTGACACTTCCCTTTAGAAAAGTTAGAAACCCCTGACACCACCTTGTAGCCCGCACAATAACCAAACTTAGTTATAAAATAATTTGCAAAACGTGGTGATCGGCGTTGTGCTGCAATTCACCAGAGCTCCCGCCGCACAACACCAATCACCCCGCCCACCCCGACTGTCTTCCCTCAACGCGCGCAACATGTACACATGTATCAAATATTATTTATAAATTAATCTAATTAATTAAACAAACACATTTATGGGCAAATCCAAAACCACTCACTCGATATGGATCACAAATCGACAGGCTCAATTCGACCTCCAACCGCACCAACACTCACCAACTGGCCCTCTCACCTTTTGACACCTATACATACGACCGCAACCTAAAATCGAAACCTGGACCTCCGTCATGGCACCTAATTCCTATACTCTTTATAATCCATTCCTTCCACATTCCGCACGGACAACAATCATGCATGACCGATCAAAATTCAATATCTCGTCCGGTACGTTGTCCGACATGGCACTTACTCCCCCTTCTAACCCTTTGACTCATACATTCCCCATACCGCAAGCAACTGGAACCCCATTCCTCATACCAGCCAATCAGCTCCAAAATAAACAAACTTAACAATCCATTCCCTATCAATAAACAAACACTACATTCAAGCCCAAAACCACTCACTCGAAATGAGCCACGTAATCGGCATGTTCCCTAAGAGCCTCTATTCGCCACACACACACACAAAATCTGACCAAGACTCAACCTCACGACCTAACCAACATTGTACATGGCACCTAATTACTTCCACTGGCCAACTTGTACACCATGACCTTTGTTTACCACTAACCTAATCTAGTAAGTACCATATCGCCCACACACGCAAAGTCAGACCTAGACACAACTTTACAACTAACCTTCACTTGTACATGGCACCTAATTAGTCACATCAATTAACTGGGATCCCCCTAATTTTAATCTACCATCTCCCCACTAGTAGGTGCCATACCGTCGCTCGCTACTAATTCGCGAAATACCTACTTTGGAGCCTAAAATTCACACCTTATTACTACTACACAAATTATTTACTAAACATCCATTATACATTTTCAAAATGACATTTTTTTTCATTCTTCTCGCATTCCATTAAAATGAAATAAAGATTCGAATCTTTTTATTCCTCGGCGACAATCTCAACCAAAATTAAATCAGTCTGTTGGAACCCGGTCAAACATAACCACTCTTTTCAAACACACATATTTTACGGCTTTTTTATTTTACAAAGGAAGCTTACACCCCATCCAACTTCATTTCCACCAAACAACTAGAAAATTCCCTTTATTGGCCTCAAACTGGCCCCGATAAACTATTTCGCGCGCGAGCGTACCTAATTATTACACAATACGAAATTATTTTCAAACCTAACTTCCGTGTTTTAGGTATGAAGCCCTCCGCGCTCAGTTGGCGTGCCTTAACTTAAGTAGAATGGCTATCCAATTTTACAACTAAGGTTTTCATAGAATATTCTTACTACAATATTGTTGATTTTAGCTCATTATAGGATTCTTAATTAATTGGCTTTTAGGCTTATAGCACAATTTTTCCGATAACCCATATAAAAAAAATGTTTCCTCTTCCTGCTATATCTCGGTGTACCCGGAATAAATTATTGATTTTAGTTTCACAATCTCTGGATAAAATATTTCCCTTTGGCCCCAACTTACTTCTACGAAGTTGCTAACATTCCGCTTAGAAATATGCCTCACACCATTCATACATACCATTCCCCTAACTTCCACTTTGTTTAGTCTATCACCTCTCAACCCGACTACATTCTTCGTGCAAACAGTTTTTTTTTCTATCACGGCGCTGCTCATTCTAGCCAATAGCGAACGCCATACCGCACCGGCGCTCACATCCCATTGGTCAAAATTGGTTTTCACTTAAATATTTCTAGTTGTCCGCAGAACAATGATAATGAACTTCCTAGAAGGAAATGTAAGCAATTTTCTTTTACGAACTCAAAGATGAATCTCTAGTCGACTTTCTGGTGACAATTTGTTCACGTTAAAATCGGTTTTCTAGCAACATTGTCGGCAAATTGTAGACAATATTTCTGTAAATTAACTAATTGTACACAGACTGCACTCGCGCCGGAAAATGAAATATGTACTCACTCTCAGCTTCAAGCGGCGAAACCTCCCGCCTCGTAAGCGGGAGTCCAAATCTCTTCTCTCGCAAAACTGCCAGTCAGCACCGCGTTCCACGAACAACTTTTCACGCATTTCCTCACCGAATTCCACACTTAATCACTTTCCCGGTATCACTTCCTATAACGCTATTTACTTATATCGCTACTCCCTATGAGTTGGATTTTTTTCCTATCGCTTTTGAGTATATAAGACCCCTATTATTGTCCTGAACTACCGCAACGAACTACATTTTTCTTCCATTTTTCCCTCTCTTTTTTTTCTGAACCCTAGGTATCCTAGATTTGGATAGAATGTAGCCTGGTCTTAAGGCTCCACTTTAACGTACTAGATTGTTATTAAATTTTCCCTTTTATTTAATAAAAAAAAATTTTATTTTTTTCAATCATTTTTTTTTTTTTTTTAACCCTACGTATCCTAGATTTAGGTAGGAACTATCCTGGTCTTAGGCACCACTGCGACGAACTAGCCTCGCACCAAAGTATATTTTGTATTTATACTTCACCCGATAGGTGTTGTCGAATAATTATTCCGAAATTTCACGCTTCCGCGAGTAACCTCTAAAATAAAACATGGCCTGCTTTTAGCATTCAAGTGATCTCTAGGTAAACTCAAGCAATGTATACATACGTATACACTGAATTAAGTGTAGATGGACCCTGTATCTTCCTCTCTTCGAGGAAGCGTTGTGTAACCGTATAACCCAGAGTACTAACTCAATCCCTAGCTTTCTATCCTAACCTTTGTTCTTCGAATAATATTCTAACTACATATGTAATTTTCTGCCTAAGTCCACCTCTCCTATATTGCTATGTCTCTTCCATCACATTGTAATTGTCTGTGTTCTCTCCTCCCAGAGATTGTGTTCACCAGTAATTTTCAAATTATTCAAACAATTTCCCCCGGAGGGGAAGTAAGAAGCTCCACGAGTCCGGGTCCCCTCACCCGGGCTCTCCACGCTCCTCACAGTGGCCATCATCCATATAGGGCTGCTTTACTACCAGCAGCTCTATTTTGTATACCTAATGGCCCCCTTTGATTCCTATCCTGTGAAGAAACTGTTTCTCTTAGGAAGAGATTTAAAATGAAACTCGTGGTGTAATGTGGATGATTTAGGGCCCCTACGGACCCCAAATCCTAAAGGCGTGCGTGTGTGTGTAAGTGTGTGTGTGGTCCCTATCCTAACCTCGTAGTACTTCGTCCGACGGGCTCCGCCTATCGAAAGAAGGCTACCACAGGTTTCCTCCTCAGACGGTCAGCTCAGCTTGCACCGGTCCTTAGAGTACCGCCACCCCTTCGCCAGATAGAATAGGTATCGCTCTAACAGATCATAACAATTTGGACCTCTCCCCCCTAGCAGGACTAAGGAGAACCACTGTGGGGTATTTACCTGGTCTTCCTAGTACCTAACATCACTATATACTACACACTATGGTACTACTCGTTCTCACGAAGTGAACCCTCTCTCCCTTGCATAATTAAGGAGAATTAATTCACACAGCTACATGGCTAACCTACCATATGACTTTAATACTAATAAAATGAAAAGGTCCCCACGGCCTAGCAGGATTAAGGAGAATTACTGAGGGGTACCTACCTGGCCTTCCTAGTACCTACCTCACTAAATACTACACACTATGATACTACTCATTCCCACGAAGCGAACCCTCTCTCCCTTGCAGAACTAAGGAGAATTAATTCACACAGCTACATGGCTAACCTACCAATATGAATTTAGTGTTTGAAGAACCTAACTACCCACGTTATAATTTGATAGTTTAGCCAGAATTCCAGTTGCTCTTCGACCTTATGTTACGTCTTCTTACCACGAGGCATTTTCTCGTGATATCATAGAGAATTAACTGAATCTTGTGCGAACAAGCGTGTATGCTTATTCAGCATAGCTAGCGTTATATTTCAGCGTACCCGCTCCCTCACCCAGTGCTCCAAAAGGGAAAAGAGCCCTGTAATAGTATGCATGTATGCATATTTCAGCATAGCTAGCATCCCACACAGTGCTCCAATGATGGTCCATATAATAATATTTCACATCCCTAATACTAGCAAATAATTTCTGAAAAGCCAGTATTGTTTCCAAAACTAGCCCAGCCACCAAAAGAAGACTCCAATACAATGCAAGTTAATAGAACTGGTCGAATTGCAACTAGAAAACTCCAAAATATAGCGCGGCGTCCGAGACTCACCGAAACGTTGATGCCGAAAAACAATGGCGCTCGATGCGACTTAGCGATGACCGGGGCTCAGGCAAGTTGTTCCTTCGAGGATCGCAGTTGTACAAAAAGTGCTCCTACCGTGTTACACGCCCTTAAATAGCCTCGCTTTCTTACTCCCACCCTTACCCCCATGACCAATCGAAAATCATCCCCAACATCATTTCCGCGTCTCCCATTGGTCGACCAATCACAATGCCTGAAGCAATTTTCCTTAAAAATGCGTTCCATATTTCCCTAAAACTTTCAGTAACTAATCTCTGAAAAATGCTACGAATTTACAAGAGTAGATGTAATACAGTCAATTCGTCCTATATCTTACTGCATGCCGACCTATAATACTTATCTATCATCATTTCTCGCTTATACGGTGTTGCTAGTCATTCCTGTTCAGAATGTATGCACGTTGTATTTTCTGCGCCTGACTACACGCCACCCGCAATAATTTATACGCACCGCGGTCTCTTTGCTATACTCCCTACCCAGGCGCTAAACTAACTCCTACGCCCTATAACATTTTACCAGCCAGCCTTCATACGTCCTATTGCTAGCTATTTTCATTGAGGTAGGTTGTGATTCATCACACATACTTTTATAAGGTGTATGTACGTACAATAAATGATATACTTATTTCATAAATTCATATACATACTCGTATATAGTTTATTTTATTTCATTTGCAGGAACCAGAAGAAGAAACCAAGTTCACTCCAGAAGGAAAAAGAATTATAGATGTGGAATATCTCTTGGAACAGTACACACGTATACGGCGTTGCAGGTCTAAAACTCACGGGAGAAAAGAAAACCGGCTTGATGTCTACATATGCTGTCGTCTGCACAAGGTGTTGTGCTTAGCCGTGTGCATTAGCCTGCCGTAGTCGGCTACGGAACGTTTGAACCCCTCAACAATAATGGTCGATTCCATCGAGGTAGATGAACCTGAATAATTTTTGAAGCATAGGTGTTCCAGAGGATCTTCGTTTTTATTAGCCGCTCGTGCACATATTATGCAAAATTGGTTCTTGACACCTAAATATAAAATCTTACCAAATTTTAAGCCCACAATTGCGGCGGCTCCTGACATAGCAGAATAATTTTTACCATATGATCGTTTCGACCAACACCCGTCGAGAGCAACCGCAATCAGAGGTATTCCGTCTTTGTCAACATTTCCTACGGATATTGCATTATCTGCGTCCTCATTGGCAGCTTCGGCCATATAGTGCGCTGCTGCTGTCTCCCACCAATCGCGAACTTGATTATGGATAGAAGAATACAATGAAGGGGAAATACCAGGCAAATCTATGGAAGCAGTAATGGTTTGCAAATGAGCCTGACCGGATCCACATGACATGACAGCTGAAACTACTTGATGGTTCACATCCATTCGATCATTGCTTTCTTCATCCATTTTTACTATAAACTTTCGATTACACCTTCTGAATTTAAGGGTTAGTTTTGAGTGCAGACCCTTTCTGTATTCAGAAATAATTTCGATGTAGCTGAAAAGACATCCGAATTCCGGGCCATGGTCACTTATAATTTGTAATTGCTGCATGAAAAAGGTCACATTTACTAGTCGTCGACCAATTTCAGTCGCAGTTTCAGGCGTTGCCTCCGTCGTCACTTCCAATTCAGGAGTTATGCTGCGAATACGATTATGCTGCAAAGGTCCCTCCGTCGCCACTTCCATTGGAGTAATGGATTTATCCTGGAAAAAAAATATCAAAAAGTGTAAAAAGTTATCAACCTATTGGAGACTTCAAATTAATTTATGTCAAATGCAAAATGTCTCAGAACTAAAAATTACAAGCACAATAACTTACGTGTTCATCTGTTATAGGCTTTGTGTTTCAACTTCAGTTCTACAGAAATGAAATAATAAAGCTAAATCACAGAACAAAATAAGTCATATGAAACTAGCACTTACGAGCGCGCACCCTACTCCACTCAGTCTCTATTCACAATGGAGTGTCGTCTGACCGTAAACCTGGAAGTCACTAACGCAATTTGGAGGGCGGTTATCAAATCCCGGAGCGACGTGCACCTGCGTCGATGGCTTGTGGACGACTGCCGATTCCGAGAGACAGCGCGTTTGCGTCGATTCGTCCGAGCGGGGCATGGCGCCGCCATGGAAAAATGTATGAAACGGCAACGGCCCAAATTTCAGAAAGTTCAAAGATAGTTCAGTGAAAAACCAATAATTACTCTGTAAGAGTTTGAATTTATTTAGATGATTCTTAGTCTCATAGACTCTAAGCTCAACGAACCATTTTTCGTGTTAGACGTATTTGTAACAAATCGCAAGGGAACTAGCAAAGGCATTTTTAAACGATTTTACCACTTTTAAACCACATTTAGTTACAAGGAATATAGACAGTAACTTCACTAGGACGGAATCATGTACCGATTTAAGCTCAGATCATACCCCAATCATATTGAATATCAGCACAATGATCACACTGGTTGAACCTCCTTTAAGAATATATAACCTTAAAAATACGAACTGGGAACTATATAAAAGCCTAATAGCAAAGGAAATTAGACTACAAACTAAGATAAAGACTGTAAAAGACTTAGAAGATACAGTAGAAGAATTTAATATAATCATCCACTAAGCTGCTAATGCAGCAACTATTCAAAACAAAGGTTTCCCCCCCAAATACAATATATACCCAAAAGCCAACAAGGAGAAAATTAAGGAACGACGCAAACTACGAAAAATATGGCAAAGTACTAGATATCCTATCGACAAAACCATATTTAAGAAATGCTCCGCAGAACTGAAAAATCTCATAAAATCATTAAACAACAACAACCTACAAGCTTTCCTCTCAAGCCTAACTCCAACAATAGACACAAACTACTCACTGTGGAAAGCAACCAGGAGCCTGAAACGCCCCAAGACACAGATACGACCAATTAAAAACAACACTGGGGGGCGGGCCAGATCTGACCAGGAGAAGGCTACAACATTTGCAGAACACCTGAGTTCCGTCTTCCAACCGTTTCCTGAGAGTAGTCACGAAAACACCTCTGAAATAAAACAATACATAGAATCAGCCACACAATTATGTCTACCTCTTAAAAAATATTAAAAGAAATAAAAAATGTACAGGAAGGTAAAGCACCAGGATATGACCTCATCGACGCAACCCTGTTGAAACACCTACCACACAAAGGACTCATGGGAATTGTTAGGATGTTCAATGCCTGCTTGAGGCTCGCACACTTCCCTGGGCAATGGAAGATAGCACAAGTGGTGATGGTGCCTAAACCAGGTAAACCACCGCAGGAGACGACTTCATACAGGCCCATAAGTCTACTGCCCGTCACTGGTAAACTCTTTGAGAAAATTCTGTTGAAAGAGCACCTAAATAGCGTTCTACCGAATCACCAATTCGGATTCCGAGAGAAACATGGTACTATAGAGCAAATACACCGTATCGTTGACGTCATTGGGAGATGCCTGGAAAGTCGAATGTATTGCTCTGCAGTTTTTCTAGACATAAGTCAATCGTTCGACAAAGTCTGGCATGAAGGCCTAGTGTACAAACTGAAAAATTTGCTTCCACACTCATTTCTACATATTCTCAAATCATACCTCGACAAGAGAAGTTTCCAGGTCAAACGTTTCCAGGTTTCAACGTTAGCAAGACTCAGTGCTGCGCATTATCTGCTAAGGTCGATCCCTTTCCTTTCCAAGCTAGTTTCCAAGGCAGCGTCGTAAATGTCTCGGAACACCTGGACCTCCTGGGTACCACTATTTCCAAAGACGTGGGTTTCCGGCAACTAATCGAGTCTAAGGCCAAAACTGCATCCAGAAAATTGGGAATACTTTTCCGCAATCGGCGGTTCTTCTCACCGGCACAACTATTCCTGTTGTACAAAACACAGATTAGACCGGTGATGGAGTACTGCAGTCGCATCTGGGAGGGTAGTCCCCATTATCTGCTGGGCATCCTTGGACTCGATACAGCGCCGAGCCATCCGCCTTGTTGGTGACCCAAAACTTACAGATGGTCTGGAGTCCCTGAGTCACAGGCGATTTGTGGGTTCGCTTAGTCTGTTTTACAGATACTATCACGGACGCTGCTCTGCGGAACTAGCATCCCTTATTCCCTGCCACCCGTCCTATCTCCGCATGACTCGTCGCAGAGAGACTCTGCACCCTTTTGTTGTTGACATTGGGCTTTTGAGAACCCATCGGTTCTCTAAATCGTTTCTTTGTCGCACTAGACAGCCTAGCAACAGTCCGCAAATCTGCTGGCATGGCACCTAACTGAGCGTGGTTTCGCGAGGAGAGGTGATTTTGGCTCTGTCGACTGCACCATTGGTCCCTCGGCACAGCCAACCATGCTGGTTCACATAAAACAAAATAAAAATACAACAACGAATGTTCAGCTCTCCGAGAGATAAAATCAGGGGTCCCACAAGGCAGTATATTGGGGCCAATACTGTGCCTTATTTATACTGCAGACCTACCAACATCTGAGAACACGACGGCTGCGACTTACGCTGATGATACCGCCCTCCTATCAACTCATACTAACCCGGAAACTGCCTCGCACACATTGCAGAAACATTTAGACGAAGTAGAAAAATGGCCTGAACGGTGGAGAATAAAAGCAAACCAGAGCAAGTCTACACACGTAACGTTTACACTCAGAAAGAAAACTTGCCTTCCAGTGAAACTAAACGACGAAGAAATCCCTCAAGAAGATCACGCGAAATACTTGGGAATGCACTTGAACAGAAGATTAACATGGCGAAAGCACATCTGGACAAAGAGAAAACAACTTGATGCTAAACTGCGCAGCCTATACTGGTTAACCGGACGCCACTCTCAGTTGAATGACAACAGCAAAATGATGGTATATAAAGCAATCATAAAACCAATCTGGACATACGGTATCCAACTATGGGGCTCAGCCAGCACCAGCAACATCGAAATACTTGAGAGATTCCAGAGCAAAACCTTGAGAACTATCTTAAATATCCCACAATGCTTCAGCAACAAATATATATAACTCGATCTTAACATAAAGACTGTCAAGCAAGAAATAGCCCAGTACAGCATACAATATCAAAAGAGACTATCACAACACGTGAATGAACTTGCACTGGCGTTGAGCGGAGAGGGTGGCCTTCAACATGTGCGACTGAAACGGAACGATATCTCGAGATTGAGCAATAGATTTTCTACAAGTTAATGGGAGTATTCCGTCTGAATCCTTCAAAATTAGGAACTCCCAAAAAAAAAATACAACATAATACAGATCGACTTAAATCAAACAAATAAGTGGCTTATTGTTTTTGAAACAGATTGTCATGTTGCTGAAAGGAAGAACAGAAAAAAAAACTAATTAATAATAAATTGTCAATCTTTAACTTCATAGGCTAGGCTTAAAACCAGTACAATGTTCAACTTTGTTACATAGGTTACATTGTAAAACTACGCCTATACCTTTTTCAGGCATACAGGATGAACGCATGCTATTTATTATGTACCTAGGGACAAAACAAAATTGTATGTCTGAAATAAATGGATATTTTTTTTATCTCTATCTATTATTCTTTAATATATTTTACCCTTTACAATAAAAAATTCAAAAAAAATATATTTGTATTTTTTTATAACAAGATCAGAAGTTCCAAACGGTGGCCATTTTTTTTTCAATTATGACAACGGATTCGTATTCGGAGACCACATGGACCCTTAGATATCCATTTTGAAAGCAATTTGTCCAGTAAGTAAAAAGTTCAAAATGGCGGACACTTTTTTAAATTTTGATCACAGATTCGTGATAGTAGACCACAAGGACCCTTAGATATCGATTTTGAAAGCTGTCGGTGCAGTAAGTAAAAAGTTCAAAATGGTGACCACTTTTTTCAATTCTGACAACGTATTCGTATTCAGAAACCCTATGGACCAATATTTATCAATTTTGAAAACAGCGCGTAACTAAAAAGTTCAATATAGCGGCCACTTTTTTTTCAATTATGACAACTATTATATTTATTTGGAGAACACAGAGCCACTGAGATATCTTTTTTGAAAGCAATCGACCTAGTAACTAATCATCTAAATGTTGGCCACTTTTTCTAGAGATGTGTTATTTTTGGCACTTGTCTCTATTACTTACATTACTGTATGCGGCAGTAAATAATGTACATCGAGCTTTAGAAAGGGACAATCCGAGCGTCGTCTCTGTCGCACGAACCGCGCGTTTCTGTGAGACAAAGACGACACTCTTAAACCGGATGTCTCATTCTAAAGCTCGATCTTCATTATTTACTGCCGGGTACTGTACAACATTTCCAATCTACAGGTCCGGGAACCCATAAAATAAAATAATTTTTATTATAATTATATAGAACTTTTTTAGTTCAAGCAAAAATATCGCAAGGATCAAGATGTCTTGCAATCTGTAAGAGTGTGTGCGTTCGGCAGGCGTCGCTCCCGGGCGAGTGTAGTGGTGAACCGTGCATGCGATTGGACTGATCGGCCTGACAAATTGGACTGACCTCTTTGAATATTCCCCCTTTTAATTAAGGGTTTGATATTGTTGTTAATTTTTTACTTTTTTTTTATTTCTATAGTGTTAACTACATTTAATTTTGTCTAGATAAGCGCACAATGTCTGCCTAATATTGTCAATAACTGCCTCTGCGAGACAGATTTTTCTAGTGCTGAGCATAATATGTTCAACAAACAAAAATGTGTGTTTAAAAAAAATTAAAAAATTAATAAAATTCGAGTAGCTAAGAACCATTCCGGTTAAACCAGCTTCCTTAAACCGCATCCAAATCGGTCCATCCGTTTGTGATGTGATGATTTAGATATATATTCAACAAATACAATTTTTTTTTCCAAAGCCTTGATTTGGTCACGTTGCCTTAAATACGTTTTTATACTTAACTAAATTCAGAGGCATGTTCATGATTTTTTTTTCTATGGAGCGAAGTTATTTAAATCCTGTTTTCAAAAACCGCCCTGATAGATGAAATATTACATATATTAAAACTGAATCTGTTAAGTGAGTAATATTGGTGGTAAAATTTCTTGAAATTCGAGTCAGACGCAGTCTCACATCACCTTAAGAATTTTGGGTAGGAACGAGTTATACATAAATTTTCCAGTCCTTTTGAAGATATCTTAAATGAACTAAGGTTGTGCAAGTGTATTGTAATGTTTAAATGTATTCGAAGTCTATTGAGAGGTTACAACTTAAAAGAGTAGCCCCACTGCATCTCTCCACGTGCATGTCGTACAAGGCGACTACGGGATAAGGAAACGATGCCGTGGTAAAGGGCGACATGCCAGCAACCTCCACCTTGGCGCGGTCCCTCCACCGAGTCATACAGCAGGTGGGTCTTCATGCCTTACTTGCTGCTTGATGTATATTGTCCTAATACTTTGCTAAATGTGGTGGTCGGTGTTACGCTGTAATTTACAAGAGCAATTTCAGCACAAAACCGATTACTCTGCTTAACCCGATGTCGGGATAAGGCGTGTTATATATATGTATGTAATTTTTGTAAACTAATTAAGTAAAATTATTAAATTTCAAGTTTAAATACAATAACATATAACTAAATAACGCTATTTTCACAGTTTTTATTTATTTATAATAAAAAAACAACCGGCCAAGTGCGAGTCGAACTCGCGCACCGAGGGTTCCGTATCGCCATGTCATAGTTAGCGCCACTCACGCCATCTATGGCGTATTACGAAATGCTTCATATTAATTAAAGGTCACGATTAGTTAAAATGGTTCACGTCCTATTCGGTAGATGGCGCGCCCGCATACACGTTTTTGGTTTTGGATTGATAGCTAATGTTTTTCTCTACAATATTTTCATATAATTACCACCTTCTGCTTCGCCATTCGGAACCGGTGTAAAATTGTAGGTCCCTTCCCTTGCCCCTTACTAGGTGGTAGGCTCAAATTGTAGCCGACTGATTTGGTACCACCGTACTGGATGTAAGATGGCCGCATAGCAGCCCCGGTTGTTTTCTAGTCCTAGTCCAGTATAGCCAGCGATCCAGGGAAGTCTCTGATATGGCACCTACCTTTTCGGTGGTGATATTGGCTGGTCGGAGCATGTGCTTTGGCTCCTCCGACTCAGCCACCCATACCGGATTACATAAAATAAAAGAAAGGAGTCTACCGATTTGTGACAGAACATTTATATATTCATATTGTACGAAGTATTCGGCGCTTTTGAAAGGCGGCTGACAACCGCACCGTGCACTCATTACGCCCTTTTTAACCTCTTGGCTTCCCGAAGGCATGTGAAGGGCCCGCCGGCCCCCAAACCGCTTACATCCGTTGACTTGAGAAAGGCCCGGTCGGCCCAATAAAAAAAAACAAAATAATTTTGCGATTTAAATGATTTTTTCTTACGAGAACGAATTAGAAGGGCTGCCTGTACGGATAAAAACCTTTGTGTTTCCCATAGAACACACCTTGAAAATATTTTCATGCCTTAAATTAAGACTGCGCACTCTTCTAGATAAAGGGAGGTATAGGGCGACCAGGAATCGATGCGAAACCGAAAGGTACAGATGTCAAACAATTTCATCATATAAAAAGTGTTTAATTTTTTCGGTGATTTGAACGAAAACACGTGTCCAATTGTTACAATAATCATATTATAATATATTTATAAGCACGATGCGAATGTAATTTGAATTTCTTGGCTTTGTAATGCAGACCACTTAGAGAAATAACGAAGAATCTGCACTAATAAACTGATTTTCGCTATTCCAAGAAGAATACATGTGGTATGAATACACAGGATGTTTCAGGTTAGGTTTTCGTAAATTCAGGGTTCGCAAAAGTTCCATATTTGAAGACGAATCATTTTATAGTACTTTTTGGGGAAAATCGTTTCATCAAGTTTTGGTGAAACGATTTTCATGATCATCACCTTTTTTTTTAAATCATTAATGGATAGAAATGGGTAAAATTTTTATATAAAAAACACTAAATTTAGATTTTTTAGTTATAACAATTTTTTCATCTAATAATGAGTTTCTACTCCTGAAGTTTCTATCCTGAAACACTGTGTATATGACATTTCATGTCCACGAATAGAACCTTTTTCAAGTTTAGACTCGGAGAATTTTAACCAAAACCTAGCGTCAACTGGTGTCATCGAACGCCTTATAATTATCAATTAAATTGCTTGAAAACTAAATCGATTGTTATTAGAAGAACAATAATTGAATATATTTGAAAAATTTTACCAGCTACGTATTACATTAATTTTATTTGCTTTACCTTCCGTACGTTTATTATATTTATTACATGAATTAAATACCTAACCCATATCTTAAAACAGTGGGACATCAATGATATTGAACTTATGAAACATATTCGTATATTTGTATTGTTTTCTCGCAATTCTTTCGGTAATTTATTATATACATTTGTTCAGAAAGGCGTAGTGCACACCGCCTTTATATTTCAAATTTTAAACCAGTTTTCTGCGACCGACGAATTAGTGGTGACTACCCGCAATCCGTTGGCGCGCTTCTTCTACGCGCTCGAGGCAGAGCATTGTATTGATTCATTCGGTCGTCACTCGTTACCCATTCATCGTTTGCTTTCGAACATTTTTTATTTATGACTTCGCTGCCGCTACCGCCGCCGCCGTCGAGCCGGTCATCACCGCTTCTCCGTCGGGTAATCAAGTGCGTGTCGGTCTTCATGAGTGTAAGCCCAGGATCCTGGTGAAGAGCAGCTGTCCCGCACGCATCCTGCGCCCGCCCGCGGAGATCCAGGTACGTGGCCCTCTTTCGTTCGGTCGCATCTCATCCAGAAAATTCACCTCATTGTCATTCAGAACACCACCTCATTGGCATTCCATTCATTAATTACAGTCCATTCTCTTTTACAAATTCCAGCCACCGAGTCCTGCTTTGTCCCAAGGCAGGACTCCCCTTCAATTTGATCCTTCGGCCGAATATTTCGTAATTAATTTTTTTTTTGAGATAAAGCACAAATAATTAAATATAATCGTTTAGGAAAGTATACTACCGAATTCTGTTTTCCGGTGTCATTATACTTATTAAAATTTAAATTCAGTGAATCTGCAACACTATTTAAAAAAAGAAGAAAAATTATATCCTTCATTGCTGTCATCAGTTCATCCGGTGTGTATATGAATCGCATCTGATCGGATCGGCAGTACCTGTATTCACACATATCGAGTTCGTGTATAAAAAAATTTTATAGCGAATATTACATGTTTGCGGTTTCGTCGCGACAGCACCGTCGTCGCCATATTCAATCAATATAACTTTTAACAACCACGTAACTAACTTTCGTGAAAATATATGATTTGGCGACGGAACTTTCGCGAGATTTGTAATATCGGCAGATTCATATTTTGTCCTTCCTCGCTGTTGCCACAGGCTGTTGCTGCGGGCGGTCCCAAGACCGCAAATACATGATCGCACAGTAGTTGCATGAACGGATCGGCGTAATTATAATACCTTCCGTCTACCGTTCAGTGGTTCAACGATACTCGAAATATAACAAATCATATTTTATTATTTGAAATTCAAAATAGTTACTATTCCAATTACGTCTCATTTAATTTCAATCTCTTATTATTACGTTTTATAATTTTTTATTATTATGACTTATTATGTTTTTATTAGAACAAATTGATAATTAGAAAAATATTTTACTTAGTTTAAAATAAATAACCTCCTGATATAAATATATATTAATTTGCCTCTCCCGTTTAATTAGGAAAAAATCTTATTGCTTCAGGTCAAATTTATTTATCTGAAAACAAAAGATAGGTACTAAACAAATTTGTGGTTTTATAAAATAAAATTTACGAAATAATTGAATTAATTATTCGAATAATTTGGTGTCATAGAACTTGAATCTGTCTTTCGCGTAAACACGAAATTTTATATACCTAATTAATTAATTTAAACGTGATTTTATTTATTCGCGACCTAAATTGTCCCTTCAATTGAGGATTCAGACTTCAATAATAATATTTACATAGCATATGGAAATTGTTATGTTACTGTGCGATTGTCTGCCTTTAGGTGTATAATGAGATAAATTTATGTAGGTAATATTTTTAATCATTTAAAACTAAATTCAAATTACTTGAAAATAATGTTTATTCATACTTTCTACATTCGTTCGGTGATATAATTTTAAGGATTTAATTAATATAATTAATATTTTATATTTAGCCTATTGAAGCAAATAAAAGATTACATTGCATCTATCATATAGTACTAAAAAAAAAAATTATAATAAAAAAATAATAATATTATAAATTAATAAATAAAAAAAATAAAAAATAAAAAAATGTCGTACGCCATGGAATTACATAACCGCTCAAATGCCGGAGCCATTTTGCAAAAATAAGCGCAAATGCCTAATGAATGAACTTGTCGCTATTCGGGCATACGGGTTGGAGGCTACGGATAATCCTCTTAGTTTCCGAAAATTTATGGTGTCGTGTAAAAATTGACGCATCGGTTGACAAGTTTGACAAAATGCAGACTAGAATTGAGGAGCTTGATTCTGCTAATAGTGGGGAAATTAGTGAAACTCACGAAAAATCACGCCACCAATTTGGTGAATTCATAACTGAGATTCGAGCAAGGCTATATGAGTTGGAGGAGCCCAGGGCACAGCCTAAATTAGAAATATCTCCATTACAGCGTCTAATTCATCTAATTTGAAACTGCCTAGAATTTCAATCCCAACATTTGAAGGAAACTACAAGTCATGGAAATCCTTTAGTGATTTGTACTGCTCGTTAATACATAATAATTCATCGTTATCAAACTGTGAAAAATATCATTATTTACTTTCGTGTCTCAAAAATGAGCCTGCAAAATTATTGCGAGGTCTTCCAGTCACCAACGACAACTATAATGCCGCTTGGAATATCCTGGAACAAAGGTACGACAGCAGGAGGTTGATCGCCATGCATCATATGGATGAGTTATTTAAGGCATCGACCTTGACCTCACCATCGGCGAACGGCATTAGAAATCGTTGTTTTGTAGAAAATGTCGGGGCTCTAAAATGCTTAAATTTTCCTGTTGAAAGTTGGTACTTTATGCTATTCTATTCGATTTTTAAGAAACTTGATCATGAAACAAAAAAACAATTTGAAATGACAATTGAGAGTACAAATGTCCCAACTTACAATCAATTGAAGGAATTTCTGGAGCGTCAAATTATCGCACATGAAAATTTAAAAACAAACTGGCGCTCTCAACCTCAACAACCCGGAGGGACGGCGGCACCTTCGAGACCATTCACGTCCTCCTTTGCTGCCCGACCTGGGTCCGGGACCTCTAGTAAACATAATAATAATTGTTCGTGTTGTCGTAATGGTATCCACAACTTGTCATCTTGTCCGGGATTTAAGGAAAAAAATCCTTACGACCGTTTTTTATTCATTAAAAACAACTCATTTTGTCTGAAGTGTTTGAAACCTAGGCATTCCCCAACTGAAACTTGCTCAAAGATTCGATGCCAAGTATGCAGCGCAGGCCACCATAACACTCTCTTGCATTTTTCTAAAGATAATAATGATCCGGAGGCTACTGCCTGCGCGGTTTTGGAATCCGAAGCTGATGACGACTCTTCGGCCAGTTTGTCGGTGGTGTCTTGCGCCAACTCGAAAGTCGAAAATTCTGCATCCGTCGTGTTACTCAGTACCGCGGAAATTTTGATTCGTGACACCTCCAACAACTTTCAGCGTGCTAGGGCACTTATTGACTTAGCGTCGCAGTGTTCGATCATAACAGAAGCATTGGTATCGCGTTTAGGCTTGACTCGTAGCCGAGTCAATATTCCAATCAGTGGAGTAGGCAATGCTGCAACTCGCTGTCACGGATCAGTGCAATGTTCGATCAAGCCCCGCGAGGGATCAAATATTGAAGTACCAGTGCATGCGCTAGTGTTAAATAAGATTACTCGAGATATGCCCTCAATGATTATAAATAAGGATTCCTGGAAGCATCTAGATCATCTGGTTCTTGCTGATCCCAAGTTCAATATCCCTGGCCCTATCGATTTATTAATTGGGGCTGAGTTGTTTGGGGAGATATTGTTATCCGGAAGATTACAGGGTCTTCCTGGAACTCCTTCCGCGTTGCAAAGTGTGTTCGGGTGGATGATCATCGGTCAAATCGACTCGCGATTTGTCTCCACTCCGATCACTCACCATGTTTCTTCGTTCGTAACGTCAGTTTCTAATGAAACTTTGGACACCACGATTCGTCAATTCTGGGAGATCGAAAATGTTCCCAATAAAAGTTTTGCTTCGCCTGCGGAAGAGCAGTGTGAGAGAATATTTCTGGAGGGTTATCAGCGCAACAAATCGGGTCGATACGTAGTTCCGCTGCCTTTTCGTGATGGTGAGCCTACTTTGGGCGAGTCTCGTCCCCTGGCATTAAAACGTCTTTTTTCCATGGAGCGTCGCTTTAATCGTGATCCTGATTTCCATAAATTGTATGCAGAATTTATGGATGACTATCTGAATTCCGGTCACATGGAACTGATCAAATCGGAGATCAAGGGAAAACACTATTTCATTCCACATCATGGAATTCTTCGACCTTCAAGCTCCACTACCAAACTGCGAACAGTTTTTGATGGTTCTGCCAAAACAAACCTTAACGTTTCATTAAATGACACCCTCCTTGTAGGTCCGAAACTACAAAAGGACATTAGTGAAATAATTTGTAAATTTAGATTGCACAAAGTAGCATTCACAGCTGACATTCGTCAAATGTATAGACAGATTTTAATCGATCCTCGCTATCTGAACTACCAACTCATACTTTGGCGCACCTCGAAGGATGAAGAACCACAAACTTACCGTCTGAAAACTGTGACTTATGGTTTATCTCCGTCTCCCTACCTCGCCATCCGAGTTCTCCGTCAGCTGGCAGTTGATGAGAAGGATACATATCCAGCCGCCGCCTCTGTGTTACTGGAAGATGTATGCGTCGATGATCTGGTTTCTGGTGAAGATTCAGTGGAGGCCGCTTCATCCTTGCAGACGAGCCTTTTGGAGTTACTTCGTTCGGGTGGATTTGATCTTAGGAAATGGTGTAGTAACCACCCCTCTCTGCTGACTAATCTGCCAGAATCAATCAAACATTCTCCATCTGCTACTGTTTCGCTAGATGGTACAGGTTCAATTAAGGTACTCGGCTTGGAATGGCACCCTCAAAATGACAATTTTACGTACCACATCACTCCCATACACTCTCAGGTTACTAAAAGGACGATACTCTCTGAAATCGCACGTTTGTTCGATCCGATGGGTTGGTTGTCACCCGTGATCATAATCGCTAAGATTCTCATTCAGAAAATTTGGTTACTCGGAATAAATTGGGATGACATAGTGCCCGAAAGTATTAGCCATACATGGAATAGGTTTGTCTCTGAGTTGCCCCAACTTACGAATATTGAAATTCCTCGATTCGTTCCCACAAAAAAATTGGATTTAGAGTTGCACGGATTCGCAGACAGTTCGGAAGCCGGTTACGCTGCCGTGATTTTTCTGAGAAGCGTGAGCTCTGATGGGAAAATTTGTACTCATCTGCTCATGGCCAAATCTCGCGTGGCTCCCCTAAAGAATTTGTCTCTCCCACGACTAGAATTATGTGGTGCACTTGTATTGTCTAAGCTGTTCGCCTTTGTTCGCCAAAGCTATCAGTCCCAGTTAATTTTTTCTCGCGAGTACGCATGGTCAGATTCGACTGTAGTATTGAGTTGGATACGAGCCTCACCACATAACTGGACAACGTTCGTGGCCAATAGAGTATCTGAGATTTAGAGCGTTATTTCTCCCGACCGATGGCGGCATGTCCGTTCCCATGATAATCCCGCAGATTGTGCAACTCGTGGAGTATTCCCTGCTAATTTGGCGGAGCACAAGTTGTGGTGGTCAGGTCCACCGTGGCTCTCACTGCCGGAAATAGACTGGCCAAAATCATCCGCTGAAAATGTTGAGCTCGTAAAGATTCCAGAAAGACGATCTAAAAGTGCAACCACACTCATAACGGAGATCCCAAAGGAATCTGATATGCTTCTCCGCTTCTCGTCTTTAAGTCGTTTGCAGCGCGTAACCGCTTATTGTCTCCGGTTTATAAAATCTGCTCGTAAGGTACCTTTTAAAAATGGACCTCTTACGGTGACTGAAATTCGAGATTCTCTAACGCTTTGGATAATTTTAATTCAAGATCATTGGTTTTCATGTGACCTCAAAATGTTGCGAAACAATAAATCGTGTTCTACGTCAATTCAACGTTTAGCCCCTTTCATTGATTCCCGTGGGCTCATGCGGGTGGGCGGAAGGCTACAAGCCTCAATCCTTGCATTCGATCAACGACATCCTCTCATATTGCCTAAATCGAGTCATCTGACAACACTTATCATCGATTTCGTTCATCTAGTCAACTTGCACCCTGGCCTACAGGCCATGCAGGCATATCTTCAGCGGAACTACTGGATCGTTTCAGCCAGAAGTATTATTCGGCAACGCATATTTAAATGTATCAAATGTTTTCGAAACCGTGCAGTTAGTATCGAACCATTCATGGCAAACTTGCCAACAGCACGAATCCAGCAAATTCGCCCTTTCGTGAAGGTTGGAGTAGACTACGCAGGACCGATAAGCATAAAAGCGAACAAACTTCGAAATTCTAAAATTATTAAATCATACTTTTGCCTATTCGTTTGCTTAGCAACAAAGGCGCTACATATAGAATTAGTATCTGATTTAACAACTGACGCCTTTCTTGCCGCATTTAAGCGTTTTTACAGCCGTCGGGGACTTCCGTCAGACGTCTATAGTGATTGTGGGACTAATTTCCTCGGGGCAACCGCTGAGTTAAAACGTCTCTATAACTTTATTGTTTCACAAAACACATTAATTACAAGTTCACTTCAATCCCTCAATATCAATTGGCATCTGAACCCACCGGCAGCACCACATTTCGGTGGAATTTGGGAGGCTGGAGTGAAATCAGTCAAATCTCATTTATGTCGTGTTATTGGGAGTCACGTTCTCACTTTTGAAGAACTCAGTACCATACTGGTGCAGGTGGAGGGAATCCTTAATTCGCGCCCCTTATGCGGGATTAGTTCGGATGCCACGGACTTCGAAGCTCTCACTCCCGGGCATTTCCTAATCGGAGAACCACTGAACGCTATTCCAGAACCAGACTTAACCAACATAAATATGAACAGACTGTCGCGTTGGCAATTACTACAAAATCTGGTGCAACATTTTTGGAAACGGTGGCATGCGGAATACTTGAGCACCCTCGAGCAGCGCGGAAAATGGACTAAAAATAACGACAATATTCAAATCGGTAGATTAATTATTTTAAAGGAACCGAGACTTCATCCGACTCAATGGAAGTTGGGTCGTGTAATCGAAGTCCATCCGTCAAAGGACGGTATTATTCGCGTTGTGACAGTCAAGACTGCCGATGGATGCTTCAAACGGCCGGTGCATAACTTGTGCCCGTTGCCAGTTCAGTAGTTTTTCCCCCTCAACTTTGTTTTTCGCTTATGTCCCCTATATTTTCTTTAGCTTTCACAGTAACTGTTATATACAGTCTGTTCGGGAAGAACGTGACCGGCATAATTATATTTTTTGACAGCCGTTACGCGAAATTTAAATTTGGAACATGTAGTGAGACCCTTTTCCTAAGATGCATTGTGATAACTACATCAGTTCGCGCCGTTTTTTCGCGCAGAGAGCTAGTTTCCCGCCATGAGTGCCGCGTACGCTTCCCGCTATGAAGCAGTGTTCCTTTGCTCGCATCCGAAAGTACCGAAACTGTCACGCGAGCAGGCTGCAAAGTATATAAAAAAGTCTAACACATTCGTGACGAAGTGGGTGAAACGATATTCTGAATCAAAAAACGTAGATGACCTACCAGAACGCGGTAAAACGAAAGTGACGTCGCCCACTGAAGATAAACGCATAGTACAACTATTTAAAAAAATCCACTTTTTCCATTGCGTTCCGGACAAGAAGAATTGAAGAAAAGGGGGCTAAGTGTGTCTCTCGACACCATTATAAGATGCTTAGCTGAAGTTGACGTGAAATACCGAAGCACGTTGAAGAAACCTCTCCTTACCGAGAAACACATTAAAAAAAGGATGGCCTGGGCACGAGACAACAAAAATCGAGATTGGTGTAACATAATTTTTTCAGATGAAGCATCATTTTGGGCATCTAGTATTTCGTCTCGTGGTTGGCCAACTGCCGATAACAAACTGCTCGTACGTACCGTGAAACACCCAGTTAAGGTGCATGTTTGGGGATGCTTCTCAGAAAGGTGATTTGGTAACTTGCACTTGTTTACCGGCACTCTGGATGCTATGAGGATGACTAAAATATACGAGAAAGCATTATTGCCTTCTACCAAAAGGTTGTACCCAAGGAAAAATGAAACATGGATATTACAAGAAGACAACGACCCCAAACACCGAAGTCGTCTGTGCTCCGCCTGGAAGCAGGAAAATAACATCGAAGTCTTGGATTGGCCATCACAATCACCTGATGCGAATCCAATAGAAAATGTTTGGGCGTGGATGAAGCTGAAACTTCGTGCAAAAAAAGCACTAACTGCCCGCGAGCTTAGTCGCAACATAAAGTCAATATGGAGATCTTTACCCCGCGACTTAGCTCAAAAATTAGCAGAAAGTATGCCCCAAAGATGCCAGGCGATTATGGACAATGGAGGAGACTGGACACGTTATTAATAATTAAGCATTCTTGTATACATAATAAGCAATATATATAATTTTTTCCCAATGCCACATTCGGATATTTTATTTAATTTCATCGGTCACTTTCTTATCGTAGATAGTGTATGTATCTAAATTATTTTTTTTTTGTTAAAATTTGCATTTTAACGGTGGCCGGTGTTCAGAAAGGCGTAGTGCACACCGCCTTTATATTTCAAATTTTAAACCAGTTTTCTGCGACCGACGAATTAGTGGTGACTACCCGCAATCCGTTGGCGCGCTTCTTCTACGCGCTCGAGGCAGAGCATTGTATTGATTCATTCGGTCGTCACTCGTTACCCATTCATCGTTTGCTTTCGAACATTTTTTATTTATGACTTCGCTGCCGCTACCGCCGCCGCCGTCGAGCCGGTCATCACCGCTTCTCCGTCGGGTAATCAAGTGCGTGTCGGTCTTCATGAGTGTAAGCCCAGGATCCTGGTGAAGAGCAGCTGTCCCGCACGCATCCTGCGCCCGCCCGCGGAGATCCAGGTACGTGGCCCTCTTTCGTTCGGTCGCATCTCATCCAGAAAATTCACCTCATTGTCATTCAGAACACTCACCTCATTGGCATTCCATTCATTAATTACAGTCCATTCTCTTTTACAAATTCCAGCCACCGAGTCCTGCTTTGTCCCAAGGCAGGACTCCCCTTCACATTAATGCTGTTGAATATGACACTTTTTTTAATTTTTCTGTTCTATGGTTTTTCTGTTGAATGTTCTTTTTGTGCCTGGTTAGATATTTGTGGTCTAAACAATTGTACTCCTCTGGGTTGTTTTTTATGTACAGAGCCGTTCTTTGCACATAGACATCGTACATTGTTAATATTTTCAGGTGTTTAAATAATGGTGTACAGTGTGCGTCCCACTTAGAGTGCGTTATTATTCTAACTGCCTTCTTTTGTAGTCTGAACACCCTGCCGGCCTCCCTCGAGGCGCCCCAGAACTCTATTCCATAGCTCATTATCGAGTAGAACTACCCAAAGCAAGCGCTGGTCAGAGTGTTCAGATCACAGTTTTTAGATAAGGTCTTCAAGCCGACTTCAGTGCCGACTGTGTACTACGCGAAAACGCGCGAGCCTAGCACTCGCACAGTCTGGCACTATAAGTCAGCACAATGGGAGGAATTCCGATCCTTTCTAGGAAGTTACCCTTGGAAGGAGGTCTGCCTTGCTTCTTCGGATCAATCAACGTGCGCTGAGTCTATTGCCGAGTTGGTGCAACAGGGTATGGAATATTTTATTCCATCTTCTGTTGTACCAGTGGGCGGTAGTCACAAGCCACGGTTCAACCGCCTATGCCGCATAGCTGTAGAGGCCAAGAACCAAGCCTACAGGCGGTGGCTCTCCGCACGTACCGCTGAGGCAAGGCGCGCACTTAACGCCTCCTCCAGGTCTTGCAAGCGAACACTCATCGTGGCCAAGTCCAAGCACGATCATAGAATTGGCGAGAGACTAGTGCGATGTCTGACCGGCAGCCGCGCATTCTGGTCTCTCGCCAACTCTATCGGACGAAACTTCTGTCGCTCTGCTACACCACCCCTGGAACGGTCTGACGGATCACTCGCTATCCTCGCGAAGGAAAAGGCGAACATTTTTGCTCGTCTTTTCGCGTCTAACTAACTCAACGTTGGATGAACAGGGTGCAACTCCTCCCTCGATACCACGCTGTGGGATTTCGATGATGGAGCCGAAGATGCACCCTAGACAGGTATTCAAATGTTTGAGAACGGTAGACACTTCGAAGAGTAGTGGGCCTGATGGCATTCCAGCCATAGTGCTCAAGATTTGTGCCCTTGAGTTGACACCAATAATCTCCCGTCTTTTCCGTCTCTCCTTCGCCCGTGGGATTGTACCCTCTTGCTGGAAAAGAGCCTCGGTCCAACCGGTTCCAAAGAAGGAAGACTCCGCGAACCCCTCCAACTATCGGCCCATTGCGATAACTTCACTATTATTTAAAGTTATGGAGCGCATTATTAACACCCAGCTCCTAACGTACTTAGAAGCAAATAAACTCCTGGATGACAAGCAGTACGGATTCCGGAAAGCGCGCTCAACAGGAGATCTTCTAACGTACGTTACGCATATATGAGCTGAAAGAGTAGACAATTTTGGGGAGTCGCTGGCAGTCGCCCTGGATATCTCCAAGGCTTTCGACCGCGTTTGGCACCGAGGCCTCCTAGGCAAGCTTCCGTCCTTCGGAATTCCACCCAAACTCTGCACCTGGATCGCCAGCTTTTTGGCAGATCGATCCATCTTCGTTACCATCGATGGCTCGAAATCGGACGACTTTCCAATCAACGCTGGTGTTCCGCAGGGCTCTGTGCTGTCGCCTACGCTTTTCTTAATATTTATAAACGATCTACTGTACTTGGGCATGGTACACAGCTATGCAGACGACAGCACGGAGCACGAGGGCTATGTTAAGGACTGGAAGAGTAGAGATTCGCGGCACAGGGAGGCTCAACGTTCAGTTGTTGATAAGGTCGATAACGTTCTCGGAAGAGTAGCTTTATGGGGCCAGGAGAACCTTGTCGCCTTCAACGTTAGTAAGACTCAGTGCTGCACATTATCTGCTAAGGTCGATCCCTTTCCTTTCCAAGCTAGTTTACAAGGTAGCGCTGTACCTGTCTCGGAGCACCTGGACCTCCTGGGCACCACTATATCTAAAGAAGTGGGTTTCCGGCAACTAATCGAGTCTAAGGCCAAAACTGCATCCAGAAAATTGGGAATACTTTTCCGCAATCGGCGGTTCTTCTCACCTGCACAACTATTCCTGTTGTACAAAACACAGATTAAGCCGGTGATGGAGTACTGCAGTCACATCTGGGAGGGTAGTCCACATTATCTGCTCGCGTCCTTGGACTCGATACAGCGCAGAGCCATCCGTCTTGTTGGTGACCCGAAACATACAGATGGTCTGGAGTCTCTGAGTCACAGACGATTTGTGGGTTCGCTTAGTCTGTTTTACAGATACTATCACGGACGCTGCTCTGTGGAACTAGCATCCCTTATTCCCTGCCACCCGTCCTATCTCCGCATGACTCGTCGCAGAGAGACTCAGCACCCTATTGTTGTTGACATTGGGCTTTGAGAACCAATCGATTCTCTAAATCGTTTCTTTGTCGCACCGCTAGAGTGTGGAACTGTCTTCCGGCGAGCGTATTTCCTGAATCCTTTAACCTGGGTGTCTTCAAGCGTCGTATTAACGGGCTAGACAGCCTAGCAACAGTCCGCAAATCTGCTGGCATGGCACCTAACTGAGCGTGGTTTCGCGAGGAGAGGTGGTTTTGGCTCTGTCGACTGCACCATTGGTCTCTCGGCACAGCCAACCATGCTGGTTTACATAAAAAAAAAAAAGAAAGAAAGCTGTCTTTCACCTGGAAGGCTGAGAACTATTTTCCATTGTTCCATACATGCACTCAGGAATTGACAGATGTTTTCATCAACTTTGTATAGTAGTAAAACTTTCTTTCACTGTATAATTATTATTATAATTATGAATTATATTATTAATAATAATATTATTCATATTATTATTTTATGTTCTTTATTTCACATTTTCAAAATTTTCTATTAATTTTACATATATTATACAAGTATTAAAAATACAAAGTAATAAAAATACACAAAATTAATAAAAAAATTAAAAACGGTAATACCGCCGGCGGCGGGAGACAAGCCTCCAAGCACGCCGGCGGGTGCAGGCCGTGGCTACGGAGTTCTCCGAGACGACGCGAGGCAAGCTACGAGCGATAGGTGGTGGTACTAGACACGTAGGCCACCACCACCCCCATCTCGGAGAGCTCCGTATCCACCGGACTGCACGGCGACGTCGTCGCGCAGCTCTTTGAAGTCTTAATCTTCGCGCGCGCGTCGCCTCATGGTCGCACGCACCACCGGTAGCGGGGGCACTAGACGGGACGTGAGGTCCCGATGACCCCAAGCTTGCCGATGGTGGACGTCGCCCTCACCGTAGATGTTGTGGCTCGGCCGACGTCAACGCTCCATCTTCTTCGTCGATGAATGTACCGGCGGCGTGGAGCTGGGTGGTGGGGTGTGCGTGTGGTGTCCGAGAAGAAAGGGCGGCTCCTGTATTGGACGACCCGGGCGCGGGGAGGCCGGGCGACGCGGTGGGCGGAGGCAGTGCTGCTGCGGGCGAGCGGTGGCGGCGGCGGCGTCGAAGTCGAGCGCGGCGGCGGCCGACCGTCGCTGCAGAGCCTGCTCTCCATCACGCGCGTCGCGTCCCGGGTGGTCTGCAGCCGCTTCTGTCGCCAGGCATGTGAAGTTGGTGGAGAACGAAGGACGCCGAGCGGCGGCGGTGGTGGTGCCGGCACGGTGTCTCCAACCGTGCGGGTCGCTGCGCCGCTGGAGAAGGGTCCGCGCGTGGCGGAAGCTCGATGGGTTCGTCCCAGGAAAAAAAATTGTAAATTTTTTTTTTCAAGTGAAATTTTTTTGACATGTCCGTTTGACAGCTCTTTCTTCTTATTATTATTATTAATAACAACATTATTATGATCAATATCGAGGATCGCAATGATGATCCTCGCTATCCATTTCCAAGGATTCCACTTCCGGTCCACTGTCCGTCCACGGTCCACTGTCGGCCGATTTTGGCAACGCGGACACATGCTTTTATGTGGGATGGGTGTAGGCGGATATTTCTTCAGCTGTAAAAAATAATAATCACATTAATTTCAGTTTAAGATTATTGACACGCGCTCGAATCGTTCGGAGATTTCTTTCTCTCGGGTCCGACCACCGGTAGCTTGGGCTCGCTCCGCCGCCGGTGGCAAACCCGCTTCTTTTTCTATATTAATTTTGTTTATACCTAGGTATTTAATGTAAATAATTGTGTATAAAATTAATGCAGAAAAAGTGTGTGAATAAAAGAATACATAATAATAGTCTCCGAGATGGGGGTGGTGGTGACCTACAAGTCTAGTACCACCACATATCGCTCGTAGCTTGCCTCGCGTCGTCTCGGAGAGCTCCGTAGCCACGGCCTGCACCCGCCTCTCTTCCGTCGCCGGCGGCAATAACGCCGTTTTATTGTACATAGATATATGGTGTTTTTATATTAAGTTTGTCTATTTTAATATTGTTAGGTATATAGAATTAATGTAAAAATATATTTTTATCCTGTCTTGTACATAGTCAGTCAGCGTGTAAGCGTCCACTGCTGGACATACGCCTCTCCAATTTTCCTCCAGCCCTCCCGGCCTTCAGCGATACGGAACCACTGATTTCCGCCGACGTACTTGATGTCGTCGTCCCACCTGGCGGGTGGTCTTCCCACACTCCAATTTCCTGTCCACGGCCGCCAGTGTAAGAAACGGTTACTCCAACGGTCATCGTCTCTTCGGCTAACGTGCCCAGATGCCACTGCCACTTGAGCTTAGCCACCCGGTGTCCAATATCGACTACTTACATCTTGTACATAGAATGTGAAAATAAAAATCTAAAATAATAATAGACTTTATGCCAATTACCATGGAGTAGTGGGTGAAGGTATGCACGTGATTTTTTTCTAATCAGAAAAAACTCATTGGTACACGCTGATTGGATTCGAACCTGGGACCTCTCGCAAGAGAAGCCAATTCCCTGACCGCTCGGCCACTCGCCGCCTAATTAGATACGCTAGGTTTGGTTAGTTTAGATAGTGACTATCAGAAAAATCGATCAAGTGCGAGTTTTACTCGCGCACGGAGGGTTCCGTAGATCCGCTGCACCTGTCAAAGAACTATATTCGTCTATATTTTGTCTTTCTATAATGCAAAATATAAATACATGTGGCGCCATCTATTATTCAGTTGCGTGAATATGTACGTATCGATTCTTTTGAACTCTGAGTTTTTATATTTTATTTACTTAGCGGTCGCCCGACCCCTTTAAGTAAGTAAACGGATATATATTTTTAGAATTTTTGAGAGTCGGGGATTTTTTCAATTTTTAATTAAACTTTTATTTCTACACGTTTAATAAAAAACTCATCCAAATCGGCCCACCTGTGAGACGGAATATTTTTATTACTTCATAATTACTTTATTACTTGATTACTAACATAGCTAAGAACTATTCCGGTTAAACCAGCTTTCTAATAAAAAAACCGCATTCAAATCGGTCCATCCGTTTGCGATGCCACAGGCAGACTCACAGACAGACGGAGGCGTCAAACTTATGTATAAAACCCCTCCTATTACATTTGGTGTTAAATATACTTTTAATTACATAAAAAAATATATATTGTTACAAATTATACTAGAATCGCATAAAAATCACAGGAGCGGGGAGACCGAGGTAAGCGCAGCGGGAGCGGGTGGGGTGGATTGGAATGCGGCGTGAACCAATCACAGTTGACGTGGGCCGTGGCGGGGGGTACGCGCGGTGCTTAGGAATTCAAGAGCCAATCACAACACACGGACGCTTTTGAACGTCCGAGCTGACTTTTAGTAAAGTTTATGCATGCGCGTTTGTACTTTTATGAAAAAAAAAATGCCACATGTTCAAAACATTTCCTAAACTACGTTACAACGTTAAATCTTTATTTTCCGGTTTCTTTTTTTCTTGCGGTTAGTATAACCACTTACATACGTCAATAATATTATATGTAATGTTTATATAATCGGCCGTCCGTGAGTACTACCTAGCCGCAAAATATTCGCGCGTGTTTGTTTACAAACATAAACGGTAGGCGTAGACTATGGAGAACGCAAAATTGTTATGCGGAGCCTGCAAACAAGTGGTGACCGGTGCAGACAAGATGACCTGCAGCACTTGTGGCAACAGCTACCACATCGCCTGCGCGTTCCTTCCGGGACGCACTCGCTCGACCAAAACCCGATGGGAGTGTGTGGTGTGCGTGTCAGGCAGACCGCGTGACAACACTGTAAACTCGCCGGCGCGCTCCAGAAACTCTTCTCCGGGGCACACGGGGTCCCCTCTTGGTTCACACACCGGCTCCCGAGCTAGCTCATCCGATAAAGAAGAAAAAACCATCAGCATCGAGGAAATAAACGCTCTCACCAAAAGTCTAAAAAACTTCCAGCGTGAATTTAAGGCCGCAGAGGACAGGATAATGGACTTCAAGTCATCGTTAGAGACATGCCAAAGTGTAGTGAACGCAACGGAAGGCCTAAACTCAGCGCTAGGCCGACTGACGGAACTCGAGGAGCGCGATCGAGCACGGGAGAACGAGCTCGCGGCACTCCGCGTGCGAGTCGTCGTGCTGGAGATAATGAGGGAGGGAGCGAGCAAGCGACAATACTGAATGATGTCGACATCATAGGCATCCCCGAGACTGCTGGAGAAAACCTGGGCCACATTGCGTCCGTAATTGCGGCTAAGATCGGCGTCCAGCTGCTGGAGACAGACGTGGTCAGCGTATCGCGTGCGGGACAGCGACGTATGCCGCTCGACCCACAGCGCCCCCGCCCTATAGTCCTGCGGCTGACTCGACAATCGCCCAAGATCGCACTCCTCAAGGCTGCACGGGAACGCAAGGGAGTCAAGACCGATGACATCGTGGCCGGACCGCCCAAACGAGTCTACATCAACGAGCGCCTAACACATGCAAACCGACTGCTTTTTCAGAAAGCGCGGACCCTAGCCAAGCAAAACAGTTTCAAGTATCTATGGGTGAAGGACGGTAGGCTATATGCGAGGCGACAGGACGACGCTCCAGCGATGCGCATTGCAAATGAAAGTGATTTATTTCGCATTTTCTCCGAATCCACGTCATCAGACTCATCTAAGCCCGCAGACAAAACAAAAACCCGCGGCTCAAACGCCTTGGGAGATAAATAAATGCTACACAAACGTGTGAAACAAACCACCCACCTATGCAAACTTATATAATTATAATTAAGTTCAAAATTCTTATGTTTTACTATAAGCTAGCGCTGAAAACATGTAAAACATTCACTCGACACATTTGTAAATCCAATGCTCGACACCCACCCTGTCACACTCACATAAGAATATTGTACACACCTACTACTCACCTTACTCACACACCTAACCATATACCGCACATATACTATAATCACCTCACTCGCACATATGTACATTCTATTCTTGCCAATCCTACTGCACACGTTTAGTCAGCATTCATTTATATATCCACTTTCAAACCCACTTCAATCACAACACTACAAACACAAATCAAAACAACAACCAAACATTACGTCGTTCACAAGCAATGATATTGTAACGAACGCTGCTTGGTGGGGCTACTATCTCTGTCAGGCGGTTACAACTGAAACAGGTTTCGTTTCAGCACAGCCAGATGCGAATGGGATGGAACATGTGAATCCAATAGTGTAGTTTACTATTTAACCTAATACATGATAAGTCATTGTTTAACCTATGCAGAATTGTGTTGTTTCACTGAATAAATGACTGTTATAAATATGTGTTATGGTTTACTAATCTTTACTCATTTGTTTATTCTTCCTTCTATAATTATAATAATCATAATATGGAAATAAACTTATTTTGTGTCTACGTTTACTATATGTATGAGTTTCTATATGGTAGTACTGAATACGCCATGGTAATAATTTGTGATGTGTTAGCATTCAAACTGTCTGTCCAAAAATAATAAAAAAATATTACTTGTGTGTGTACAGATTACTTACATGTTGCATGCATTGTAAATTGTTGTTAATAAATTATGGAAATGAATGAATAACGAATAACTAATTTAACGATGGGCCTACTCAACTTGCGTTCATTCGGCACAGGTTTTGACGAGCTGTATGCCACGGTTATTACTCTTAAATTAGACCTTCTCTTTATTAACGAGACTTGGCAAAAATAATCCCAGAGTACGGCTGAATTTAATATCCCTGGTTATTCACTTCACCACGCCCCTCGCCGAACTAAAACCAAAGGAGGAGGCGTAGGTATCTACATCAAGGAGTCAATCCATTACAAAATATTAAAAACACTCGTTGAAGGCCTTGAACACATGTGGGTGCAGCTGAAACTTCCTAAATGCACATGTATAGTAGGTACGGCATATCGCCCGCCTTCAGCAAACCTTGTCCCTGCTATCAACCTAATCGCGGATCAACTTGAAACTCTAGTACCTACTGTTGATTATATGTTTTTCCTCGGGGACTTAAATGTTAATATGATCGATGAGTCTAGACCCCTCGCTAGAAGCGTTAATGAAACCTTTGAACAATTCGGACTGATACAGGTTGTGACAGAACCCACTCGAGTAACAGCTAATTCCAGAACACTTATCGATATATTAATAATCCAGACCTCAGCGACCAAGGCCTTATACTCGCGAAGTTTGATATAGAAATAAATCTAGCCAGTCATAAAAATATCACATTCAGATCCTTTCGTAATATTGAAATGGACAGCTTTCACTCACAAAACAACAGGCTTCCTTGGGACTATATCTTCGAATGTGATAATGTGGACGACATGTTAGAAAGATTTTACTCACTTATTAAATCCCTTTTCGATACACACGCTCCATTGGCTACACGCCGATGTAGACCAATAATGCAACCCTGGTTCACTGACACCATCCGCGAAATGATAAAAATAAGAAATCGCGCCCGAGTTAGAGCCAAACGCACAAAAATTGATTCACACCACAGGTACTACCAAGATATGAGAAATCTTGTGACGGGTGCAATAAGGCGCGAAAAAAGTGCTTACTTTGATCATTTTGTTAACCAGAATGCTAACAACTCAAAGGATTTATGGAACGGGTTAAAAAAATGTGTTTCACTCAAAGAGACAATCAAAGTAATACCGAAGCATCTAGCGGACCCAAAGGCTATAAATTTGCATTTCTTGAAATTGCCTGTTACTTCTGTCGTAAGTCAAACTAACTTAGAATTCTATAACTCAAATAAATATAAACCAGAAATACATCAATTTTATTTTAACCCCATTAGCCAAGACGAGGTAGAAACACTAATTAAATCAATTAAATCTAATGCAGCCGGCATTGACGAAGTTACTATCAATTGATCAATATGACCTTACCCCGTACACTAGCAGTTATTACACATATTATTAATAATACAATCACATCGGGGTATTTTCCGCGAATCTGGAAAACAGCTCTCGTCACTCCTATTCCTAAGAAAAAAGAAGTTACAGAATTCAAAGATCTCAGGCCAATTAGTATTCTTCCTACACTCTCGAAAATTCTGGAAAAAACAATGACTAAACAACTCACTGCGTATCTCCATTCAAAGATGTTGTTCCCGAGTGTCAACATGGCTTCCGGACAGGATAAAGCACCAATACTGCACTCCTACAAATAACAGATGAAGCCCTGAGTGCAGCTGATGATGGAAGGGTTACACTTCTTGTCCTTTTAGATTTTTCCCGAGCCTACGACAGCCTTGATACTGAACTACTTATGGCAAAACTATGCTATTACGGAGTATCTGAAACAGCAATCAGTCTTCTTAAAACGTACCTGACTGATAGGCGTCAGATTATTAAATGCATTGGTGAGGATGGAAATGTAACTTTATCAGACATGGTCCCTGTTTCCCGCGGCTGCCCCCAGGGTTCATCCCTATCTCCTTTACTGTATACGACCTACACTGCAGACTATCCTTCTTGCCTACAATACACGCATTGCGAGCTCTTTGCGGATGACACACAGATCAGGTACTCCTTCTATCCAAGCGACGTAGATGAAGCTGTATCCAAAATTAATGCTGATCTTGAAAATACTTGGGCTTGGTCATCTGCTAAGGGGCTAGCACTGAATCCACAAAAAACGATTTCACTTATTCTTGAAGGAAGAAGGTCGGTCGAAAAAGTCCTGGAACAAAATCCGGTATTAAAACTAAATGGAATAGCTATCCCGATAGAAAATTGCACCAGAAACTTGGGAATAAAAATGGATACTCACCTAAAATTTGAGAATCACATAATGGACTAGTTTGGGTCAGCCATGGGCAAGCTTAAAACATTGTACAAAATCCTTAACCACCTCTCGGTAAAAGTTAGACACACCCTAACAGAGGCTTTTGTACTTTCCCCACTAAACTTCTGTGACGTGGTATATGGACCGTGCATTCTCAAAAAAACTTCAAACCGTATTCAAAGACTTCAAAATGCTTGTATAAGGTTCTGCGAGCCGAATATAAGAAAGAGGGAACACATATCTCCACATATAAATCGTCTGAGGTTGCTTAAAATGGACAACAGACGTTATGTCCATCAGGCGGTGCTCATCCACAAAATTATTAACAAGAAAAAACCAAAATCATTATTCAGGAAACTCAAATGGCTTGGTGAGGGACACAGGTTTGGCAGTAGATCCGTAGGCAAACTCCTGGCGGTTCCGAAACACCGGGGAGCAGCATTCGAGGGAAGTTTCAAATACGCAGCTTCCCGGTGTTGGAATAACATACCGCCTCCAATAAGAGAGATACAGAGCGCACACACATTTAAAACAAAACTCAAACAACAAAACTAAAAAAACAAATAGTAAAAAAAAAAATAACAAAAATAAAAAAAAATTAAACAATTATAAACATTATTGCGCGTTTAAAATCACGTAGTCCAAAGTATATAATTATATCTTGCGAACTGGCAGCAACAACAGTTTGAATAAAATATTCATTCGAAATTTCAAAATAAGTAGATACAACGAAAATGACAAGTTCTTCTTTTTATTTATAACTTGAACACAATATTCTATACATATCTATTCTTTTTATACATATAATAAAATCGTAAATGCAAAAATGTCTATTTGTACGCGCATCTCGCAAAAACCACTGAACGGAATTTCACGAAACTTTTTATAGTGACAGTGTATATCCCGGATTAACATAATAATTAAAAAATATAATAAAAATCACGTAATCCAAAGTAATGGTAAAAAATAATTTTAAATGTCATGTTGACAACGCAGAACTGTCATATCGACGTGAGCTGGCCGGTGACAAATTGTTTGATAAATAAAAAAAATACTTGAAAGTCGAAGCTATGTCGCTGTCATTGGTGCAATAAAATTTATATATCTGTTGCCCGCGGCTTCGCTCGCGTGAAATTCGTATTTCAAAAAAAGAAAGTTAGTAACTAAAGGCGGGCCCGAAGGCGGATATTCTTTCTCGATGAAAGTAACTAAGGGCGAGGCCGAAGGCCGAGCTCTATTCTGGAAGACCATAAACCTTCTCGAAGAAAGTAAGTAACTATGGGCAAGGCCGCAGGCCGAGCTGCGTTCAGGAAGAATCTAAACCATCTTGAAGAAAGTAAGTAACTAAGGCGAGGCCGAAGGCCGAGCTACGTTCGAATAATTGAAAACCCATCTCGAAGAAAGCAAGTAACTAAGGGCGAAGCCGAAGGCCGAGCTGCGTTCAGAAAGAAGCTAAACCATCTTGAAGAAAGTAAGTAACTAAGGCGAGGCCGAAGGCCGAGCTACGTTCTGATAATTGAAAAACCATCTCGAAGAAAGCAAGTAACTAAGGGCGAGGCCGAAGGCCGAGCTGCGTTCAGGAAGAAGGTAAACCATCTTGAAGAAAGTAAGTAACTAAGGGCAAGGCCGAAGGCCGTGCTCTATTCGGGAAGACCATAAACCACCTCGAAGAAAGCAAGTAACTAAGGGCGAGGCCGTAGGCCGAGCTGCGTTCAGGAAGAAGGTAAACATTTTTGATGAAAGTAAGTAACTAAGGCGAGGCCGAAGGCCGAGCTACGTTCTGACAAATGATAAACCATCTCGAAGAAAGCAAGTAACTAAGGGCGAGGCCGAAGGCCGAGCTGCGTTCAGAAAGAAGCTAAACTATCTCGAATAAAGTTAATTAACATTAAGGTTGAGTTAATTTAATTTAATTTTTATTATAAAGTCCACGCTTCTGACGGCAAATATACCGTGCATCCTAGAACCTCGCGGTTATTCCCGGCTGGATGGCAAGAGGCCCGATGCTATCACCTTAGTGCCATGGACTAAGGGTAGTTCTTTGATGTGGTACGCCACTTGTGTTCTCACATTGGCTCCAAGTCACGTTAGGACATCTTCAAGAGCGGCTGGCGCGGCCGAGGCTGGGGCGGAGAGCGTCAAACGCAACAAATATAGAAATATAATTCAAGATTTCGAATTTGTTGCGTTTGCGGTTGAAATCCTCCGTCCGTGGAGCAGTGAAGCCAAAAGAGGCTTGGGCCTCTGCTGGTTGACGCAACTGGTGTCCCGCCATCAAGGGCTTATGTACTTCATTCAAAGGGAAAGCCTTGCATTCCAGCGGGGTAATGCCGCAAGTGCTCTAAGAACATTTTAAAGTGCCCGTTTTGATAGTTATTTTAATGTTTGTTAGGCAGGTTTTAATTCTTTAGTTATTAATATTACTTTTTTATTTTTATGAAATAAATAGATTGAGTAAACGATATTATATTCTATCGAAGAAAGGAAGTCTTTAAGGGCGAGGCCCGAAGGCGGAAGAGGGTTTTTGGTTTACCTGAACGCAGCTCGGCCTTCGGCCTCGCACTTAGTTCCTTCCTTTCTTCCAGAAGGTTTATCGTCTTCCTGAACGCAGCTCGGCCTTCGGCCTCTCCCTTACTTACTTCTTTTATTTGAGAAAGGTTTATCGTTTACCTGAAAGCAGCTGGGCCTTCGGCCTCGGCCTTAGTTAGTTACTTTCTTTGAGGAGGTTTATCGATTACCTGAACGCAGCTTGGCCTTCGGCCTCGCCCTTAGTTACTTACATTCTTCTTTGGAATACGAATTTCACGCGAGCGAAGCCGCGGGCAACAGCTAGTTACTACATAAAATTGGAATATTTAGGCAGTAATCAAAATTCATTTGTAAGCTGTAAGCTGTAAATTCATTTGTAAAGACAAAACCAAAGCGGACTCAGACTGTCTCCCTGGAAGATCCCCCGCCGTATGGGAATCCGGTCGTCTGCAACCGAAGTCCGTTGGCCACCTGGCACACGAAGGATAGTACTCCATGGTCCCATACATGCGCCAAGGAATTGACAGATATTCGTGTCAGTTTTGTATAGTTCTAGTATCCTTAGCAACCACGTATGGGGCACGGAGTCAAAAACCTTCTTGTAGTCTATCCAGGCAGCAGAAAGGTTCTTTCGATTGCGTCGGACCTGCTGACAAACGGTCATGTCTATGAGGAGCAGCTCCTTAGTACCGCGGGAACCAGCCCGACATCCATTATGAGCAACGGACAAGATGTTATTGTCCTTTGATGTGAATTGATATTTTGTGTGTCAGAATGGATGTCAGGAGCTTGTAGATGGTAGGCAAGCAAGTGATTGGTCTGTAATTTTTGGGTTCCGCAGTGCTTCCAGATTTATGGATCAGGTGGGTGACACCAGTGGTCATGAATTCCGGGAGAACCCGACGTTCGAGGGCATCCTGAAATTGAACAGCCAAGCGGAAGTGGCAGCTCCTGAGCCATTTCAGCCAGAAGTTCTGCAATCCGTCCGGCCCTGGAGATTTCCAGTTCAGTGCCTGGCGGATTGCAGAACCTACATCCTCTTCGCTGATATTTATGGCTGACATTGGTTCTATCGACTGACACTCCCGCTGGACAACTCTCATCCATTCTCCCTCGACGTGACAGACAGGATCCGACCAGATGTTTTTCCAAAATGAAGCATTTTCTTGATCAGTCGGTCGGATCGTGTCTGTCGGTCGTTAGTTCGGGTGCTCCCAGTTCCGGTATACCTACCTTTGGTCACTCTGAAATCTACGGTTCTGATGAAAACGGTCGATACGCTTCCTATAGCAACGGATACATTGGGCCCACTCTCTAATTTGCTGCTTCAGGTCATCTATGCGTTCCGTGACTAGCGAGTGGAAGTTTGGCTGTGATCGGCTTATTACAGCTCCATTAAAAGCCTTAGTCACGAAACGCATAATTTTTGGTCTTGTATTCCCAGACCTGAAGCAGCATAGCTTTCCGATGAGGATCCTGGCCTCGCCGATACGTCGTTCGATCCCTAACTGCCATGCGGGAGCGGTGGCTGTCATGGCGCGTGTGTCTCGCGAATTATTTTCGAATTTTAGACGCGCCATGCGACAGGCAGCCACTGCCCCACAATACAAGATCGAATGAGTATCGGCAAGATCTGTACTAGATTCAATATATTGTTTAAGATATGAATCCAGAATCCTCACCATAATAAGGTTTTGTTTATTAGTGGGCAACCGCGGTATCCGCGGCCTGTCATTGGTAGGTGCCGAGCGGTACCTCAGAATCGCCTCTTCCAGAGTCCTCCTCATAAACTCATTATCCTGGTTACTTACGGTGCTCCCTACCACATCGCCACCATCCTCAGCAGATGGCGGTGTCGGCACGGACGTAGCTGTTACATCGGCAACGATGGTAACAGCGGTAACACCCCGCGCTCTATTATTATGTTCTTTATTTCACTTTATTAAAATGTTACATTAATTTTACATATATTATACAAAAAAATAATAAAAATACGCAAAATTAATATAAAAATTAAAAACGGTAATACCGCCGGCGGCGGGAGACAAGCCTCCAAGCACGCCGGCGGGTGCAGGCCGTGGCAACGAAGCTCTCCGAGACGACGCGAGACAAGCTACGAGCGATAGGTGGTGGTACTAGACACGTAGGCCACCAGCACCCCCATCTCGGAGAGCTCCGTATCCGCCGGACTGCATGGCGACGTCATAGCGCAGGTCTGTAACGTCTTCATCTTCGCGCGCGCGTCGCCTCATGGGTGCACTACACCACCGGTAGCGGGGGCACTAGACGGGACGCGAGGTCCCGATGACCCCAAGCTGGCCGATGGTGGACGCCGCCCTCACCGTAGTTCGTGTGGCTCGGCCGACGTCAACACTCCATCTTCGTCGTCGATGAAATGCACCGACGGCGTGGAGCTGGGTGGTAGGGTGTGCGTGTAGTGTGCGAGAAGAATGGCGGCTCTCGTGATGGACGACCCGGGCGCGGGGAGGCCGGGCGGCGCAGTGGGCGGGGGCAGTGCTTCTGCGGGCAAGCGGTGGCGGCAGCGACGTCGAATTCGAGCGCGGCGGCGGCCGGCCGTCGCTGCAGAGCCTGCTCTCCATCACGCGCGTCGCGTCCCGGGTGGTCTGCAGCCGCTGCTGTCGCCAGGCATGTCGAGCTGGTGAAGTACCGGGGACGCCGAGCGGCGGCGGTGGTGGTGCGGGCACGGTGCCTCCAACCGTGCGGGTCGCTGCGCCGCTGGAGAAGGGTCCGCACGTGGCGGAAGCTCAGTGTTTCGTCCCAGGCAAAAAATTTTGAAAGAAATTTTCTAAAGAAAAATTTTCCGACATGTCGGTTTGACAGCTCTTTTTCTTCTATTTATTCTTTTTATTATTATTTCTTTATTGTCACGTTTCCTTATTCTATTAACATATCTATATTAATTATATCTATACAATGATATAATTAATATAGATGGATTCGTCAAAAAACGATCCACAGTCAGCAATCTTTTAGTCTACACCAATGTTCTTTTTGAAGCTATGGATAACGGTGAGCAAGTTGATGCGATATATACGGACTTCAAAAAAGCGTTCGACAAGGTGGACCATAGGCTCTTACTCGAGAAAATCGCCTTTAATGGTATCAGGGGCAATTTGCTTAGATGGTTTGCCTCATACGTCAACAACAGGATGCAGCGGGTTGTAATCAATGGTTACGAGTCAGAGACGGTCAGGGTTACGTCTGGAGTCCCGCAGGGGTCTATTCTTGGACCTTTTCTCTTCATCCTTTTTATTAATGATGTCGTGACAAACTTCAAGAATTCTTTGTTTTTGGTCTATGCAGACGATATTAAAATCTACAAAATTATTCGCTCGCCTGCCGATGCCTGTGAACTTCAGAGTGACCTTGATCGCTTCTTTAACTACTCAACCTCTGTAAAAATGCATCTTAGTCTCAAGAAGTGCATGTGTATTACATTTACTAAAAAAAAAACTAAAATACTGCACAATTATCAGCTAGGAGGTACTACACTTAACAGGGTTGTGCAAATCCGTGATCTCGGTGTGACGTTGGACGCAAACTTACATTTGGACGAGCATATAGAGACTATTACCAATAAAGGGCTACAGATGATGGGTTTCGTTCTACGCACATCTCTTTCATTCAGATCTGTGTCCACATACAAATACCTATATACCGCACTGGTGCGACCACAGCTTGAATATGCTGTTCAAATATGGAATCCATACTATGATAAATACAGACACGCACTAGAAATGGTTCAGAGAAAATTTCTGTATATAATGCATAGGCGTTTTAATAGGGCTCACGCGTCTTATGAAAACTTGCTCAATATTTATTCACTACCTAGCCTCGACAACCGCAGGAAATTACTGGAAACTATGACACTTCATAAAGTATGCAATAATGGCATCGACTGTCCCGACCTACTTTCAAGGATACAATATCGCATACCACAAAAATCTAGTCGATGTCATGCTACTTTTCAACTTGGTCGCTGTCGAACCAATGCAGGTAAACGCGTACCCCTGCGAAGAGTATGCGAAAACTACAACAGATACTTCTCTCATATAGATATTCATTTTTCTAAACTGCTCACCTTCAAAAGAGCAGTGTTAAATAATTTAAATTCTTAAAATCATGTAGATGAGCCTAAGGTTATGCTCGTTCAGACCGCGCCATGATCAGGGAGTCGCGGTCGGCGAGGGTCGGGCGGGGCCGCCGGGGGTGCCGTTGATCCATCCTTATGCGGTTAAGTTGGACAAGACTGATATTTCATTTTATTAAATTTTTTTTTTTTTATGGTCTGTCCTAATTCTGTTTGGTTTGGGTTCCGCCTCGATAGGCTGCTTCATGGTCATAATAGGTCTATGTAAGAGATGATAACTATAATGTTTTCCGTGCTTGGTGTGGCACAGTATGCATAAGGTGAGGTGTCTGCTTTCGTGGTGCTGTTATATTTTTTTTTATATTATGTATTCATTCATAAGCGCTATGTGAATTACAATTATATTGTGTGTACGCTTTAAATTTAATTATTTAATTAGTAAGCAAAGCATTTGTGAAAAACGTCGCTGGTTACATACCTAATTGTTTATTGTTTCTACTGTGTCCATAACCTACATATGTATGTAATTGTTTGTTTTTCCTAAATAAATAAATAAATAAATAATTAAAAAAATACATACAAAATTAATACAGACAAAAACAAAAAAAAGAAAACGGTAAAATTCCGCCGACGGTGGGAGACGAGCCCCAAGCGCGCCGGCGGGTGCAGGCCGTGGCTACGGAGCTCTCCGGGACGACCCGAGACTAGCTTCGAGCGATAGGTGGTGGTACTAGATACGTAGGCCGCCACCACCCCCATCTCGGAGAGCTCCGTATCCACTTACTGCGGAGCGACGACGCGCAGCACTTTAAGTCGATGAACCATCATCATGCGCGCGCCGCGAGGGTGGTGCACTGTGGCACCGGCAGCGGGGGCTCTTAGTGGGGTACGGAACCCCGAAGGCCCCAAGCCGGCCGGTGCCAGACACCGTCCCCGTCTGGATGTTGTGGCGAGGGCAGTGTCGACGGTCCGCCGTCCTCTTTTAAAGGCGAGCTGGACGTGGATGGTGGGCGTGCAGGAGTGGAAGAAGCTGCAGGTCTCGGCGCTAAGAAGCGGAGGTCACGGCAGCACCGTCGCCTGCAGAGCACCTCGTCGTGCAGTACCGCGTTCTATTCCCCTACGGAAGAGAACGCGGTACTGCACGACGAGGTGCTCTGCAGGCGCGCCGGCTGCACTTGGTGGCTGCGCGGTTTAGCCTGGCCTGTGCCCGGACGTCTTCCCCCAGTACTGCGACCAGTTGCCGCTCTTGTCCGCCGCCGTCTTCCTGCGTTGCTGCTTGCTGAGAGGCTCGCTATGAGAGGTCGCTGGCTATGTTGGGGTTGCGACTTGCGATGCCGGGCTGCGGCCTGGTAACGCCCGCATGCTGCGGGATCTCGCGCCGCTGCTGTTGGTGAGTCCGCATCAAGCGGAGGCCCGGCAGGCCGCCTTCGTAGCCTTTTAACTTTATTTTATAGCGAGAGAAATAAATTTCACTACATGTCAGTTTGACAGCTTTCTTCTTTTTTTATTATTATTTTCATCCATTTATTTACACATTTTTTTTATATTAATTTTACATAATATTTACAAACTTAAAATCTAAAATTAATACAAAAACAAATGGAGTTTCCACCACCGGCGGCGGCGGGGCGAGCCCAAGCTACCGATGGTCGGGTCCCAAAGAGAGGAACCTCCGGACGATGCGTGCAGTGTCGAGCAGGGCTGCCTTCTGGATCTGGCCCTTGACCCAACCACTCAGCGAGAGCCTCTCATGGTGGTTGTCGAGGCTCTTCGCTATCAGCCCATGCGCCGAAACGACTATGGGCATAACGATCGTCGAGTCGACGGGCCACATTTTGGTAACCTCGTGCTGTAGATCCAGATACTTTAACATCTTCTCTGCTTCCTTACTGACGAGGTTACCATCATGCGGCACGGCGATATCGACGAGCGTTGCGCGCCTTGCCTCCCGGTCCACTATCACAATATCAGGTCTGTTCGCGAGAATAGTCCTGTCTGTGATAATGGACCGGTCCCAGTAGAGTGTGACATGACCGTTCTCGAGAACTGGCGGCGGATTGTACTTATAGTAAGGCACTTCGGTACCTACAAGGTTGAACTTTAAGGCAAGTTGCTGGTGGATAATCCTGGCTACTAGGTTGTGTCTATGCAAATACTCGGTGTTGGCAAGCTGCGAACAACCGGAAATCACATGTCTGAGGGACTCGCCAGGTTGGTGGCAGGCACGGCAGATGTCAATGGTCCCGTCCTTCATTATGTGTTTCCTATAGTTGTTCGTCTTGACAACCTCATCTTGTATTGCAAAGACAAACCCTTCGGTTTCCCCGAAGAGGTCCCCGAAGCGTAGCCAGTGCACGGAAGCAAGTTGGTCTACATCCGGTCCCGTGAGAGACCGGAAGTACCTACCGTGCAGCTCCTTGCCTTTCCATACTTCCATGCGGTCCTCGGTGCTCTGTACAACCGGCTTCCGCCAGTTCTCTTTTCCCATGCTCAGCGGGGTAAGACCTTTATCGCTGGTGACGACATCGCGATGCATCTCACAAACATCAGTCTTTTCCAAAAAGTACTGACGGAGATTGCATACCTCGCGGTTGTGCAGGTTCTTGGCATTTAACATACCTCGACCCCCACACTTCCGCGGGATATACAACCTCATGACCGATGATCGTGGGTGATGCATACGGGATTTCGTCATCAGCGTCCTGACCTTTCTGTCCAGCGAGTCCAATTCGGTCTGAGTCCATCTGAGAATACCGAAAGTATATACTAGCACAGGCATGACCCAACCGTTATAGGCACGAATTTTATAGCCGCCTGACAAAAGGCTATTTAGTACTTTTGTAAGACGACGAAAAAACTTTTCCTTAACTGATTGTTTCATGTCCGTATCCCGTATGCTGAGAGCCTCCGATATTCCCAGATATTTATAAGTTTCGTCTTCGGAGAGAGCTCGAACATTCATGGACTCCGACAACTGTATGCCGCCGGAGTTCACGATCACACCACGTTCCACATGGATGGTCCCACATTTTTCCAAGCCGAACTCCATTCCAATGTCGTTGCTGAAGCCTTCAGTTATCTTCATCATCGACATTAGTTCGGTGTCCGACTTGGCAAACAGTTTGAGGTCATCCATATAAAATAAGTGTGATATTCGAGAGCCTCCTCTTCGAAGACAGTAGCCCAGCTCTGAGTCCTCAAGCAGAGTGCTAAGAGGGTTCAGAGCCAGACAAAACCAAAGCGGACTCAGACTGTCTCCCTGGAAGATCCCCCGCCGTATGGGAATCCGGTCGTCTGCAGCCGAAGTCCGTTCGCCACCTGGTACACGAAGGATAGTACTCCATTGTTCCATACATGCGCCAAAGAATTGACAGATATTCGTGTCAGTTTTGTATAGTTCTAGTATCCTTAGCAACCATGTATGGGGCACGGAGTCAAATGCCTTCTTGTAGTCTATCCAGGCAGCAGACAGGTTCTTTCGAATGCGTCGGACCTGCTGACAAACGGTTATGTCCATAAGGAGCAGCTCCTTAGTACCGCGGGACCCAGCCCGACATCCATTCTGAGCAACGGACAAGATGTTATTGTCCTTTATGTGAATTGATATTTTGTGCGTCAGAATGGATGTCAGGTAGGCTGGGCCGTTTTCACTTTTTTCGACTTTTCCGGGGGGCTTATCGCAGAAAGGGTGCAAAATGGTTTCAAAATAATCTGTGTAAAATATTATTACATTCTAGTAAGTTCTTCTGCCTCCGGATTGTAGTCAAAGTTTCGTAAATTTTCGATTGTTTCATCGTTTTCGAGGTAAGTTGCAGTATGGAGATCTGGTACTTAGAATTAAGTCATAAGTATTTCTTAGATCACATTAAATCACATTAATGGTCTACTTAATAATTGCAATGGTTATATATAGCAATCTTCACATCTGTGGGTGTGAGGGGGTGTGCGAGTTAGGAAAAAATCGACGCGTTGAAACACACTTCGCGCGCGCTTCAGTAGCGGTAGTAGTAGTAGTTGCAGTAGTAGAAATGTGCCGTGAAGCCAGCCAAAATCTTCCATGTACCTGTTTTATATTTCGATGGAAGAAACGATAAGACTTTGTTTCGGAAAAATGTGGAAAATTCTATAGAGAGAACACGGTTGAAGAGCACATTTTGTTGATAAAAGAACCGGATACCAAGTTCTTGGGTTATATTGCCCGAGATTCTGGCACTTCTAAATGCATGGAAAAATCTATCACGGATTTCTGTGGACACTTTGCTGGTGGTAGGGCGTGATGGAACCAATGTTAACGCTGGTAAGCAAGGATGCATCATCCGCCTGCTTGAAAAACTATTAAACAGATCGTTACAATGGATCATCTGCCTTCTTTACATGTGTGGCGGCTTGATTCGAGGGAGCGGAATGTCAATATGAACGCGATCGGTCGGCGAGTATAAAAACTTTAATTTGGTAAGAAAGTACAGTAAAGTTGACAGTAAAGATGGCGGTTTTCGCGACACGAGTGGAGGCGGTCGCGCTGTGTGTCGGTGCGGAGCGAGCGTGCGAGGCGAAGCGTGCGCGCAGCTCGGTGGTCCGCGGAAGAAGAGAGTGGGGAGCGGAGCGCCAGCGCAGACTGAAGGTGGCTGTCGACGGTGTTGCCCGGTGACAGGCGCGCTGTGAGTAGCGGCCCGTTCACACGGTTCGTATCCTGTCGACCTGCTGGACGGCCGGCCCCCACATGGCTCCCCTGCCAGTTTCTCTGGGAAACGATAAGACAGGGTTTTAAATTTAAAGTTTAAAATTTACAAGTCGTCCGGCACGCGTCCTGTAGGGTGCTCGGGTTGACTCGGGTCGCTGCTCCGGTTCGGTGTTCCAGAAGAACGCTGGTTTCAGTCTGTCGATGGAAATATTAGATGTTTTCCCTTTTACGTCGATGGTAAAGTGTTTGTCGCTCCTCTTGACGACTGCGTACGGTCCACTGTACGGGGGCTGGAGTGACTTCCGTATGAAGTCGTTTCGGATGAAAACGTGCGACGAGCTGTGTAGGTCTTTATTAATAAAAATTTTAGGTTTTGTGTGTCTGGCAGCAGGTTGTGGGCGGAGCTCGCTGAAAATTTTCTGCAGCCCGGTAGCGTAGTCTGCGTCTGGGCTCGGAGGTAAGTTCTGTGCTGAAAACATTTCACCTGGAAGTCGCATGGCCTGACCGTAGACTAGCTGTGCAGGTGAGGCTGCGATGTCCTCCTTGTACGAAGCTCGGATGCCCATCATGATGGCCGGCAGAGCATCAGTCCACGATGGCGTCTCGTGGCACATAATAGCCGCCTTCAGCTGTCGGTGGACTCGTTCTATCATGCCGTTGGCCTGTGGGCGATAAGCAGTGGTATGAATGTGCTGCATGCCAGTTATTTTACATAATTTTTTAAATAAGTTTGCTTCGAATTGGCGTCCTTGATCTGTTGTAATCCTTATTGGCGTTCCGTAGCGTGAAATCCAACCTGAAAATAGTTCTCTGGCGATCGTTTCAGCTGTGATGTCGGACGTCGGCATCGCTTCTGAGAAGCGAGTGAAGCGGTCAGTGACAGTAAGGCAGTATCGGTAGTTGCGTGATATTGGTAACGGTCCGATAATATCTATGTGTATGTGGTCGAACCTTCCTTTCGGTGCTTCGAAGGTGCCCAATGGTGCAACTGTGTGACGAGTGACTTTCGATCGTTGACATGGTATGCAAGCTCGTGTCCAATTTTTACAGTCTTTGTTTATTGATGGCCAAACAAACCTTTCTGTGACCAATCGGGTCGTCGCTCTCATGCCGGGATGTGAAAGTGAATGCAGTGAGTTGAAAACGCGTTCTCTCAGGCTGGCCGGGACGTATGGACGGAGTGTAGTTGTACTTATATCGCAGTACAGCGTCTCGTCTGAATCGGGGACATTCACCTTTTTGAGTTGGAGTCCGGTGTCTCTGGTCAGTAGACCTTTCAGTTCCTCGTCCTCCTCTTGAGCCGTGGAGATCTGCTGGAAGCTGACGGAAGTCGCTACAACCTCCACTCTAGAGAGTGCGTCGGCCACTATATTATCTTTTCCCGAAATGTGTTGTATGTCTGTAGAAAATTGGCTGATAAGATCGAGATGTCTGAACTGTCGAGGAGAGCATTTTTCTGGTTTTTGTTTGAAAGCGAATACAAGTGGTTTGTGGTCCGTAAAAATTGTTAACGTTCGTGCTTCCAACCAATGGCGAAAATGTACTATTGTGTAGTAGATGGATAACAGCTCTCTGTCGTACGTGCTGTACTTCTTTTCTCGTGCTGACAGTTTCCTTGAGAAAAATGCTAGTGGTTCCCAACCTTTATTAGTTTGTTGTTGGATAGCCGCTCCTACAGCTAGGTCCGAGGCGTCGCAGAAGATGGCGAGTCGGCTGCCTTCGCGTGGGTGTGACAGCAGCGTAGCCCGGGCCAGTGTGCGCTTGCACTCTTCAAAGCTTGTCTCCAGTTCCGGCGTCCATGGTACTGGCCGGTTGCCGCTCACGTTGCCCTGGAGACACTGGTGCAGCGGGGCTTGTAGGTCAGCAGCGCCATTTACAAACCTTCGATAAAAATTAATTATTCCTAAAAATCGTCTGAGTTGTTTTATTGTAGTTGGTTTCGTGAAATCTAAAATAGCTTGAATTTTTTCATTTGTCGGTGTGATTCCATGTTCGTTAATTGTGTGCCCCAAAAATTCGATAGATGTTGTTCCAAATGTACATTTTTCTAGGTTTATGATTAAACCGAACTCTTCCAAACGTTTGAAGATTGTATGGAGATGCTCTAGATGTTGTTCGTGACTTTCCGACGCGACGAGTAAGTCGTCTAAGTATGGGAAAATGAAGTCAAGCTCTCTCGTTACTTCGTCGATAAAACGTTGGAAAGATTGGGCTGCTCCACGCAGGCCGAAGCTCATCCTCGTGAACTCATAGAGCCCGAATGGAGTGATTATTGCTGTTTTCGGTATGTCTTCTTCGGCCACTGGTATCTGGTTGTAGGCTTTTATTAAATCAATTTTAAAAAAAATCTTTTTACCGTTCAGATTGTGCGAGAAGTCGGCTATGTTCCTGATCGGGTACTTATCCACGACGGTGCGCGCGTTAAGTGCGCGGTAGTCTCCGCACGGTCGCCATTCCCCAGGTGCCTTCTTAGGTGCCATGTGCAGCGGTGAAGCCCAGCAGCTGTTCGACGGTCGGATAATGCCAAGCTGCAACATTTCGTCAAAAGATTTTTTTGCTATTCGCAGTTTATCTGGTGCCAAACGTCGAGCTTTTGTGGATATCGGAGGCCCTGGTGTTGTAGGAATGTAATGTACAGTGTTGTGCGTTGTGCTTTTTAACATGCCTTCGGGACGGGTAATGTTCGGGTATTGTTTCAAAATATCGTGAAATATTCCGTTGCCCATCACTGTTTTAATTTGCGGGGATATTGTGTTAACCATGCACCCTTTTGCTTGCAATGAAGTCACACCATCGATAAGTTGTTTATTGTTCAGATCTACTAACAAATTGTAGTATGATAAAAAATCGGCTCCAATTATGGGTTTGGTTACATCGGCTATTATAAAGCGCCAGTTCATCTCTCTGCGTAAGCCGAGATTTACTGTAAATGTTTGTAGACCATAGGTATATATAGGAGATCCGTTGGCAGCGAAACAGGTATAATTGTTACGTTGCGGCTTTCTTTTGATATATGACACTGGGTACACGCATAGGTCGGAACCTGTATCTATGAGGTATCTTATTTTAGTTGTTTTATCTGTTATAAATAAGCGACGGCTTGAAATTGGCGAGCCGTCCGCCGTCTCCGACGACTCGTTTATGCGTTTTCCGCTTTGCTTAAGAAAGTGCACGGTTCAGTGCATTTGCGTGCGTTTTTCCCAAATTTGAAATGGTACCAACAGTATGGATATGGATGTTTCGACCTACTTGTATCTCGCGCTTTACCCGATGACCTGGATCGTGATCGGGCGTGGTGTTGGGTCCGTCTGAGCTCGCTGGTCAGAGCCGCCACTTGTCTGACCAATGCTGTGATCTGCTCCTCCGAAGCGACGCCAGCCGTCGACGTTGACGCCACTGCCGCTACTCGAGGCCTATCCGACGTCACCTCGTGCACCTTGTCGGCGAGCGTGCCGAGCGCCTCGAGCGATGACTCCGATTGTGACGCAACGATAGCCTGAAGCGAATGGGGGAGACGATTAAGCCATAGTGATCTCAACATACTTTCTGGCACGGTTGTTTCAATGTTTTTTAAATGCCGCAGGAATTGCGATGGTTTTCGGTCACCCATTTCCTCGCGTTCTAAAAGTTTCCTTAATTTGGAGTCGTGCGACTCTGACAATCTGGCGATTAGGTTGTGTTTTAAAAACGTGTAGGGTTCGTTAGCCGGGGGGGAGGTGATGATGTCTTCTACCTCGGCTGCATTTATGTGGTCTAGATTGGATATGGCGTGCCAAAATTTAGTCTGCTCGGATGTGATACCGGCTATGTGAAACTGACCTTCTAATTGCGCAAACCAGAGTGCGGGCTTTCCGGTGTAGAACGGTGGAGCCCTCACTGCCACGCGGTGTAGTTCGGCGCCTCCGTAAGCAGGTTGCGGTGGTGCTGGCGGGGTCGCGGCGGTTGGTAGGTCGTCCGTGAGTCCCATTTGTCCGCCACGTGCTCCCACGCGCTGCACCGGGTTCGCCATCCTGAGGTGTAAATCGGCGCGTCGCGTGCGCCTGCTGTTGCTCTTCGCGTGCGCTCGGCGCGGCGTGTGCTGTCAAACGATGCGAAGCTGGGGTCCGACGACGATGCGCGGCGCGGTTGTACCGAGTTTCGGTTTCCGAACCGAAACGTGGCGTGCGGCGTGTCGTACCGGACCGCGGCGCTCACCTCGAAATTTAGACTCGATTTTATTCGCGGGGTCACCAATTGTGGCGGCTTTGATTCGAGGGAGCGGAATGTCAATATGAACGCGATCGGTCGGCGAGTATAAAAACTTTAATTTGGTAAGAAAGTACAGTAAAGTTGACAGTAAAGATGGCTTCTTCCGCGGACCACCGAGCTGCGCGCACGCTTCGCCTCGCACGCTCGCTCCGCACCGACACACAGCGCGACCGCCTCCACTCGTGTCGCGAAAACCGCCATCTTTACTGTCAACTTTACTGTACTTTCTTACCAAATTAAAGTTTTTATACTCGCCGACCGATCGCGTTCATATTGACATTCCGCTCCCTCGAATCAAGCCGCCACACATGAATGGATCTCCAAGATTTTCAGGTACCATCTGTAAAGATTTAGACAACTGTAAGAAGAGACCTATTGTAAAATTTCAATCCATTCCCAGGGCGTTACCCGAGGTATCTGCTGCAGATATTAGCACAGACCAAAAATATCTGTCAGCGGTCACTAAAGGTGAATTTCCTATCGATTTTGGAAAGAAATCGCCAGGAAAAATGTGCCATGCCCGATGGCTAACTCGCGCTAATAGAATTATGCGTTTGTATGTTTCGATAGAATCTCCTTCTAGTGGTTCTTGCAACGTATATCGTCAAGACTTACGCTCAAACTTGGTTCGTTATCAAAACTCACCCATCCTCTAAAGATGGAGCACGACACCTGTATCGAACTCATCTCTGCCACTAGATATTTACCAACAGAACTGAAAGCCATAGTCGATCCGGCAATTCAAAGAAACGGTTACTTTCCTCACCCTGAAAATGATTGCTGGAAATGCTGACAGATTCTCAACAACACATCCGTGAATTGGTCGCACGTTGCATTTTGAAAGCTCGAAGCATTAAAAAAAAATAGACTTCTACTGTTCCTACTTCCTTCTCTAAACCTTGATGCATCATCGTACCTCGATCTTATTGACTGGCAAGATACAATCACGGAACCACCAATATTAAAACTGATATCCGATGAGATATCCAAATGTTTGTCGCGCAAAAAGGATAAGTCTGCCATGCCACTCTCAAGCATTGAGTCACGTAGAACCATAGAGAAATAATCTATGCGTAGAACTATGCCAAATATTGAAAGTAAGCAAGATTTTCGCGCCCATTAAAGCTAAGTTTATGATTTCCTTAAATATTGTTTGTGTCTTATATTCTTCTTACACATTAATATAACTTATAAAATTGTGTTTTATTTAAAAAAAATTATTATTATGCCTTTTTCACCTTGCTCTAATTACATAAAAAAAATATGATTATTTCAAAATTTCGCCACTTTCAAACCCCATCCGGAGGCAGAAGATGATATCCGATCTAAACCAAATTTTACAGGTGATTAGGAGATGTCGTTGGACACCCTTTTCGCGATGAGCCCGAAAGAAATCGTAAAAAAAAATTTCCCCCATACAAAAACGGCCCAGCCTAATGTCAGGAGCTTGTAGATGGTAGGCAAGCAAGTGATAGGTCTATAATTTTTAGGTTCCGCAGTACTACCAGATTTATGGAGCAGGTGGGTGACACCAGTAGTCATGAACTCTGATAGAACCCGATGGTCGAGGGCATCTTGGAATTGAACAGCCAAGCGGGAGTGGCAGCTTCTGAACCATTTCAGCCAGAAGTTCTGCAATCCGTCCGGCCCTGGAGATTTCCAGTTCAGTGCCTGGCGGATTGCAGAACCTACATCCTCTTCGCTGATATTTATGGCGGACATTGGTTCTATCGACTGACACACCCGCTGGACAACTCTCATCCATTCACCCTCGACGTGACAGACAGGATCCGACCAGATGTTTTTCCAAAATAAAGCATTTTCTTGCTCAGTCGGTCGGATCGTGTCTGTCGGTCGTTGGTTCGGGTGCTCCCAGTTCCGGTATACCCACCTTTGGTCACTCTGGAATCGACGATTCTGGTGATAACGGTCGACACGCTTCCTATAGCGACGGATACGTTGGGCCCACGCGCTAATTTGCTGCTTCAGGTCATCTATGCGCTCCGTGACTAGTGAGTGGAAGTTTGGCTGTGTCTGGCTTAATATAGTACCACCAAAAGCCTTCGTCACGAAGCGCATGATTTTCGGTCTGGTATTTCCAGACCTGAAGCAGTATAGCTTTCCGATGAGGATCCTGGCCTCGCCGATACGTCGCTCGATCCGTAACTGCCACGCGGGAGCGGTGGTTGGCCTGGCGCGTGTGTCTCTATATATATTCTCGAATTTCAAACGCGCCATGCGACAGGCAGCCACCGCCCCACAGTACAAGATCGAGTGAGTATCGGCGAGATCTACACTAGACTCGATATATTGTTTTAGATACGAATCCAGGATCCTCACCATAATAAGATTTTTTTTATTCGTGGGCAACCTTGGTATCCGCGGCCTGTCATTAGTAGGTGCCGAGCGGTACTCCAGAATCGCCTCTTCAAGAGTCCTCCTCATGAACTCATTATCTTGGGTACTTACGATGCCCCCTACCACATCGCCACCCTCCTCGGCAGATGGTGGTGTCGGTACGGTTGCGGCTGTCACATCAGCAACGGTGGCGACAGCGGCAGCACCCCGCGCTCTCGCCGGAGGCGGCGGCGGGGCGCATGCGGCGTCCGGGCGTGCGGGCGTCGTGGCAGTGGCAGGGGGGAGCGCATCAAGGCGTAGTTGGTCAAGCACGGCGTCATCTACAAAATGGCGGTTTAGGATGAGCCGTACTTGATCTGATAGGCGCTGGGCTGAAACAGAGATGGTCGATTCCAAAGCCTGAAATTCAGAAAGCAGCCTCGGTCGGTAAGCAGTCCGGACTGTTTCTCCCTGTGTGGCCCTGTAGTACGCCGTCATGACTTTTATATTTATTTCATAAGTCCAACGTATACGGCGCACTACACCATCGGTAGCGGGGGCTGTAGGTGGGGTACGAGACCCCGACGGCCCCAAGCGTGCCGGTGGTGGACGTCGTCCTCGCCGTCGGTGTATTGGCGGGGACGGTGTCGTCGGCCCGTCGTCATCGTTCGATGATCCTGACGATGTCTCGGCGGGCGTCGGTGAAGGGCGTGCGGGTGGTCGAGAAGAAGCGGCTCGTTCGCATAGGCGGCGGCGGCACGGCGATGACGGTGCGGGCGGGGAGGGCGAGGTGTCTGATGCGCTGCTGGGCCGGTGCGCAGACACGCGCCGGGGGCGGCGTGTTGTAGTGGTCCGTGCGCGGTGACCTGGTTGGATGTTCTGACCACGACCTGCAGCGCCGCTCGCAGCTTTACCTGCCCGCTGAGGCGCCGGCCGTGTCGCCGTACGCCGGGAGCCGCCGCTGTCATTCATTGATATATGATGTTGTCTTGAGGCGCCGCCGGGCTGCGGCTCCTGTGCTGGCCAGCATGTTTACTACAACACTACGGAGCCGTGCGCCGTTGATGATGGTTCCGCGCTCTCTGCGAGCCCGGTACGGCGCCTGCAGCCGCTTTTTAAAAGTTTTTCTTGTTGAGGGCAGATTTTTTACAATATGTCATCTTGACAGCTTTTTCTTCTTTTTCTTATTATTATTATTATTTTATTGAAATTAATTGCTGACCGAATAAACGATGACTATGAGCCAAAAACATGCGGTTAGATGCGACAGATGCGGTAGCTATGCACCAATAGATATCTTACCAGTGTACCAGCGGTTAGCATTAGCGGTGCGTGTGGTTGCGCTTTCGGTGTGTCCTTTGTGGCTCGGCACCTTGAGCGGGCCAAGTGTGTTTCTGTTTTATTGAAATTAATGGCTGACCAATAAGCGATAACTATGAGCCAAAAACATGCAGTACCTATGCAGCAATAGATATCTTACCAGTGTTCCAGCGGTTAGCATTAGCTGTGCGTCTGGTTGCGCTTTCGGTGTGTCCTCGGTGCTTCGGCGCCTTGAGGGGGCTAAATGTGCCCGCATAAAGATGTGACCATGTGTGTCACTAATAGGGGCCAAATGTGTCCATATAGGTGTGGCCAGGTGTGTCACTAATAGGGGCCAAGTGTGTCAATATAGGTGTGGCCGGGTGTGTCACTAATAGGGGCCAAGTGTGTCCATATAGGTGTGGCCAGGTATGTCACTAATAGGGGCCAAGCGTATCCATATAGGTGTGGCCAGGTGTGTCACTGACAGGGGCCAAGTGTGTCCATACAGGTGTAGCCAGGTGTGTCACTAATAGGGGCCAAGTGTGTCCATATAGGTGTGGCCATGTGTGTCACTAATAGAGAGTCAAGTTTATCCATATAGGTGTAGCCATGTGTGTAACTCGTAAATCGAAAATTGAATTTGCTGCCTTTAAGTTATGTACTAATGTGGAGTACATCAATATGTAAACCTAAAGTCAATCTGGCAGCCGTACTTCTCTAATGATATTCAACAGCTAGAACGAGTCCAAAGAAAATTCACAAAATACCATGTAACGCCGCGCCGTGAACGACGATCGTCTACACCGGTCTTAAATATGGTCAAAGACCTTGGACGTCCCATAGAAAGGAACGATGACGACAAGGTTAAAGCCGGTGTAGCCAGGTTGTGGTTGACGCACGGCGCTATGATATTCCCTAATGGCGTAAATAATAATTTTAACGGGGTTTAATAAAATCAATTAAGCCTTCTATCACGTTGTAGTGCAGGGTGGATGCTCCGCGATAAGTTATCGAAGCCTGAAACGGTCTAAAACTGTATTTTACATCGAGAGCAAGTCGAGTGAGTTTTTAATGCGCCGATTCCTATCGCGGTGATGTTGGCACCACCGGCGCGGGTGACGTAGGACGTCGCTCGTTGCCAATTGTCACTTCTGCGAAAAATTTTGGATGTGAAGGTGGAAATTTTGGTGCTGCGGAAGTCGTCTGAGCAAGGGGCGCGGAGCGCGCCGGAGAACCGTTTCTGGGAAACACCTGTAAGTGCTGAGCCATTTATTTCTAGTTGCCTCGTACTTAAAATGTGAATTTTCTCCAGAAATAGTTTTGTGAAAACGTCTCAGGTTTTTTTCACCCAAGTTCATCCGCTCGAATATAATTAATCTCTCTTCCCACGCCCGTCTGGCGTCTACACTGCCACCGCGGATAGTTGTCAAGCCGAATTATATTTATATTTCAATTCTGCGTGTCGGCAAACTAACTTTTAATGTGAGGAGGCGACAAAGGCCGCTCGGCAGATAGAAGAAGCGACATTGACAGGTAACCTTACTTCTTTTACCGCGGAGTTTGTGTAGTATCGGAAACTCCGACCATTGCCTTGTACGCTCAACTGCGCCAACTGTACACTTCGCGGAAGCACGTGAATGTAGTACGCGAACAGTTTGGCACTACCGGTCAGCACAATGGGATGACTTCCGTTCCTTCCTGGGAGCCTACCCTTGGCACGACGTTTGCTTCTCTTCTCCAGACCCATCCCTGTGTGCCCAATCGGTCGTCGATGTGATCGCACAGGGTATGAATTTCTTCATACCTACCTCCACCGTTCCCATCGGCGGCCGCCATAAGCCTTGGTTTGATTGTCAATGCAGACTGGCTATTGACACTAAGAACAAGGCTTATAGGAAATGGCTGCAGAATAGGTCTGTCGAGAACAGACGAGAGCTCAACGTCGTTGCTAAGTCCTGCAAACGAACGCAAAACTTGGCCAAGTTCAGGCACGACCGTGGAATTGGCGCGAAACTTGCACGTAGCCCTTCGGGTAGCCGCGCCTTCTGGTCTCTCGCCAAATCCATCGGTCGCAATTTCTGCCGTCCTGCTACACCTCCGCTGGAACGTCCGGATGGCTCGCTCGCTATACTCGCGAAAGAAAAGGCGAATATCTTTGCACGCCTTTTCGCATCCAACTCAAACATGGACGACCTGGGCGCCAACCCCCCTTCATTACCCCATTGCGGGCGTATGATGGCAAATATTAGGTTCCACCCTAGAGTCGTCCATAAAACACTACGTGAGTTGGATATTTCGAAGAGTAGTGGGCCTGACGGCGTCCCGGCGATCGTCTTGAAAAATTGTGCTCTGGAATTGGCGCCAGTCCTCACCCGCCTATTCAAACGCTCCTATTCCTCCGGATCAATGCCTTCTTGCTGGAAGAGAGCATCGGTCCAGCCGGTCCCCAAGAAGGGGGACCCAGCGAACCCATCGAACTATCGCCCTATTGCGATAACCTCACTTTTGAGTAAGGTTATGGAGCGTATTGTCAACTCAGCGCTCCTGACGTACCTAGAAGACTCTAAACTCCTCGACGACAAACAATACGGCTTTCGCAAGCAAAGGTCGACTGGAGATCTTCTAGCGTACGTCACGCATTTATGGGCTGAAAGGCTCGATGGTTTTGGGGAATCGCTGGCGGTCGCTCTGGACATATCCAAAGCATTCGATCGCGTCTGGCACCGGGGACTCTTAAGCAAGCTTCCGGCCTACGGTGTCCCTACAAAACTGTGCACCTGGATCTCCAGCTTTTTGAGTGGCCGGTCGATATTTGTCACCCTAGATGGTGCCTGCTCGGCCGACTACTCAATCAATGCTGGTGTTCCACAAGGATCCGTGCTGTCGCCTACGCTGTTTTTATTGTTCATCAACGACATGCTCTCGCTCGGCGAAATACACTGTTACGCGGACGACAGCACGGTGCACGAAGGGTTCATCAAGGACTGGAAGGGTAGAGAGGCCTCAGCAGCAAACGCGAGACGCGAAACTGTTGCTCGGGTTGACCAGGTTCTCGAAAAAGTATCCTCTTGGGGGAAGAAGAACTTGGTCAACTTCAACGTAGCCAAGACGCAAGCTTGTGCCTTCTCTACTAAGGCTGATCCGTTTCCTCTCCAAGCCACTTTTCAGGGCAGCCAAGTCCCCAACGATGGTAGTCTGGGCGTCCTGGGTATGGAGGTGTCCAGGGACGTTGGGTTTCGATCGTTCATAGAGTCCAAGGCGAAACTAGCGTCTCGAAAATTAAGGGTCCTTCACCGCTGTCGGCGATTTTTCACGCCGGTCCAACTGCTTGCACTCTACAAAGCACAAGTAAGACCGGTGATGGAATATTGCAGTCATCTTTGGGAGGGTTCCCCTGAGTACCTTCTTTCAGCCTTGGATTCTATTCAGCGACGAGCCATTCGCCTCATTGGTGACTCCGTACTCACAAAGGACCTTCAACCTCTAAAGCACAGACGTATCGTTGGGTCATCGAGCCTGTTTTATCGGTACTACTATGGCCGCTGCTCTGACGAACTTGCTTCCCTTATCCCTCCTCCTCCTGTTCGCCTTCGCCAAACCCGCCATACTCTCGCGGAACACCCGTTTGTAGTCGACAGAAGAGTTCTTCGAACTGCACGATTCTCTAAATCGTTCTTGTGCCGCACTGCAAAGGTGTGGAACGGGATCCCAGGAAATATCTTCCCCCACTCCTACAATCCACAGATCTTCAAATCGCGGGTTAACCTTTCCCCAGCAACATTAGTCCACCTCCAAGCCGGACTGGCGCCTCCTCGGGGGGAAATTGGCTGCGCCTGAGGTTGCGACCTCGGACAGAGCCACCCAGTTCGGTGGCAATAAAAAAAAATAAAAATAAAATAAAAAAAAAGTATCGGAAACGTCAAATTTACGGAATTATATAAACTTAACTTGAAAAACGCATTCTCAATTTCTCCCCGTAGCGGAGCGAACGCCGTCGAGTGCAGGACGAATGTACGGACTGCACTCTTGAGCTCGCCGCGCGATTAACGTCGGTGAGAGAATTATATTTTGTATTTAGTGGTAGGATTGTGAAAATGTACCAACCCTCCGAGCGACGTGTGTCGCAGTATTTCTCCAATGTGTATTATGTATTGCACAGTATTTCTTAAATGTGTATGAAGGCCATCAGCCTGAGGGTACGTCCGCCGGTTTGGATGTGGTGCGGACGTACGAATTGAGCATGTGATTATGTGTAGCTTCTTCTGACGGGCTCTGCTCGCAGTCTACGGTTGGGCTCGCGTTCCTCGAGCGGGTGCAGCTGCACCAACGAGCCGCGAGTCCCTTTGTGTGGGATCCGGTGTCGGTCCCTGCGCCTCGCCTGGCCGCATTCCTCGTGCACGAGTGGCGCGAAACCTCGGCCACGAGGCAGGCGGCTGTGCGCCGCGTCGGGGCTGACAAGCAACGCATCGTGGCACCAGAGAAGGCTTTAGCTCTCTCCGTCGTCTTCCGGATAGCAGCCACGGGAGCACCGGAAGGCCCAAGCTAAGTTTCTTCTGGTGGCACGATTCGGTGAATGTGCGTGGTAAAATTAGGTATATGTAAATTTCAGTCTATGGCAGCAAGCCACTTTATATGTACAGACATGAACCAAACCCTGAGATCACTTTATATTATTTTCATGTAATTGTCGTACTTTCTCGATAAATTAAATATTTCAAATTGTAACGGTTGACTTTATTTTACTCATGCTCTAGGCCATATGCCGCACACACCCCCCTTTTAGCTTTAGCTATATACACCCAAAAGACAATCTGTTACAACCACGGGAGCTATGACATCTTAGTTACGAAGAGAGACTCAAAGCGCTAAAGCTGCCCTCCCTGGAAGCTCGACGCCAGAGAGGGAATCTAATAGAGGTGTACAAAATTCTGACGTGTAAATACGATTGCCCTGAGCTGATCCAAATGTTCACATTGAACCAAAACGTTCATCTTCGAGGCCACAGCATGAAACTGAGTCGAACAATCTTTAACAGCAATACTCGCAAACATTTCATAACAAACAGAGTGGTGGACGACTGGAACCAACTTCCAGAGGAAGTAATAAGCGCACTTAGTACCAACCAATTCAAAAGTAGACTAGATAGGTAAATATCTAACCAATAAAACATAATGTCAAAAAAGAGTGCTCAAGAACGATAATAAAAAAAATAATAATAAAAAAATCTAAGATAATAACGAAAAACAACCAATTTTAACTGGATTTAGACGTATTAGCCTAGGCTGTCTGTCAAAAATAAATAAATAAATAAATTAATTAATATCTTTCATTTATAGGCTTTATTATTATTCAATAATTTTACGAATTCTTAATCTGATCATACACCCATTTACCGGCTTCATAGACATTTTCAGCGATAAAAAGCCAACTCCAGCCAAAGCCAAACTTCGGATCCGTCGGCCGATTCGGGCAAGGCGGGCACATGCTTTTATGAGGGATGAGTTTAGGCGGATGTTTCTTCAGCTGTAAGAAAGAATAATCACATTAATTTCAGTTTAGGATTATTGACACGCGCTCGAATCGTTCGGAGATTTCTTTCTCTCGGGTCCGACCACCGGTAGCTTGGGCCCGCTCCGCCGCCGCCGGTGGCAAACCCGCTTCTTTTTCTATATTAATTTTGTATATACATAGGTATTTAATGTAAATAATTGTGTATATTGTTGCAGTTGCAATAAGGGGGTTATTCTATATGTGAAACTAAACAACTTCTGTGGCGAAAAAATAGTTTTTGAAACAAACAAGAATTATTTTTTCCATGCAAATTTTAAATACATACCTATTCTCAAAATGTATAGAGAAACAAATTTTTTTTTCTTCAAATTAAAAAGTCGTAGAACAAAAGTTGTTCTATTTCACGTACAGAATCACCCCCTTTCGGGTTTTACGGTTGGGGTTGCATCACCTATTAATGTAGAAAGAAAGTTTGTGAATAAAAGAATACATAATAAAAGTCTCCGAGATGGGGGTGGTGGTGGCCTACAAGTCTAGTACCACCCCCTATCGCTCGTAGCTTGCCTCGCGTCGTCCCGGAGAGCTCCGTAGCCACGGCCTGCACCCGCCGCCGGCGTGCTTGGAGGCTTGTCTACCGCCCCCGGCGCGGCGGAGATAATGCCGTTATTATATACATAGATCGATGGTGTTTTGACATTGAAAATGTCTTTTGGTTCGTGTTCCAGTATAGGCCTCGATTTCACGAAAAAGTGCGATCCCCTTATATCTCGGAGATTTGTGAAGATATGATATTAAAAAAAGGCTCAAAAGACGCGTATTCATAAGAGCTGTAAGGTGCAAATATAATTATTCGAGAAAGTAAAAAACGAAAAAAGTTATGGCCGAAATAGTGAAAAAAAAAATATTTTTTTTCGGAATTTTTGATTATGGCGCTCGATATATTGGAAACGAAGAATGATATCAAAAATTTGAGAAAAATTCCTCCGAACAATTTAGTCAGCTACAATTTGAGCCTAAAACAAAGACGATCGGGATAAGGGTTTGCCCTGTAGCTCAATCTTTTTGAAAAAAGTCAAAAAGTCAGACAGCGTAGAGAGCGAGGAGGAATATCCGAATCTATCTATCTATCTATATCTATCTATCTATCTTCTATCTATATCTATCTATCTATATCTATACATATAATAAAATCGTAAAATTAATAATCTCTGTTTATTTGTGCGCGCATCACGGAAAAACCACTGCACGGAATTTGACGAAACTTTGTATAGTAACAGTGTATATCCCGGATTAACATAATAAACAAAAGAATATAATAAAAATTAAAGTGATTATAAAATATGATTGCGCACTTAAAATCACGTAATCCAAAGTAAAGGTAAAAAACAATTTAAAATGTCAAGTTGACAACGGAGAGTCATCACGACGTGAGCTGGCCGGTGACAAAATGTTTGATAAATAAAAAATAAAAAAATTGAAGTCGAATTTACGTCGCTGCCATTGGCGCAATTTATATTTCTGTTGTCCGCGGCTTCGCTCGCGTGAAATTCGTATTAAAAAAAAGAAAGTAAGTAACTAAAGGCGGGTAGCTCACGTAAGCGATATTCTTTCTCGATGAAAGTAACTAAGGGCGAGGCGGAAGTTGGAGCTGAGTTCAGGAAGAAGAAAAACATTCTTGAATAAAGTAAGTAACTATGGGCGAGGCCGCAGGCCGAGCTGCGTTCAGAAAGAAGCTGAACCATCTTGAAGAAAGTAAGTAACTAAGGCGAGGCCGAAGGCCGAGCTACGTTCTGATAAATGATAAACCATCTCGAAGAAAGCAAGTAACTAAGTAACTAAGCGTTCATCAAGAAACTACACCATCTCGAATAAAGTAGGTAACTAAGCGATATTAAGATTGAGTTAATTTAATTTAAATTTTATTATAAAGACCACGCTTCTGACGGCAAACATACCGTGCATCCTAAAACCTTGCGGTTATTCCCGGCTGGATGGCAAGAGGCCCGATGGTATCACCTTAGTTCCATGGGCTAAGGGTAGGTCTTTGATCTTCAAGAGCAGCTGGCGCGGCCGAGGCCGGGGCGGAGAGCCTCAAATGCAACAATTATTATAGAAATATAATTCAAGATTTCGAATTTGTTGCGTTTGCGGTTGAAACCCTCAGTCCGTGGACCAGTCAGTGAAGCCAAAAGCTTCTTGAAGAGGCTTGGGCCTCGGCTGGTGGACGCAACAGGTGTCCCGCACTCAAGGGCCTACTTCATTCAAACGGTAAGCTTTGCCATCCAGCGGGGTAATGCTGCAAGTGTTCTAGGAACATTTGAAAATGCCCCTTTTGATAGTTATTTTAATGTTTGTTAGGTACGTTTTAAATTATTTATTTAGTTATTGATATTAGTTTTTATATTTCATGAAATAAATAGATGGAGTAAACGATATTATATTCTATCGAAGAAAGGAAGTCATTAAGGGCGAGGCCCGAAGGCGGAAGAGGGTTTTTGGTTTGCTCGGCCTTCGGCCTCGCCGTTAGTTGCTTAGATTCTTCTTTGAAATACAAATTTCACGCGAGCGAAGCCGCGGACAACAGCTTGTATGAAATAAATTGTGAAAAATCAAATCACGGCTCTGCAGATCCTCGGGTGACTTTGTTAGTTGGGTTCTGATGATGGAGCCGGAAGGAAGCCATAGAAACTTCTAAACTACAAATGATAAGCCCATCGTGTTTGGTCTTGTTGGATGTTTCTTCGCATGTACTCTTGTCCTATATGATGTCCAGGGTCCTGCCTGGTGATAGA